>CM064875.1:34934954-35534954 GCA_032719365.1 Prinsepia uniflora | reverse complement strand
CTCAGGACTTAAAACTAAAATACATGAAAATATTTTTGGGTTTTTGTGGTTTTCAAATTTTTTCTTTGATTTTTGAAATAAGGCTCAATAAGTTTTTAAACCCCTCCCCCTCACTTAAATCTGACATTGTCCTCAATGTATGAAAGTGAAAGCATATAATCTTTGTAAGGAGACTTGATTTACGAAAATAAAGCAGTAAAGACATAAAGTAACTAAAGTAAAGAGAGTGAAGGGTTTAAAGAACGAAATTCTCTGTTTGTTGGCTCCTCCACTTCTCCGATATTGGGTTCCCTCCCAAGAAGCGCTTGAAGTTTAAAAGGCGCATCTCCTCAATAGTTTGTTCCTTGAATGCTTCGAAGTAGGGTTTCAGTCCGTGACCGTTCACCTTGAATTCTTTCTCGGTGATGGGTGATTGAACCTGGATGGCACCAAGAAGGAAAACATGAGTAACAATATAAGGGCCACCCCATCTAGAACAAAGTTTACCTGGGAAGAGTTTGAGTCGTGAGCAAAAGAGTAACACTTTCTAGCCAACTTGGAAGGTCTTTCCACGGACCATCTTGTCATGTAAGGAATTGGTCCGTTCTTTGTAGATCCATGCAATATCAAATGCGTCATTTCTAATCTCCTCAAGTTCACAAATTTGCAACTTTCTGTGCATTCCTGCTTCATCAGGGTCCATGTTGAACATTTGGACTGCTCACGAAGCTTTGTGCTCTAATTCCACTAGAAGATGGCATGCTTTCCATAGACCAAATGAAATGGGGACATACCTATCAAATTTTTGTACGTTGTTCTATAATCCCACAAAGCATCGTCTAACCTTGCACTCCAATCTTTCCATGAAGGTCCAATAGTTCTCTTAAGAATCTTCTTAATTTCTTAGTTGCTGACTTCCGCTAAACCATTGGTTTGAGAGTGATATAGAGTAGACACCCTATGAGTGACTCCATACTTCTCTAGTAATGCTCTAACTGTTTTGTTACAAAAGTGGCCTCCCCCATCACTGATCAGCACTCGGGGCATGCCAAATCTAGAGAATATGTTAGTGCGAAGGAAAGCGGAAACAACTTTAAAATCATTAGTGTGGGTGGATTTGGCCTCCACCCATTTCCAAACATAATAAACACTAAGAAGTATATACTCACAACCAAAAACGGAAGGAAATGGGCCCTTGAAGTCTATTCCCCATACATCAAAGAGTTCGACCTGAAGAACATAAGCTTGAGGCATTTTATCTCTAGGTCCTAGACTACCAAATTTTTGACATTTATCACAAGATAAAAACAGGTATGCACATCATGAAATAAAGAAAGCCATAAGAAACCTGAATCTAACACCTTAAGTGTAGCTTTCTTGGAACCAAAATGCCCCCCACATGCTTCAGTATGAAAAAATGCAAGTATAGAGTAATGTTCATTATCCGGGACAGATCTCTTAAGAACTAAGTCAGAGCATTCTTTCCACAAGTAAGGTTCATCCCATAAGTAAGTTCCAGCATCATGTTTAAGATTATCACGTCGGCAGAGGTACTTACCTAGATTCCGAAGAGTTTTTCGGCTAGAAAGGTCTCATGTATGATACCAACCTTTTGATTTTTCATGATTCTAGATAGGTAGTTGGCAAGAAAATTCCCTACTCCCTTTTTATCTCTTATCTCAATGTCGAATTCTTGGAGCAAGAGGATCCATCGAATAAGTCTTGGTTTGGCATCCTTCTTGATCATCAAGTACTTCAAAGCAGCATGATCTGTATACACAAGAACTTGAAATTAAAGTAAGTAAGAACAAAATTTATCAAGAGCAAAGATTACCGCAATTAGTTCCTTTTCAATGGTTGTGTAGTTCTGTTGAGTGTCATCCAATGTCTTAGAAGGATAGTAAATGGCGTAGGGCTTCTTGTCCTTTCTTTGTCCTAAGACAACTCCTACTGCGTAGTCAGAAGCATCACACATGAGCTTGAATGGTAAAGACCAATCGGGAGCACATAAGATAAGGGCACTAGTGAACAACTCCTTCAGCTTGTCAAATGCTTCTTGGGACTCGGTATTGAATGCAAATGGTGTGTCTTTTTGGAGTAGTTGACATACGCGTCTAGAAATTGATGAGAAGTCTTTGATAAATCCCTGGTAGAAACCTGCATGTCCAAGGAACGGACAGATCTCTCTCACCGAAGTGGGAGAGGGTAAGTACTGCACAAGATCTACTTTTGCTCAATCAACCTCTATGCCTCTAGTTGACACAGTATGGCCTAAAACTATCCCTTGAGTTACCTTGAAGTGAAATTTCTCCCAGTTAAGTACTAGCCTAGAATCGACACACTAAAGTCATCCATGAATACTTCAATAATCTTTTCTACATAATCTGAGAATATGGAAATCATACAATGTTGAAAAGTACCTGGTGCATTACACAAACTGAATGGCGTCCTCCTGTAAGAAAATGTACCAAAATGGAATGTGAAAGTGGTATTTTCTTGATCTTTTTGAGCGGTGCATATTTGGTTGCATCCTGAGTATCCATCAAGGAAGCAATAGTAGGAGTGTCCTGCGAGTCTCTTAAGAATTTGGTCAATAAAGGGCAAGGGAAAATGGTATTTCCTTGTGGTGGCATTGACTTTCCAGTAATCGAGGAAAACACTATGTCCGATGATGGTTCGTTGAGGCACTAATTCATTCTCGACATCCTTTACTACAGTGATGCCGGATTTCTTTGGAATAACCTATATAGGAGATACCCAACGACTATATGAAATAGGATAAATAACACCATAATCTTACATTTTGATTACCTCATTTTTAACTACTTACATCATAGGTGGCTGGAGTCTCCTTTTTGCTTCCCTAGTGGGTTTGGCATCATCTTCATGAAGGATACGATGAACACAAATGGCAGGGTTGATTCCTTTTATGTCTGCAAGTGTCCATCCAATCGTGGTCATGTACTTCTTGAGTGTACAGTCAGAAGTTTTGTCTCTTCAGCATGATCCAAGGATGAAGAGATGATCACGGGTAAAGTGTTATTATCTCCTAGGAATACGTAACTCAAATGTTTCGGAAGTCCCTTTAGTTCCAGTTCAAGGGCTTGGACAATAGATGGAAGCATTCTATTAGTACCAACAGTGATTGGAATGGGAGAATGATGACTTACATATCTCGGCATTTCATTTAGGGCCATGACCGATTCAAGGATTCTAGGATCAAGGACCTCAATTAGTGCATCAAAGAGGACTTCATTCTCGATTTGGATCCGTCCAACTCTTTCTCAAATGGTTATTTGGAGATCATCCTCCTGTATATGGTTCAAGTGTTCCTGCGACATAGATTCAACAATGTGAATAGAAAAGCAAGCATTAACACTAGTAGAAGGATACCTCATCGTTTCGAAGATGTTGAACTCGATCATCTCCCCATCGAATTCCATGGATAGAAGACCATTGTGGACATCTATCTTTGTTCTTGCAGTTCTTAGGAATGGACGTCCTAAAAGCAATGGTGTGTCGTCCAAAGGACTCTCATTCATGTCAAGAATATAAAAGTCAGCTGGAAAGATAAGATGATTGACCTGCACAAGAACATCTTCTACATATCCCCTTGGATATGCATGAGTACGATCTACTAATTGAATAATAACATTGTCTTTCTTTAATTCACCAAGATTCATTGATGCATACAGATTGTATGGCATAACATTGATTGATATACCTAAATCTAGCATGACATTATCAAAGAACTTGTTACCTATTATGCACGGAATTGAAAAGCTTCATAGATCTTCCAATTTTGGTGGTAATCTTCGTTGGATAATTGCAGAAATAGTTTCGTTTACCTTAACTGTAACGACCCAGATTTTCTGTATTATTTTATTTAATGGAAACTATATGTAAAATGATCGTTTTTCCCTTGGTCAAGGCAAGATGTTGACTTTTGATCCAAAGCATCGTTCGACTTTGAATCTTGGACCATTACGTAGATTGTGTCGCCCTGAGTTCGTAGACAGGCGGCACGCTGAATTTGGACAACCGGAGTGAAAGATACGGGTCATGGAGTTCGAGAAAGAATTTGTTTCGAGTTACAAGAATTTGTACCAAGTGGCATCTGGGAATTGGTGACTGATCCCTTGGACCCATCAGATGAGTGACAAATGTCACTTATCCAATTGGCTCGTTTACTGTAACGACCCATCCCAAATTCCATGATTAGATTAGTGACTAATCACGATTAGTGAGGCTAATCCGTGATTAGTAGAGCGAAATCGGTACGAACGATGCGAAATGACCGTTTTGCCCCTAGTGGTGGAAAACGTTGACTTTTCAATCGGGTGGTCAAATGGACTTTGACCGATGACCGTGACGTAGTTCGGGACGTCACGAGTTCATAGACAGGTGGCACGTTCAATTCCGACGTTCGAGGAGGAAGTTATGGCGTTCGGAAGTTTAGGGGCATTTTGGTAATTTTGGATAAAAGGGGTCAAATGTTGACTTTTTGACCGGGAGGTCCGATGGCCGAGGGCCAAAGACCGTTGCGTAGATAAGGACGATACGAATCCATAGACAGGCGGCACGTCAAATTCGGACGTTCGACGGCGAAATTACGGTTCACGGAAGTTCGAGTGCACTATTACACGAAGTACGAAACGAGTTCACTTTTGGACTCTAGTGGGCCCAGATATTTGTCCTGATGCCCAATAGATGAGTGACAAGTGTCACCCATCCAATGGACACCAATTTCATTCATGCATCAAACCCCTTAACCGTGCATCCATTTCTCCCATTTTTCCCAAACCAACCCGATCACCATTTCTCACCCAAACACCGAACCCTTCCCTTGTAACCATAACTGAGACCAGAGGGTGAGAGAGGAGGACTAAGGACGGCAGCTGGTGGCTGGAACCGCCGTGGGCGGTGGCGGGAACCCAGAACCCGAGCGGGTACCCGGTAAGCCCATTTTCAATTTTTGCGTGGATTTTGATGTTATGGATTGATTTGGACGATTGGTTTGAGTTAAATAGGTTGCTAGGGAGTTGTTAGAGGAGTTTTGGTGGTGGTTGGACGTCGGGGAAGCCCTGGGAGGTTTCGGGAAAATTGAACCGGTCGGATTTCGAAGATTTTAGGTAGTTTTGTTAATTGGGTTAGATAGGAAATGAAGATATAGGAATTTAGGAATTGGAAAGGAAGAAAACGGACCGAAAATGAGGGAGAAGGAGACCTGGACCGGTTACGCCGATCCAAGTTGCAGGAAAAACCGGACCGGACCGATTCAGACCGGTCTGACCGATGTAGGGGATGACAGGTGACGTCATCCTGCTGACGTCATCATGTCAGGGATGACGTCAGCATTGTCATATCTGACAATGTCAGCTGACATGTCAGAAAATGGGCCAATAGGAGTGCGACACGTGTCACATGTCAGTGCACAGTCAGCACTGACATGTTAGTGACGTGGCCCAATCAGGGGCTGACACGTGGCACAGACGTGGACCAGTGCCGTGATGACATGTGGCACATGTCAGACTGCCTCGTGGCACTGACAGCACAGTGACCTGGACCAATGGGAGCGTGACACGTGGCACCTGTCAGAGTCTGACATGTCAGACCTGACAGCTGTCAGATGACGTCATGCTGACGTCAGCGATGACGTCAGCAGGTACTGTAGCTGGCGCGTGAAGCCCACGCGCAGCCACTTTAGGTAGTGCGTGAGGGCGCGTGGCAGGGAATCTGGGGAAGGTTCCAACATACAAAATCTTCTATTCGATGTAATGAACATTTTGGGACTGGTTTCGTGTCGATCGGACACCGTCTCGATATGTTTCGGGGCATCGGAAGGTTTAGGTTCGGTTTTAAAAATAGTTAGAAAATCGGGAAAATTACGGGGCTTTGGTAGGAGGTTAATTAAGTAGTTAGTAACCTTCTATTATGATTTGGACAGGTTTGGGAGTCCCAGTGACGATGATCGGCTCGGGGAGCCGTATGGCACGCAAATTGAGGCGGCAGCTAGGACGGTCTGTGAGTGTACCTTGTTTTCTAAATTGGTGCATGCATAAATGTTTATTATATGTTTTATTACATGTTTGATGATGCCATGGGTGCATTTGTATGTGGTTACGTATAAGCACGTATTTCGAGGTTTCGATCTTATACGGTGCTTATACGGGTCTGTATTCCTTTATTGATTTAAATGAAATGGTTTTGGATTTCTAAATGGATAAACTCGGGTATGAGACCCATTTGGTTTTGTCTCGGGCATATGACACTATTTACGACCTTCGGGTCTAAATCGTGGTCGCGACGGGTGCTATGTGCATGGCGATCAACGATACGACGCTCGCCTCCGGATTGGGATGTGTTCCTTCCGGAGAGGTCACGATGCACGATTCGTTGTCGGGCAGCCTGGGGAGGCTCGACTTCGGAGTGCTGACGGTTCAGGATATCGATCGGTAATGAGTGGACCATGATCTTGTGGTGGTCGCGTCGATTGATTCGTTCACGGCGACATACCAGGATTGAGGGTGGTCCTGGATGGATGGTTGCACGCATCACTATGATCAGAGTCGTGACTGACCCATAGATATCGGGCACGGTGCCCAGTTGAGTCATATGTTCGGAGACCCAGTTACTTTATGGTTTATGATTTCGGGTCAGGGACCCTTCGTGGATTTCCAAGTACATGACGGTTTATGGGAACCGGCATGAACTCTGGAAAGGTCATTGTGGTTCATGACGGTTTATGGGAACCGGCATGAACCTTTGTCAGGTCATTCTGGTTCTTGACGGTTTATGGGGACCGGCATGAACCCTTGTTATGTTATTACGGTACATGACAGTTTATGGGAACCGGCATGTTACCTTGGTTATGAATAGTATGGATCATGACGGTTCAGGGGAACCGGGCATGGATATTATGTTATGTATATATATGTTCATCTACCTTCCTTTACTTCTATTATCTCCTCCGGGGAGGGTCGTTGGCCTGGGTGGACCCCGGAGTAGTCACGGAGCACCGACTGAGTGGAGTCACCCCCAGTTGGGTTGCTTACTCTCAGGAAGGCTATGGTTACTATTACCTCGAGTAAGATCAGTGGTCTGCGGACATTGACCTTGACTTTGAGAAGACTCGGATTGAGACCCGGGTAGCACGCGCGTAGCTTTGTATACCGTGACAGGGTTGGTTGTGTGACTTATATGTATATATATGATATATGATATATGATATGTGGTGTGCACAGGTGTGCACAGGATTTAAGCAGTGGCTCATGTACTTGGTTTCTTTATGGTTTGGGGCCGAGTCCCTTATGGATTTGGGCAGTGGCTCGTATGGTCGTTTTGATTGTGGTCCTTTCGACCTTGGTTTATATCTGCTTTGGGCTTAGTCCCACATATGGTTTGTTTTGGATAAATGGTTTTCGAATGCATGCATGCTTTTTAGTGAGGGGTACCAATGTCTTCTTATTAAATGTTTTTATAAACTCTTGTTTTGTCCACTCACAGTTTTTAATGTTTTGACTGCCCTTCAGGTTGACATCGGATATGGACTGTAGCAGAGACCGAGATATCACATACCTCCTCTGGATCCTGGTGTACTCTGATAGCCCGGGAGGGCAAAGGTCGGAAATATCCCTTGTCTGACACTTCGTGTCAGACGGGAGCAGGGTCATCCCGCACTAATCCCGGGGGGATTGGGATGGGTCCTGTCATTTACCAAAAAGATAGGAAGTAGATTTTCTTCCTATTTCCTTATCGTGCAATAAACTGAGATCGATCTCACAAACACACCCAACCCACAATCCATTTCTCTGTGTAAAAAACCCGTTTTGGTCACTGTTGTGAGCGTTTAGAAGAGCAGAGGAGAGACTGGAGGGCGGAGAACCACCGTGAACGGTGGGGGAAACATGCAGGTAAAAACCCGAATTTCAATTCACGGGTCAATTTCTTGATTTCGTGTTGGGAGCTTTGTTTGAAGGAATTGAGGGTTTCTTTGTGATTCTTAGGTTCATGCACATCGATTAGAACTCAAAACCAAGCTCGAAGGCACATGAATCGATCGTAAAAGCTTGAAGAAAAATAGAGGTCCACTATAGCAATTCCTAGGTATCGATTCAATCTCAATTTCTCATTTTTGAACCTTTAGATCCAACCTAGACGTCTAGACGATCATTTTTCGTAGAACCGATTTTTGAAACGGGTCAGAAATTAGGGAGTATTAGTCAGATCGAGTTCACAGGCCTGGGCAACCCGATTTGCAGACCCGTCGCTAGGTCAGGGACGATGATGTCATCGGCTGACGTCATCATCTGTCAGACTGTCTGAAACGTGGACCACCTAGACTATAAGACCCGTGTCCTGTAGAGAACGGTGAACAATCCCACATTCTTGCGAGGGGGAATGGTCTGGGAAAGGATGGTGGTGTGCCTTAAAGATGTAGGCACACACCTATCTAGCACTAGGACTTTTGGGAGCTCAAGTGGCTTTGGGGGGGATTGGAACCCCAAAGTTAAGCGAGTTGAGGCTGGTGCAATTCCATGATGGGTGACCCCCTAGGAAGTTGCACCATAAGCTCCTGAAAACAAAACCGTGAGGGTGAGGCCCAAAATGGACAATATGGTGCTAGATAAGTCGGGTCCTGATCGAGAATCAAAGCTAGACCCCCGATCGGGAAGTGTGCCAGCGAGGACGTTGGGCCCTAAGGGGGGTGGATTGTAAGACCCGTGTCCTGTAGGGAGCGGTGAACAATCCCACATTCCTGCGAGGGGGAATGGTCTAGGAGAGAGGATGCTGGTGTTCCTTAAAGGTGTAGGCACACACCGATCTAGTACTAGGCGTTTTGGGAGCTCAAGTGGCTTTGGGGGGGGGGGGATTGGAACCCCAAAGTTAAGCGAGTTAAGGCTGGTGCAATTCCATGATGGGTGACCCCTTGGGAAGTTGCACCATGAGCTCCCGAAAACAAAACCGTGAGGGGGAGGCCCAAAGTGGACAATATGGTGCTAGATGAGTTGGGTCCTGACTGAGCAGGGTCGAGTCCTGACACAGACGACGACACGTCTCACATGTTAGCACACAGTCAGCACTGACATGTCAGTGACGTGGCCCAATAAGAGGACTCCACGTGTCACTGACATGTCAGTGACGTGGACCAATCGGTTGTTGACACGTGGCACCTATTAGAGCCTAACACCTGTCAGACTGATATTGTCAGATGATGTCATGCTGACGTCAACATCGTTGATCATTGACAGCTGACGTCAGCAGCGTTGACTGTTGACTTTGACCAGCAGCGTTGACCACACACGTGGGGGTAAGTGGGCATAAATTTCGAGGCGGGACCGGCACCAATTTTAAAGCTTCAACGTTCCGGATCCAATGGTGGTGGTTTCATGTCGATCTGAGATCATTAAGTAGGTCAAATTGAGATTGGAAGCCTCGGGAAGCATGTTTGGAGCGCGTTCACGAGTCGGTTTTGTTCTAGGGTTCGATGCTAGATCTTGTAGGGTCAGTTAGTGACCCTTAAGTGTATTTGGGTAGGCTCGGAGATTGTGTTTAGCTTCAGGACAGGTTTAGCCGGTTTGTTAGCGCAATAAGGACGGTCTGTGAGTGGACCGTTGATTTTATAAATGAAATGCATGCATAACCATTACACTTGTTTTCTAAATTTTTTATGCAAAATTTTTTGTAATTGTGAAATTTGATGTTTGAATTACGGATTTCGAGAAATGCACGGATTTACATGAAAATGGTCGTATCAGGCTTGAGACCCATTTGACGACCGTTGACTCGGATATGGGTAGTCAACGGTGTTTCGAAATGATTTGTGGACGAAATAGATGAGCTGGTGATTTGGGACATTTTGGTCCAAAGGTTTGGTTTATAAAGAAATTATGGGTAATGGTTTTGACATGGTTTGAAAAGACGAATTTCAAATGTTTTCACACGTATATGTATATACCCTTCTAACTATGCGGATTGGTCTCCTCCAGATGTCGTAGATCCTGGGGGTAGAGGGAGCGACTCCAAGAGGGAGCGCGTTTCAGAAGTTTGAGAGAGCGCGATATACTAATTGGGATGAGCAACTCTAAGAGGGAGCGTGTTCCAGGAGTTAGAGGGACAAGGTCCGAACCTAGGTCCTCCTAGACTTCGTAGATCCGGGGGGTAGACTCGGAGTGAGACCCCGAGTGTATGCATACATATTTATAGATCGTGGCAGATTATTGTGGGGATATGTTCCCTAGGAGCTGTGTGCCCCGAGTGTGCGTTAGTATGCCAAGGAAGGGTTATGTGGATATATGGTTACAAGTGATTTGTGGTTGCACATGCTCATATGTATTTATGTATAGATATACATATATGTATAAATATGTTACATGTTTTTATAGTTGAATGTGTTTATATGATTTCTACTGAATGCATACATGTTTACAGAAACGGAGGGTCATAATATTTAAATGTTCAAATGAATTTATAACTACTTTATTTTTGGTGCACTCATATTTTAATAGTTTTCTTGACCCTCCAGGAGAGGAAACCGAGGCGAGCATCGACTCCAGGGCCGAGGCATAAATATCACCGTTGCGTTTTGACCACCCTGAGGGGTAGGGGTTATCTTCTATTGTATTAGTATGAAAATAATGTTCATTTCCCTTGTCTGACATTTCGTTGTATTAAACATACCGGTGTGTATCTAGAACCCCCAGTAGGGGTATTTGTGTAATAAGAACCCTTGGAAGGGTATTTTTCGTATTTTGAGTTACTTGTCAGATGGGAGCAGGCCTTCCCCCAGTGGTCCCCAGGGAAAACGGGGCGGGTCCTGTCAAGTTCGTATCAAAGCTGAGCATTATGTTAACGGTATGTACAAGGTACATTGACACGCATATTTTGTCATACTAATCTTATTATTTATGCCTCTTAACAGTTAAGTATGCCCCTGAGACGAGTACCCCCGTTTACACCACTTGAGATGGGTCTCGCTGGAGACTCAGGAGGTTCGAGTACTGGGAGTTCTTTGATTGGGCTAGCATGTCACCTGGGTGCCACGGTGTTCAGTGGTAAGGCTGATCCTGAGATGGCTCACCGTTGGATTTTGAGGCTAGATAAGATCTTCCTGGTGATGTCCTGTCCGCCTGAGCAGAAGGTACTGTTGGCCACCTTTTTGCTTGATGGTGAGGCCCATGAGTGGTGGTATACACTGGAGTTAGAGGCCTGGGATGCTCTGGTTGGGACTTGGGAAGAGTTCAAGAGCCGATTCTTAGACAAGTATTATCCCCATGCCTTCCGTGAGGTGAACGAGTTTGAGTTCTTGCATCTCCAACAAGGGAACTCGATTGTTGCGGAGTATGAGCAGCGGTTCCATAGATTGTCCAGGTTTACGGAGGTCTATGTGAGGACAGAGGCAGACAGGTGCTGTCGTTTTGAGCAGGGTCTAAGAGGCGATATTCGAGCTATGGTGACTTCCTCTGCGATGATTTTCTCTACAATTCGAGAGCTGGCTGATGCTGCGGCCAGGGTGGAGACTAGCTGGGCCAATTGCCAGCAGGAGGCTGATTCGGGACGACGCAGAAACCGTTCTTTTTCTAGACCCTCGGGCCACATGGCCCCGAAGGGAGGTCAGTTCAGCGGAGGACAGTTATCCTGCAGTGGTGGATCGTCGAGTGGTGGTCGGTCTGGCAGAAGCCGTGGAACCAGTTACAGCGCACCGCAGTAGAATGGCACCTCAGTGGGGGTCTGTAAACTGGACGAGGCACATGACGTGCTATACTTGTGGTGAGGCTGGTCATATATCGAGGGGATGCCCACAGTGGTCGAGTGGTAATGCAGTAGGACAGACACCGAGTACCGTGTCAGATGCTTCTAGGGGTAGAGGATAGAGTGGCTATCGAGAAGATCGCAGGGGACCACGAGGACGTGGTCGTGGAGCAGGACCCCAGGTTCGAGCTTTCATGATTACTAGGTAGGAGGCCAGGACAACTCCTGAGGTGGTGACAGGTACACTTACTATCTCTGATGTGTCTGTACGTGTATTGATGGACCCAGGAGCCACCCATTCATTTATTTCGCGAGGTTGTGCTGGGTTATTGGGTTGAGAGTTATCAGTACTTGAGGATGACTCGAGTGTTGGTACCCTGACTGGGGATGTATATGTAGTGAACCAGGTGTTAAGGAACTGTCCAGTTAGGATAGGGGACTTTGAGTTGCTGGCAGATTTGATAGTGTTAGATTTACATGACTTTGATGTGATCCTTGGTATGGATTGGTTTTCCAAACATGGGGCGCTGATGGATTGTAGTAAAAAGAGAGTGCTGATTTGAAGTATGGTCGTGCCTGATTTGACCTTCCAGGGAGACGTCATGAGTTCATCACCAAGAATTGTTTCAGCCCTCACGACACGAAAGTTACTAAAGAAGGGTTTTCAGGGGTATCTAGCTCATGTAGTGGACATGAGTATTGCGACGCCAAGAATGGAAGATATACCGATAGTGCGGGACTTCCCAGATGTGTTTCCAGAAGATTTATCAGGACTGCCCCGACCCCGAGAGATTGGGTTTACGATGGAGCTACTTCCAGAGATCGGACCTATTGCACAAGCACCCTATCGTATGGCACCAGTAGAACTGAGGGAATTAAGGAAACAACTATAGGAGATACTCAAAATGGGATTCATCCGACCCGGTGTGTCGCCGTAGGGAGCACCGGTCCTGTTTGTGAGGAAAAAAAGGGTAGTCTCAGACTGTGTACGGATTACCGGCAGTTAAAAAAGGTGACAGTGAGGAATAAGTATCCCTTACCCCGGATAGACGATCTATTCGACCAGTTGAAGGGAGCCAGGTACTTTTCAAAGATCAAATTGAGGTCAGGATATCATCAGTTACGGATCGCCGAGGGAGATGTTCTGAAGACAGATTTTCGAACTAGGTATGGGCATTTTGAGTTTTTAGTGATGCCCTTTGGTTTGACAAATGCACCCGCAGCTTTTACGGATTTTATGAATCGAGTGTTCAAGTCCTATTTGGATAGGTTTTGTAATCGTGTTTATTGATGACATACTGGTATATTCAAAAAGTACGAGGGCACACAAGAAACATCTAAGGTTGGTGCTGAGAAGGTTGAGAAAAGCCTAGTTATTCCCTAAGTTTAGCAAGTGTCAATTTTGGTTTAATAGCGTTGGCTTCCTAGGTCATGTTATTTCAGTCAAGGGTATTAGTGTAGATCCCCAAAAGACAGAGGCAATTTTGAATTGGGAGAAACCTAAAATAGTGGCGGAGGTTCGAAGCTTCCTTGGTTTGGTAGGGTATTACAGACGTTTTTTGGAAGGCTTCTCTACCATTGCAGCTCCCTTAAACAGCTTGACGAGGAAAGGGGTTAACTTCGTTTCGACAGAGCACTGCGAAAAAAGCTTCCAGGGATTAAAGGAAAGGTTGACCACTGTCCTCTTTTGGCTTTACCAAGTGATGGTGGGGAGTTTGTGGTTTATAGCGATGCATCCTTACAGGGTCTGGGATGTGTGTTGATGCAGCATGGAAGAGTTATAACTTATGCCTCTCGACAGTTGAAACCACACAAGGTGAACTATCCGACTCATGACTTGGAGTTAGCAGTGGTGGTATGTGCTAAAGATTTGGAGACACTACTTGTACGGCGAGACGTGTAAGATCTATACCGACCATCAGAGTTTGAAGTATATTTTCACTCAGAAGGAGTTGAATCTGAGACAAAGACGATGGCTGGAACTAATTAAGGACTATGACTGTACCATTGAGTATCACCCCCGCAAAGTGAATGTTGTAGCAGACGCCTTGAGTAGGAAGGTGATTGGTTCGGTTTCCCATCTGCGTTTGATCTACTTGCCGTTGCTAGTGGAACTCCGATGGACCGGAGTTAGTCTTGGAATGGAAAAGGATGGGGATCTTTTGGCGACCTATCATGTGAGGCCCCTATTGCTGGATCAGATCCAAGACGCTCAACTTCGTGACACAGCCTTATACCTCATCAGATTGGGAGTCGAAGCCGGGGAAAGACAAGATTTTACCATCAGGGACAACGGTTCAGTTTTGAAATAGGGTCGGTTGTGCGTGCCAGAGGATATGGCACTGAGGACTGAGATACTTGAGGAAGCTCACAGTTAGGCCTATGCCATGCATCCTGGGGGAAACGAAATGTATCGAACACTTCAAGAATATTACTAGTGGGTAGGAATGAAACGAGAGATTGCGGACTGCGTAAGTCGGTGTTTGATTTGCCAACAGGTGAAAGCTGAACGACAGTGACCTTATGGACCCCTGCAGCCCCTCCCAATTCCCGAGTGGAAGTGGGACCATATTACCATGGACTTCCTGTTTTAGTTACCAACTACCCGAAGTGGATTTGATGGTGTTTGGGTAATCATGGATCGCCTTACTAAGTCGGCGCACTTCCTACCCGTGCGTGAAACCTTTAAGCCCAATCGAATGGCACAATTGTTTATTGATGAGATAGTCTGATTGCATGGTACTCCAACGTCGATTGTGTTATATCGAGATCCGCAGTTTACATCAAGGTTTTGGCAGAGGTTAAAGATAGCCCTTGGTACGAGATTGCACTTCAGCGCGGCGTTTCACCCTCAAACTGATGGGTAGTCAGAAAGGACCATCCAGGTTTTGGAAGACATGATGAGAGCATGTGTGTTACAGTTCCAAGGCACTTGGGATACCTACTTACCTTTGATGGAATTTGCCTATAATAATAGTTACCAGGCGAGCATCGGGATGGTGTCGTTTGAGGCACTGTATGGATGACAGTACAAAACACCTTTGTGCTGGACTAAGATTGGTGATAGGGCTTTGTTCACACCAAAACTTATGGACGTGACCCAAGAAAAATTCAAGACCATCAAGGAGCGACTGAAGCCAGTGCAGGATCGTCAAAAGAGCTATGCAGATCGTAAAGTGCAGGATCTTGAGTTTGAGGTAGGAGACTGGGTGTTTTTGAAACTATCATCGTGGAAGGGCATATTTCCTTTTGGAAGCTGAGGGAAACTGATCCCTCAGTATATCAGACCGTATGAGATAGTGGAGAGACTGGGCAAAGTGGCGTACCGAATGGACTTGCCTCCGAACTTAGCACGAGTACACAATATCTTCCATGTGTCAATGCTTCATAAATATGTACAGGAAGAATCGTATATCCAGGCGGAACAACCTTTGGAACTTAGGACAGATTTGATTTTTGAAGAACAACCAGTACAGATCCATGATTGGAAACAGAAAGTCCTAAGGAACAAGACCATTGAGTTAGTGAAAGTTCTGTGGAGAAATTCTCTTGTGGAGGAAGCAACGTGGAAGCCGGAAGCCTTGATGAGAGAGCAATACCCCTACTTTCTTGAGTAATTTCGAGGACGAAATTTTTGTAAGGGGGTGGATTGTAACGACCTGGATTTTCTGTATTATTTTATTTAATGGAA
This sequence comes from Prinsepia uniflora, assembly GCA_032719365.1. Lineage (NCBI taxonomy): Eukaryota > Viridiplantae > Streptophyta > Magnoliopsida > Rosales > Rosaceae > Prinsepia > Prinsepia uniflora. Next base: position 35,519,533 of record CM064875.1, on the reverse strand, counting down.
ATTATATGTAAAATGACCGTTTTCCCCTGGTCAAGGAAAGACGTTGACTTTTGACCCGAAGCGTCGTTCGACTTTGAATCTTGGACCATTACGTAGATCGTGTCGCCATGCTTTCGTTGACAGGCGGCACGCCGAATTTGGACAACCGGAGCGAAAGATACAGGTCACGGAGTTCGAGAAAGAATTTGTTTCGAGTTATGGGAATTTGTGCCAAGTGGCATCTTGGAATTGGTCACTGATCTCTTGGACGAATCAGATGAGTGACAAATGTCACTCATCCAATTAGCTCGTTTACCCAAAAGATAGGAAGTAGATTTTCTTCCTATTTACTTATCGTTCAACAAACTGAGATTGATCTCACAAACACACCCAACCCACAATCCATTTCTCTATGTTTAAGACCCGTTTTGGTCACTGTTGCGAGCGTCTAGGAGAGCAGAGGAGAAACTGAAGGGCGGAGAACCTTCGTGAACGGTGGAGGGAAACATTCAGGTAAAAACCCGAATTTCAGTTCACGGGCCAATTTCTTGATTTCGTGTTGGGAGCTTTGTTTGAAGGAATTGAGGGTTTCTTTATGATTCTTAGGTTCATGTGCATCAATTAGAACTCAAAACCAGGCTCGACAGCACGGGAATCGACCGGAAAAGCTTGAAGAAAAACAGAGGTCCATTGTAGCAATTCCCAGGTATCGAATCAATCTCAATTTCTCAGTTTTGAACCCTTAGATCCAACCTAGATGTCTAGACGATCATTTTGGTAGCAAAATTTTTTGAAATGGGTCAGAAATGAGGGAGTATTAGCCGGGTCGGGTTCGCGGGTTTAGGCGACCCGATTTGCAGACCAGTTGCAAGGTCAGGGATGATGACGTCATCAACTGACATCATCATCTGTCAGACTGTCAGAAACGTGGACCACCCAGACGACGACACATCTCACATGTTAGTACACAGTCAGCACTGACATGTCAGTGACGTGTCCCAAAAAGAGGTTGCCATGTGTCACTGACATGTGAGTGATGTGGACCAATCGGCTACTAACATGTGGCACTTGTCAGACTGACATTGTTAGATGACGTCATGCTGACGTTAGCACCGTTGACTTTGAACAGCATCGTTGTCCATGTGCGTGGGCACGAATTTTGAGGTGGGACCGTCACTATTTTTAAGGTTTCGACGTTCCGGATCCAATGGTGGTGGTTTCATGTCGGTCCGAGATCGTTAAGTAGGTCAAATTGAGGTTGACCCTGACGTGTTCGATGCTAGATCTAGTAGGGTCAATTAGTGACCCTTAAGTGTATTTGGGCAGGCTCAAAGATTGGGTTTAGCTTCAGGACAAGTTTACCCGGTTCGTTAACGTAGCAAGGACTGGCTGTGAATGGACCGTTGATTTTTATAAATGAAATGAATGCATAACCGTTTTACATTTTTTTCTAAATTGTTTACGCTAAATGTTTTGTAATTGTGAAATTTGATGTTTGAATTACAGATTTCGAGAAATGCATGTATTTACATGAAAATGGTCGTATCGGGCTTCAGACCCATTTGACGACCGTTGACTCGGATTTGGGGTAGTCAACGGTGTTTCGAAATGATTTGTGAACGAAATGGATGAGCTGGTGATTTGGGAGATTTTGGTCCAAAGGTTTGGTTTATAAAGAAATTCTGGGTAAAGGTTTTGACATGGTTTGAAAAAACAAATTTCAAATGTTTTCACACGTATATGTATATACCCTTCTAACTGTGCGGATTGATCTCCTCCAGACGTCGTAGATCCTGGAGTGAGCCACGATATACTACTTGGCACGAGCGACTCCAAGAGGGAGCGCTTTCCAAGAGTTAGACGGACAGGGTCCGAACCTAGGTCCTCCCAGACGTCGTAGATCCTAGGGGTAGACTAGGAGTGAGACCCCGAGTATATGCATACATATTTATAGATCGTGGCAGATTATTGTGGGGATATGTTCCCTAGGGGCTGTGTTCCCCGAGTGGGCGTTAGTATGCCAAGGAAGGGTTATGTGGATATATGGTTACAAGTGATTTGTGGTTGCAGATGCTCAGATGTATTTATGTATAAATATGTTACATGTTTTTATAGTTGAATGTGTTTATACGTTTTCTATTGAATGCATGCATGTTTACAAAAATGGAGGGTCATAATATTTATATGTTCAAATGAATTTATAACTGCTTTATTTTTGGTCCACTCACATTTTAATTTTTTTCTTAACCCTCCAGGAGAGGAAACCTAGGCGGGCATGGACTCCGAGGCTGAGGCATAAATATCACTGTTGCGTTTGGACCACCCTAAGGGGTAGGTGTTATCTTTTATTGTATTTGTACGAACATGATGCTCATTTCCCTTGTCTGACATTTAGTTGTATTAAACACACTGGTGTGTATCTAGAACTCCCAGTAGGGTAATTTGTGTAATAAAAACCCTTGGAAGGGTATTTGTGGTATTTTGAGTTACTTGTCAGATGGGAGCAGGCCTTCCCCTGGTGGTCCCCATGGGAAAACGGGGCAGGTCCTGTCATTAACCCCTACTTTCTCCCTTGTTTGTCGTCTTAGAGTGCATAACTCCTTGAGGAACTTGGCATAATTCGATAATTGTTTGATGCATTCAATTAGTGGTAATTTTACCTATACCTTCCGAAATATGTCAATGATCTCAACATACTTCTCATCCTTCTTAGTTTTGGAAAATCTGCTTGGAATTGGTGCACGAGAAAACAAGGTGTTAGTAGGAGTAGAATTTGAAGAGATACGATTTTTACCTTTGTCGTGGCTAGATGGTGTTGGAATTGGTGCCACTTCCTTGTTCGGAATGGTGATCTTATCATACTCATTATGAACAAATTCGTCACTTTCCTTCGTAGCATTCATAGAACTTTATTTCGGGCCTTCCTTGGGAATTAGGTCGTGCAAAACTTTCCCACTTTGAGTTGTAACATAACTAGCATGCTCAAAAGCATTGTTCTTTAGGTTGGGAATGATTTGTGAAGGCAACTTCCCTGTATCTTTGACTTGACCCATGAAATCGACAATTTGTCCAATCTTATTCTTCATTTCAGAAATGTCATGGCCATGAGTGTTCAATGTCTCCTTTTTTTTTGTTTTTTCTTGTCCATAAGGACTTGAGTTGAAGTGTATAGTTGTGTAAACATCTTATCATAATCTAGGCTAGAGAATTGATGAACCGAAGGAGCTTGTTGTGTACCCTTAGGTTGATGGGGCATCGGCAGTCTTGGCATGAATTTTTGTCGTGAATACCCTTGTTGGTGTTGAGCTAGATGGTTCAAACATCCTTCATTGCTGCTCTACTTGAATCTCGGTTGATCACGGTTTCCTTGTCCATAGTTTTTAAAGTTATTGAAACGTTGGCCCCTTTGAAACCATGTGAAGGACAGTAAAACAAAGAACCTGGAAACAATGTATGAACCAAAGGTTTCATCTAGTGCTTGGGTAATGGATGTGATCTCTCGCCTCTTTGAAGTGATCTTAGAAGCGGGAAAGTACTTTTCCAATAACAAGTCCGCAAGTTGTTTCCAAGTAGTGATACGATTAGCAGGCAAGTCCATGAGCCAAGATTGGGCCCTATCCGCCAAAGTCAAGGGAAAGGCCTTAATTTGTAGAAGTTCATCATCAACATCACTTGGTTTCATGCTATTGCACACAAATTGGAAATTTCTACGGTGTTTTTTAGGGTCCTCATTAGAAAGTTCATAGAAGGTGAGTAAGCTATGAAGGAATCCACTCTAGCTCAATGTTCGTTTTGTTTTTCGTGGGTAGAGGAAAAACAATGCAGTAGGGTCCTATGCTCCACTCCGTTGAGAAAGTACGTTGACGAAGAGACTTAAGTTAGTTGTTAGCCATCTCAGTTTCGAATTCACTTTCAGGTTGGTGTTTAGGGGAAAAAGAAGACTCAAATACATAGCCTTCCTCAAAGGTAGGTTCTAAGATGGGTTCTAAGGTCGAATTGTCAAAGTTTTCTTCCCTTAACTCACCTCCCGGTTTAGGTTGTGTATCAAAACTTGCAAAGCGTGGAGCTCTAAAAATTGGAGGCACTAGCTTTGGTTTGGTCATGCATAGGAACTTGAGATGCAACAAACATAATATTACAATTTCAAGTGAGATAGATACAATTGGAGGCAAAGCGTGGAGTCTTGTTATATACTTGGCATAGATAAAAGAAATGGGCAAGTGAGATAGATAGTAATGAAATGTAGAGAATAGAAAGAACGCAAACAACATTGTATGTATGAAGAACAGGTTATAAGAAAGTAAGTAAAGAAGTCAAGGATTATAACCAAGAATATGCAAGGTAGATCACGACAATGATATGCAAAAACAAAAGTTCAAAAACGTCCAAATTAATGCAACACATAAAAGTCTACATGAAGAATGGTGTGAATGCATAAGAGGGAAATCGTTAGAACATGTATAAGACTTAAATGTTACATGAAATTGCATGAAAATAATGGCCTGCACATTTGATCTTACTTCCCAAGATTCACTTAGTCATAGGGGGGCCAGTGATGAAATTCGAGCATCATGAAGCCACAGGGAGGGTATACAATCTACGAATGCAATAGATAAAGTCTTAGAGTGACATGAATAACTTTCCTACTTCGCTTCTCATAATACTTTCCTAGGCTTATGGCCTGCGCGTATTGATAAACATATTTCAATCCCCTCCACCATTCAACGTTAATCATGGCCAGTTGGGATAGATCTAATGCGAGAAGCAAGGACTCATTTCGAGAACACCCTGAGGCTAACCTGGCCAAGGTATGTACTCCATTGGGGTCCTCTTTCTTAGAGCCCTACTTGTCACCAATTATAACCCTCTTAGACACCATAACCACCTGATGGAAGTTTTCAAAATAGAGGTTTACCAAATCCGAGTGTTTACAATCTACACCCCAACCTCATGTCCATAAATTCGGGTCTACATATAGTGTGGTGATGAAATCCACACATCATGTGCGAAAGTAACCAAAAAGGGCGCTACTTGTTCCCGAAAGTTAGATTTTGAAGAAAAAGGTTTCGGAATTCATGTAACTCTAAAATATTTAATAGGAACCAATTTATACGTTGGGAAGTCAAAGCTATATATGGGTCACATAGCTTCAAAGCTTAGATGGAGACTTCTACGTCCGTTCAGCCCAAGGGCAGACATGTATTCTTTCCAAGATACTCAAGTGTTAACAAAGTCCGCCCCAACCTTGTGAGTTTTAAGGGTGATGAAGGGTTTATGAGTAAGTTAACAAATGAAACTTCACCTATTCCATTAAAGATCAAGATCTAAACTCCGAGCACAAGTGATTCACATATAGCCGACACTAGTTTGAAAAACTAATTATTCCTTATATTATTAGTTTTTTTTTTTTGGAAATTTTGTTCTAATTTTTGAAAATTCTTTTTTTAATTTTTTGAATTTTTTTTAAAGATATTTACAATGAAAACCTTTTGAACAACAACTATTACAATTTATAAACAAGTATGAAAATTATGTACGAATATGCTATTTACATTATAAACATATTTACATATACAAAATCATATAAGAGATTATTTCAATTCCCGGAAACAACGCCAAAAATTGATACGCTAAAACTAAGTATTAAAGTAAATACAAAATCTCACTCAACACTTAATGAAAACAAATGCAAATTAAAACTTTTTTTTCTAGATTGTAGTATTGATAAGTAGAGATCGTTCTTAACGGGGAATTGAGGGTAGCTAAGCATGATTATCATTTGATTAATTAATTAAGTGGAGTAGTTGATTGTTTCTATTATCCTATGTGATTAACTAACCCAATCTAATATAATCTAACTTAATTTATTATTTACAAGGTCAACTCATCTTTAACCTAACTCATTCATGAATTCTATTAACTTCAACCTACAAAATCCTCTAATTCTAGCATTACAAGTTATTTGCATATTATCTTAAGTACGTGCTCGGGGACAGCCTGACATACACTTCCAATAATTTAGACTCGGGGACAGCTCGTCTATCTAATCAAACATTAAGCACAAACATACAATCATAACAAAAACTAGAATCATAGAACACATAGAATACTGAAATCAATACAAATCATATAACCAAGAATAATATTAGACATCAGTCCATAAACCAAGATATTTAAGAACAAAAAGATGACTATAAGGTAAAGAGGCCGTGTTATACTTTTTCTCGTCGGGACACCTTATGGATATGAAGTGATTGGGCACTATTTGGTAAAACACTCAGGGACAGCCTGATTATGCCATGGATGAAGGTGTAGAGGATGAAGCATGTTATAATTAACCTTGCACGAGAAATCTTGAATTTATTAAAATGGGAAATTTGGTTAAGCAGAGTTTCGGTATAAGGAATGAACGACCCTTTACAATTACCCTAACTCTCTCTATTTATAGAAGAAAATTAATCCTAAAATAAATAGGATTTCACAATTTAAATTCTAATAGAAAAATGATTAAACTAATTAATATTGAAGTCCTATAGGAATAAGGGTCCCTTTTAGAAAAAGGAAACATAGCCTAACTTGAATTGGAAAAATTTTCCTCAAAAAGGAAGGAAAAACGTTGTTGGAATTGAACAAGGAAGCTTTTGGTAGGCGGCGACTGAAATTTAGGAGGATTTTCAGCGGTCAGCAGAAGTCAACGTGCAAGGAGGCTAGAAAGAGGCTCGGTGGACGTGCGTTGAAGACTGGGAAGGGAGTTCGGTATGCGCGCGCTGAAGCAAGGAAATGCCCTTCGGTACACGCGCGTCGAAGTTGTCAGCTACTATTCAGGAGGAGCGCATTAAAAGTCAGACTTGGAAAACGGTAAGTGTTTGCCGAACAGATTTCTAGGCTGCTCTTTTGGATTCGGTAGGCCCCTACCGAATTCCTGAGTGGTTTTTGGTGGCTTTCTTTCATTTAATCATAACTTCTTAAATATAACTCCGATAAATTCTCGTAATTCCGAGATTAATCCAATTCTGCACATTTCTCACAAAATATATTATTTTCTCCTATTGTTTGGTATTTAAACATTAAAAGATAAGCATAAAGGGTATAAAATGATGCTTAATAACAAGTTTATCAATGGCCTACTTATGCAACAGTTGACAATGGTATTACATCCCATCTACTTCAAATGTTGTTTTTGTTTTATGAATTATGAAAAAGTTCTTCACTTCCTTACATATTTCAGGATTGGTTGTGTCATGTTCAGTGGACCTTGTACTCACGCTACTATGTCACTTTGCACCATGTGCTACTATATTGTTGTGCCACTTTGCACCTTGTATTACCAAATTGGTGTTTTAAGGCATCACTCTTGTGTCACTTTTTCACCCTTTGCACCCACCCTATAACAGATTGATTGACCCAATTTGACAGAACAATCCATAGATTACATTGCAGAAGTTACCATTGTTAATTACATCGCTAGAACAATCCATAGATTGCTTGCGAAGTTACATTTCCATTACAACTTACTTCTTAGCATCTATCCCAAAATTGAATTGTCAGGAATTCCCTAAACTCCAAACTCCAGTCTTTCTAAAGATCGCTACAATACATGCTACAATCAGGCTAACCCATAACTTCCTTTTCCTCCCTCTGCTCTTCTTCAATTTCTCTTCCAATTTACCAATTTTCCTCGACAATCTAGGTATGATTGCCTTGCACCAATGGCACACTTCAGGAACAAACCATTCCTAAAACTAATAATTTCTTCCCTTCACAAAAAAAGACCCGATTATCATAAACTTACACACAATCCCAGCAATTGGATGAAAATTGAACATCTTTCATCTAAAGTTTGAAGTCATAAACCTAATTTAAATTGTAGATGTAACATATGATGAAATTCTTGATTATTCATCGTAATTCCAACAATGAACACATGTTTGTGATTTTTCATTACCCCAAAATACGAACACACTTGGGATTCCTGCTCAGATGTTCGTCTGTCCACGAAGTCATGATTTTACATTTCTTCCTGCAGTAGCAACTTCTCAGTTCAAGCTCGTCCATCTCTTCTTCGTCGATGCTAGGTTGCGTTAATGATGAGGGAATAGAATTCTTGGGTTGCGTCGGCGAGGGAAGGACAAAAATTAGGTCGCGTCGACGAGGGAAGGACAGAAGTGGAGTGACAGGACCCGTCCCAACTGGACGTCAAAAACCGTACCCGGTCCTGCTCCCGTCTGACAAGTCGACTGAAAGTCCGAAACTACCCTTCAGTACCTGCCAGACAAGGGAATTTTTGCGCCTGTGCCCGCACATACCTCCACCTCTGGAATAGCCTCGATCAACGCGCCACGACCTGAAGGGTTAACAAAACAGAAAAGGTGTGAGTGGACAAAAATGACCTCTTATAAAAACATTTATCAAAATATATTCTTACCCTCCAGTTTTCACAAACTTGCATGCATATCGTAAAACATGAGTAATAGTATGAAATCATTCAAGTATGAACAGTGGACCGATAAAATCAAAACATACTTTCTCATGGTCTACAAAAACTCATGTTCACCAAATCAGTTTAATATCTCAAAAAGTTCACAGTTTCTATAAATCATTTTAACCGCTAAACCACGGTTTCCTCAAAATCATTTTCCATAATCCACGGGACTTATTTCCATATCCTGTTGCTTAGAGTCACGTTTATCCCTGCAACGCGTGCAAAAATAGGCTCAAGGACCGCTCAAAATCCGAGCATCCACCGCTATGAACACATCACTAGACGGCAATCCGGATCCCGTGAACACATCACTTACCGATCCATATATATATCCAGCACATCTGATCTGAGTCGAGCCTCCCCTGGGCTGCACGACAAAGACCGTGCTACGTGACCTCTTCGGGGTAAACACTTCCATCCCGAAGGCGAGCGTTATCTCCAGGGTGCACTCCGGGGGAAAACATATTTCCACCCGAAAGCCCTAATTATCCGCAACATATCCATCACAAAAACCAGTGAAAAACAGTTGCATTGAAAACCAAATCATATATCAATACAGGGTCTCAGCCCCAAGTCCCGATTTACTTTATAAATCCGAAAATCATCAATATCATCATATAATCACATGGAAATACAAATCCAATCAGAAACACAATTCCATTGGGTCCCAACCCCAAAATATCGATTTCACGTAAATCCGTGCAACCGTAAACCCGAGTTGCCACGATCACGTAAATCCATAAAATCAATCATTGACTCATAATCCGAGTCCAAATATCATTTTCAATCCGGGCCTAGCCCAAAACATCATTTGCACGTTCCTCGTAAAACGTGCCCAAAAGACTAATTAAAATAATCACAAAATCACGAGAATACCAAAAATCATCAAATTCATCAAATTCACATGTAACTCCAAATCCGAGTCAAAATCATTATTTACTTGGGTTCTCACGCCCACAATATCATTTTTAACCAATTTCATGATTTCTCGAAAGTCGTGCCAGAATATAATAATATAATAATCATAAAACCAAGAAAATCGAGAAATCACCGAATCAAAGCATCAATCATGTCAAATCATAGAAAATCATATAAATAAGCATTTTAAACCATATATGCATGCATCACAGTTAGAAAACCAAAAGTCCACTCACACACACCGTTCAAAACGGTTCGTTTCCGAGCTGCATGTTTTTCCGTAAATTCTGGAAATCACAACTCCTGCCCAAAATCATTATAGAGGGTTACTAACATCTCAAAATACAACATATAATTTTCCCCAAATTTTTCCGGAATTTAAATACGTATTTTAAACGTAAAACAAAACTTCGGATACGCGGAACATTATCGAAACAATATCCGATTTCATCGAAATCAACGTCAAAATGTTCGTTACACTGAGAGGATCAAAAGTCATGTTGACCTCACCTTGAGACTAGGCCGGACGCGCCCTCACGCGCCGCCGTGAGTGGCTGCGCGTGAAACCCACGCGCCAGCTACAGTGTCACCAGCCTAACCCGTTTGTCTGATAAACGGGTCCTTTAGCCCGCGATCAGACCCGGTTCCAATCCTGTCAATTCGACATTAATTCCTTCAATTGAACATTCATACAGCTTCGTTACAAGTCTAATTAGAGGTCTGTAATAACAATTACACGATTACATGCTCCAAACCTCACGATTCGATGATGAACACCAAGAACACACGGTTACTGTTCGTTCATGGAATCCCTTCAATGGCTGCAGGTTTCTTCAAATTGATGCATCCAGAAGCATCACTGGACCATGAGAGACAGTTCCCCTCCATCAATTTCGTCGTTTGATCACTCAATGATCACGACACAAGCTCGATAGTCGTACACTGTGCAACCATGGAGCTTCATCAACCTCCAGTGTTTTCCTTCAATTGATCCATCCAGAAGCATCGTGGGATTCTCAGGAAGATAATTCCCAGCTCAATTTCAACAATCCATCGCTCAATCTCCACGACTCAAGCTCGAAGTTCCTCATTGTTACCAAACCCGTTCAGAGCCAAATGGGCATGAATTCCTCTCGTTTTTGATTTGAAACAACTCGTCTCAACCTCAGGAAGCTATTTCCAAGCTCCAATTCGATCATCCCAGCTCAATTCATCCAATTTGATTTTCCCTCCAAATTTTCTAAAACCCGAAATCCCAGTCCTCAGCTCTCAGTTAATCCCTCGTTTTTCCCAGTTCAATTCACTCTCAAATGCTCACACTTTGGTTCAGAAATGGAAGAGAACTGGAGGTTGGGAGAAAACTGATTTGTGGGTTGTACACGGTTGAAGAAAATATGGGAGATTAATGGAAATTAGGATTAATTAATTAATTTAATATAATAAAACATAATAATTAGGTCTCCCCCAAAATCATGGATCCATGTTTTGTGCCTGATTTTAAGGGATGAGTGACACTTGTCACTTATCCAAGTGTGTTCAGTCACCGGGTACTGTTCATATTAAAATATTATTTTATTCCCGGTTCGTTCGATTAATCGAGCCCGATTCCGTGACCATAACTTCGTCGTCGAATCTTCGATTTCGGCATGCCGCCTGTCATTGGATTCGTATCGACGAGACCTACGTAACGGTCCTTGGCCCTCGTCCATCGGACCTCCCGATCAAAAAGTCAACATTTGGCCCCTAATATGCCAAATTACCAAAATACCCCTCTACTTCCGAACACCATAACTTTCTCTACGAATGTCGGAATCGAACGTGCCACCTGTCTATGGACTCGTGACGTCTCGAACTACGTCACAGTCACCGGCCAAAGTCCATTTGACCGCCCGAACTAAAAGTCAACATTTTACCCACGCTAGGGGCAAAACGGTCATTTTGCACAATTCGTCCGATTTCACTCAACTAATCCCCGATTAGTCATTCTAAACCATAATTAATTAATATTCAGTCCCGATATTCGGGACGGGTCATTACAACCTTCCCTCCTTAAAGAATTTCGTCCCCGAAATTCCAACTACTCGTATTCCACAACTACCTCGTGGAGAACAAATGGCCACACAACACGTGTACACCTGCACACCCACTAGCCAACACAGAACTCGTCTGCACTCAGACGTCACATCACAGATGCACGTCGTACTGACTACACTCGACCACCTCGAATGAAATTGATTACCAGAAATTGGCAATGTCACCGTTAAGCTGACTCCTTCAGCTTGACAGCCCCACATACTCACTAATGTGCCCTGATCTTCGCTCTCATAGAGAGTCACCAAAACTCACTAGTCAGTCCAAGCCGACACCACAAGCCATACTGTCACCACCAAGCTTTACCACCCTAGTATGTGTGATGTCTCCATCTCTCTCTCGACCAACAGCCCGCACTGCAGCAACCTGGAGGGTATCGAAAACACGAAAAGACTGTGAGTGGACAAAAATAAAGTTTAAATTCAAAACAGTTATCAGAAAACACAAACAGTTATACCCTCCGTGTTAAAAACCAATGCATGCATATCAATTACGTCATAAAACAATATACGAAAACCAAACACATTTTTCCTTTTTCCAATCCCGGGCCTCAGCCCAAAATCACCGAAAACCATCAAATCCGGGCCACTGCCCAAAACATCATCATCAAAGCTAGTGAAACCCAAAACACATTTAAAGCCACGTTCTCATCCATCGAACCTGCTGGATCTATCCGAGTCTTTAAACTCCCGAGTCTTTAAACTCAATTCAGGCCTTAATAATATCCGAGTCTTTAAACTCCCGAGTCTTTAAACTCAAGGCCTACGGGGGAAATCAATATATATCCGAGTCTTTAAACTCCCGAGTCTTTAAACTCAATCCGGGTCTTTAAACCCAATCCGGCCGGTCCCCCGTCACATATATCCGGGTCTTTAAACCCAATATCCAGATCCAGCAAATCCAATCCGAAACCATTTAAAATCATTTTCCATTTCCATATCCAAATCCGAATCCGAAATCACTGGTCTGATGCCCTTCCAGCATCCATAACCGTCATTCCGAATCCAGACACAGAACTCATTTCCTTCTCATTTTCCCCGGTCCGAGTCCGCAACCATCATTCCGTAAGCTAGCATCCGGAATAACCATTCCGAACCCAAACCCGAAATCCGCTTCAAGTCCCGAATCGAATTCCGAATCGTCACCCGGAATTCCGATTCAAAAACCCGAAATCACGTTCTTAAAACCACTTTTCTAAACTGGGCCTCTAAGCCCGAAGTCACTTTTCAAAATCCTTTTACTTTCATTGAAATCAAATCGTATTTCAAATCCTGAAGTCAATCATTAAAACCAGGTTCAAATCACATTATCCGTCAAATCTCGTAAAACGTAAAATACCGTAATTTCCTCGAAAAACGGGCACAAACCGTAAACCATCACAATCATAAATCAAATCATAGAATCAAGTATAGAAAAACATATATGCATGCATCAAGAGTTAGAAAGCAAAGTCCACTCACAGACCATTTCAGCGTCGCCTCGATACACGCGCACTTTTACCGTCCCCGGCCATTCACTATCCTCGGTTTCCCCGAACCTGTCCAAGTCCCAATATAAGGTCACTAACTAATTTACGATACTCATACTAAAACCTCATAATTTTGCCGTATTTTTAACTATTTTTAACCGAACCCTAAAACCTTCGGACAGCCCGAAACATATCGAGTCGATGTCCGATTAACTCGAAACTAGTGCTAAAATGTTCGTTACATCGATTAGACGAAAAACCCTGTTAGACACTTCCCCGGGTTCGGCCTCACGCGCCCACACGCGCCGCCCAAAGGGGCTGCGCGTGGGAGCCACGCGCCCAGCACAGTGTCATCGTCTTCCCTGGGAAAACCCGGTCCGACCGGTTCAGTTCAGCCGGTTCAGCCGTGAACCGGCGTTCACGGTTTTCACTCAATTTTAATCGGTTTTCAGTTCTAATTAGCCTAGGAGGTTCGTCCTTCCACTCTTAATCTACTAACCTAATCGATTTGTAACAAAAACCATGAATTCATACCTTCACGTTCAAGAATTTATCCCGTATTCTGCAACCTTAACCTCCATAGCTTTTCCGGCTTCCTCCAGCCTCCAAGTTCATCCTAATCAACTTGTTTCCCTTCCATGATCCTGTCCCAATCATTAGTTTGCGTCGTTAAGGTCTACAAACCCATAATGAAATTTAAAATAAAAACTTACCGTAACGGGTTTACCGGCCACCGTCCACGGCGAGCCACCAAATCACGTCCATTCGACTCCCAGACGCCTCAATATCACAATGCCGTAACAATTTAAGCTCCTTAACCTTTATCTGTAACGTCCAATTGTGAAAGTAAAAACAGAGGACTTGCGGGTTTCTCTCAATTCCGCCACCGTCCCTTATTGTCGCACCTCGCCGTGACCACTAATCGTTTTGTCTAAGCTCCCTCCTCCTTTGCTTTCAGACCACAAAGGCAAAGAATGAGGTTTGAGTGGTGTGAGGAAGCTAAATTCTTTCTGTTGCACACGGGCACTCTGCCTCTCATGATATCAGAGCCACCGTCCACGACGGTGATTGAGTTCAGCACCACCCCACTCGTTCCATACTCCTCTCCAATTTTTCTTCACAACTCAAGGCCGGAAGATGACGATCAAGGGATCAAATTGACGGGTTCTCTCACGGTTGCCCCTTCCTCTGCGTCTTCAACTCAAACCAATTTAAACCGCCGTGTAAACTTGTGAGGCGGTCATCAATGTTCCACAACCATCTGGAGAGGGACACTTGTCAAACTCCTGATGGTTCCTTCTTCAGATGCAGCCAAGTGTCCCACTTGTATTGGGCACACTTCCCAATGCAAGAGAAAGACCAAAATACCCTTCTTAACTCCAAAATTACCATTTTACCCTTACCGTTTTAGACCCGTAACTTTCCCGTCCTAACTCCGATGAACACGTGCCGCCTGTCGTTGAATTCAGGACGATGAGATCTACCCAACGGTCCAAGGTCAACGTGTCAAAACCCGGTCGTAGGAAAAGTCAACTCTATCCCCCCTAATTTAGTCAAATTACGGTTATGCCCTCAACCTTTCGAACATCATAACTTTTCCTCCGGTTGTCCGAATCGAACCTGCCACCTGTCTACGGACTCGTGATGTCCTAAACTACGTCACAGTCAAGGGCTAACACTCAACCAATCGGTAATTCAAAAAGTCAACTTTTCATCTACTATTCACAAGGGCAAAATCGTCCAGTTACACAAAATTTTACAAAATTACCTTTTTACCCTTCCCGAAGGTACGGGTTGTTACACATACTGTCACCACCAAGCTTTACCACCCTAGTAAAGCGCCAATCAGTAACAAATCAGTGACAACACATCATACTACAACGTCCGTCAATGTAGCATAAGATCATCAACATGATCTCCCCTCGTAGGGCAAACTCAATCCTGCGACAAATACCTACAGCAGTAACCACAACTGTCACCCCCTCAGCGATCCCAGATGCTGGTAAGGTCACGACAAGGTAACATCTCGCCGCAAAGCAACTTGCGGTCACACCAACCACCAACTCACTCATCCTAAGTATACGCATACCGTCATCACACTCAATCAGACGGTGCATCTGGAACACGTTGAACACAAGCCTAGCAGTAATCACACAACTCAACACTAGAGTTATACTAGCCAACCTTGGCTAAGAGCACCTGTTCAAACAATCACTGAAATCATCAGAATCACTCTGCCCAGTGCATCGTGTTCAATGTCCAGTTCACGTTCACGACCAAAACCAATGGTATTGGAACTAAGCCAAACACCAACACGTTTATCGACACAACACTGGTACATCCCATGTACCGTCTCTAGGTATCAAGTACCCTCGTCCACACGATACAGTACATCGTACACCAAGCAAGATCCTACAGCTGGACCCTAGTACTCGACCCATAGACCAATATGGTCGATCCCAAACCAGGTAAGGAAAAAGTAAAAAGCCTGAGGGTTTAGCTAACATTGACAATCCTTGTCCTATGCTACTCAAAAACACCTCGCCAAATGACAACACTCAAAATGACACATCAACGTGTCCACAGGGAAGAACGCCTAGTTCTCCCGGGATTCACATCAACCCCGGCCACCACAAGTCTTCAAAACATTGTACCCCAATCCATGTACAAGGTACATACATCTATTCCTAGACCAGACCACAACCACCTAGGTCATAGCCAAACATGTTCCAATAATGGAGTCCATTTGCCCAAACCAGCCAGAGACAAATAGAAACTCCACCCATCATCTAGTTCCAATTTCAAATCCGAATCCGCAATTTCGTAAGAAATCCCGAATCCAAACCCATACATCACATTTTTAATTCATGTCCAAATCCGAATCCGAAATCATTATTCTGTAAGCTAGCATTTGGAATAACCATTCCGCACCCAAATCCAGTATTTCACTTTCAAGTTCTAAAATCGAATCCTGAATCGTCACCCAGAATTTCGATTCCAAAACCTGAAATCTCGTTCACGTCTCCACTCGGACACACCAAAACCGAACCTATCGGTTACCAGTTCAAGCGAGTAACACATTACATCCGATTGACCTCATAAGGAAGCCAATCCCATCCATCACAACTCTAAGGCTGACCAAATTCAACCCCGCCTGAACCCTACTCGCTCGAGTAACATACCGTAAGAGGCTCCACTTCAAAAAGAAGTTCAGTCCCGTCATTTATGACTCACATACCGATGTAAGAGTGATAAACTCTCACCCAATCTGGATCATCGAAATCACGACCCAGATCCATTACGACGTCAGCCGACCGTGAACATCACGATTCTAGATCGTCACAATGCCCAAAGTCCACGACATCACTAACCCGATCCACCTAGGATCCACACAGTCAACAACTAGGAACCACAGGGTCTTACACCCTTACTGATTACCTCGTATCTATCCTTGCCATCCCACCTAGGGAAAACCAAGGATGATCGAAAACAATGACACCAATACTCATCCTACGTGGATGCAAACAAAACTCACTGCACTCCCCATGCCATGTAACCCAACATCGTCTGCCACCAAGCAGAAAATAAGAAGTCACCCCTGATGACTTCAGAATACCTAATCTCAATGCGGAAAACCCGCAATCCTCTTCAAACACAACCTCTCATGATTCCGTAGGTCTAACCATGTTGGAACCATCGGACTCGGACACCAAACACGTGTCGCCTTTGGACTGGTTACTGACACATACCCAACTTGACGAAGTCACAACCCGACTCGTGACCCATCGTTAGCACAACACCAGCATACAGACAACAATATCAGTATGAGCACACCGTGTGCAAAACTGACAACCCTGGATCTCCGCTCATAACAAGCGACGACCCCGTACCTCTGCTCGAATAGGAGAAACTCTGCCTCCTTCGTACCTAACAACTCTGGGTGCAATCACCCTGACAACTCATGTGAGAAAAAGGAAACATCCCCTGAACGTCCCCCAATTCTCAACAACCACTCTCGGTAGTAGTGCCTGCCACAAACTTGTGCAGTCCTAACCATCAGACATCACTATCGAGACTCCACATCCAATGGAATCAAGTACACGTACAACTACCATGTATCCCCACTCTGGGATTCCATCGACATGTACCAACCCCGACTGTGGATTGCAGTTCCACAACTAAAGCTGACATGACTAGACCTGACACAATCGTCACTCGGTCTCGACTTCGAAAAGCCATTAAGAGTCAAACCACCTGCCAGCACACATTTCCGAACCAAACATCCCACCTTAGGTTCCGCGATTACTACCTAGGGTCCCTCAAAACCCGACAGCTCCTGAGACTTAAGATATTAGCATGACTCATCTCGAGTCCTAACCGAATTCTTGACTCATTCATCCATGCCATCCCTGGCATACCCGGTCACCCAGCAAATTACCACCGGTGAACCACATCAATACCACATTCCAAACCTAGGAATACCCCAACACACTCTAGACGTTGGGAACTCACATTTCGCACAAGGAATTACTGAGAATAATCTCATCCTGGGTCCAACCTACCCAATTGTGCTACCTTCCAAGCCTCTGGATCCAACAAATCCAGGGACCCACAAGAATACCGATTCGACAATTAGTAAGCCGTAGTTACACAAATTAATATCTGACCTACAAACCAAGGTCAATTACATTCCGAGATTAATCACAAGGTCTCAAATACCCTAATATACCCATCTCACTACCAGGTCGCGCACGAGGCTCACGTTCCGAAGGTATGGCATGGCAACAGCATCAGCAACCTAGTGCTCTGATACCAATTTGACAGGACCCGTCCCAACTGGACGTCAAAAACCGTACCCGGTCCTGCTCCCGTCTGACAAGTCGACTGAAAGTCCAAAACTACCCTTCAGTACCTGCCAGACAAGGGAATTTTTGCGCCTGTGCTTGCACATACCTCCACCTCTGGAATAGCCTCGATCAACGCGCCACGATCTGAAGGGTTAACAAAACAGAAAAGGTGTGAGTGGACAAAAATGACCTCTTATAAAAACATTTATCAAAATATATTCTTACCCTCCAGTTTTCACAAACTTGCATGCATATCGTAAAACATGAGTAATAGTATGAAATCATTCAAGTATGAACAGTGGACCGATAAAATCAAAACATACTTTCTCATGGTCCACAAAAACTCATGTTCACCAAATCAGTTTAATATCTCAAAAAGTTCACAGTTTCTTTAAATCATTTTAACCGCTAAACCACGGTTTCCTCAAAATCATTTTCCATAATCCACGAGACTTATTTCCATATCCTGTTGCTTAGAGTCACGTTTATCCCTGCAACGTGTGCAAATCAATAGGCTCAAGGACCGCTCAAAATCCGAGCATCCGCCGCTGTGAACACATCACCAGCCGGCAATCCGGATCTCGTGAACACATCACTTACCGATCCATATATATATCCAGCACATCTGATCTGAGTCGAGCCTCCCCTAGGCTGCACGACAAAGACCGCGCTACGTGACCTCTTCGGGGTAAACACTTCCATCCCGAAGGCGAGCGTTATCTCCAGGGTGCACTCCGGGGAAAAACATATTTCCACCCGAAAGCCCTAATTATCCGCAACATATCACCATCACAAAAACTAGTGAAAAACAGTTGCATAGAAAACCAAATCATATATCAATACAGGGTCTTAGCCCCAAGTCCCGATTTACTTTATAAATCCGAAAATCATCAATATCATCATATAATCACATGGAAATAAAAATCCAATCAGAAACACAATTCCATTGGGTCCCAACCCCAAAATATCAATTTCACGTAAATCCGAGCAACCGTAAACCCGAGTTGCCACGATCACGTAAATCCATAAAATCAATCATTGACTCATAATCTGAGTCCAAATATCATTTTCAATCCGGGCCTAGCCCAAAACATCATTTGCACGTTCCTCGTAAAACGTGCCCGAAAGACTGATTAAAATAATCACAAAATCACGAGAATACCAAAAATCATCAAATTCATCAAATTCACATGTTAGTCCAAATCCGAGTCAAAATCATTATTTACTTGGGTTCTCACGCCCACAATATCATTTTTAACCAATTTCATGATTTCTTGAAAGTCGTGCCAGAATATAATAATATAATAATCATAAAACCGAGAAAATCGAGAAATCACCGAATCAAAGCATCAATCATGTCAAATCATAGAAAATCATATAAATAAGCATTTTAAACCATATATGCATGCATCACAGTTAGAAAACCAAAAGTCCACTCACACACACCGTTCAAAACGGTTCGTTTCCGAGCTGCACGTTTTTCCGTAAATTCTGGAAATCACAACTCCTGCCCAAAATCATTATAGAGGGTTACTAACATCTCAAAATACAACATATAATTTTCCCCAAATTTTTCCAGAATTTAAATACGTATTTTAAACGTAAAACAAAACTTCGGATACGCGGAACATTATCGAAACAATATCCGATTTCATCGAAATCAACGTCAAAATGTTCGTTACACTGAGAGGATCAAAAGTCATGTTGACCTCACCTTGAGACTAGGCCGGACGTGCCCTCACGCGCCGCCGTGAGTGGCTACGCGTGAAACCCACGCGCCAGCTACAGTGTCACCAGCCTAACCCGTTTGTCTGATAAACGGGTCCTTTAGCCCGCAATCAGACCTGGTTCCAATCCTGTCAATTCGACATTAATTCCTTCAATTGAACATTCATACAGCTTCGTTACAAGTCTAATTAGAGGTCTGTAATAACAATTACACGATTACATGCTCCAAACCTCACGATTCGATGATGAACAACAAGAACACACGGTTACTGTTCGTTCATGGAATCCCTTCAATGGCTGCAGGTTTCTTCAAATTGATGCATCCAGAAGCATCACTGGACCATGAGAGACAGTTCCCCTCCATCAATTTCGTCGTTTGATCACTCAATGATCACGACACAAGCTCGATAGTCGTACACTGTGCAACCATGGAGCTTCATCAACCTCCAGTGTTTTCCTTCAATTGATCCATCCAGAAGCATCGTGGGATTCTCAGGAAGATAATTCCCAGCTCAATTTCAACAATCCACCGCTCAATCTCCACGACTCAAGCTCGAAGTTCCTCATTGTTACCAAACCCGTTCAGAGCCAAATGGGCATGAATTCCTCTCGTTTTTGATTTGAAACAACTCGTCTCAACCTCAGGAAGCTATTTCCAAGCTCCAATTCGATCATCCCAGCTCAATTCGTCCAATTTGATTTTCCCTCCAAATTTTCTAAAACCCGAAATCCCAGTCCTCAGCTCTCAGTTAATCCCTCGTTTTTCCCAGTTCAATTCACTCTCAAATGCTCACACTTTGGTTCAGAAATGGAAGAGAACTGGAGGTTGGGAGAAAACTGATTTGTGGGTTGTACACGGTTGAAGAAAATATGGGAGATTAATGGAAATTAGGATTAATTAATTAATTTAATATAATAAAACATAATAATTAGGTCTCCCCCAAAATCATGGATCCATGTTTTGTGCCTGATTTTAAGGGATGAGTGACACTTGTCACTCATCCAAGTGTGTTCAGTCACCGGGTACTGTTCATATTAAAATATTATTTTATTCCCAGTTCGTTCGGTTAATCGAGCCCGATTCCGTGACCATAACTTCGTCGTCGAATCTCTGATTTCGGCATGCCACCTGTCATTGGATTCGTATCGACGAGACCTACGTAACGGTCCTTGGCCCTCGTCCATCGGACCTCCCGATCAAAAAGTCAACATTTGGCCCCTAATATGCCAAATTACCAAAATACCCCTCTACTTCCGAACACCATAACTTTCTCTACGAATGTCGGAATCGAACGTGCCACCTGTCTATGGACTCGTGACGTCCCGAACTACGTCACAGTCACCGGCCAAAGTCCATTTGACTGCCCGAACTAAAAGTCAACATTTTACCCACGCTAGGGGCAAAACGGTCATTTTGCACAATTCGTCCGATTTCACTCAACTAATCCCCGATTAGTCATTCTAAACCATAATTAATTAATATTCAGTCCCGATATTCGGGACGGGTCATTACATGGGGTCACACTAACGAGGGAAGGTATGACATGGGTCGTGTAACGACCCGTTCCAAAATCCGGGATTAGATTAGTGACTAATCAGGATTAGTGAGGTTAATCGGTGATTAGTTTAGCGAAATCGGACGAACGATGCAAATGTTTGTTTTGCCCCTAGTTGTGGGGTAAAATGTTGACTTTTTGACCGGCAGGTCTGATGGCCGATGGCCGAGGACCGTTACATAGATCGAGTCGATACAAATCCGTAGACAGGCGGAACGTCCAAATTGAACATTCAACAGAGATGTTATGGTTCATGGAAGTTTCGGGTCACTATTGCACGTTTTACGAGACGAATATCTTATGCATTAGGTGGGCCCCTGATATTTTAAATTGGCCCAATGGATAAGTGACAAGTGTCACTCATCCATTGCTCACTGCCTCCCATACATGCATACCCATCCCTTTGTTCGTGCAAAACCAAACCCAAAACCCGTTCTCACCCATTTCTCATTTCTGTACAACCCACACTCCCCTAAGTCTAACCTACGGCTGATGACTCATGATGGAAACAGAAGGGAAGGAAGGATGATGGTGGAGGCTATCAGGACGGCCTAAACCGCCGTGGACGGCAGCGTGGAGGAGAAAACCCGACAAGGTATCAGTTTGCCCTTTTTCCTTCTATTTTCGATTCTATTCATTATGGATGGTTTTAGGTGATTGTAATGAGTTATTTAGGTTTCTAGGGGAGTGATAAGAAGGTTTTAGTCGTGGTTAATGGCCGAGGAGGCCATGGGGAGGTTTTGAAAATATTGAACCGTGAGGAAAAGATTGGACCGATTTGATTTTGGGTGTTTTAGGTTGTTTAATTTATATGTTTAGGTTCCTAGGATCAAAATAGGTAGAATGGGATTAATTAGGAAGAGAAAGGAAGAATAATGAAAGAGGGAGGACCCTGGACCAGTCACGCCAGTCCAGTTGCAGGCTTTGGACCGAACTGGCCGGTTCAGACCGGTTCACGCGAGGAAGGAGAAGAACAGTGCCCGGAGCGTGGCTCCCACGCACAGGGGCTTTGGCAGGCGTGTGTGGGCATATGACCCACTTTCTGGGGAAGGTTCCAACATGTGAAATCATCTATTCG
This sequence comes from Prinsepia uniflora, assembly GCA_032719365.1. NCBI lineage: Eukaryota > Viridiplantae > Streptophyta > Magnoliopsida > Rosales > Rosaceae > Prinsepia > Prinsepia uniflora. The sequence goes on along the minus strand of CM064875.1, from coordinate 35,497,386 downwards.
ATGTAACGAACATTGTGGGACTGGTTTCGTGTCGATCAGACATCGTTTCGATAGGTTTCAGGGTGTCCGAAGGTTTAGGATCGACTTTTAAAATAGTTAAAAATTCAGGAAAATTACGAGGCTTTAGTAAGTGGTTAATAAGGTAGTTAGTAACCCTCTATTACGATTTGGACAGGTTTGGGAGTCTCGATGACGATGATTGGCCTGAGACAGCCGTATGGCACGCGTATCGAGTCGGTAGCTCGGACGGTCTGTGAGTGGACCTTGTTTTCTAAATTTATGCTTGCATAAATGTTTATTATATGTTTTAATACTTGTTTTGTGATACCATGAGTGCATTTGTGTGTGGTTATGTATTGGCACGAATTTAGAGGTTTCGGCCTTATACGGTGCCTATACGGGTTTATATTTCTTTGTTGGTTTAAATGAAATAGTTTTGAATTTAAAAAGGATAAACTCGGGCATGAGACCGAATTGGTTTTATCTCGGGCATGTAGCCCTACTGGTGACCTACGGGTCTGAGTCGTGGTCACAGTGAGTGCTTTGTGCACTGCAACGGACGATACAACCCTCGCCTCCAGACTAGAATGCGTTCCTTCCGGAGAGGTCACGATGCACATACTGTCGTCGAGCAGCCACTGGAGGCTCGACTTCGGAGTACTGACGGTTCATGATATCGATTGGTGATGAGTGCGCCATGAACTAGCGGTGGTCCCGTCGGTTGATTTGTTCACAGTGACATACCAGGATTGAGGGCAGTCCTGGACGGATGGTTACACGCATCACTACGATCGGAGTCGTGACTGACCTTGAGATATCGGGCACGATGCCCAGTTGAGTCATGTGTTCGGGAACGAGACCCAGTTACTTTACGTTTATAATTTCGGGTGGATTTCCGGATTCATGACGGTTTATGGGGACTGGGCATGAATATTTTCGTTATATATATATATATATATTCATATACCTTCCTTATATGGAATGTCTCCTCCAGGGAGGGTCGTTGGCCTGGGTGGACCCCAGAATAGTTACGGAGCACTAATTGAGTTGAGTCGCCCCCGTTGGGTACCTTACTCTCAGGAAGGCATGGATTATAACCTCAGGGAGGGTGTAACGACCCGTCCCAAATTCCATGATTAGATTAGTGACTAATCACGATTAGTGAGGCTAATCCGTGATTAGTAGAGCGAAATCGGACGAACGATTAGTGACTGATCATCTTCATTCTCTTCATTTTCATTTCCCTCAAACCCGAAACCCCCCACCCCCCTCCATATTCCTTCATTTTTCAAACACAACCCACACCACACCTCACCTTCCCTTATCTGAGCCATAAGTGACCGTGGGAGGAGTGTGAGAGGCTGAGGACGGAGAGGCTGGACGGTGGCCCACGGTGGAGGCCACGGCGGAACGATACCGTGAGGTAAGAAAATGTTCAAAAATTCGAAATTGGATTTTAACGTTTTTTCTCGATTCCATTAATTGGGTAAGGTTTCTAGGGATCCCAGGAGATGACTAGGATTGGTTTCGAGGTGTTGGACGGCCTGGAACAGCCGTGAACGGCAGGAGAAGTCACGGCCGCCATGGCTGGATTGAAGGTACAGGTTTTCGATGTTTTTTTCTTCCGTTTTAAGTCATAGGACTGTAGGTTGGGTTGAGACGAGTAGAATGGGACAAACGGGAGGAGAAATGGTGGCCGGAGTGAAGAAAACCACCCGGATCAAGCCGAGGGTCACAGCGACCCAGTTGCAGACATTCGGGTCGACCCGACGAGAAGACGGGGATGACTGATGACGTCATCCTGCTGACCTCATCATGTCAGGGATGACGTCAGCATTGTCAGGTCTGACAATGTCAGCTGACATGTCAGAAAATGGGCTAATAGTAGTGTGACACGTGTCACTGTCAGGACTGTCAGTGTTGACGTCATGCTGATGTCAGCAGGTACTGTAGCAGCGTTGACCCACGCGTTGACTAGGCACGTGGGGGCGCGTGTGAACAGTATTTTGTGCGGGCCCAGGGTCATTTTACTGGTTTCGACGATCCGGATCCAATGGCGATGGCTTCGGGCCGATCGGAGATCGTTAAGTTGGTAAAATTGAGGTTTTTCACTTTGGGAAACGTGTACAGGACACGTTGACTTTTCCGGAAAAGTTTATGGTTCTTAATATGGACTTGTATAGGTTAGTAGTAACCTTTGGATATGGTTTGGATAGGTCAAGATTATCCGGAGAGGTCGGATTGGCTCGGGAGAGCCATATGGCACGCAAATCGAGACGGCAGCTCGGACGGTCTGTGAGTGGACCTTGTTTTCTAAATTGGTGCATGCATAAATGTTTTTTATATGGTTTATTACTTGTTTGATGATGCCATGGGTTCATTTGTATATGGTTACGTGTAAGCACGTATTTCGAGGTTTCGGCCTTATACGGTGCTTATACGGGCCTGTATTTCTTTATCAGTTTTAATGAAATAGTTTTGGATTTCTAAAAGGATAAACTCAGGTATGAGACCCATTTGGTTTTGTCTTGGGCATATGACCTTAGATATCGGGCACGGTGCCCAGCTGATGTCATATGTTCGGGCACGAGACCCAGTTATTTTACGGTTTATGATTTCGGGTCAGGGACCCTAAATGGATTCCCTAGTTCATGACGGTTTACGGGAACCGGCATGAACTCTGGAAAGATCATTGTGGTTCATGACGGTTTATGGGAACCGGCATGAACCTTTGTCAGGTCATTCTGGTTCTTGACGGTTTATGGGGACCGGCATGAACCCTGGTTATGTTATTACGATACATGACGGTTTATAGGAACCGGCATGTTACCTGGTTATGTTATTACGGTACATGACGGTTTATGGGAACCGACATGTTACCTGGTTATGTTATTACAGTACATGACGGTTTATGGGAACCGGCATGTTACCTTGGCTATGGATATTATGGATCATGACGGTTCAGGGAACCGGGCATGGATATTATGTTATGTATATATATGTTCATCTACCTTCCTTTACTTCTATTATTTCCTCTGGGGAGGGTCGTTGGCCTGGGTGGACCCCGAAGTAGTCACGGAGCACCGACTGAGTGGAGTCACCCTCCAGTTGGGTTCCTTACTCTCAGGAAGGCTATGGTTACTATTACCTCGGGTAGGGTCAGTGGTCTGCGAACATTGACCTTGACTTTGAGAAGACTCGGATTGAGACCCGGGTAGCACGCGCGTAGCTTTGGATACCGTGACAGGATTGGTTGTGTGACTTATATGTATATATGATATATGATATGATATATGAGATTTGATATGTGGTGTGCACAGGATTTGCGCAGTGGCCCGTATGGTCGATTTCATGGTGGTCCTTTCGACCTTGGTTTATATTCTGTTTTGGGCTTAGTTCCCACATATGTTTTCCATTTGGTTAAATGGTTTTCGAATGCATGCATGCTTTTTAGTGAAGGGTACAAATGTCTTCGATAAACTGTTTTTATAAACTCTTTGTTTTGTCCACCCAAATGCCTTATGCAGTTGGGTTCGGTGGAACTCTAGGTGTGATCGTGGAACCCTACCTTGGGTGTATGGTTCAGAAATGTGAGTTGACGAGTGGTTTGACTTGGACGACTATTCGGATTTGGATTCGTTAGTCGGTCTAGTCAGGTCAGCTTGTGTTAGGACTGCACTCTGCAGTCGGGGTTGTACTTGTCTGTTAGACCTAGTTGGTTGTCGAGCTACTCAGTTGTGGTTTGGTACAACTACGGTCATGGATGACCTGGTAGACGACATTGGGTTAGTCGGGTTACGACTGGTAGAGTTTGATTTGGACAAGTTATCAGGGTTGGTACTTGTCGATGGAATCCCGGAGCGGGGATACAGTGTAGTTAGTACAATCGATTGATTCCGTTAGACGCGAATCTCGATTGTGATGTCTAGTAGTTAGGTCTGCACGAGTGTGTGGCAGGCGCTACTACCGAGAGTGGTTGTAGTTACAGTTGTTGGGAATCCGGGACGTTCAGGGGACGTTTCCTTTTCCCGTATGAGATGTCAGGGTGACTGTACCCAGAGTTGTTGGGTACGAGGGAGGCAGAGTTTCTCCAATATGAGTAGAGGTACGGGATCGTCGTTCAGTATGAGTGGAGATCCAGGGTTGTCAGATTTTCACCATGTGTGCCGATGCTGATACGGATACTAGTGTGGATGCCTGTGTGCTGATACTAGTGTTAGTGATAGTGCGTTGGTACTGGTACTCGTGCTGGTGCTGGTGCCGGTAATTGTGGGGACGGTGAGTCACGGATCGGGATGTGACTTCGTCGTGATGGGCATAAGTTTGGTATCTGTGGTTCCAGAGTGGATCTCAGACAGAGCTAAATTAGTTAGGGGACACGTGGTTGATGTCCGGGTATATTGTTTCTAATCTTGTTGGAACTTCGAAATCGTGAGAGGTTGTTATTGAGGTGACGAGAGGAATGCGGGTTTTCCGCATTGGTATTGGGTATTTCGAAGTCATTGTTGGTGGCTTCTCAGTTTCTACAGTGGTAGATGATGGTAGATGACGGTAGAGGATGGTTGCGTCACCAGTACGCTGATCGTGTATTGGTTGGTGAACCCGGGATTTGTTTTGGGTCATCAAGAGGAATCGAGTATATCGAAGTTAAGTCTGAAATTTCTCATTTTCTGCCTGGTGGCAGACGATGTTGGTTTACATGGCGATGTGAGTGCAATGAGTTTGGTTGTATTCACATAGGATGAATTTTGATGTCATAGTCTTGTATCATCCTTGATTTTCTAGGTGGAATGCCAAGGGTCGATACGAGGTAGTCAGTGAGAACCCACAGTCTCGGCGTGTCTCGTCGTTGACTAATCTGTTTATATGAGGGAAATGGTTGAGGACTTTGGACGTCGTGACGATCGGGGATCGTGATGTCTATGGTCGTTTGACGTAGTGTTGGATCTGGATCGTGATCTTGATGATCCAGATAAGTGGAGAGTTTATTACTCTTACTTGGATGTTGAGTGGAGCATAATGGGACTGAACTTCTTTTCGAGGTAAATCCCATATGGCTTATTACTCGCCTGAGTAGTTGTCCGATGAGTAGTTTTCCGACTCGGATATGGTCGGCCTTAGATGTGTTGATGTTGGGATTGGCTTCCCTATGAAGTAAATCGATGGTAATGTGGTAATCGGTTAAGCAGGTAACCGATAGGTTCGATTATGGTACGTCTCGGTAGATGTGAACGAAATTTCAGGTTTTGGAATCAGATTTCTGGATGACGATTCAGGATTTGATTTTGGAACTTGAAAGAGGATTTCTGTATTTGGGTTTTGGAATCGGATTCTGGGTGACGATTCAGGATTTGATTCTAGAGCTTGACTGTGGATTTTCTTTTTATGGATTTGGGTTCGGAATGGTTATTCCAAATGCTAGCTTACAGAATAATGATTTCAGATTCGGATTTAGACATGGCTATGGATATGAATTCTGGGTTTGAATTCGGGATTTCTTACGAAATTTCGGATTCGGATTCGGATTTGAAAATAGATGATGGGTTGGAGGTTCGATTTGTCTAGTCCGGGATTGGGCAAATGAACTCCATTATTGAAACGTGATTGCCTACAACTTAGGTCATCATTGTTGTTATAGTTGTAGTTGTAGTCTGAGTGATGGATAGATGTACGTACTTTGTACGCAGTTCGAGGTACGATACCGGGCAGACATGTCGTGTCTGGTGATGGTATATAGGTTATACCAGTGGTACGTTGGTGAGCATGTTGGTAGTCGGATTGGTTCTGACACCATCGGATTAGTTGGGGACGTGGACTGGACATTGGATACTGTGCATTGGGTCATAGTGTTTCTGATGGGTCCAGTTACACACATATCGAGTGTTTGTTGGTATGCATATACTCAGGATGAGTATGTTGGTGGTTAGTGTAACCACGAGTGAGTATAGTGTCAGTTTTCGACTGACGACTGTCAAGTGGTGATAGTTTGTCGGAGGTGTCAGCGTGGACGTCGGGATAAATTAGTGATTGAGAAGGGAATCGTCTAGTTGTTTATATCAGCGAAAGGGTAGATTTGACAAGTGGTGTCAGTTCGGAACGTACGATTACTGTCATTCGACGTGGTCGAATATAGTCGATGCGACGTGAGTATTAGTGGTACGTCTGGTTGTAGACAAGTATTGTTTTTGGCTATTGGGTGTACTAGTGTACACATGATTCGAGGTCGATTCTACTTTCCACGACGTGGATGTGGAATCAGGATAGTGGAGTTTCGAGAACGAAACTAAATTAAGAAGGAAAGAACGGTTGGATTTAGGTCAGTTGGAATTTCGAGGACGAAATTAATTAAGGAGGGAAGGTTGTAACGACCCGTCCCAAATTCCATGATTAGATTAGTGACTAATCACGATTAGTGAGGCTAATCCGTGATTAGTAGAGTGAAATCGGACGAACGATGCAAAATGACCGTTTTGCCCCTAGTCGTGGTAAAACGTTGACTTTTCATTCGGGCGATCAAACGGACTTTGACCAATGACCGTGACGTAGTTTAGGACGTCACGAGTTCATAGACAGGTGGCACGTTCAATTCCGACGTTCGAAGAGGAAGTTATGACGTTCAGAAGTTTAAGGGCATTTTGGTAATTATGGTTAAAAAGGGGCAAATGTTGACTTTTTGACCGGGAGGTCCGATGACCGAGGGCCGAGGACTATTACATAGATAAGGACGATAAGAATCCACAGGCAGGTGGCACGCTGAAATCGGACTTCGAACGGGAGAGTTATAGGTCACGAAAGTTCGATTTCACTATGCACGAACTTCGAGTCGGGACGATTTGGAAAAATCTGATTGGGCATATATTTTGGTGGGTCCCATGGATGAGTGACAAGTGTCACTCATCCTATTGGCTAAATCCCCCAAAATGTGGATCTACTTAATAAAATAATATTATAATTATTATTATATAATTAATCTATCCTACCATTAATCTTAACCATCCATTTTCAATTAACCTTTTAATCCTCACCCATCATCTCTCATTCTCTCATCTGATCATCTTCATTCTCTTCATTTTCATTTCCCTCAAACCCGAAACCCCCCACCCCCCCCCCCTTCCATATTCCTTCATTTTTCAAACACAACCCACACCACACCTCACCTTCCCTTATCTGAGCCATAAGTGACCGTGGGAGGAGTGTGAGAGGCTGAGGACGGAGAGGCTGGACGGTGGCCCACGGTGGAGGCCACGGCGGAACGAACCCGTGAGGTAAGAAAATGTTCAAAAATTCGAAATTGGATTTTAATGGTTTTTACTCGATTCCATTAATTGGGTAAGGTTTCTAGGGATCCCAGGAGATGACTAGGATTGGTTTCGAGGTGTTGGACGACCTGGAACAGCCGTGAACGGTAGGAGAAGTCACGGCCGCCATGGCTGGATTGAAGGTACAGGTTTTCGATGTTTTTTTCTTCCGTTTTAAGTCATAGGACTGTAGGTTAGGTTGAGACGAGTATAATGGGACAAACGGGAGAAGAAATGGTGGCCGGAGTGAAGAGAACCGCCCGGGTCAAGCCGCGGGTCACGACGACCCGGTTGAAGACATTCGGGTCGACCCGGCGAGAAGACGGGGATGACTGATGACGTCATCCTGCTGACCTCATCTGTCAGGACCCGTCCCAAATATGACCTCGATACCCGGGACAAACCCCGCTCCCGTCTGACAATCACACTTACAGTATCAAAAACAAACAAACAACCTTCACACAACTATAAGCATAACTATCAGACGAAGGAGTAACATATACACAACAGTTAGTCAGAGCATAGTTCTACAAAATGGGCACAAAAGTCCTACAATGCTAGTCTCGCAACGGAAGAACGTCGGAAGCTCTATGCCTCGATATCTGCCTCAACGTTCACCCTAGCGCTATCACCACGACCTGGAGGGAAAATTTAAAACCAAAAGTGTGAGTGGACTAGAATAACCAAAAGTTGTAACATCAGTTTATCACTAATTCGAGGTTAAGGAAAGAATAAATAAGAATCAGTGTTCCCTCCGTTTTTAAAACACAGGCATGCCCAACGAAGTACTAGAAAATCATAATATGAAACATCATAAGAAACAGAAACACTATAAAATCTCATAAGAAACAGATACACTATAAAATACCATAAGAAATAGAAACACGATAAAACGAATATAGAAATCATAGTTTCAGCATCAAATCATCATTTTCGATCAAACCTGCTGGACCTATCCGAGTCTTTAAACTCAATCAGGCCTTAAATGAAATCCGAGTCTTTAAACTCCCGAGTCTTTAAACTCAATAGGCCTATGGGGGTAATATCAACATATCCGAGTCTTTAAACTCCCGAGTCTTTAAACTCAATCCGGGCCCGTCCCCCGTCAATATCAATCCGGGACTTTAAACCCAATATCCAGATCCAGCAAATCCAATCCATATCCAGTGTATAACCAATTCACAGTCTATCGCCAAATGTTTATTCGAAATCCCCGATTCGAAGCCCTTCCGGCGTTCCGAACCGACATTCCGAACCCAAATCCGGAAATCCATTGTTATACCCAGAAATCACACATAAGCACAAATCATATTTCATAACCCACGTATCATTATCAGAACACATTTATAGGTCGCAATTGTAATTATGGCATCAAAATCCGAAAATGAGTTTTTTTTTTCTGAAAAACGTGCAAAATCTCAGAAATGTCTCGAAAAACGTTCTTTTCCGTCCGACGTCCGATGACAGTGTGCCGCCTGTCGTTGATCTCAGGACGTCGAGACCTATCCAATGGTCCTCGGTCTAGGTGAAAATCACAAGTCCTCCAAAAAGTCAACCTTTTCCTCATGTACTCAAAATTACGGTAACGCCCCCAATCTTTCGAACGTCATAACTTTTCCCCCGGTTGTCCGACTCGAACCTGCCACCTGTCTACGGACTCGTGACGTCCTAAACTACGTCACAGTCAAAGGTCAACACTCAACCAATCGGGAATTCAAAAAGTCAACTTTTCGTCTACTATTCATAAGGGCAAAATCGTTCTTTATATACAAAACTTTATAAAATTACATTTTTACCCTTCCCGAAGGTACGGGTTGTTACATCATCATGTCAGGGATGACGTCAGCATTGTCAGGTCTGACAATGTCAGCTGACATGTCAGAAAATGGGCCAATAGTAGTGTGACACATGTCACTGTCAGGACTGTCAGTGATGACGTCAGCAGGTACTGTAGCAGCGTTGACCCACGCGTTGACCAGGCGCGTGGGGGCGCGTGTGAACAGTATTTTGTGTGGGCCCAGGGTCATTTTAATGGTTTCGATGATCCGGATCCAATGGCGATGGTTTCGGGTCGATCGGAGATCGTTAAGTTAGTAAAATTGAGGTTTTTCACCTTGGGAAACATGTACGGGACACGTTGACTTTTTCGGGAAAGTTTATGGTTCTTAATATGGACTTGTATAGGTTAGTAGTAACCTTTGGATATGGTTTGGATAGGTCAAGATTATCCGGAGAGGTCGGATTGGCTCGGGAGAGCCGTATGGCACGCAAATCGAGACGGCAGCTCGGACGGTCTGTCAGTGGACCTTGTTTTCTAAATTGGTGCATGCATAAATGTTTATTATATGGTTTATTACTTGTTTGATGATGCCATGGGTTCATTTGTATGTGGTTACGTATAAGCACGTATTTCGAGGTTTCGGCCTTATACAGTGCTTATACGGGCCTGTATTTCTTTATTGGTTTTAATGAAACGGTTTTGGATTTCTAAAAGGATAAACTCGGGTATGAGACCCATTTGGTTTTGTCTCGGGCATATGACCTTAGATATCGGGCACGGTGCCCAGCTGATGTCATATGTTCGGGCACGAGACCCAGTTATTTTACGGTTTATGATTTCGAGTCAGGGACCCTAAATGGATTCCCTAGTTCATGACGGTTTACGGGAACCGGCATGAACTCTGGAAAGATCATTGTGGTTCATGACGGTTTATGGGAACCGGCATGAACCTTTGTCAGGTCATTCTGGTTCTTGACGGTTTATGGGGACCGGCATGAACCCTGGTTATGTTATTACGGTACATGACGGTTTATGGGAACCGGCATGTTACCTGGTTATGTTATTACGGTACATGACGGTTTATGGGAACCGGCATGTTACCTGGTTATGTTATTACGGTACATGACGGTTTATGGGAACCGGCATGTTACCTTGGCTATGGATATTATGGATCATGACGGTTCAGGGAACCGGGCATGGATATTATGTTATGTATATATATGTTCATCTACCTTCCTTTACTTCTATTATCTCCTCTGGGGAGGGTCGTTGGCCTGGGTGGACCCCGGAGTAGTCACGGAGCACCGACTGAGTAGAGTCACCCCCCAGTTGGGTTCCTTACTCTCATGAAGGCTATGGTTACTATTATCTCGGGTAGGGTCAGTGGTCTGCGAACATTGACCTTGACTTTGAGAAGACTCGGATTGACACCCGGGTAGCACGCGCGTAGCTTTGGATACCGTGACAGGATTGGTTGTGTGACTTATATGTATATATGATATATGATATGATATATGAGATTTGATATGTGGTGTGCACAGGTGTGCACAGGATTTGCGCAGTGGCCCGTATGGTCGATTTCATGGTGGTCCTTTCGACCTTGGTTTATATTCTGTTTTGGGCTTAGTTCCCACATATGGTTTCCATTTGGTTAAATGGTTTTCGAATGCATGCATGCTTTTTAGTGAAGGGTACAAATGTCTTCGATAAACTGTTTTTATAAACTCTTTGTTTTTTCCACTCACAGTTTTTAATGTTTTGACTGCCCTTCAGGTTGACATCGGATGTGGACTGTAGCAGAGACCGAGATATCACATACCTCCTCCGGATCCTGGCGTACTCTGATAGCCCGGGAGGGCAAAAGGGCGGATGACAGGACCCATGCCAATCCCCCCGGGATTAGTGCGGGATGACCCTGCTCCCGTCTGACACGAAGTGTCAGACAAGGGATATTTCCGACCTTTGCCCTCCCGGGCTATCAGAGTACGCCAGGATCCGGAGGAGGCATGTGATATCTCGGTCTCTGCTACAGTCCACATCCGATGTCAACCTGAAGGGCAGTCAAAACATTAAAAGCTGTGAGTGGACAAAACAAAGAGTTTATAAAAACATTTCATAAGACATTTGTACCCTCCACTAAAAAGCATGCATGCATTCGAAAACCATTTATCCAAAACAAACCATATGGGGGACTAAGCCCAAAGAAGATATAAACCAAGGTCGAAAGGACCATAATGAAAACGACCATACGGGCCACTGCCCAAATCCATAAGGGACTCGGCCCCAAACCATAAAGAAACCAAGTACACCAGCCACTGCTCAAATCCTGTGCACACATGTGCATACCACATATCATATATCATATATACATATAAGTCACACAACCAATCCTGTCACGGTATCCAAAGCTACGCGCGTGCTACCCGGGTCTCAATCCGAGTCATCTCAAAGTCAAGGTCAATGTCCGCAGACCACTGACCCTACCCGAGGTAATAGTAACCATAGCCTTTCTGAGAGTAAGGAACCCAACTGGGGGGTGACTCCACTCAGTCGGTGCTCCGTGACTACTCCGGTGTCCACCCAGGCCAACGACCCTCCCCGGAGGAGATAATAGAAGTAAAGGAAGGTAGATGAACATATATATACATAACATAAACATTCATGACCGGTTCCCCTGAACCGTCATGATCCATAATATCCATAATCAGGTAACATGCCGGTTCCCATAAACCGTCATGTACCGTAATAACCAAAAAGGGTTCATGCCGGTTCCCATAAACCGTCATGAACCATGATACCATATTAAGAGTTCAGGCCGGTTCCCATAAACCGTCATGAACCGGGAAATCCATTTAAGGTTCCCTGACCTAAAATCAAAACCGTAAAGTAGCTTGGGTCTCGTACCCGAACATAGGACATCAGTTGGGCAACGTGCCCGATATCTGAGGTCATATGCCCGAGACAAAACCAAATGGGTCTCATACCCGAGTTTATCCTTTTGAAATCCAAAACCATTTCATTAAAGCCAATAAAGAAATACAGACCCGTATAAGCACCGTATAAGGCCGAAACCTCGAAATATGTGCTTATACGTAACCACATACAAATGCGCCCATGGCATCATCAAACAAGTAATCAAACATATAATAAACATTTATGCATGCACCAATTTAGAAAACAAGGTCCACTCACAGACCGTCCGAGCTGCCGCCTCGATTTGCGTGCCATACGGCTCCGCGAGCCGATCACCATCACCGAGACTCCCATACCTGTCCAAATCGTAATAGAAGGTTACTAACTACTTAATTAACCTCCTACCAAAGCCCCGTAATTTTCCTGTATTTTTAACTATTTTTAATCTAGAACCTAAACCTTCCGATGCCCCGAAACATATCGAGACGGTGTCCGATCGACACGAAACCAGTCCCAAAATGTTCGTTACATCGAATAAAAGATTTCGTATGTTGGAACCTTCCCCAGATTCCCTGCCACGCGCCCTCACGCGCCGCCTGAAGTGGCTGCGCGTGGGCTTCACGCGCCGCTACAGTACCTGCTGACGTCAGCATGACGTCATCACTGACAGCCCCTGACAGTGACACGTGTCACGCTCCCATTGGCCCACTGTCTGACATGTCAGTCTGACATTGTCAGATCTGACATGATGACGTCATCCCTGACATGATGACGTCATCAGGATGATGTCATCAGTCATCCCTGCCTCCTCGCGGGTCGACCCGAATGTCTGCAACCGGGTCGCCGTGACCTGCAGCTTGACCCGGCCGGTTCTCCGCCGTCCGGCCACCAAAACCGTTCCCGTTTGTCCTATTTTCATCCTCTAATCCTAACCTACAGTCCTATGACATTAAAATGGAAGGAAAACATCAAAATCCATACCTTCGAGCTTGGCCATGGCGGCCGTGACTTCTCCCGCCGTTCACGGCTGTTCCAGGCCGTCTAATGCCTCGAAACCAATCCCATTCATCTCCTTGGAGTCCTAGGAACCTCACCCAATTAATGGAATCGAGTAAAACCCATTAAAACCCAATTTCGAATTTTTGAAATTTTCTTACCTCACGGGTTCTCCTCCGCCGTGTCCTCCACCGTGGGCCACCGTCCACCCTTTCCGTCCTCAACCCTTCACACTTCCCCCACGGTCATTCCCAGCTCATACAAGTGATGAATGGTGAAGTGTGATTGTGTGTTTTGGTTTTTGAAAGAAAATGAAGAAAATGAAGAAAAATGGGGTTATGGGTTTCGGGTGGTAAGGAACAAAGAAGAAGGGGATGGCTGATGAGAGAAGGAGAGATTGATGGTGAGGATTGATAGTTAGTTGGTAATGGATGGTTAGGATTAATAGTTGTTAGGTTTAATTATAAAATAATTAAAATAATAATATTTAATTATTTAGATCCACATTTTGGGGGATCAAATTAATGGGATGAGTGACACTTGTCACTCATCCTTGCGGCCCACCAAAATATCCACCCAATCAGATTTCGCCGAAACGTCCCCGTCTCGAAGTTCGTGCATAGTGAAATCGAACTTTCGTGACCCATAACTCTCCCGTTCGAAGTCCGATTTCAGTGTGCCGCCTGCCTATGGATTCGTATCGTCCTTATCTACGTAACGGTCTTCGGCCCTCGGCCATCGGACCTCCTGGTCAAAAAGTCAACTTTTGACCTCCTATTCACCCAGATTACCAAAATGCCCCTAAACTTCCGAAAGTCATAACTTCCTCCTCGAATGTCGGAATTGAACGTGCCACCTGTCTATGAACTCGTGACGTCACGAACTACGTCACGGTCATCGGTCAAAGTCCATTTGACCGCCCGATTAAAAAGTCAACGTTTTGCCACCATCAGGGGCAAAACGGTCATTTCGCACCGTTCGTCCGATTTCGCTCTACTAATCACGGATTAGCCTCACTAATCATGATTAGTCACTAATCTAATCTAGGAATTTGGGACGGGTCGTTACAACCTTCCCTCCTTAATTAATTTCGTCCTCGAAATTCCAACCGACCTAAACCCAACCGTTCTTCCCTCCTTAATTTGTTTCATTCTCGAAACTCCAATTATCTTGATTCCACATCCACCCCGTGGAAAGTAGAATCGACCTCGAAACTTGTGTACACTCGTACACCCACTAACCAGAACGATAACCGTCCGCAACCAGACGTACGACTAACACTCACGTCGTATCGACTACATTCGACCACGTCGAATGACAGAAGCCGTACGCTCCGAACTGACACCACTTGTCAGATCTACCATTTCGTTGACATAACAACTCTACGGTTCCTTCCTCAATCCCCAACCTATCCTGACGTCTGCTCCCACTGGGAGTCACCAACCCGCACTCAACGATCTACGCTGACACCTCCGACAAACTGTCAGTACTTGACAGTCGTCAGTCGCAAACTGATATGACACACACTCGTGGTTACACTAACCACAAGCATTTCATTCGACCTGTGTGTAACTAGACCCATCAGAAACACTATGACCCAACGCATAGTATCCAATGTCTAGTTCACGACCTCGACTAATCCGATGGTATCGGAACCAGTCCGGTTACCAACACGCTCACCAACGTACCAACGGTATAACCTATGTACCGTCACCAGACATGACAAGTACACCCAGTATCGTACCCCCGCACAACGTACAGGGTACGTACATCTACCCATCAACCAGACTACAACCACCCAGGTCATAGCCAATCACGTTTCAATTATGGAGTTCACTTGTCCAATCCTGTATCAGACAAATCGAAACTCCAACCCATCATCTATTTCCAGATCCGAATCCGAATCCGCAATTTCGTAAGAAATCCCGAATCCAACCCAGAAATCATACCCATATCCATGTTCAACTTCGAATCTGAAATCATCATTCCGTAAGCTAGCATTAGGAATAACCATTCCGAACCCAAATCCATAAAAGAAAATCTACAGTCAAGCTCTAGAATCAAATCCTGAATCGTCACCCAAAATCCGATTCCAAAACCCAAATCTAGAAATCCTTTTTCAAGTTCCAAAATCAAATCCTGAAGCGTCATCCAGAAATCTGATTCCAAAACCTGAAATATCGTTCACGTCTACCGAGACGTACCAAAACCAAACCTATCGGTTACCCGCTCAACTGATTACCACAATACGATCGATTGACTTCATAGGGAAGTCAATCCCAACATCAACACAACACTAGGTCAAACAAAATCCGACCTCGTCAGACACCTACTCATCGGACAACTACTCAGGCGAGTAATAAGCCATATGGGACTTACCTCGAAAAGAAGTTCAGTCCCATCATGCTTCACTCAACATCCAAGTAAGAGTAATAAACTCTCCACCTATCTGGATATACAAATCACGATCCAGATCCAACACTACGGCAACCGACCATAGACGTCACGATCGAGGATCGTCACGCCAACCAAAGTCCTAGACCATTTCCCACATCTTAAATAGATTAGTCTACGACGAGACACGCCGAGACTGTGGGTTCTCACTGATTACCTCGTATCGATCCTTGGCATTCCACCGTGGAAAACCAAGAACGATCCAACACGATGACACCAAAATTCATCATATGTGAATGCAACCAAAACTCACTGCACTCACCACGCCACGTAATTCAACATCGTCTGCCACCAAGCAGAAATGAGAAATCTCAGTCACCTAACTTCGATATACTCAACTCCACTTAATGACCCAAAACAAATCCCGGGTCCACCAACCAATACACGATCAGTGTACTAGTGATACAACCATCATCTGCCTTAGCAGAATCTGAGAAGTCACCCTAATGACTTCGAAATACCCAATACCAATGCGGAAAACCCACATTCCCTTTGTCACCGCAATCGCACCCTCTCGCGATTTCGAAGTTCCAACAAGATTGGAAACAACATACCTGGACATCAACCACGTGTCCCCTAACCAATTTAGCTCTATCTGAGATCCACTCTGGGACCACAGATACCGAACATATGAGTAACTCTATGGAGTCACATCCCGACTCGTGACTTACCGTCATCATAATCACTGGCACCAGCACCAGCACCAGTACCTGCACCAACGCATTATCACCTGCACTAGTATCAACACACAGGCATCCACACTAGTAGCAGCACACTAACACCAGTATAAGTATCATCACACCGTGTGCAAACTGACAATCCTGGATCTCCGCTCATACCAAGCGATGATCACGTACTTCTGCTCGTATAGGAGAAACTCTGCCTCCCTCGTACCCGACAACTCTGGGTACAGTCACCTTGACAGCTCATGCGAGAAAAGGAAAACGTTCCCCGAACGTCCCCGATTCCCAACAATCGTAACTACAACCACTCTCGGTAGTAGTGCCTGCTACACACTCGTGCAGACCTAACTACCAGGCACCGCTATCGAGACCCCGCATCCAACGGAATCACTCGCCCGTACCAAAATACTCCGTATCCCCGCTCCGGGATTCCATCGACAAGTACCAACCCTGGTAACTTGTCCAACAATCTCTATCCTGTCGTAACTCGACTAAACCATTGTCGTCTACCAGGTCATCCACGACCTTAGTTGCACCAAACCACAACTAAGTAGCACGACAACCAACTCGGTCCAACTGATAAGTACAATCCCGACTGCGAAGTGCAGTCCCAACACAAGCTGATATGACTAGACCGACTAACGAATCCAAATCCGAATAGTCGTCCAAGTCAAACCACACGTCAACTCACATTTCTGAACCATACACCCAAGGAAGGGTTCCACGATTACACCTAGAGTTCCACTGAACCAACTGTATAAGGCAGTAAAATCAACAATCTGACCGACGCCGCGGTCTTGACATCGTAAAGACGTCAATCAAATCCTACCGTCAATCCAACCAAACAATATTCGACCATCCGATGATCACAATTCCCAACTAGTCGTCGGAACCAATCCTACGACATCGTGAAAGACGATCCCAACTAACCGTCTCACGATCAAAATGTTAACGTACAGGTACGTCATCCCTTCCGTAGGGTCTCACACTGTCAACCTTGACAGAACTATGGAAACCCCGGCCTCAAATGCCGAACCAAGGCATGTCAATCCTACTAACTACCATACCGGCACCCCAACAATCAGGTTGACCACGAACTGCAGCCCCTTGAGATATCACATCCTCGACCAGCATACATACTCCAAGAGCTCCGTGGTTGCTCGAATAGAGACAACCCCGCTCGGATACCACGCTGACAGGACCCATCCCAATCCCCCCGGGATTAGTGCGGGATGACCCTGCTCCCGTCTGACACGAAGTGTCAGACAAGGGATATTTCCAACCTTTGCCCTCTCGGGCTATCAGAGTACGCCAGGATCCGGAGGAGGCATGTGATATCTCGGTCTCTGCTACAGTCCACATCCGATGTCAACCTGAAGGGCAGTCAAAACATTAAAAACTGTGAGTGGACAAAACAAAGAGTTTATAAAAACATTTCATAAGACATTTGTACCCTCCACTAAAAAGCATGCATGCATTCGAAAACCATTTATCCAAAACAAACCATATGGGGGACTAAGCCCAAAGCAGATATAAACCAAGGTCGAAAGGACCATAATGAAAACGACCATACGGGCCACTGCCCAAATCCATAAGGGACTCGGCCCCAAACCATAAAGAAACCAAGTACACGAGCCACTGCTCAAATCCTGTGCACACCTGTGCACACCACATATCATATATCATATATACATATAAGTCACACAACCAATCCTGTCACGGTATCCAAAACTACGTGCGTGCTACCCGGGTCTCAATCCGAGTCATCTCAAAGTCAAGGTCAATGTCCGCAGACCACTGACCCAACCCGAGGTAATAGTAACCATAGCCTTCCTGAGAGTAAGGAACCCAACTGGGGGGTGACTCCACTCAGTCGGTGCTCCGTGACTACTCCGGGGTCCACCCAGGCCAACGACCCTCCCCGGAGGAGATAATAGAAGTAAAGGAAGGTAGATTAACATATATATACATAACATAAACATTCATGACCGGTTCCCCTGAACCGTCATGATCCATAATATCCATAATCAGGTAACATGCCGGTTCCCATAAACCGTTATGTACCGTAATAACCAACAAGGGTTCATGCCGGTTCCCATAAACCGTCATGAACCATGATACCATATTAAGAGTTCATGCCGGTTCCCATAAACCGTCATGAACCGGGAAATCCATTTAAGGTTCCCTGACCTAAAATCAAAACCGTAAAGTAGCTTGGGTCTCGTACCCGAACATAGGACATCAGTTGGGCACCGTGCCCGATATCTGAGGTCATATGCCCGAGACAAAACCAAATGGGTCTCATACCCGAGTTTATCCTTTTGAAATCCAAAACCATTTCATTAAAGCCAATAAAGAAATACAGACCCGTATAAGCACCGTATAAGGCCGAAACCTCGAAATACGTGCTTATACGTAACCACATACAAATGCGCCCATGGCATCATCAAACAAGTAATCAAACATATAATAAACATTTATGCATGCACCAATTTAGAAAACAAGGTCCACTCACAGACCGTCCGAGCTGCCGCCTCGATTTGCGTGGCATACGGCTCCGCGAGCCGATCACCGTCACCGGGACTCCCATACCTGTCCAAATCGTAATAGAAGGTTACTAACTACTTAATTAACCTCCTACCAAAGCCCCGTAATTTTCTCGTATTTTTAACTATTTTTAATCCAGAACCTAAACCTTCCGATGCCCCGAAACATATCGAGACGGTGTCCGATCGACACGAAACCAGTCCCAAAATGTTCGTTACATCGAATAAAAGATTTCGTATGTTGGAATCTTCCCCAGATTCCTTGCCACGCGCCCTCACGCGCCGCCTGAAGTGGCTGCGCATGGGCTTCACGCGCCGCTATAGTACCTGCTGACGTCATCGCTGACGTCAGCATGACGTCATCACTGACAGCCCCTGACAGTGACACGTGTCACGCTCCCATTGGCACACTGTCTGACACGTCAGTCTGACATTGTCAAATCTAACATGATGACGTCATCCCTGACATGATGACGTCAGTCTGAACCCGGCCGGTTCTCCGCCGTCCGGCCACCAAAACCGTTCCCGTTTGTCCTATTTTCATCCTCTAATCCTAACCTACAGTCCTATGACATTAAAATGAAAGGAAAACATCAAAACCCATACCTTCGAGCTTGGCCATGGCGGCCGTGACTTCTCCCGCCGTTCACGACTGTTCTAGGCCGTCAAATGCCTCGAAACCAATCCCATTCATCTCCTGGGAGTCCTAGGAACCTCACCCAATTAATGGAATCGAATAAAACCCATTAAAACCCAATTTCGAATTTTTGAAATTTTCTTACCTCACGGGTTCTCCTCCGCCGTGTCCTCCACCGTGGGCCACCGTCCACCCTTTCCGTCCTCAGCCTTCACACTTCCCCCACAGTCATTCCCAGCTCATACAAGTGATGAATGGTGAAGTGTGATTGTGTGTTTTTGGTTTTTGAAAGAAAATGAAGAAAATGAAGAAAAATGGGGTTATGGGTTTCGGGTGGTAAGGAACAAAGAAGAAGGGGATGGCTGATGAGAGAAGGAGAGATTGATGGTGAGGATTGATAGTTAGTTGGTAATGGATGGTTAGGATTAATAGTTGTTAGGTTTAATTATAAAATAATTAAAATAATAATATTTAATTATTTAGATCCACATTTTGGGGGATCAAATTAATGGGATGAGTGACACTTGTCACTCATCCATGGGCCCCACCAAAATATCCATCCAATCAGATTTCGCCGAAACGTCCCCGTCTCGAAGCTCGTGCATAGTGAAATCGAACTCCGTGACCCATAACTCTCCCCGTTCGAAGTCCGATTTCAGTGTGCCGCCTGCCTATGGATTCGTATCGTCCTTATCTACGTAACGGTCTTCGGCCCTCGGCCATCGGACCTTCCCGGTCAAAAAGTCAACTTTTGACCTCCTATTCACCCAAATTACCAAAATGCCCCTAAACTTCCGAACGTCATAACTTCCTCCTCGAATGTAGGAATTGAACGTGCCACCTGTCTATGAACTCGTGACGTCACGAACTACGTCACGGTCATCGGTCAAAGTCCATTTGACCGCCCGATTAAAAAGTCAACGTTTTGCCACCATCAGGGGCAAAACGGTCATTTCGCACCGTTCGTTCCGATTTCGCTCTACTAATCACGGATTAGCCTCACTAATCGTGATTAGTCACTAATCTAATCTAGGAATTTGGGACGGGTCGTTACAGCGGAAATAGTCCCTTGTCTGACACTTCGTGTCAGACGGGAGCAGGGTCATCACGTACTAATCCCGGGGGGATTGGGATGGGGTCCTGTCAGAGGGTCATTGATCTACGAACATTGACCTGTGTGGACCCTGAGAGACTTGGGCTTTGAGACCCCCGGGTAGCACGCACGTAACTTTAGATACCGTGACAGGATGGTTATGTGGTTTATGTATATATACTATATGATATGTGATGTATACAGGTTTTGGGCTAAGTCCCACCTGGATTGGGCAGTGGCCCGTATGGTTGATTTCTTTATGGTTTTGGGCTTAGTTCCCTCATATGTGTTCTTTTGGATAAATGGTTTTCGAATGCATGCATGTTTTTTAGTGTGGGGTACAAATGTCTTTATGAACATGTTTTCTATAAATTATTGTTTTGTCCACTCACAGCTTTTAAATGTTTCGACTGCACTTCAGGTTGACAGCGGATGCGGGCTGTAGCAGAAACCGAGACATCACATACCTCCTCTGGATCCTGGCATACTTGAAGCCCGAGAGGGCTTAAAGTCAGAATTTCCCCTTATCTGACACTCCTGTCAGACGGGATCAGGAACGTCCCGCATTAATCCCGGGGGGATTGGGACGGGTCCTGACAAGTCGCGTCGAAGCCTGGTTCAGGGAAATCGTGGTTTTCAATTTAGGGTTTCTCAATTTTTAATTCCAAATTAAGGGCGTCAATTGTGAAGTTTCATAATTACCCTTTACCAAAATTACTGTATTTTAATCTACGTAGGTGCCACATAGACGTTTTCACACCAAATGGAATGGTTTAAATTCGGTCGTTTAATGCTGTTAA
The DNA here is from genome assembly GCA_032719365.1 of Prinsepia uniflora. NCBI lineage: Eukaryota > Viridiplantae > Streptophyta > Magnoliopsida > Rosales > Rosaceae > Prinsepia > Prinsepia uniflora. The sequence continues at coordinate 35,476,186 of CM064875.1, read as the reverse complement.
TTGAAACAATAACAGTACATGATGTAAAATGTGACATTTAAAAATATGCGAGTTCAATGTGCATGTAAACTAAAAAGCGAAAAAAGTATCCAACAGACCCTAAATCTTCATATGGTAAAATCTAAATTGGCATTTACGGAAAAGGAAAATCTTCTAATTTGTCAAGACCATTTTTGGGAAAAAAAGGTGTACAAGAATTTGGTATCTCGAACACCACCCTGTCATCGCCTATAGATTCTAGGCCCAATGAGCGGTCCCCCAGGAAATTGAATGGGTCTAATTTGAATAAATATTATGAGGGCTTCCATTTCGAATTGAATTTCAATTCGAGTTAAAATAATTAAAAGAGGTATCCACGTATGAGTGACATAATGCCACCTGGTCAACTTATGCTTATCTCGCAATTAAATTCGGCCAATTACATATGACACCATCATACCATTCCACCATTAGATCATCATCAAGTGTACCCATGGGTTGGATCAATTGAGGCTCCTCTTTTCAAAGACGTAACCACAACACAATTACAGTATCTCACACTCTCATTAGTCATTACTCATTTAACTCTTCCGGGGTGACTATAATATGATCCGGTATTGGACAAAAAAAAATTGTAATCTGATTCCATGTCAAGGTCACATGATGTATCTAACTTAAGGATTATAATATAAATAAATATTTACAAATATACAACCTAAAATAAATATATGTTATTATATAAGTGAATATTTTGATATCTCTATTATTTTATAAAGCTAACGGTATAGGTAGACTTGCATAAAATTTCAGAAAAAAATGTCCTTAGACTAACCTTCTTTAAAAAAAAAATTGAATACAATTGTCTACTCATATTAAAACATGCGAGCTCATACCGATATAAAACGATACCATTTAATAATTCTTCCCTCACCAAAGATAGCAAATTCAAAGAATGTTGTTTAGGCGTGAGCATGAATCACTTGAAAGCCGGTAAAGATTTGATTTAAACTATTATTTGTACTCCTGCTTTAGATTTGATGGGATAAAAGAAAGACGAATTGAAAATCCAAACCATTCAGTTAGTAACGATTTAATTTTAGATTTTCATTTTGAAAATCGTTGGAATTCAAATCGAACAAATAGTGTTCTTATTTATTTACATTATTTGTTAGTGTTCTTATTTATTTAAATTATTTATAATTTAATATTTTCACCCCTATAATATATTAATGCAGATATTCATCATCTACATTACCTAACAGGATCTGCTCCTAAAAACAAATTGATAATCGCGCCGAGTCTTCCTCTGTTCGAAAAAAAAGTCTCAAAGTACTACCCTCAACTATTGTTAGACAATGGATATTTGTACTACTATATTGTTCATGCCTTCACCTCTTGAGAACCCTAGTCTTCGTTTAACGGCCTATAGAGTTATCAAAAACATGAAAAGTGTAAGTGGACAAAAATAAACATTTGAAAACACATTTGAAGAAACATAAAATTTTACCTGCTAATTTTATAAAAATGTGCATGCATAGAATAAAAGTAAGCAATCGAAATAGAAATCAGTGTATCATATCAAATCAACCAATTAGATATCAATAATTCTAACTGACTAATTAATACTCGTAATTCTAACCATTCAATTGACAGGACCCGTCCCAAATCCCCTGGGATTAATGTGGGACATGCCTACTCCCGTCTGACACGAAGTGTCAGACCAGGGATAATTCCATCCTTAGCCCAACCGGGACTACTAGAGAGCGCCAATATCCGGAGGAGGAGTGTGATGTCTCGGTCTCTACTACAGCCCACATCTGCAATCAACCTGAAGGGCATTCAAAACATGAAAGCTGTGAGTGGACAAAACAATTATTTTAATAAAAACATTTCACAAAAAGACATTTATGCCCTTCACTAAAAACATGCATGCATTCGAAAACTCATTTATCAAACATTCGCAAAACCATTAGGGCCTTCGCCCAAAACCGTAAATCAAGAATATAGGAACTCAGTCCAAAACCGTTTCCGTAGGGACTCAGCCCAAATCCATATACGTGGGTCTTAGCCCAAAACTATATCCAAAACATATCACACGGGGTCTCCGCCCCAAATCACTTTCCATAAAACCTCGTACGTATATACATACATACAACCCATCCTCGGTATCTCAAGTGAGATGAGATGCCAACTCGGGGCACACGGCCCCTAGGGAACACATCCCAGATATTTGTCACGATTCATCTCTATACTAGTGTGCACACTACTCGGGGTCTCACTCTGAGTCTACCCCCAGGAATTCTCTGTCTATGAGGCTCTATCTTTGGATCTAATCCGAGCTCTATCTCAGGATCTAGTCTGAGCATCTCTCTGAAATCTGATCCGGGACCACATCATAACTCACTCCTGGAATGGGCTCCCTATGGGGATACCCATTCTAGTCTGTGGATCGTGACTCTCCAGGTCGACGTCTGGAGGAGACCAAATCAAATCATTTGGAGGGTTTATACATTTTCAAATACTTTCTTTCTCAACTAGGTCTCATACTCGAATCTCAACAGGATTCCTCGAATCTCAACAGGATTCCTCGAATCTGATTCAAATAAATTTCACAGGCCTCGGCCTAAATCCACAGTTCAACAGGGTCCCATGCCCGAATTCTCATTTCATAAACCGAATTGGGACTCAAGCCTGATTTCATGATCAACAGGGCCTCAAGCCTGATACCACAGTAACGGGGCCTTGAGCCCGATTTCACAACTAACGGGGCCTCTAGCCCTATACCATAAATCAACGGGGCTTCGAGCCCGATTTCACAATCAACGGGGCCTTAAGCCCAATAATACAATCAACGGGGCTTTAAGCCCGATATTACAACTAACTGGGCCTCAAGCCCAGATTCATAAACTAACAGGGCCCTCGGCCCTATCGTATGACTCAAAAGGGCCTTCAGCCCGATTCCTCATCAAATCAAATGGACTCCAAGTCCGAGAGTTCATAAATCAAATGGGTGTCATGCCCAATTTCATATTTCCAAATCAAAAACCTATTCATTAAATCATCATTGAAAACGCAGTACGCAAAGGTACGACATAAAGCCGAAAACCTCGAATGCACTCATGTCTATCCTAGGCTACTACAAACAAATGCACTCATGGCATCACAAAACATGTTCTAAAATAATTATAAAAAATTTACGCATATCAGTTTAGAAAGAAGGGTACACTCACAGACCGTCTGAAGCTGCGCCTCTATACGTGTGCCATACGTCCTTCCCGGGCCAATCATCATCTCTGGGATTTCCGAACCTGTCCAAATTAATATATAGGGTTACTAAATACTTATATAACCCTTCACTAAAGCCCCGTAATTTTCCAGAATTTTTAACTATTTTTAAAGTCGATCCTAAATCTTTGGACCTCCCAAACTATATCGAAACAGTGTCTGATCGACTCGAAACCAGTACCAAATTGTTCGTTACATCGAATAGATGCATTCACATGTTGGAACCACCCCCAAACTCTCCACCCACGCGCCCGTACGCGCCGCCTAAAGTTGCTGCGCGTGGGAGCCACGCGCCAGTGCTACAGTTTTCTTCTTCCTCGGTCAGACCGGTCCAAACCAACTGGTCCGATTCAACCCTGCAACTGGACCGGCGTGACTGGTTCAGGGCTATCCTCTCTTTATTTTTTGTCCAATTTGATCCAATCCAATCGTAAACTTCCTGTTTCAATGTTTCCTATCCATTCTTATCATCATATCCAAAGGAAAACATCTAAAACCTAACAGTTTGATTTCTTCCCTCACGGTTCATATACCCAGTTTCCTCCCTGGGTTCTTCAGCCATGAACCACCATTCAAAACCACCCCAATACCTTCCTAACAACCTAACTAACCTATTCTAATCGTCCAAAGCAGCCCATAACGTCAAAAATCGAAAATAAAAGAAAATGGGCCAAAATCGATACCTTGCACAATTGCCTTTGCCGTCCACGACGGCGCTGCCCCTGGTTAGTCACCATCATCATCTTGCCTTCACTTTGTTCTCTTGGTCTAAAAAATGGTCAGATGGTGGGAGGGTTTGGATGGGATGAAGGGTGCTTAGGTTGCTGGATGGGGAAATGATCGAATAGAGAAGGGGAAAGATATGCATGAATGGGAAATGATGGGGAATGGATGAATGACACTTGTCATTCATCCATTGGGCCTAGGGAAAGATCTGGGCCCCACTTAGGAAAAAATTCCCTTTTTTCCTCGTAAACGTACCTCGTAAATAGTTCCTCCAAACTTCCGTGAACTGTAACTTTTCGTCGAACGTCCAAATTTGACGTGCTGCCTGTTTACGAATTCGTATCATCCCGATCTACGTAAAGGTCCTCGTCCCTTGGCCATCAGACCTCCCAAGTTAAAAGTCAACTTTTTACTCTTGTTCAGGGGCAAAATCGTAATTTCGCCCTGAACGTTCGTAAATCCTCGTTTTATCCCCGATTAGTCTAGCTAATCCTTCATTAAGTCTTAATTAATCCCGATAATTTGGGACGAGTCGTTACAATCTTCCCCCCTTCAATAATTTCGTCATCAAAATTCAAACTGAACCGATTCCACAACCAAACTGTGGAAATCCAACCATGTATCTTCTACTCGGGTATTCTCTTGACACGTACACTTCCGTCACAAATGTCATATTCGTTGGTACTCGCGGTCACCAGAGCCTCCAATGCTCGAACTTGTTTTCGCGAACTACCCGTCGGCTCGTACGCCTCGTTCAAGACAGTGTCGACGTCTCGCCTGTCACTCGCACCGACGGGTCAACTATACTTAGTTGATTCTAGATCCTTATAGTTTACCTTTCCAAGACGTTCCAACCTACACCCAGCAGGTTACAACACGTGCTCCCACTAATGGCTACCTTTTCCACTCTGCCATCACGTCGAATTTTCAGTCTGATGACTTTTCAGTCTGATGGTTCTTCTCGTCTGACACCTAAGTCAGATTTTTAGTCGGACGACATTTCCTATCCGAAAATCGGGCTAATATCCTATTCAGCCTCCGATCCGAACAACATCCTCTAGATCTTGCTCCCGCCTGACACCGCTTGTAAGACAAGGGATATACCGTAACCCACTCAGAGTTTCCAAAGTAAGCGACGTTTTGTGATGTCTCGGTCTCTACTACAACCCACATCCGCTATTAACCTAGATGGTATCAAAAACTATTAAAACTATGAGTGGAAGAAAATAATCAGTTTATAAAACCATTCAACTAAAATGACATTTATACCCTTCAATTAAAAATGTGCATGCATCAATAAACAGTATCTCAAATACTTTTTTAAAATCAAATCATATTGTTTTTCAAATCAATAATAGTGAAAACATCTTAACAATAAGCAGTCATAAAAAACATAACCAATCCTCGTATCCCACATCTGTCAAATCTCACATCAACATCAGTCAGGTCATTCGTGCAATGCATGCAAATAAGCTCCAGGACTACTCAGGTTCGAGCACGTCCCCGAGAACATATCAATGGTTGGCGTTCCAAATCGTCGTGAACATATCAACAAACGATGCCATATATCATAAGCATTCTCAAGTTGATCTTCCCACAACTACACGAAAAAGGCAGTGCTTCTTGACCACTCAAGGGGGGACACAACGCATCCCAGAGGCGAGCAACAATCATCAGGACCTCTCCGGGGAAACATATTCACAACCAAAGTCCCTCTCTAGGGAAACATATTCACACCGGAGTCATATCAATCTCAAGAGGAAGGTCTCAGCAAAAATAATTATCAAATCAAATCTAGTTTCTCGCGTATGGTCTTGGCCCAAAATCAATCTCGTAGGGTCTCAGCCCAAAATCAATTTCATAGGGTCTCAGGCCAAAATAAAATCACATAGGAATCTCCGCCCAAAACATAGTTGTCAAATACACATGGACTCACACACGGAGTCTATATCTTTCTAATAGGGTCACAACCCGAAATATCATTTCATAAATCAAAACTGGGTCATAAGCCCGATATATCGTTTCCAAATCTAAAAACCATTTCACTATTCAAAATATTATTCAATTTCATGTTCGTCTATACTCTAAGTCAAACCATAAACAACCTGGGACACAATCCCAAAATACCATTTTCATGGTTCTCCGTAAAAACATTCAAAACCGATAATCCACGCCTCATTCAAATCATTGAAATCCCAAGCATGTAGAAAACTCGACCTAAACCCAAAGTATCATATAAAACACAATTTTCGAAATACGTGCATAATAACATTTTCCATGAGAATAATAAACAATCATACTCAAATCAATATGCAATCAATGCAATTCAAATGTCCACTCAAAGACCAGCCATGCTGCGCGCTCACAATCCGCGCCGTAAGCTACTCTGAGGCTAACCCAAAGTCTCTGGAATGCCCGAGCCTTTCTAAATCATACCCATAGGTCATTAACCATCTATACAAGTCTAAACCATAAACCCTGAAAACTCTCATAATAGTAAACGTGTCCCCCGAACACGTTTCCTAAGGCTAAAAACCTCCAAATGACCTATCAAACGATCTTTGATCGACCTGAGACCACCAGCATTGGATTCAAATCGTCGAAAACTATGGAAAAAGACCGGTTTACTATCAAAATTCTTGCCTACATGCACCGGTCAAACCTCACACGCGTCTGGTTAACGTTAACGTCCTGCTAATGTCATCTGCTAACATCAGCCCTAGTTGACGTCAGCCTAACACGTCTGACATCTGATAGCTCTGACAAACTATCACTACCACGTCACCCTCTAGCACTGCCACGTCACATGATGATGTCATCTACTAACGTCATCACTGCCATGTGTCACTAACAACTCTGACAGCTCTTTGACACACTGTCACGTGGCATTACCTCACTGGTCCACGTGGTCTGACATATTTGATGTGGTCTGACATATTTGATGTGGACTACCTTGTCATCTAACACGTCACATGACAAGTCCTAACACCATGCCACATGGTACCATCTCACTGGTCCACGTGGTTTGACAAGTTTGACCTGGTACTACCACGTTAGCTGCTGACTAAACAGACACTTGGCCACGTGTCATGCTCTAGTTGGCCATGTGGCTTGATAGAGACGATGTGGAATGCTACATCATCACTTTCAACCTCCATATGGGTCGATCCGAGTCACTTTAACGGGTCGTTCGACTCGCAACCCTGACCCATCCTTTTCTTCGTCGTCAGACCAGCATTCTTCACAATTTTTCTTCTAAAATTATCTTAACGTACCCTGGAGATGATCTACGGTGCTAAAAGTGAGAAAACAGACCTAAAAACCCTAAGCCAAGTTCAGCAACTCATGGGTCACCTGCAACCATCCTTTTAGGGCTGTTCCTGCGTCTTTCACATCGATTTCTTGGCCAAGCACACTCATAAAAACCCACAGAGGAAAAACCTAGCCTTAGTTTCGATCCAAAACATCCAAAACCCAAATTTGAATTTCAAACATAAATGGGTTTTGGGTTTACCTGGCTTTCACTGGTTTCTCTTGCCACCGCCACTCTCAGCCGTCCACCACCGTCTCTTAGTCACTCCCTCACTCTCAGTCTCTTTCTCAAGCAGATCAAAAGAAGAAGATGATGGGAGAATGGTTAAGGGGTAGGTTTCAGGTAGGATGAAATGAAAGGGAAGGGAGATGCATGAATTTGGGGAAATACGCCAATGGGATAAGTGACATTTATCACTCGTCCATTGCTCCAGATGAGATATTTTGGGCCCCACTGTTTAAACAATCAAAGTCATCTTCTCGTAAAACGTGTAACCATGAATAGTATAAAGAATGGTTATAGACCCGTAACTTTCCCGTACGATGTTAAATCACGACGTGCCACCTATCTAGGGGTAAAATTGACATTTTACCCCCATCGTCCGATAATCCTCGATTAAATCTTGATTAATTCTAGATAATCTCTTAAATTCGGGATGGGTCATTAAAATCCACCATCCTTACAGAATTTCATCCTCAAAATTCACATTACTCCAAATCCATATTGCGGACAACTAATCCTGTTCCTATCTGACACTGCAAGTCCACTGTCTCACTCAGCGGTCACTAATCATCAATCACACCCATGATGTACCGTCGTGACCAGCTGGTAACTCATGGTTCCTCTGTTTCCGTTCAAGTTCCCTGTCCACATCTGACTCGTACTCGAGTCTTCTCATAGTTCCTCACATCACTCAGTGACCAATGTTTTGATCATGACTCCTCTCGAGTCTCATACTGATATCTCACTCATTCTGAGTGTATCTGGACCCCATCAAATACTTGCTATAGCGGGACAATCACAACAGAATCACTAGGGTTCCTCAGGCCCACAACCATGGCCCTGAGCTCCATGCTGGCACAATAATTGAACCCTCTCAAAGTCACTCTACGCTAGAGCACATTATTCGACGCTTGGCCCTAGTTCTCAAGGAACTGTTCATATCGGGTCCAATCCGATTACCATACCAAGTTTATCTCGAACTCAATCTGATGATCGTACCACATCAATCAGAATGATTAAAACTCAACAATCACACTATCAAACATGCACTACTCATAGGTGCACACACAACACACAGTGCTCAACATCCAAGCTACGATCGGGAACTGCACACATACCATCCAAACACGTACCTGTATCCACACACAACAACAATCTCGGATCTAATTTTTCTATCATATGGCTACTGTGCCAATCATGATCCAACACGGGAATCTTTCTGTCCAATCTCCGGCTTCGATCTCCCACATGTGCCTTCACACTTCACCTGCACGCTAAGACATAGCAGAAGAAAGTTAAATTGTAATCTATAGAACTTGTCACCACTTAATATAGGAATTGCGGATTTCCTCCACTTAGCCCATGATACTGTCCCGTATAAAGAAAGTCAAAGATGATGACATCAAAGTTCACCCAAAGAAAATGTGAATACAGATCCAAACTACACTCATCAATGTCAGGTGGCACCAAACACCTTCCGCTCCTCAACTCATTCAAATTTGGCCCATGGCCTGTGTGTTAAGCTCTTAAACAACCTTTGAAACCAAGAGAAATTGCAACCATGTTGCAATCATACCTCGAATTCCTTGTCAAAGAAGCAGAAAATGTGAATTCTCCTTCACCAACCAATAATATTTGTTGATAGCTATTGAAGAAATCTATTCTATTTCTCACGATTGTAACACTCCTCAAAAATATCTCAAAAATAAGCAATCATGGAAAACATCTCAAAAATAAGCAATCATGGAAAACATGACCAATCCTCGTATCCCACATCTGTCAAATCTCATACAACATATCAACATCAGTCACGTCATCCATGTAACGCGTGCATATAAACTCTAGGACTGCTCAGGTTTGAGCACGTCGCCTAGAACATATCAACGGCCGACGTTCCAAATCTTCGTGAACAGATCTTCGAACCATGCCATATATCATAAGCACTCCCAAGTCGAGCTTTCCACGGCTGCACGACAATGGCAGTGCAAGGTGACCTCTCCGTGGGGGACACAGCGCATCACGGAGTGGAGCAATAATCATTGGGACCTCTCCGGGGAAACATATTCACAACCGGAGTCCCTCTCCGGGGAAACACATTCACACCCGATTCATATCAATCTCAAGAGGATGGTCTCAGCGAAAAAATTTATCAAATCAAATCTAATTTCTCGCATAAGGTCTCGGCCCAAAATCAATCTCGAAGGGTCTCAGCCCAAAATCAATCTCATAGGGTCTCATCCCAAAATGAAATCACATAGGGTCTCTGCCCAAAACATAGCTGTCAAATACATATGGGCTCATAAACGAAATCCATATCTTTCCAACAAGGTCACAAGCCCAAAATATTATTTCATAAATTAGAACTGGATCATAAGCCTAATATATCATTTCCAAATTTGAAAACCATTTTACTATTCAAAACATTGTTCAATTTCACGTTTAACTATACTCTAAAGTCAAACCATCAACCAACTACGACACAAGCCCGAAATACCATTTTCAAGCTTCTCCGTGAAAACATTCAAAACCGATAATCCAAACATCATTCAAATCATTGAAATCCCATGCACGTAGAAAACTTGGCCTAAGCCCAAAGTATCATATAAAACAAAACTCTCGATATACGTGAATAATAACATGTTCCACGAAAATGATAAACAATCATTCTCAAATAATTATGCAATCAATGTATTTCAAATCGTGATCATAAAACATATAAAAAAGTTATGGATGCATCATATTTATAAAACAAATGTCCACTCACAGACCGTCCATGCTGCGCGCTCAAAATCCGCGCTGTAAGCCACTCCGAGGCTAATCCAAAGTGTCCAGAACGTCCGGACCTATCTAAATCATACCCAAAGGTCACTAATCATCTATACAAGTCTAAACCATAAACCCTCAAAACTCTCGGAACAATAAACGTGTCCCAAACACGTTTCTCAAGGTTAAAAACTTCCAAATGACCTATCAAATTATCTCCAATCGACTTGAAACCACCATCATTGGATTCAGAAAGTTGAAACCATTTGAACAAGGCTAGTTTGATCTCAAAATTTGTTCCCATGCGCCCGCACGCTCCTAGTCAACACTGACATGCTGCTAACAAACCGTTGACATCATCTGCTGATGTCACTACTGATGTCATATGCTGACGCCATCTACTAACGCCAGCCTGATAGGTCTTACATCTGACAGTTCTGACAACCTACCACAAGGCACACCCTGCTTCGTGCCACGTGCCACCCGCGGACATTGCCACGTCACATGGTGACATCATCTGCTGACGTTATCACTGCCATGTGTCCTACCATGTGTCACTAACACAACTCTAACACACTGCCATGTGGCACCACCTCACTATTCCGCGTGGTCTGACATGTCTAATGTGGGCTGCCACATCATTTGACACGTCACCTGACAAGTCCTAACACCATGCCATGTGGCACCATCTCACTAGTCCATGTGGTCTGATAAGTCTGACGTGGCACCTCCACTTCAGTTGCTTACTTGATTGACACCTGGCCACGTGTAATGCTCTAGTTGGCCATATGGCTGACAAGGATGACGTGGAATGCCACATAATCACCTTCAACCTCTAGACGGGCCGACCCGAGTCACTATATATTCGCCGGCTAAAAACCTTGACCCACCTAAGAGACGATCTACTGTGCTAAAAGTGAGAAAACTAACCTGTAAACCTTGAGCCAAGATCAACAACTCACGAGTCACGTGCAACTGTATTTCCAGGGATGTTTTGATCCAAAACATCAAAAACCCAAATTTGAGTTTCAAAGATAAATGGGTTTCGGGTTTACCTGGGTTTCACTGGTTTCATAGGCCATCGTTTTGCTTAGCCATCCACCACCACCTCTCAGTCACTCCCTCACTCTCAGTCTCTCTCTCAAGTTGATGAAAAGAAGAAGATGATGGGAGAATGGTTTAGGGGTGGGTTTCAGGTAGGATGAAATGAAAGGGAAGAGAGATGCATGAATTAGGGGAATTGGGGCAATGCGATGAGCGACACTTGTGACTAATCCATTGATTCAGATGTGATATTTTGGGCTCCACTGTTCAAACAACCAAAGTCAACTTCTCGTAAAACATGCAATCATGAATAGTACGAAAAGCGGTTCTAAACTCGTAGCTTTCCCGTACGATGTCCGATCTCGACATATCACCTGTCTATGGACTCATATCGTCTCGATTTACGTAATAGACCTCGGTCCACATACTAATGACCTCTTGAGTCAAAAGTTAACATTTTCACCCATCTGGGGGTAAAATTGTCATTTCACCCCGATCGTCTGATAATCCTCAATTAATTCTCGATAATCTCGTAAATTCGGGACTTGTCATCACAAATACCAACTAACCAACAGACCAACCAATCCTCGATAATCAAACTGCATGGGCAACATCAGGAACTACACTAAGAACCATCTGAGTCATGTCTAAGAACTTGTCACAACAGCAGCAAACATAATCCAAGGATTAGGTCACACAAGCCTCATAACCAGGCACAATCAATCTTCAAACTCGAGTACCAGTCATAATAAACAATAGCACTACCGGTAGGCTAACTCAGGAACTACACGAAAACACCATGCAGATATTTCTGGGAACTACACGTAGCATCATCCAGCATGTAATAGTATCCCTGGGAACTTCACGTAGCGCCATCAGGGCAATGTTTGGGAACTGCACTCATGCACCATCTAGACACGTCTAAGAAGTAATCAGATCTTCAACCTTTGGAAAATAGTGTCGTACTCTAAACGTTTGAGTGCTGATCATATCTAAGGATGGTTGGCCACGAGAAACTAATTAACAAGCTAAGGAAATTCATTTAACACAATCCTTAACTCAAAACCAAGTCAAAACACTTTCAATACATAGTTTGAGCCCATAACACAATTTCCATAAAATACCATAAAATAGCGATGTCTGAAACCAATCAAAAAATTCAAAAAAATCATCAAATTATCTTTTAGAATTAGTATTCAAACCATTGCCACACATATTCTTCAATTAAACAGTTCAAAAATTTAACTATGCATGCATAAAAAATTTATATAAAAAAATCCACTTACACAAAAATTTAACCATTGCCACACATCTTTGGGCGAATTTCGAGAAAAGGTGGCATGCACCTTCACGCACTACCAGCAGTTCCTTGAATGAGGGCCTCACGCGCTAGCGCTAGTCATTCCTGACCTCCAGTTGGGTCAATCTGCAAGCCTACGCAGAGAACCCAACCCGAGCATTTTAACCCAACTCGAAACCCTTTATTTTACTTTCATTTTCTTCCTTTCGACGATCTATCCTCATCTAAGCTAGCCTAGGATAAGTTCTATTACCTTAAAACGCAAAAAACTTACCTTCAAACTACAACCAAAACCTTCAAACTTTGGTCGAATGTTGTACCACTGTCCCTATCCTTCTTGTGTCCAAAACTTCTGGATTCCGAGCTCCATGAAACCGTAGGGACTTGATCAAGCTGCTAGGAACCTTGGTTTTCAGCCTAGTTTCTTTGAAAGGTTTGGGGTTCACGGGTAGGATTTCGTTTCTTCGAAATTGTTTCGATTTTCGGGTATACTAATTTCCTTCTCTTTGGTTTTTCTTCTTCTTTTTATTCTCTTCTCCCTTTCTCTCTTATTGGTTCTGTTCATTTTCTCTCTGTGTGGTGGCTCGAGGGTGAACATTTTTGCACAAACAATTCCAAAACAAACACAAAACACATATAAAACACTCTTATATCCTACACCCTAAGCCGAAGTCAGTGCACCTAATGCCCAATATGAGGAGGTGATAAGAATGGGTCACTTGTCACCATCCTACAAAATCAACAAAATATCTTGCTTGCAGAAATTACCAAAATACCCTTTAGAGGTGATCGGTACCGGTATCAGCTAGCTACAAGCCTCTTTCCCAGTAAGAAAGAGAGAGGGAGAAAGACAGAGAGATTGAGGGAGAGATAGAATCTCGATCGGTTTGAGGCTATGGTTGCAAAGCAACGGGTCCGACGTAGTCTTGAGAAGTTATGCGGTGAGAGACTAAGAAGGTGATGAGGCGGTGTAGGATTGGGGGTGAGAGACTGAGATTGATGAGATAAGAGAGATCGATGAGATGGATGAGGATCGATGAGGATCAATGAGATTGATAAGAAGAGAACAAAGTCGAATTCGATGAAGATGGATGTGGATTATGGATAGGTATTTGATGGCAGCGTTCGGCGTAGTGCTTTTCTTCGAATTTGAGGTTAGTGAAGGAAGATAGGAGATGAAGTGTGATAATATGAGAATTCTGTGGGAAAAAAAAAACAGCACCATTTGAATCAAATAAGGATTTTCAATTATGTCCTGTTGTGGGCGGTTGAAACCAAAATCGAATTGATTATGGTTTGACTCAGTTTTCTTAATTTAGTTAGATTTTTTTGGGACTTACCTTTAGTGGCTTTTCTATTAGGACTTACCTTTAGTGGCTAGTCGCCACCCACAAGCTATTTCTTCATTTCATTTCTCTCTTTTCTTCATCCTATTCATCCTTTTTTTTTTCACAAACTCTTTTTTTCACTCTCAAAATTCATCATCGTTTACATTTACAAACTCTAAACTTTCATGAATTATTAAAAAATTCAAAGAAAAGAAAAATAATTTCCAATTTTTTTCCTTTCTGGGTTGTTAATTAACTTGGAATTTTCGTATGCAGTTGTGAAAAGTTTGATTCTTCTCGGTATTTGGGAAATTAAGGTTTTGATATTTCGCAGTTTTCAGGTGACGATGAGGAAGACCGAGTTTCTGCGAATAGAGTTTGCATATGATAATTGTGGAACCATAAATTACCGGAATATTCTGGAGCTGCCACGTGGCCAATAAACCCCATAATGCCAATATTACCCTTGGTAAAATTGACATTGACATGTTACGATCTCCGCATTAATTCAAATATTTACCAGCTAAATATATTACTTAATTAGATCCATGCTGATAATAAATAACTTCCCAGCGAATTATTTATTCATCAATAAATAAGTGATTACACTCGGTACAATCACTTATTTAATACTTTCTCCTTCAACCAATCAGACACTCCGGTGACTCTCAAGGCTTCACTATAAATAAAATACTTCATCTCACTTCTAAAGGTAATAAAAAACTCCTGCAAACACTCTATCGGTTTATTCTCTCAGAAAACTGACTTAAGCATCAGAATGTTAAAGGTTGAACGCCCCCCCCCCCTCCCCCGGGATTCAACCTTAACCCCGTTTGATTTTCGTTTTTTTTTTGTGTAGGGATCGAGAAGGAATTTCGTAGAACCGGACGATTTCTGCATCAATAATTGGTGCTTTCATTAAGAGTCGATTTGAAAAATACTCAAAGCGTGGTCTTTAGCTTTTCCTTGAAAGAACTCCATCATCACACTTTTGACACTTACCGTTCTTCACATGGCCAGAACACGCCGATCCGCGCGAGCCTCTAAGGCTGCCACATCCGCCACTGCGATCACTGCCGTGAGCGAACAGCTGCCTAAGATTCCAGAGGAACCATTTTCTTGTCCCTTGTAAGGCCCGCGCTACGCATCAATTCACCTACCGTTCGAAATGCCAGATTAGACACCCACTTTCAATTTGGAACGTTCCCCATGGCCGCTGCTACTGTGAACTGCCACTTACGACGGGGGCAGGCGCGGCGTTTTTTCAACAAACTAACGGGCTTCTAGCGGGAGAATCATCTCTAAAAGTCCTGAACCAGCCCCCTGCTGGCTTGGACCTAAGGAGGCACTTGGACGTCTTGCACAACTCACAGGTCAACACCTAGGTACCAAGGAGACATGGTTCGTCGCATCTATCTGATGGCGCGCGACGTGCACCCCGACATGCTACTCATCACGAGAAAGCACCTACGGGGTCACCTCCGCGACTTGGACCGACACAACAGGTCCAGCAACTGAGCAACCAAGTTCGGGCACAATTGGAGCTTTTGCAATAGCTGTTGGGGGACATCGGGACATCCAGAACCTCCGAGAACTACAATGGACCTCACAAGGCACCAAGGAACGTCCCAAGATGCTCCAGCAAAAAACATGTTCATTGCCAGACAATGTCCAGAGATGCATCAATGAACAATTGAGGGGAGGAAAGCTACACCTCCAGAGTAGTAGGCCAAGGCCAACCGAGGCCTTTGACTCGAGAGCGACTTAGAGGACGCCCAGGAGCACTTTCACGCATTGAGTACCCACGCGACAGCCAACGATAGTAAGCAATCTCCCATGTGTCACGCACCCACTCGAATGGACGAATCCGACATGACTCTAAAAGCACAGATAACCACAGTGAGGAAGACGAGACTTACTCGCCAGTATGCTCGAAAGCTAAGCCCGCTGCAACTCGAGGAAGTCGACGCCATTTGACCCGCCGTGGGAACCTTTATCACGAAGGACCATTGCATGCTGAAGACGTCCGAAGGATGCTAGATCGACGCCTCCAGGGAGTTCAACTAACAGAGACTTGGAGGATGACCTTTGGCGCCAGATTTAGACGTCATCATCTTCACTGTTCGTGATGGACATTGAGGATGAGCCATTCCCGCAGCGATTTTCAACACCAAACTTCAATCAGTACAAAGGAACCTCTGATCCAGTAAAACACATCAATTACTATCGGGGGTCATGGTACCTCACATGCACAATGACGCGCTCATGTGAAATTTTTTCCAAGCCTCGCTGCAAGGTCAAGTGACGACATGGTTCAACCATCTCCCCCGGAGATCAATCATTTTCTTCGAAGAGTTGGCCCTTGCTTTCTTGAATGAGTACTCGCTGCTTCACACCGTCGAAGTCAAGGATGACCACCTCTTCACCATCCGATGTAACGACCCGTCCCGAATTCTAGGATTAGATTAGTGACTAATCACGATTAGTGAGATTTAATCGGCGATTAGTAGGGCGAAATCGGACGAACGATGCAAAATGACCGTTTTGGTCCATAGAGTGGGTAAAATGTTGACTTTTCATTTGGGCGGTCAAATGGACTTTGACCGATGACTGTGACATATTTTAGGACATCACGAGTTCATAGACAGGTGGCACGTTCAATTCTGACGTTCGAGGAAGGAGTTATGACGTTCGGAAGTTAAGGGGCATTTTGGTAATTATGGTTAAAAGGGGCAAAATGTTGACTTTTTTACCAGGATGTCCGATGACCAAGAGCCGAGGACCGTTACATAGATCGGGATGATATGAATCCATAGACATGTAGAATGTCAAATTCGGACGTTCGACGGTGAAGTTACGGTTCACGGAAGTTCAAGTGCACTATTGCACGACTTACGAGATAAGTCACTTTTGGATTCAAGTGGGCCCAGATATTTAATCCCTGCCCAATGGATAAGTGACAAGTGTCACCCATCCATTGGCCCTTCCTTTTCATTCATGCACCCACCATTCCCTTCATCGATCATTCATCCTCCATTTTTCCAACCCAAAACCCGATCCACCCTTCACCCCAAACACCAAACCCTTGACCCCAGATGTTTACTGGAGAGACTAGTGAGTGATGAGAGGACTGTGGAGGATGGTGGCCAGCCAGGTGACGCCGCCGTGCACGGCTGAAACTACAAACCCAAGAGGGTACCCGGTAAGGCCCAAATCCCATTTTAAATTGATTTTGTTGTTATGGTTAGTTTTGGTTGATTAGGACTTGATTAGTATACTGCTAGGGAGGTTTTAAGAGGCTTTTGAGGTGGTTTAACGGCTGAGGAGCCGCGGGAGGGAAAATGGAAAAATTTGGCCGTGAGGTTCATTTTGGAATCAATGGCTTTATGTGGTTTTAGTTAGTTTTGTTAATTGGAATGGGTAGGAAACGTGGAAATATGATTTTTAGCATTGACTTGGAGGTAAATAGACCAGAAATGAGGGACAAAACAAGCTGGACCAGTCACGCCTGTGACGACCCGTCCCGAATTAATGGGATTAATTAAGAGTTAATGACGGATTAGCGAGGCTAATCAGAGATTAGACGAGGATTAGCGAACGTTCGCGTGAAATGACGATTTTGCCGCTAGAATGGGCAAATCATTGACTTTTCATTCAGATGGTCAAACGGACTTTGACTGATGACCATGACGTAGTTCGTGACGTCACGAGTTCATAGACAGGTGGCACGCTCGATTTCGACGTCCGAGGAGGAAGTTATGACGTTCGGAAGCCCAAGGGCATTTTGGTAATTTGGGTGAATAGGAGGTCAAAAGTTGACTTTTTGACTGGGAGGTCCGATGGCCGAGGGTCTAAGACCGTTACGTAGATGAGGACGATACGAATCCGTAGACAGGCGGCACGTCGAATTCGGACGTTCGACGGAGAAGTTACGGTTCACGGAAGTACGAAAGTACTATTCATGATAGCGCGTTTTTCGAGGCGAGTTGAATTAGGTGGGGCCCAGATTTTATCCCCAGGGCCAATGGATGAGTGAAAAGTGTCACTCATCCACTGGGCATTCCTTTCCATTCATGCACCAAACCATACCCGTGCATCCCGTTTTCTTTGTTTCCAAACAAACCCAACCCGTGTAAACCTTCACCCAAATCCAACCTAACCTTGTTTGATCATGAACCGAGAGGACCAGTGTAACGACCCGTCCCAAATTCCATGATTATATTAGTGACTAATCACGATTAGTGTGGTTAATCGGTGATTAGTAGAGCGAAATCGGACGAACGAAGCGAAATGACCGTTTTGCCCCTGATGGTGGCAAAATGTTGACTTTTCAATCGGGCGGTCAAATGGACTTTGACCGATGACCGTGACGTAGTTCGTGACGTCACGACTTCATAGACAGGTGGCACGTTCAATTCCGACGTTCGTGGAGGAAGTTATGACGTTCGGAAGTTTAGGGGCATTTTGGTAATTTTGGATAAAAGGGGTCAAAAGTTGACTTTTTGACCGGGAGGTCCGATGGCCGAAGGCCGAAGACCGTTACGTAGATAAGGACGATACGAATCCATAGACAGGCGGTACACTGAAATCGGACTTCGAACAGGAGAGTTATGGGTCACGGAAGTTCGATTTCACTATGCACGAACTTCGAGACGAGGACGTTTCGGCGAAATCTGATTGGGTGGATATTTTGGTGGGCCCATGGATGAGTGACAAGTGTCACTCATCCCATTGACTTGATCCCCCAAAATGTGGATCTAAATAATTAAATATTATTATTTTAATTATTTTATAATTAAACCTAACAACCATTAATCCCAACCATCCAATTCAATTCTAACTTTAAATCCACACCCTCCATCCCATCTCTCTTTCTCTCATCAGCCATCCCCCTTCTTCTTTGTTTCCTTACCACCCGAAACCCCATAACCCCATTTT
This sequence comes from Prinsepia uniflora, assembly GCA_032719365.1. Classification (NCBI taxonomy): domain Eukaryota; kingdom Viridiplantae; phylum Streptophyta; class Magnoliopsida; order Rosales; family Rosaceae; genus Prinsepia; species Prinsepia uniflora. The sequence goes on along the minus strand of CM064875.1, from coordinate 35,457,288 downwards.
CTCCATTTTCTTTCAAAAAACCGAAACACACACACCCATCACCATTCATTGCTTGGGTGTGACCGTGAGTGACGGGAGAGAAGGACAGAGAGGCTGGGACGGCGAGTCACGGCGACGGACGACGGAGGACACGGCGGAGGAGCTCGACCCGTGAGTTGAAAATATTTAAAAATCCAAGTTTTGTTTTTGTTAGGTTTTAATTGAAACTAATGATTGGGGTGTGCTTCTGGGGAACCTAGGAGAGAAATGGGATTGTTTTTTAAGGTTAGAGCGGCCTGGAACAGCCGTGAACGGCGGAGGAATGCACGGCCGCCATGGCCAAACTCGAAGGTATGGTTTTCGGTGTTTTCCTTCCATTTTAATGTCATAGAACCATAGGTTAGGATTAGAGGATGAAAATGGGACAAACGGGAACGGTTTTGGTGGCCGGACGGCGGAGAACCGGCCGGGTCAAGCCGCGGGTCACGGCGACCCGATTGCAGTCATTCGGGTCGACCCGCGAGGAGGCAGGGATGACTGATGACGTCATCCTGATGACGTCATCATGTCAGGGATGACGTCATCATGTCAGATCTGACAATGTCAGACTGACATGTCAGACAGTGGGCCAATGGGAGCGTGACACGTGTCACTGTCAGGGGCTGTCAGTGATGACGTCATGCTGACGTCAGCGATGACGTCAGCAAGTACTGTAGCGACGCGTGAAGCCCACGCGCAGCCACTTCAGGCGGCACGTGAGGGCGCGTGGCAGGGAATCTGGGGAAGGTTCCAACATACGAAATCATCTATTCGATGTAACGAACATTTTGGGACTGGTTTCGTGTCGATCGGACACCGTCTCGATATGTTTCGGGGCATGGGAAGGTTTAGGTTCGGGATTAAAAATAGTTAAAAATACAGGAAAATTACGGGGCTTTGGTAGGAGGTTAATTAAGTAGTTAGTAACCTTCTATTACGATTTGGACAGGTTTGGGAGTCCCGGTGACAGTGATCGGCTCGGGGAGCCGTGTGGCACGCAAATCGAGGCGGAAGCTCGGACGGTCTGTGAGTGGACCTTGTTTTCTAAATTGGTGCATGCATAAATGTTTATTATATGTTTTATTACTTGCTTGATGATGCCATGGGTGCATTTGTATGTGGTTACGTATAAGAACGTATTTCGAGGTTTCGGCCTTATACGGTGCTTATACGGGTCTGTATTTCTTTATTGATTTAAATGAACTAGATTTGGATTTCAAAAGGATAACTCGGGTATGAGACCCATTTGGTTTTGTCTCGGGCATATGACCTCAGATATCGGGCACGGTGCCCAACTGATGTCCTATGTTCGGGTACGAGACCCAAGCTACTTTCCGGTTTTGATTTCAGGTCAGGGAACCTTAAATGGATTTCCCGGTTCATGACGGTTTATGGGAACCGGCATGAACTCTTAATATGGTATCATGGTTCATGACGGTTTATGGGAACCGACATGAACCCTTGTTGGTTATTAAGGTACATGATGGTTTATGGGAACCGGCATGTTACCTGGTTATGTTATTACGGTACATGACGGTTTATGGGAACCGGCATGTTACCTGATTATGCATATTATGGATCATGACGGTTCAGGGGAACCGGTCATGAATGTTTACGTTATATATATATATGTTCATCTACCTTCCTTTACTTCCATTATCTCCTCCGGGGAGGGTCGTTGGCCTGGGTGGACCCCGGAGTAGTCACGGAGCACCGACTGAGTGGAGTCACCCCCCAGTTGGGTTCCTTACTCTCAGGAAGGCTATGGTTACTATTACCTCGGGTTGGGTCAGTGGTCTGCGGACATTGACCTTGACTTTTAGATGACTCGGATTGAGACCCGGGTAGCACGCGCGTAGCTTTGGATACCGTGACAGGATTGGTTGTGTGACTTATATATATGTATGTGATGGATATATGATATATGATATGTGGTGTGTACAGGTGTGGACAGGATTTGGGCAGTGGCCCGTATGGTCGTTTTTATTGTGGTCCTTTCGACCTTGGTTTATATCTGCTTTGGGCTTAGTCCCACATATGGTTTGTTTTGGATAAATGGTTTTCGAATGCATGCATGCTTTTAGTGGAGGGTACAAATGTCTTATGAAATGTTTTTATAAACTTTTGTTTTGTCCACTCACAGTTTTTAATGTTTTGACTGCCCTTCAGGTTGACATCGGATGTGGACTGTAGCAGAGACCGAGATATCACATGCCTCCTCCAGATCCTGGCGTACTCTGATAGCTCGGGAGGGCAAAGGTCGGAAATATCCCTTGTCTGACACTTCGTGTCAGACGGGAGCAGGGTCATCCCGCACTAATCCCGGGGGGATTGGGATGGGTCCTGTCAACGTGGTATCAGAGCGGGGTTGTCTCTAATCGAGCAACCGTGCAGCTCTTGGAGTATGTACACAGGTCGAGGATGTGATATCTCAAGGGGCTACAGTTCGTTATCAACCTGAGGTTGGGGTGCCGGTACGATAGTTAGTAGGATTGGATTGTGGACCGTCTTGGTTCGGCATTCGGTGTCGGGGTTGCCATAGTTCTGTCGTGGATGACAGTGTGGGACCCTACAAAGGGATAAACGTATTCTTATAGATTTTGATCGTGAGGCGGTTAGTTGGGATCGTCTTTCACGATGTTGTAGGATCGGTTCCGACGACTGATTCGATGTTGTGACCATTAGATGGTCGGATCATGTTGAGTTAGATGGAGTTACTGCGGTCGGCAGTTAGCTGCCGGATTCGAGGAATCCGAGTTGGACTTACGGTAGGATTGGATTGACGTCTTTACGATGTCAAGACCGCGGGGTCGGTCAGATTGTTGATTTTACTGCTTTTCGCAGGTGGGTTCAGGGGAACTCTAGGTGTGATCGTGGAACCCTACCGTAGGTCTAGTCAGGTCAGCTTGTGTTGGGACTGCACTTCGCAGTCGAGGTTATATTTATCGGTTAGACATAGTTGGTTGTCATGGTACTTTAGTTGTCGTTTGGTGCAACTAAGATCATTGGTGACCTGGTAGAGGACATTGGGTTAGTCGAGTTGCGACTGGTTAGAGTTTGGTTGGACAGGTTACCAAGGTTGGTACTTGTCGATGGAATCCCTGAGTGGGATACAGAGTAGTTGGTACGGGCGATTGATTCCGTTGGATACGGAGTCCGGATATAGCGAGGTCTGGTAGTTAGGTCTGCACGAGTCTGTGGCAGGCACTACTACCGAGAGTAGTTGTAGTTACGGTTGTTGGGAATCGGGGACGTTCAGGGGACGTTTCCTTTTCTCGTATGAGTTGTCAGGGTGATTGTACCCAGAGGTGTTGGGTACGAGGAAGGCAGAGTTTCTCCTATTCGAGCAGAGGTACGGGATCGTCGCTCGGTATGAGCGGAGATCCAGGGTTGTCAGTTTTGCACATGGTGTGCTAGTGTTGTTGTTGATGCTGGTGTGGACACTTTGTGCTGATGCTGACAGGTGATGATACTGGTACTAGTGCTGGTGCTGGTGCCGGTGATCGTGATTACGATGAGTTACGGATCGGGGTGTGACTCCGTCGTAATGGGCATATGTTCGGTATCTGTGGTTCAGGAGTGGATCCCAGATAAAGTTAAATTGGTTAGGGGACACGTGGTTGATGTCCGGGTATGTTGTTTCCAATCTTGCTGGAACTTCGAAATCGCGAGAGGGTGCGATTGCGGTGACGAATGGAATGCGGGTTTTCCGCATTGGTATTGGGTATGTCGAAGTCATTTTGGGTGACTTCTCAGGTTCTACCATAATTGATGGTGGTAGATGAGGTAGATGTTATTGATGTTGTTAGTTACCACTAGTACACTGATCGTGTATTGGTTGGTGGACCCGTGATTGTCTTGGGTCATCAGGTGGAGTGAGTATATCGAAGTTAGGTGACTGAGATTTCTCATTTTCTACTTGGTGGCAGACGATGTTGGATTACGTGGCGTGGTGAGTGCAGCAAGTTTTGGTTGCATTCACGTAAGATGAATTTAGTTGTCATTGTCTTGTATCATCTTTGATTTTCCTCGGTGGAATGACAAGGATGACACGAGGTAATCAGTGATAACCCACAGTCTCGGCGTGTCTCGTTGTTGACTAATCTATTTAGATGTGGGAAATGGTTGAGGACTTTGGACGTCGTGACGATCGGGGATCGTGACGTCTATGGTCGGTTGACATAGTGTTGGATCTGGATCGTGATTCGGATGATCCAGACAGGTGGAATGTTTATCACTCTTACTTGGATGTTGAGTGGAGCATGATGGGACTGAACTTCTTTTGGAAATGAATCCCATGTGGCTTGTTACTCAGGTGAGTATTTGTCCGATGAGTGGTTTTCCGACATGGTCGGATATGGTCAACCTTAGGGATGTGCGGATATTGTGATTGGCTTCCCTATGAAGTCAATCGATGGTATTGGAGTAATCGGTTGAGCAGACAACCGATAGGTTCATGATTGATACGTCTCGGTATACGAGAACGATATTTCGAGTTTTGAAATCCGATTTCTGGATGACGATTCAGGATTTGATTTTGGAACTTGAAAGAAGATTTCTGTAATTGGGTTTTGGAATCGGATTCTGGGTGACGATTCAGGATTTGATTCTAGAGCTTGACTGTAGATTTTCTTTTATGGATTTGGGTTCGGAATGGTTATTCCTAATACTAGTTTACGGAATGATGATTTCGTATTCGAATTTGGATATGATTTATGAGTTTGGATTCGGGATTTCTTACGAAATTCCGGATTCAGATTCGAATTTGGAAATAAATAATGGGTCGGAGTTTCGATTTGTCTAATACTGGATTGGATAAATGGACTCCATCGTAGAAACGTGATTGGCTATGACCTAGGTGGTTGTAGTCTGATTGATGGGTAGATGTACGTACCTTGTACGTTGTTCAAGGTACGATACTAGGCAGACTTGTCGTGCCTGGTGACGGTATATAGGAGATACCAGTGGTGCGTTGGAGAGCGTATTGGTAGCCGGATTGGTTCTGATACCATCGGATCAGTTGAGGTCGTGGACTGGACATTGGATACTGTGCAGTGGGTCATGGTATTTTTGATGGGTCTAGTTACACACAGGTCGAGTGAAATGCTTGTGGTTAGTGTAACCACGAGTGTGTGTCATATCAGTTTTTGACTGGCGACTATCAAGTGGTGGCAGTTTGTTAGATGTGTCAGCGTGGATCGTTGAGTGGAGATTTAGTAAGGAACCGTCGAGTTGTTGTGTCAACGAAATGGTAGATCTGACAAGTGGTGTCAGTTCGGAGCGTACGACTTCTGTCATTCGACGAGGTCGAATGTAGTCGATACGACGTGAGTGTTAGTCGTACGTCTGGTTGCAGGCGGTTATCGTTCTGGTTAGTGGGTGTACGAGTGTACACGAGTTTCGAGGTCGATTCTACTTTCCACGGGGTGGATGTGGAATCAAGATAATTGGAGTTTCATGTATGAAACTAATTAAGGAGGGAAGAACGGTTAGAATTAGATCGGTTGGAATTTCGGGGACGAAATTAATTAAGGAGGGAAGGTTGTAACGACCCGTCCCAAATTCCATGGTTATATTAGTGACTAATCACGATTAGTGTGGTTAATCGGTGATTAGTAGAGCGAAATCGGACGAACGAAGCGAAATGACCGTTTTGCCCCTAATGGTGGCAAAACGTTGACTTTTCAATCGGGCGGTCAAATGGACTTTGACCGATGACCGTGACGTAGTTCGTGACGTCACGAGTTCATAGACAGGTGGCACGTTCAATTCCGACGTTCGTGGAGGAAGTTATGACGTTCAGAAGTTTAGGGGCATTTTGGTAATTTTGGATAAAAGGGGTCAAAAGTTGACTTTTTGACCGGGAGGTCCGATGGCCGATTGGCCGAAGACCGTTACGTAGATAAGGACGATACGAATCCATAGACAGGCGGCACACAGAAATCGGACTTCGAACGGGAGAGTTGTGGGTCACGGAAGTTCGATTTCACTATGCACGAACTTCTGAACGGATAACTCGGGTATGAGACCCATTTGGTTTTGTCTCGGGCATATGACCTCAGATATCGGGCACGGTGCCCAACTGATGTCCTATGTTCGGGTACGAGACCCAAGCTACTTTCCGGTTTTGATTTCAGGTCAGGGAACCTTAAATGGATTTCCCGGTTCATGACGGTTTATGGGAACCGGCATGAACTCTTAATATGGTATCATGGTTCATGACGGTTTATGGGAACCGACATGAACCCTTGTTGGTTATTAAGGTACATGACGGTTTATGGGAACCGGCATGTTACCTGGTTATGTTATTACGGTACATGACGGTTTATGGGAACCGGCATGTTACCTGATTATGCATATTATGGATCATGACGGTTCAGGGGAACCGGTCATGAATGTTTACGTTATGTATATATATGTTCATCTACCTTCCTTTACTTCCATTATCTCCTCCGGGGAGGGTCGTTGGCCTGGGTGGACCCCGGAGTAGTCACGGAGCACCGACTGAGTGGAGTCACCCCCGAGTTGGGTTCCTTACTCTCAGGAAGGCTATGGTTACTATTACCTCGGGTAGGGTCAGTGGTCTGCGGACATTGACCTTGACTTTGAGATGACTCGGATTGAGACCTGGGTAGCACGCGCGTAGCTTTGGATACCGTGACAGGATTGGTTGTGTGACTTATATATATGTATGTGATGGATATATGATATATGATATGTGGTGTGTACAGGTGTGGACAGGATTTGGGCAGTGGCCCGTATGGTCGTTTTTATTGTGGTCCTTTCGACCTTGGTTTATATCTGCTTTGGGCTTAGTCCCACATATGGTTTGTTTTGGATAAATGGTTTTCGAATGCATGCATGCTTTTAGTGGAGGGTACAAATGTCTTATGAAATGTTTTTATAAACTTTTGTTTTGTCCACTCACAGTTTTTAATGTTTTGACTGCCCTTCAGGTTGACATCGGATGTGGACTGTAGCAGAGACCGAGATATCACATGCCTCCTCCGGATCCTGGCGTACTCTGATAGCTCGGGAGGGCAAAGGTCGGAAATATCCCTTGTCTGACACTCCGTGTCAGACGGGAGCAGGGTCATCCCACGTTAATCCCGGGGGGATTGGAATGGGTCCTGTCAACCAGAGAGTGAGGGGAGGATGACTGGAGGTGGTGGCCGGCCAGGACGGCGCTGCCGTGCACGGCGGAGGCACAAAACCCGTGCAGGTATCGGTTTTGCCCATTTTAATTTCACTTTCGATTTCGGTTGTTATGGGCCGTTTTAGGTGTTGGTTTTGAGTTAATGAAGTTCCTATGGAGTTTTTAGGACGGTTTGGTGAAGGTTTGGACGTCGGGGAAGCCTGGGGAGGAGATTGGAAAATTGAACCGAAGAGGAAAAATTGGGCCGGTCGGGTTTCGTGGGTTTTAGGAGCCCTAATTAATTAGGTTAGGTTCCTAGGACATTAAGATGAAGATTGGGATTGATTAGGAGTGAAACGGGTGGAAACTGGACCGGTTATGGGCTTGAACCGGTCATGCCGGTCCAAGTTGCAGGAAAAACCAAACCGGACCGGTCGGACCAGTTTGACTGAGGTTAGGGGTGACACTGTAGCTGGGCACGTGTGGGTGCGTGGGGAGGAATTTGGGGATGTTTCCAACATACGAAATCATCTATTCGATGTAACGAACATTTTGGGACTTGTTTCGTGTCAATCGGGCATCGTTTCGATATAGTTCGGGACGTCCGAAGGTTTAGGTTTGAGTTTAAAAATAGTTAGAAATTCCGGAAAATTTCGGGACTTTAGTGAGGGGTTATATAGGTAGTTAATAACCCTCTAAATGAATTTAGACAGGTTCGGGAATCCCGGAGACGATGTTTGACCCGGGAGACTATTATGGCACGCGTATCGAGGCGCGCTTTGGACGGTCTGTGAGTGGACCCTTCTTTCGAAATTGATGCATGCATAAATCTTTTATAAGTATTTTAATATATTTTGTGTTGCCATGAGTGCAATTGTTTGTGGTAGCCTAGGATTTACGTATTTGCACGTATTTCGAGATTTACGGTTTTATAAGATGCATATACGTTCTAGGTTTTCAACGAGGGTTGATAAATGGATTTTGGATTTAGAAACATGAAATCGGGCATGAGACCCATTTGAATTACAACTCTCGGACTTGGTGTCCATTTGATTTGATAAGGAATCGGACCTAGGGTCCATTTGTGCCATACGATTGGACCGAGGGTCCAGTTGGTTTACGATTCGGGTTTGAGGCCCAGTTAGTAGTACTATCGGGTTTGATGCCCCGTTGATTGATGATATCGGGCCTGAGACCCATTTGGTTGAGACATCGGGCTTAAGGCCCTGTTGGTTGTGAAACCGGACGTGAAGTCCTATTGAGTCATGTTTCGGGCTTAGGGCCCCGTTGGTTGTGATATCGGGCTTGAGTCCTAGTTCAGTTTGTGAAATGAGTATTCGGGCATGAGACCCTGTTGAACTGTGGATTTAGGCCGAGGCCGGTGAAATGGATTTGAATCGGATTCCAGGAATCCTCTTGAAATGAATCGGGTTTGAGACCCAATTGAAAAGTGATTTGAGAAAGAAAGAAAAGAGTATTTGAAAATGTGATTGAACCCTCCATGATTTATATGGTCTCCTCCAGCGTCGACCTGGAGAGTCACGATCCATAGACCAGAGTGGGTATCCCCATAGGGATCCCGTTCTAGGAGTGGTGGTTACTTGTTGTGGTTCCGGACCAGATTCCGGTGAGTTGTGTGGACTAGATCCAGAGAGAGAGAGCTCGGACTAGATCCAGAGATTGAGACTCCCAGATGGAGATTCCGGGGAGAAGACTCGGAGTGAGACCCCGAGTAGTGTGCACACTAGTATAGAGATTGACATCGTGACTATATCGGGGATGTGTTCCCTAGGGGTTATGTGCCCCGAGTTGGCATCTTCTCGGAAGTACCTTGGATGGGTTATACGTATGACGGTACGTATGAGATTTTAAGGAAAAATGATCTGAGGTCGGAGACCCTATGTTTTATGGCTTAGAAAGTGATTTGGGGCGGAGACCCCGTATTCGATGTTTTAGAAATGATTTGGGGCCGAAGACCCCGTACTTGATGTGATTTGGGCGTCCCTATTGATTTGACCTACGGGTTTTGAATAGTGATTTCGGGTCAGGGACCCAAATGGATTTACGGGTCATGACGGTTTATGGGAACCGGGCATGAACCCTTGAATGATTTTGAGATGTTTGACAAATAGTTTTATAAATGTTTTGCTAAATGGTTTTTTTTTGAATGCATGCGTATGTATTTATGAAGGGCATAAAAGTCTTTAAGCGAAAATGTTTTTAATGAAATGTTATTTTGTCCACTCACGACTTTTAATGTTTTAATGCCCTTCAGGTTGATCGCGAATGCGGGCTGTAGCAGAGACGAGACATCACTCCCCTCCTCCTACGATCCTGATGCATTCTGATAGCCTCGGTGAGGGCAGAGATGGAATTTTCCCTGGTCTAACACGTGGTGTCAGACGGGATCAGGCGGGTCCCTTGTTAATCCCGGGAGATTTGGGACCGGTCCTGACAACGCCGGTCTAGGAAAACCAGAGAACCGGACTTGCCGGTTTGCAGCAGCTTGAAGAAGACACTGTGCAGGGCGCGTGAGGCCCACACACAGTGGATTCTTGGAGAGCGTGAGGGCGCGTGGCCCATAATTTGGGAATATGTTCAACACGTGAAGTCTTCTATTCGATGTAACGAACATTTTGGGACTGGTTTCGTGTCGATCGGACACTGTCTCGATAATGTTCGGGGCATCGGAAGGTTTGGGATCAACATTTAAAATAGTTAAAAATATCGGAAAATTACGGGGCTTTAGTTGGAGGTTATTTAAGTAGTTAGTAACTTTCTATTATAATTTGGACAGGTTCAGGAGTCCCGGTGATGGTGATTGGCTCGGACGGTCTGTAAGTGGACCTTGGTTTTCTAAATTGGTGCATGGATAAATGTTTATTATATGTTTTAAATACTTATTGGTGATGCCATGAGTGCATTTGGTTGTGGTTACGTATAAGCACGTATTTCGAGGTTTCAGCCTTATACGGTGCTTATACGAGTCGGTATTTATTTAATGGTTTAAATGAAATGGTTTTGGATTTCCAAAAGGATAAACTCGGGTATGAGATCCATTTGGTTTTGTCTCGGGCATATGACCCTATTGATGACCTACGGGTCCGAGTCGTGGTCGCGGCAGATGCTTGGTGTTCGGCGACGGACAACGTGACGCTCGCCTCCGGATTGGGATGTGTTCCTTCCGGAGCGGTCACGATGCACGATCTGTGGTCGGGTAGCCGAGGGAGGCTCGACTTCAAAGTGCTGACGGTTCAGGATATCGATCGGTGATGAGTGCACCATGATCTTGTGGTGGTCACGTCGGTTGATTCGTTCACGGTGACATACCAGAATTGAGGGCGGTCCTGGATGGATGGTTGCAAACATCACTACAATCGGAGTCGTGACTGACCCTGAGATAACGGGCAGGATGCCCAGCAAATGTCATATGTTCGAGCACGAGACCTAGCTGTTTTACATTGATGATTTCGGGTCAGGGACCCTAGATGGATTTCCAAGTTCATCGCGGTTTATGAGAACCGGCATGAACCCTGGAAAGGTTACTGTGGTACATGGCGACATATGGGAATCGGGCATGGAGGATGTTATATATATATATATATATATGAATGACATGGATATGATGGATCATGACGGTTCAGGGGGACCAGGCATGAATGTGTATGCTATATGTATATATATGTTCATATACATTTCTTTACTTCTATTATCTCCTCCGGGGAGGGTCGTAGGCCTGGGTTGACCCCGGAGTAGTCACGGAGCACTGACTAAGTGGGAGTCGCCCCCGTTGGGTGCCTTACTCTTAGGAAGGCTTATACTATAACCTCAAGATGGGTCATTGGTCTACGAACATTGACCTTCGATTCTGAGAGACTTGGGTTTGAGACTCCGGGTAGCACGCGCGTAGTTTTGGAAACCGTGACAGGATTGGTTGTGTGAATTATATGTATATATGATATATATGTTATGTGATATCTGATGTGCACAGGATTTGGGCAGTGGCCCGTGTACTTGGTTTCATGATGGTTTTGGGCTGAGTCCCTTATGGATTTGGGCAGTGGCCCGTATATTTGATTTGATTATGGTTTTGGGCTTAGTTGCCACAGATGGTTTTTTTCGGATAAATGGTTTTCGAATGCATGCATGCTTTTTAGTGAAGGGTACAAATGTCTTCGTTAAAATGTTTTTATAAACTCTTGTTTTGTCCACTCACAGCATTAATTTTTTGACTGCCCTGCAGGTTGACAGCGGATGTGGACTGTAGCAGAGACCGAGATATCACATACCTCCTCCGGATCCTGCCATACTCTGATAGTCCGAGAGGGCAAGGTCCGAAATATCCCTTGTCTGACACTTCGTGTCAGACGGGAGCACGGTCATCCCGCGGTAATCCCGGGGGAATTGGGATGGGTCCTGTCATCCGAAAGAGGTCTAAGGAAACCTTGTGGCAATACATCTGGAGGTATTACGAAGAGAAGTCCCGCATCGTTGGTTGCAGTGATCTCGTCGCAGCCATGGCATTTAAGCAAGGCCTACCGCAGGAGAGCTAGCTCTACGGAGACATTGTCATGAGCAACGCCCGAAGTCTCACCAAGTTACTGTCCCTGGCGAAGCGACATGCATGCTGTGAGGACGAGAAAAACGACACACATTTCGCCAACCATGTCGAGGAAGATGGACATCCCACAAAGGCGTTTGCGCAGCCAAAGGATGATGCCCACCGCGGGATCTCAGTCAAGAAATCTAACAAGCGCAAAGGGAACCCGTCATCCAACACTTCGCGGGTGCAGAGCCAAACACACAGTTTTCGGTACCTTTCTTCCAAATATACAATCAGATAAAGGAAAAACTGTGGTTCGAAAGACCAGCTCCTGTCAAAGGCGACCAGGAGAGGGCCGACAAGACAAAATAGTGTGCCTATCACAATTGCTATGGGCACGACTTAAGCTCTTGCTAGACTTTCGAAAGATACCTCTGAGATCTCTTGAAGGAAGGACACTGCACCGAGTACGTCAGAAAAAATGCAACGGATCGTCTCGAAAACAAAGACCCCAAGAACCAGCATAAAAGATGATCCGCGTGGACACCAACATTGCCTAGTCCGAGTTGCAGGGAACAACCAAGAAACTGAATCAGTGACCAAGTCATCATCAAAGACACAAATTTTGTGGTTAAAATTAGGCTCAGTGCCTATTTTGCTCAATAACATCTTTCAATATGATTAAAGATGTTTTGTTTCAATGTCTAATGAAATTGTCTTATCGCCTACGCTTTTGTTTACAAAGCACTAGGCCTCCGCCACCAGAAACACTTCAAAGCCTTCGTCGCGCAAAGTATTCTAAGTCTTCTCAATGTGAAGCACTCTAAGCCTTTGCCAGGCAAAGCACCTGAGTCTTCGCCATGGGAAGCACTCCAACCCTTCGCCCCGCGAAGCACCCCAAGTCTTCGCCAAGCAAAGCACTCCAAGCCTTTTCCATACAAAGCACTCCAAGCTCTCGCCACGCGAAGCACTCCAAGCCTTCACCACTCGAAGCACTCTAAGTCTTCGCCCTGCGAAGCACTCCAAGCCTTCGCCATGCGAAGCACTCCAACCTTTTGCCATGCGAAGCACTCCAAGCCTTTGCCATGTGAAGCACTCCAAGCCTTCACCATACGAAGCACTTCAAGCCTTCACCATGCGAAGAACTCAAAGTTTTTGCCATGCAAAGCACAACAAGTCTTCACCAGGCGAACCACGACTTCGCCATGCGAAGCGCTCAAGGCTCGTCCCAGCGAGGCACATGAAACCATCCAAGAAAATGACTTGTTGGAGTAAAAAAGGTACTAAAAAATGATTCCAGCCCCGCCAAGAGGGGCAATCACCAGGCCATGACAAACAGTGGGCAAATGTTTTAACATGAGAAGTTCAATTCTGCATTTCAGTGCACGGGATCAAGATTCATTCAATCATAGATCGCTCAATTTTGCTCATATTAACATGAAATTTATGGACCTAAAAATATACAGAAGTCAACTTTCCAACGCCATTGACCTCACTCGATTCTGAGTTGTGACGAGTTCCCATCGAACATTTTTGTACACAAAGGTCAACTGCACATACCAGCGGACGAGTACGAGATTCATTCAGTCATAGACCACCTACCTTGGATCACCCTCACATGAGATCGATGGATATAGAAAGCTATGGAAGTCATCTTTCCAAAGCCATTGATTTCACTCAATTCTGAGTTGTGACGAGTTCCCAACGAACGTTTTTGTACACAAAGGTCAACTGCACGTACCAGCGTACGAGTACGAGATTCATTCAGTCATAGACCACGGAATTTTGATCACCCTGACATGAGGTCGACGGATTTAGAAAGCTATGGAAGTCAGCTTTCCAACGACATTGACCCCACTGAATTCCAAGTTGTGACGAATTCCCCGCGAACAGTTTTACACACAAAGGTCAACTGCATGAACCAGAGCACGAGCACAAGATTCGACCAATCCTACAAGGCTCAATTCGGATCGTCTTGGAACAAGCTTGATAGAAGTATAAGGTTATGGAACTCAGCTTTTCCAACCCCACCAACGTCACTCAATTCATAGATAAAACGAAGTCAAAATACCAAAATTACTACACAAAGCTCAAATCTGCCGAAAATTACAAAACACTCAAAAAAATGGAAGACTTCTATTAATGAAAATTAAAGAAGTTAGAAATTCACAAGTTGAATGCTCAAACATATATTCAATGCTAAGATCAAGTTAAGAGCCAAGAAGGATCATGAAGGTCATCACCAGGAATGGCACGACCTCAGAGTCTTTCCGTCAACCCATGAGCAAGCCTTGGAGGCCTTCTATCATCCCATCGTGGACTTCCAGTGACACATCGTCCATGACCTTCTTCAAACAATGGGAGAAACCTCCTCAACATCGCCTACTTGAAATAGTTGGCTTCACAAAAGCGACTTCACCACTGCTTGACTCGACGACGGCTACAAAGAAGTTTGACTTTCAACTCCAAGACGAAACAATGGTTTGGTGTCATCTGTCTTCACGCAACTTAGCTTGAGCGTCTAGATGATGGCATCTCCAAGCTCTCTTCCTTCAATTAGGCGATGATGTACGATGTCTTGAGCTTTGCAGGGGGGCATGATCGATCCTCCATTCTATGTTTCATCTTGCACTCTGCTGCACCTTGTATTGCATCCTGCTGCACCTCATCTTGCACTCTGCTGTACCTCGTCTTGCACTCTGCTGCACCTCGTCTTGCACTCTGCTGCACCTCAGCTTGCACTCTGTTGCACGTCGTCTCGCACTTGTATAATTCCTTGCGTTGTAGTTGCACCATGTCTCACCTCGCACTTACAGCATGCCTCGTCTTGTAGTTGCACCATGCCTCGCCTCGCAGTTGTAACGCACCCCACCTTAGGTTGAGACGCGCCTCCCTTCAAGTCACGGAACTTCACTCCTCCCCCTTTAAAGGTCTTGATGTTGGCTCCACCCATATTTGAAGACGACGTGTCTGTCAATGCGCCGAACTTTTCTATCCACCAAGTGTCACTTGCATGGTTAATGGAAAGAGAGCTTCGTATCATCTAGCGCATCACCTCCAACTCCAACCTTGCCTTACCTTGAGTTGTGGCAAGTCAAGCCAAGCCTCGCCTTGCGCCATAGAATGACCCTCATTGCAGTGTAGCACACCTTGCCCTAGAGCTGGACCACGCCTTGAGTTGTGACACGCCTCACTTCAAGTCATGGAACTTTGTGCCTCCCTTGTTGAAAGCTTCGATGTTGGCTCCACCCGCACTTGAAGATAACAGGTCCATCAATGCGCCGAGCTCACCTGTCGATGAAGCATCACAAGCAAGTCAATTGAAGGAGCGTCTTGGTGTCAAGTCCGTCATCTTTTGAAATCGGAAGCTCCAACAAGTCCTGGACATAACAACAGATGGTCTTACGATGGCCACACCATAAAAATGAGTTCTTTGAGACCCCATCAAAAGTATTTCTTCATGCGCCTTGAAATGATCGTCTCAGAGAGTAGAGCGCACCACCGCTGAAATCAGTTTTCCACAGCAAGCAAGCGACCGTCGCTCCACGTGCAGGCCCTGCTATTTGCCCCATCTTCCCGCACATCCTAATTCCCAGCCATTTGCTTCCATCTCTCCCGCCTAGCGCACATACTCATAAAGGATGCCTGGCGCAATTCCTCTGCGCCTCTTATGCATGTCCCTGTCTCCCACTATCTCTTCCTGCATCACCTCGCGCAGATGTCTGCATGCTTCTCGCCTCGCCATGTCGACGCCTGCCATCAGCCATCAGCCATCAGCCATTCACCTGCTACCACAATTTATGCACAACGGGCTAGCCCATCTCTTGCACAGCCCATGCGTCATAAGCTCCGACCACCTATCCGCTTTCTTCTCCCGCCCTCACTCGAACAGCCCCGATAAGCACCAGAGCCTTGCCGACGTGGACTAATGGGCCAACCCCATCAAAGTCAACCATTCTACCCGTTCCAGCGACCACTTTGCACAATTAACTTGGGACCACAACTTCCTCCATCTCTATTTGACGGGCTCAGTCTTTAAACATCAAAACAGAGGCTACAAAAATTAAGAGACTCTTACCTTCACAAACTACTGTGCCGAAATTCTCCACCACAGCAGATTAATGATGTCAGCCTGCCTCTTCAACAATAAAGTAGTATTAGGGTTTATTTTTTCTTATAAAATAAGAGCCACATGCTCTCATTTAAATAAAGAAAATTAAGTAAACCCTAATAGTTAATCAGGCTCACAAACTCAACTCAAAACAAGATAACAAGCTTAGAGAATTCCTTTTGGGACAACATCAAAGTCAATCTCCAACTACATCCGGGAAAGAAGAGTCCTACTCCCACAATATATTAAGACGTAGTTTATTAGAAGCACAAGGAAATTACATCTCTTAGGATTCCTCGAATTCCTAAGCGATGTGGAGGCATTTGTGAAACCATAAATTACCGGAATATTCTGGAGTTGCCACGTAGCCAACAATCCTCATAATGCCAATATTACCCTTGGTAAAATTGACATCGACATGTTACGATCTTTGCATTAATTCCATATATTTACTAGCTAAATATATTAATTAATCAGATCAATGTTGATAATAAATAACTGCCCAGCGAATTATTTATTCGTCAATAAATAAATGATTACACTCGGTACAATCACTTATTTAATACTTTCTCCTTCAACCAATCAGACGCTCCGGTGACTCTCAAGGCTTCACTATAAATAGAAGACTTCATCTCACTTATAAAGGTAATCAAAAACTCCTGCAAACACTCTGTCGGTTTATTCTCTCAGAAAACTAACTTAAGCATCGAAGCGTTTACGGTTGAACCACCCCCCCTCGGGATTCAACTTTAACCCCGTTTGATTTTTCGTTTTGTGTGTGTAGGGATCGAGAAGGAATTTCACAGAATCAGACGATTTCTGCATCAACAATAATTTTAACACATTCAAGAATTAGGAGGAAGAAAAGAAGAAAAGTAAGAAGTTTTACTATAAACTATGGTGGTAATATTGAGTAAAATGATGCAGCTTACTTTTTTAGAGGCAAAAGATATCTTCGCCACATATATCGTCTACCAAACAAGGACTTGAAGTTTATGGTGTTATTTTCCTTTTCTCTTGAGATGGATTTCCATTTGAAATTTTAGCTACTGCGTTTGGTTTTTAATTTGTTCTATTTTACCATTAAAATTAACATTTTTTTTACCATTAAAATTAATATATATTTTTTGAACCGTTAAAAAAATTAGCTATATATAATGAATTGCTCGAATTATGGGCTGAATCTATTTTGAATCTAAAATAGATATATTTATATGAACCGTTAAAAAACTACGTTACAAATAAGTCGTTGTAGGAAAATTATAAAATTATATATTCAAATTTGATAAAATGAATTTATATTCGAATTTGCTGAAAATATAGAGAGTCTAATTTTGATGATCGTAAAGATTGGCTAGTAATTAAAAACTTTTGTTTAATTTTTTTTATTACAGCAGAGGGGGCATTTTAAAAAACTTCTACGGGGTTGAAATTGAGACTAATTATCTATAAATAAGACAAATCGTTATTTTAAATGCAAAATAAAAATAAAATTTATAATTTTGTGTATTTCAAATTAAAAAGTCCTTTTAACAAAAAAAATAATAAAAGGCCTTAAATGTAACATTTACTCATGAGAAGATAACGTCTAATAGAAAAATTATTTCCTTATTTTATGAAAAGAAAGAAATAAAGGAATTTCCTTTTATGAAAAGCCCATCGCCCTAACAAGTCCACAAACACACATAGGCTGATAGGCGTAGAAGGAAAAGAAAATATCTAAATCTAATAAAAACCCTCAAAACCCTCTTATTCCATCTCTTGGAAACTTTTGTGTGCTTCTCTCTCAAACCAGAAGGAAAAGAAAAAAGAATGGGTGGGTTTGAGGATCAGGTGAAGAAGGGGACCTACGGGCTCAAGTTCTTCGTCAAGAAGAGCGTCATGGTGGTCGGAAATTCCTGTAAGAAAGGCTGGTACAAGATCAAGCACATCAGACGCTGATTTCACCGATTTCCCTTTTTCTCTTTCATAGGGGTTGATTTACATGTAAACTTTTCTTCTCTCTGTTGTTGTTTTTTTTTTCTTCTTTTCGCTTTGGCTTATTTCGTTCCTTTTTTCGGTTGTTTAGGCGATGGGGCTTGTGTTATAATTTTATATGTTGGATTTACATATAAATTGACTCTTTGAATGGTTGAATTCCTTATCGCTGGGGCCTGTGCTGATTTTGTTTTCAAATAATATTGATTTTTTTTCCCAGATTTATGTTGGTTTATTGTTCCATTCCCAGAACAAATCTTTATGAACAGAATGTTCTGGAGCGAATACCTTAGAAATTCTTCGTAGATCCAAATTCGTTTGCAAAATCACTCTTTACATCTGATTCCATAAAAAAAAAAAAAGTGGTTAATGTTAGAAAAATACACTGATGTGGTCTTACATGGTATATTTTACATGGAGATGTGGTCTTACATGGGGGAGACCCAGCCCGATCCGATCCCTGCTCGGCCATGTATTTGTGTGTTTGGTGAATATCCTCCTTCCAGGGCGGTTCCGTCGTACTTCCTCGTCCATTTCAATCCCTACAGGCTCGTAGAGCTCAGAGGACATAACCCAAGTATTAAAAGCAATCCCAAACATCCAAAACCGAAATCCCAAATCCAAGACCCATGACTTACCTTTTCCCGTGGCTTCCTCCTCTGTCCATGGTGGCCTAGCTGTCCTGCCGCCGTCCCTCAGTTTCTCTCACGTCCTCTCCCTCTCACACATCCTCTTTGTCTCTTTCTAGTCAAGCAAGAAGATGGAGTGATGAAGATGATGTTTGAGGGTGGATACGAGTTTGAGAAGGAAAATGAAGAAATGAAGATGAAAATGGTGAGATGCATGAATGTACGTGTGAGGATCAAGGATGAGTGACACTTTTCACTCATCAGTTGGTCCAGAGAAGATATTTTGGGTCCCACTAAAGATAACCCTTTTAAAATCCGTACAATCGTAAATAGTTCTCAGAATCTTTCGTAACCCGTAACTATCTCGTACAATGTTCGATTTCGACGCGTCGACTGTCTACAGACTTGTACTATCTCGATCTACGTAATAGTTCTCGAATCTCGTGCATTTGGCGTCTCGGGTCAAAAGTCAACTTTTTGCCCTTTATAGGTACAAAATTGTCATTTTACCCAAATCGTCCTATAATTCTCGACTAATCTCGATTTGCCCTTAATTAATTCTCGATAATTCATCATTAATCTTAACTAATCTCGTAGATTCGGGACGAGTCCTTACCATATCCCTCCCTTAAAAAATTGTCCCCGACATTCACACTGACCCAATCCATTGTGGAAATCCAATCCTGCTTGCAGCCCGAAGCACATATCCAACATCCATCCACAGTACTCGACGTCAACCACAATCCAACGGTCAATTTTGAAACTCAGCTCATCCTCTGGGACCGTATCCAAGAGTGACCTGTTATCCTTAGAAATCTCCAATGCTCAATCTCAAGTCTCACTCAAGACATCGACACTCGTCGATCTCACCTGTCACCTACGCAGTGTTCTCAAAATCCAAACTGACATGTCAATCTTATCGTCCTGCTCGGAAAACGACCCCGGCCGACAATCCTGCTATACCAAGCTAACATCATGTTCAACATTCAGCCTGACGATTCTTCTTAGCTGACAATCCATGCTGACATTCTACTCAGTCCGGTCCAATCCTGCTCCTCATCCTACTTAGCATCTGATCTGTTAATCATGCTTAATACTCAATCTCTAATACTAAACTAACAATCTCGCTCAGCCCTACTCCTACTAAGTATCACAAGTCTCTGTCTCACCAGACAGAAGCTTGAGACTTCAAGTGGAGTTAACCCTCGCTGTGTGGTTCTTCGAGAGTATATAGAGGAGAGATCAGTATCCATCATGAAGTCCAAATGGAGGAGCAACATGGTCTTTGCTTTAGGCTGAAGGCAAGCGATCATGCTCCAATGAACTTTTTCATGGACTAGACTGGTTATCAAATTTGTCTCAAGATTAACAAATTTGTCTCAAAATTCATCTCGAACACATTTTTGTGTTAAAATGCACCCTAAACTTCCATTTTCGTTCCAAAATACACTTTTTGTCTGGGGGTTAGATTGAGGATTAAATTGGTCCTTTTGAACAACTCAGCATCTAAAATTAAAATTAAAATGATAAGGTAGCTTTTAAAAATAAAATTAAAATGACATGACAAATTTAACCCTTAAGTAATTGGGTCTTCGTCCTAATGCTTCAATTCTAAAAACACCCCAAGTCGTGGTGCAGCAGAGAACCACCCTCGCGAGCTTAGGCAACACATCGACCGACGTTTTTTGGTCCATTCCGAGTAGCAGTGAAGCACCTCGCAAGTAGAGAAAACTAGCGCTCCCCAGCGGAGAAGACAACAGCTAGCTAGCAGCAGACAACGTCCAAGTTGGTCGTGGTCTAGGGTTTTGGTTGTTGTCGCGACTTGCTTTTCTTCCCCACTGCCAGTGCTTTTCTATGGCCCCTCTAGCACTATCCAGTTTTTATTTCCAGCTTCAAATCGTGGTCTCGCATTTTGAGACAAATTTGTCATGCCACTCAAGTCAGATGACTCTCTTTGCATAATGGAAGCTCTCACTAGGTAATAAACACAAGGTAAAGTTTATGATACAAACTTCACTTTTATTTCTGTAAAGTTTTGATTTTTTAAATTTGAAGGCACATACTCCGTTCCATTTCTGAAAAAGTTTTGGTTTTCAATGAAGGAATGGTGACAAGCTCTTCCCCAAAGCTTGAGGAATTTCTTAGAGAAGGAGCTGATGAGTATGGAAGTCACCAAGAGAGGGGGCAATGGCTTTGAGCTTAGACAATATTTAATACAATGAAAATGTAAAGGCAGCATAGCACAACATTAACGAAACATCGTTGGAATCCCATTGTCACCAATACTACACTGAAATCCCATTCCATGGAATTTATCAAACACCTGGTGGATGATGGTGGAGGTTTTGGGTCTGTCAATGGCTCAATCAACTGTGGGCATTTACAATCTTTGACTTTATCTGTAACACCCCGGAAATTCGAGGATTCTCATTTTGTAATTTAATGTGTGATTTGACGATTTTACCCTTGTGAATGGTATGGTCAAATTATTGACTTTTTGATTGGTGAACTAAATGGACTTTGACCTATGACCGTGACGTAGTTCGGGACGTCACGAGTTCATAGACAGGTGGCACGTCCAATTCGGACGATCAGGGTGAAAGTTATGGCTATCGGAAGTTCAGGGGCATTACCGTAATTTGGACTTCCGGGGGAAAATGTTGACTTTTCTTTTGACAACTAATTTTCAGTTGACTCAAGGACCGTTGGGTAGGCCTCGACGTCCTGAGTCCGTAGACAGGCGGCACGCCGAAATCGGACTTCGTACGAGGAAGTTATGGTCAGAAACGTGAATTCGGGAAGTTCGTGTCTCGGTTTTCGTGTCGAATATTTTATTCAGGAAATCTGATTGGAGGACACCTGGTGAGTGACAAGTGTCACTCACCCATTGGCTAGATTGGATCTGATCCACTATTGGATTAATTAAACAATTGTACCAGCTTTAAATTTCAGCCTTTGGATTGAAAACCTCCAGATCTAATCTCAGCCCTTGATCTAATCTGGAGATCAAATCTGGGCCGTCCATTATTTTCCCTCCATCTCTATATATTCTTCTACCCGACACCCACCTTCTGCCCATTTCAACCCTCACACCTCCGCATTACAACCTTTCTCTGTGTGCGTGTGAGTGTGACTGGGACTGAGAGACGACGGGAGGGCGGCAGGAACGGCGGTGGAGGCACGGTGGTTCACGGCAGGTGAGTAACCCGTGAGCTCTGTACTTTCAAAATTTGGAAGTCAACGTGTAGTCGAGTTTTGTTCCCTTTTCTTGCTTCTCATGAGACCTAGGGACTGAAACAGACCTGTAGGCTTGACCTCAAGGCTCGAGGTGGCCGGAATTGACGGGGAGGATAACCGGAAAATCTGAAGCTTCGGGTTTTGTTTGCAGGTAAGGATCTAATGTTGTTCTCTTGTTTTTGATTCCATAGAACACTTTCTGGAACTAAGACGAGTACTTAGGAATTGAAAGGACTGAAAATGACCCAGAAATGGTGGAATGGCAACCGGGTCTCGATCGCGGGTCTGATCGACCCGAGTTGCAGGAAAACGGGTCAACCCGTCTGATGACAGTGGTGCTGACGTGGCACCCTGTCAGTCTGTCAGATGACGTGGACCAACCGTGAGCCGACACGTGTCACATGTCAGTGCACAGTCAGCACTGACATGTCAGTGACGTGGACCAGTCAGGGACTGCCACGTGTCACTGACATGTCAGTGACGTGGACCAGTGCCGTGCGGACACGTGGCACATGTCAGATCTGACACATGGTCTGACAGATCAGTGAGGTGGACCAATCAGATGGTGACACGTGGCACCTGTCAGAGTCTGACATGTCAGACCTGACAGCTGTCAGATGACGTCAGCAGGACGTCATGCTGACGTCAGCAGTGACGTCAGCGATGACGTCAGCAGGACTGTTCCTGCGTTGACCGCCGCGTTGACCGGCGCGTGGGGGCGCGTGTGAACAGTGTTTCTGGTGGGACCACCACCATTCTTTAGGTTTCGACGATCCGGATCCAATGGCGGTGGTTTCGGGTCGATCGTAGATCATTAAGTTGGTCAAAATAAGGTTTATTGCCTTGGGAAGCGCGTTCGGGCGGCTTTCCCGGGTCGGTTTCGACCTAGGCTTTCATGGTTGAATGTTGGGGGTTTAATTTGACCTTTACGAATACTTGGACTTGACAGGGATTGTACATTTGTACCAGGACGAGGGTATACATTCGGTTTCTAGCAGGATTGTACTGTGAGTGGGCCATTTTCTTAAACCCTTGTGTGCATAAATGTTTTCTGGTTTTATTATACTTATTCACATGCTAAAACAATGATGGTTTTGATGATATGAAAAATATGGTTATGGCACGTTTCACGGTATTTGGGCTTGAGACCCGTCCGATGAAACTGAATGATTGGTTCGGATTCTATCTATGTATATATATGTTTGCATGTGGATATCAATAAAATGTATTTGTTACTGCACTGTATAGATCCTTCCATATTATATTGTCTCCCCCGGATGAGGTACCCCGGAGAGGTCACGGACGTCTAGTACGTCCAGCGTCTATGACGCTAAGCATCGGGGATGCTGTACCCGAACGGGGTTCGGGGATTGAACTCGGAATTGAGACCCGAGTGGCACGCGTAGCCTTGTGATTGTGACCTATTGGACGTCAGGGACGTCAGACATCAGGGATGTCGGGATTGGAGTGTATAGTGCAGCAACTAAAATTATGGTTATGGTTTTGTTATATGCCTTATGGTTCATATTATATGGTTTATGATTTTGGAATTATGGTGCACGCATGTTTGGAAAACGGAGGGGTAAATTATATGTTTTACTTATCAAACGATTTCATAAACTTGTGTTTCGGTCCACTCACCCTTACTGTTTTGATAACCCCTCCAGGTCGGGAAACTGAGGTAGAGGAGGAACCAGAGGCTGAGGCATAGATCTACTTCTGCGTACCTGAACCCCTGCTGGGCGGTGTACCCGCAGGATTACTTTAGAGTCGTGCTCGCAAATTTGTAATTTTGGATTATATCCCTTGTCTGACATTCGTTTAATTCGGATTTTATGTATGACTTTAATTTGGTTATTTATGCTTTTAAATGTTTTGAGGTTAAAATTGGTATGAATTATTGGGTGTCAGACGGGAGCAGGGCACGTCCCCTTGTGGTCCCTGTGGGATCGGGGCGGGTCCTGTCAGCTTGGTATCAGAGCACTAGGTTGTGGTCAGTACTAGGGTATTGGTCTGCATGCTAGACTAGCGATTAGTACTAGTTACTTTTCGACTTTTCAGAATATTGTTATCTGATCTATGCCTCTTGACAGTTGGTTATGCCTCCTAGGAGAATTCCGCATACTCGAACGGACGAGGATCTAGAAAGAGAGATGGAATGCGCGAGCATCGAAAGGGCTCAACGTTTGGGAGCCACTCCTTTCTGCGGGGGATCAAACCCCGAGGATGCTCACGACTGGATCACCAAGTGGGAGAGGATCTTCTCGGTGATGCACTGCCCTCCGGGCGAACGAGTGACTCTGGCGGCCTTCTTACTGGAGGGAGGAGCCTACCAGTGGTGGCATGGACTCGAAATGTCCGGGTGGTCTGTCCATACCACTACCTGGGAAGCTTTCCGTTCCAGGTTTCTGGATCAGTACTACCCGCGATCCTTTCGCGCGGCGCGGGAGGCGGAATTCCTGCGGCTGGAGCAGGGTGACATGTCTGTTTCAGACTACGAGCAAACATTCGGGAGACTTTCCCGGTTCGCTGCCTCATTCGTAAGCACGGAGGAGGACAAATGCCAGCGGTTTGAGCTTGGACTCCGAGGGGAGATCCGGGCCAGTGTGACTGCTACCACTCATGCTTCTCTGAGGGATATGGTCGACGCAGCGGTGCGTGTCGAGGCCAGTCTGGCGGCACACCAATCACGACAACCTTCGGGGGAGGGGCGACGTCAGGATCGCCCACACCATGGACCATCGGGTCGGAAGAACAACAGGGGAGGGAGCTACAGAGGAGCACCCTCATCCTTCAAGGGTCGTGGCTGGTCGGGTCGACGTGGAGGCTCTCAGGGCAGAGGATCTGGACACAATTCTGGGCAGCACTCATCTTGGAGTGGTGCATCTGGTGGGCATTCGGGCAGGCCAAGGCCAGTAACTTGTTTTGCTTGCGGAGAGGAAGGCCACTATGCCTGCGATTGTCCGCAGTTGTCCAAAAACAACGACGCTGGGGGCTCGAGTGTGGTGCAGAGCACGGCGTCCCACACTAACGGAGGTCGCGGTCAGGGAGGTGACCGTGGTGCTGGACGTGGCGCGCGCGGGCGCGGACGGAACGGAGGGCCGAGGGCCCAAGTGTTTGCAATGACCCAGCAGCAGGCGAGGACTGCTCCAGGCGTGGTCACAGGTACACTACATATCTTTAATTTTCTTGTACGTGTATTAATGGATGCGGGGGCTACACATTCTTTTATTTCGAAGAGTTGTGCTGGTTTGCTTGATTGTGTGGTATCAGCCTTAGATTGCGAAATGGGTGTTGGCACCCCGATGGGTACCGTGTACCTTGTGAATCAGGTGATTCGGAGGTGCCCGGTAAGAATTGAGGATGTGGATTTACCAGCAGACTTAATTATTCTGGATATCCACGACTTCGATATAATCCTAGGGATGGATTGGCTGTCGGAGCACGGATCGCTCATCGACTGCTGTAGCAAGCAAGTGATTTTGCGGAGCCCGGGTTTGCCGGAAGTTATCTTTCAGGGGGAACGTGATGGTTCGCCTCCTGAAGTGATTTCGTCACTTACTGCCACCAAACTTCTACAGAAGGGATGCCAGGGCTATCTGGCGCATGTCGTGTCGGAACGGGTCGATACTCCGGTTATCGACGAAATACCGGTGGTCTGTGAGTTTCCGGACGTATTCCCGGAAGACTTACCTGGATTGCCACCATCGCGGGAGATTGAGTTTACTATTGAACTACTCCCGGGTACCCGACCTATATCCCAGGCACCATACCGGATGGCGCCGGCCGAGTTACGGGAACTCAAGACTCAATTGCAGGAGTTGGTAGATTTGGGATATGTCCGACCGAGTACTTCACCGTGGGGAGCACCGG
The DNA here is from genome assembly GCA_032719365.1 of Prinsepia uniflora. Taxonomy (NCBI): domain Eukaryota; kingdom Viridiplantae; phylum Streptophyta; class Magnoliopsida; order Rosales; family Rosaceae; genus Prinsepia; species Prinsepia uniflora. The sequence goes on along the minus strand of CM064875.1, from coordinate 35,431,765 downwards.
TGTTGTTCGTGAAGAAGAAGGAAGGAAGTCTCCGTTTATGTATTGATTATCGACAACTCAACAAGGTGACATTGAGGAACCAGTATCCTCTACCCAGGATTGATGACCTTTTCGACCAGTTGCGGGGAGCTCAGTGCTTCTCGAAAATTGATTTGCGGTCTGGGTATCACCAACTGAGGATTTCGGAGGAGGATATTCCGAAAACTGCTTTTCGAACCCGTTACGGGCACTACGAGTTCCTTGTTATGCCATTTGGTTTGACGAATGCTCCAGCAGCATTCATGGATCTGATGAACCGGGTCTTCCGACCCTACCTGGATAAGTTCGTGATTGTGTTCATCGATGATATTTTGGTATACTCGAGGAGTGCCCGTGCACATGAAGAACATCTACGGTTGGTCTTGGAGAAACTGAGACAAGAACAATTGTATGCCAAGCTGAGCAAGTGTCAGTTTTGGCTGAGCAGTATTGGTTTTCTGGGACACGTGATATCGACGGATGGGATTTGCGTGGATCCCCAGAAAACAGAAGCGGTGACCAACTGGGCTAGACCGACAACGGTGACCGAGGTGCGGAGTTTCGTCGGATTAGCAGGTTACTACCGGAGATTCGTGGAGGGTTTCTCCAAAATTGCTGCACCATTGACTCGTCTGACTCGGAAAGGAGTAAAGTTTATCTGGGACGAGCAGTGCGATCGGAGCTTTCAAGAGTTGAAGGATCGATTGACCACTGCGCCTGTCCTTGCATTGCCGGACGACAGTGGAGAGTTCGTAGTTTTCAGTGATGCTTCACTGCAAGGTTTGGGCTGCGTATTGATGCAAACTGGCAAGGTTATCGCCTATGCATCCCGGCAGCTGAAGACTCATGAGTTGAACTACCCTACCCATGATTTGGAGTTGGCGGCGGTGGTTCATGCTCTCAAGATCTGAAGACATTATCTGTTCGGCGCAACGTGTCGAATATACACCGACCACCAGAGTCTTAAATACTTATTCACTCAGAAGGAGCTCAACATGAGACAACGGAGATGGTTGGAGCTACTGAAGGACTATGACTGTACGATCGAGTACCATCCGGGTAAGGCCAATGTGGTGGCGGATGCACTCAGCAGGAAATCAGCGGGAACTATTGCACACCTAGGGATGGTGTATCTTCCCTTGTTAGTGGAACTCCGGAAGACGGGAGTTATTTTGGGTACGGATGCGCATGGAGCTTTGTTGGCCAGCTTCCATGTGCGACCAGTACTGATTGATCGGATCATAGAAGCACAACTGCAGGATCCGATACTCTGTATTTACAGAATTGAGGTCGATGCGGATGGGAGACAGGATTTTACCATCCGGGACGATGGAGCACTGGTGAAATTGGGCCGTTTGTGCGTACCTGCAGTGGCAGAGTTACGGGCCGAGATACTTGAGGAGGCCCACAGTTCGGCCTATGCTATGCATCCGGGAGGTACAAAGATGTACCGTACCCTCCGGAACCATTATTGGTGGCCAGGAATGAAGAAGGATATTGCTGAGTTCGTGAGCAAATGCTTAACCTGTCAGCAGGTTAAGGCGGAACGGCAGAGACCGTATGGGGCTATGCAGCCACTTCCGATTCCTGAGTGGAAGTGGGATCACATCACCATGGACTTCGTCTTTAAGTTACCGAGGACTCAGAGTGGAGTGGACGGAGTATGGGTGATCGTGGATCGGTTAACCAAATCAGCCCATTTTCTGCCAGTTCAGGAAACCTATAAACCTAACCGACTGGCTCAGTTGTTTGTGAAGGAAATCATACGACTTCATGGTACGCCGGAATCGATCGTGTCTGATCGTGATCCGCGTTTCACTTCCGGGTTCTGGCGGAGTTTGCAAGCTACTTTGGGAACAAACCTACGTTTCAGTACTGCTTTCCATCCACAGACCGATGGACAGTCTGAGAGAACCATTCAAACCCTGGAGGACATGATGAGGTCATGTGTACTACAGTTTCAAGACTCTTGGGATACTCATTTGCCATTGATGGAATTCGCTTACAACAACAGCTATCAGGCAAGCATCGGGATGGCACCTTATGAGGCACTGTATGGCCGACAGTGCAGGACACCTATCTGCTGGACGGAGGTAGGAGAGCGAGCGGCTGTAGGGCCGGAGATAATGGACTTAACCATGGAAACTGTTCGCGTGATCAAGGAAAGATTGAAGGTGGCACAGGATCGCCAGAAGAGTTATGCCGACCGACGGATTCGAGACTTGGAGTTTGAAGTGGGAGATTTTGTCTTCCTGAAGTTGTCTCCGTGGAAAGGGATTATCCGTTTTGGCCGACGGGGGAAACTGAGTCCGCGTTTTATCGGACCTTATGAAATCGTGGAGAAAATTGGCAGAGTTGCATACAGATTGGCACTACCCCCAGAACTATCAAGAGTTCACGATGTTTTCCACGTATCGATGTTGCGGATGTATGTACGTGATGCTTCTCATGTACTTGGGGAACAACCTGTCGAACTACGGGAGGATTTGAGCTTTGAAGAACAACCGGTACAGATCTTGGATCGGAAGGACAAGGTACTACGTCGAAAGACGATCCCTCTCGTGAAAATCCTCTGGAGAAACCAGGATGTGGAAGAAGCCACATGGGAGCCTGAGGCTCAGATGCGAGAACAATTTCCTCATTTGTTTCTTTGAAATTTCGGGACGAAATTTCTTAAGGGGGGAAGGTTGTAACACCCCGGAAATTCGAGGATTCTCATTTTGTAATTTAATGTGTGATTTGACGATTTTACCCTTGTGAATGGTATGGTCAAATTATTGACTTTTTGATTGGTGAACTAAATGGACTTTGACCTATGACCGTGACGTAGTTCGGGACGTCACGAGTTCATAGACAGGTGGCACGTCCAATTCGGACGATCAGGGTGAAAGTTATGGCTATCGGAAGTTCAGGGGCATTACCGTAATTTGGACTTCCGGGGGAAAATGTTGACTTTTCTTTTGACAACTAATTTTCAGTTGACTCAAGGACCGTTGGGTAGGCCTCGACGTCCTGAGTCCGTAGACAGGCGGCACGCCGAAATCGGACTTCGTACGAGGAAGTTATGGTCAGAAACGTGAATTCGGGAAGTTCGTGTCTCGGTTTTCGTGTCGAATATTTTATTCAGGAAATCTGATTGGAGGACACCTGGTGAGTGACAAGTGTCACTCACCCATTGGCTAGATTGGATCTGATCCACTATTGGATTAATTAAACAATTGTACCAGCTTTAAATTTCAGCCTTTGGATTGAAAACCTCCAGATCTAATCTCAGCCCTTGATCTAATCTGGAGATCAAATCTGGGCCGTCCATTATTTTCCCTCCATCTCTATATATTCTTCTACCCGACACCCACCTTCTGCCCATTTCAACCCTCACACCTCCGCATTACAACCTTTCTCTGTGTGCGTGTGAGTGTGACTGGGACTGAGAGACGACGGGAGGGCGGCAGGAACGGCGGTGGAGGCACGGTGGTTCACGGCAGGTGAGTAACCCGTGAGCTCTGTACTTTCAAAATTTGGAAGTCAACGTGTAGTCGAGTTTTGTTCCCTTTTCTTGCTTCTCATGAGACCTAGGGACTGAAACAGACCTGTAGGCTTGACCTCAAGGCTCGAGGTGGCCGGAATTGACGGGGAGGATAACCGGAAAATCTGAAGCTTCGGGTTTTGTTTGCAGGTAAGGATCTAATGTTGTTCTCTTGTTTTTGATTCCATAGAACACTTTCTGGAACTAAGACGAGTACTTAGGAATTGAAAGGACTGAAAATGACCCAGAAATGGTGGAATGGCAACCGGGTCTCGATCGCGGGTCTGATCGACCCGAGTTGCAGGAAAACGGGTCAACCCGTCTGATGACAGTGGTGCTGACGTGGCACCCTGTCAGTCTGTCAGATGACGTGGACCAACCGTGAGCCGACACGTGTCACATGTCAGTGCACAGTCAGCACTGACATGTCAGTGACGTGGACCAGTCAGGGACTGCCACGTGTCACTGACATGTCAGTGACGTGGACCAGTGCCGTGCGGACACGTGGCACATGTCAGATCTGACACATGGTCTGACAGATCAGTGAGGTGGACCAATCAGATGGTGACACGTGGCATCTGTCAGAGTCTGACATGTCAGACCTGACAGCTGTCAGATGACGTCAGCAGGACGTCATGCTGACGTCAGCAGTGACGTCAGCGATGACGTCAGCAGGACTGTTCCTGCGTTGACCGCCGCGTTGACCGGCGCGTGGGGGCGCGTGTGAACAGTGTTTCTGGTGGGACCACCACCATTCTTTAGGTTTCGACGATCCGGATCCAATGGCGGTGGTTTCGGGTCGATCGTAGATCATTAAGTTGGTCAAAATAAGGTTTATTGCCTTGGGAAGCGCGTTCGGGCGGCTTTCCCGGGTCGGTTTCGACCTAGGCTTTCATGGTTGAATGTTGGGGGTTTAATTTGACCTTTACGAATACTTGGACTTGACAGGGATTGTACATTTGTACCAGGACGAGGGTATACATTCGGTTTCTAGCAGGATTGTACTGTGAGTGGGCCATTTTCTTAAACCCTTGTGTGCATAAATGTTTTCTGGTTTTATTATACTTATTCACATGCTAAAACAATGATGGTTTTGATGATATGAAAAATATGGTTATGGCACGTTTCACGGTATTTGGGCTTGAGACCCGTCCGATGAAACTGAATGATTGGTTCGGATTCTATCTATGTATATATATGTTTGCATGTGGATATCAATAAAATGTATTTGTTACTGCACTGTATAGATCCTTCCATATTATATTGTCTCCCCCGGATGAGGTACCCCGGAGAGGTCACGGACGTCTAGTACGTCCAGCGTCTATGACGCTAAGCATCGGGGATGCTGTACCCGAACGGGGTTCGGGGATTGAACTCGGAATTGAGACCCGAGTGGCACGCGTAGCCTTGTGATTGTGACCTATTGGACGTCAGGGACGTCAGACATCAGGGATGTCGGGATTGGAGTGTATAGTGCAGCAACTAAAATTATGGTTATGGTTTTGTTATATGCCTTATGGTTCATATTATATGGTTTATGATTTTGGAATTATGGTGCACGCATGTTTGGAAAACGGAGGGGTAAATTATATGTTTTACTTATCAAACGATTTCATAAACTTGTGTTTCGGTCCACTCACCCTTACTGTTTTGATAACCCCTCCAGGTCGGGAAACTGAGGTAGAGGAGGAACCAGAGGCTGAGGCATAGATCTACTTCTGCGTACCTGAACCCCTGCTGGGCGGTGTACCCGCAGGATTACTTTAGAGTCGTGCTCGCAAATTTGTAATTTTGGATTATATCCCTTGTCTGACATTCGTTTAATTCGGATTTTATGTATGACTTTAATTTGGTTATTTATGCTTTTAAATGTTTTGAGGTTAAAATTGGTATGAATTATTGGGTGTCAGACGGGAGCAGGGCACGTCCCCTTGTGGTCCCTGTGGGATCGGGGCGGGTCCTGTCATTATCCATGAGCCGTTTATCTCAGTCAAGCTGTGTGACAGCTCCAAAGCAGACCTCACCTTCTTAGACCACGACCAACCTCAGCATTGTCTGTTGCTAACTGGTCGTCGTCTTCTCCGCTCGGGGGCGGTGGTCTTCTCTGCTCATGGAAAGCTTTGCAGCTGCACGAAATCGACCAAGAAACGTCGGTCGATGTGTCATTTTAATTTTAATTTTAAAAACTTCCATGTCATTTTAATTTTAATTTCAAATGTTGAGTTGTTCAAAAGGACCAATTTAACACCCCACCCCCCGACTGAAAAATTGTATTTGGGAACGAAAATGGAAGTTTATGGTGCATTTTTACACAAAAATGTGTTCGGGTGAATTTTGAGAAAAATTCGTTATTCTGCGGGGCATTCTAACTAAAAAGTCAACTAAAAAAATAAAAAAGCATAGGGGTGGAATAGTTAAATAGGTGAGCTACTGCAAGTCATTTTGGTATTTATGTTTATGGCAACATCAACGTAGGTATTGTTGAACGTCTTGTTCTCTTCTTCCGTTTTTTAAAATTTCAGATCTTTTCGTTCGGGTTACTTTTAGCATTGGTTTTTGCCAAGATTGGGTTTCATTGCTTCATTGAAGGGCTCTCCTGGGCCATCAACAAAAGGTGCACTAGAGACAGTATTTTACCTTTATGGTGGGATCATCGAATCAAGCAATCATGAGATTTGAAGATCCAAGGGATTTAACTTTGTTCTTGTTTGATCCAAAATTGGACTTAATATGATGAGATCCACTAGGGGATCTCACTAAAGCAGTGTTTGGACCTACTAGGGGTGCTGGTTCAAATGTTGTAGAAACTTGTCGAACAACTTGCAAAGTAGAGAGAATACTAGATATTAGTGGGTTGCCTGTCTAAGAGGCTCCAATGCTCAAGTCAATAAGTGTGATGGAGAACCAAGTAGGTAGATCACATTACATTGACTGAAGAGTCAATGTTTTGAGTGTTTAGAGAGAAGTATATTAGAGTTACCTTTATGAATTGTTTTGGGGGTATTTATAGTGGCAATGAATATGGTTGTTGAACACTGTAGAAGTAGGGTATGAGCTACAGTGGGAGATGTTGCCACACGTCCTGCAAATTCTGGATGTATGTCAGGCGGCTATGGATCTCCTAGCATGTCAGGGAGCAGGTAATGATAGCTAGCTCCGACCAACGATGCCGATATTACCTATCGAGTACGACTGCGAAGTGGCTTAGACTTGGACCTTTGTGGGGCTCGTGCTGTTAGTAGCTCTTGCCGAGTGACATTCCTGGTTAGGCCTGTTGGTTGCCATGGTTGTAGTTGTCCACCGATTGATGACACTAGAAATGCTTGTTGATTGCCAGGGCTCTCCTAGCCCATCAACGAATGGTGCACTAGTTAGGGCATTTTCCCTTTACGATGGGATCATCGAATCAATCAATGATGATATCCGAATGTCTAGGGGATTTGGATATTTTTTTTGTTTGATTCAAAATTGGACTTAACGTGATGAGATTCGCTAGGAGATCCTACTAGATGGGTGTTTGGACCTGTTGAGGGTTCTGGTTCAGATGTTGTTGAAACCTGTTGAACGACTTGCAAAGTAAAGAGAATACTAAACATCAGTAGGGTGTCGGATTAAGAGGCTCTGATGCTTAAGTCAATAAGTGTGATGGAGAATTAAGTAGGTAGATAACAGTACAAAGACTGAAGAGTTGAGGTTGTGTGTGTTTAGAGAAAGAAGTATATTAGAGTTACCTTTTTGAAAGGGTTTTGGGGATATTTATAGTGGCAGCGAATGTGGTGGTTGAACACTGTTGAAGAAGGGTTCGAGCTAAAGTGGGAGATGTTGCCAAGCGTCCCGCAAATTTGGGATGTATGCTAGGTGGCTATGGATCTCCTAGCATGTTAGGGAGTAGGAAATGACAGCTTGCTCGGAACAAGGATACCGATCATACATGTCGAGTACGATTGCGGAGTGGCTTAGACATGGCCTTTTGTGGGGCACGTGTTGTTGGTAGATCTTGCCGAGTGACATTCCTAGTTAGGCCTGAAGATTCCCACGGCTGTAGTTGTCTACCGATTGACGACACTAGTAATGCCTGCCGACTAACCTGTTTACCGATCACCTGGCGGTTGGATCAGATGCTTACAGTGGTGCCGCTTGTTCAGAGTCTGGTTGGTCGACATGATATCAACATAAATCCCATAAATCGTTGAGTGTGGTGGATTTCCTCGATCGAGGACTAGTAACTCAGGCTATTACATGTCGACCGACTAGGGGATTGTACCCTTTAGTCCCCGAAGTGATGGATGGAGGAATTGTGCCTCGGTCAACCGGTATTGCACTAGTCCCCAGTGATGGGTTGGTTGGGATGATTCATGCGTGCCGAATAGTTGTGAGTGGATATAGGAAAAGGCTTCTGATCGGTCGCAATGTGCCTATTTGTCGATTAGTACCGTGAAAGCACCTCACTGGATGCTTCTGATCGGTTACAATGTGCTTGCTTGCCGATTGAACATTGACATGACTGGGTACATCGTAAAGGCTGTCGTTCAGTCGTAATGTTCTTGCTTGTCGAGTGTCTCCACAAAAGTACTTCTCTAGAGACTACTGATCGGTCACAATGTTCCTACTTGCCGATTAGAGACTTGGCATGTGAAGGTACTTCACAAGTAGTTCCTGATCGGTTGCAATGTTCCTGCTCGCCGATCATGACCACGAGAGCTCTTCGCCAGATGCTTCTGATTGATCACAATGTGCTTGCTTACTGATTGTAGCATTGTCATGAGAGAGTGTTTCCCAAAGGCTGCTGCTCGATCGCAATGTTCCTGTTTGCTAAACAGAGCCGCGAGAGTACTTCACCAAAGCTTGCCGATTGGCCGCAATGTTCTTACTTGTTGATTGGAACGTTGGCATGTGAAGGTACATCGCAAGTGGCTAATGATCGGTTGCAATGTATCTTCTTGCCGATCAGGGCTACGAGAGCACCTCGCTAGATGCTTTCGATCAGAGCATTGACATAAAATGGTTGTCTGATCAATCGCAATGTGTCTATGTGCTGGTCAGATAAGACTTTCGGGTTACTGGGTGGTTTTGAATTTTCAAGAATCCAACCTTTTCCTTTTTTTTTCAGTACATAGGGTGAACGTATTCAAACGTGTAATCCATATGTATAAATAGGACAACAAACGTGTGGCACTGTTTCATATTGGTAGTTCGCATCCTGAGGTGCTTTATGCGCCTATAAAAGTGGCTGAAAAGCCTCATTTTTCCACTTTTACACAAGGAAATTGTCAGAGCATGGAACTACTATAGATCAAGCGTCCTACTGCCAATTGAATTTGACTCGGAAGTTGACAACCGATCACACTTCTCCTCTGCCGGTTAGCAAAAACTTAAGGTAATTTTGTTTCCCGCTTGTGAATTTGCTTTTTTGGTAGGACTAGTGGTGTGATTAGTTGTAGTTTCCCTTCTGCTTGCACTTGTAGATATTAGAGTGCGAGTCAATGAGTGGATCTAAGGGAAATCCTGACAAATTTTTAGTAATGAAACACCTCCTCACTCAGCAAGTGATGAGTCGAGTGAGAGGAGTGTTTCATCAACCACTAATGGGTCCTCGTCGACTGGAAGTTGCTCTATCTCTTCTACCTCGATTGATAGTTTAGACGCAACATTTAGGAACCCGAAGAGGAATGAAGAGGAGCAGGGTGCCGGTCAAGAAGTCTCATCATCGCAACCCACTATGATTGAGATGGAAAGTGACCGGGATGAGGGTGAAGTACGAAGTACCTTGAGGACCGAGTTAGAGGCCGAGCACGGGCATTCGATCCTATTTCAATCATTAGGTCAGATTATGTGGTGGATTACAAAGAAAATACCGTTTGGCAGTCCAATCTGGATAGGTTCCGAGAACTAAACAACATGCCGACAAAGATTGAAATGACAATTCCGCCGAGAAGGGAGAGGCCAATGAGCTACCAGAAAGGTCGATGATATTCCACGTTCATTGTTTTGGGCATGGTGTTCGACTACTGTTGCACCCGTGGTTGTAGGGCATTTTGGCCAGGGCCAAGATTATCGTCGGCCAGTTAAACATGAATAGATGGATTATGCTTATTAGTGTGTGCACGACCTTGCTGAAACGAATTGGGACTAACTGTGCTATTTGTACAAATTTAAGAAGCAGACAAACCGCCCAAGGGTGGGTGCAGATCGAATGTGTAAACAAGTCGGTCAGTGGGGCCTTTATCACAGAATGCCAACCTTGCATAAAAGCTGAAGGCATATACTCTACTACGGATCGGGTCCTTATGATGGTGATGTGTGTCGAGTTAGAGATCGAATATAGACACATTTTCAATTGGATGGTTGTGATGCCTGGCGATTGAGACTTTATTATGTATGTTGGTGCAGATTGAGTGCTTGTCGATAGAGATGTTGATGGCCTTGTTCTCTATGCAGGTGTGTTCAAAGGTGGTGGCAGGGCCGAATAGCAGAAACCCTGTGAACGTGTTTGTCAGGACCTCAATGATTTGGAGCAGAGCCGTTGTGTGTTGAGACTGCCGGACAACTTGGTCAAACTTGGCTTGATCAAATGCACTGGTTAGTGCCATTGGGCTAACTATTGATTAGCTTAGTAGTTTTGTTACCGATTGATGCTAACTTTGTTTGTGTTTTTTGATAGTTCACCCTGCATTTGGGAAAGAAGCAGCGAGGAAGATGAATGAGACGATGGAGAAATATTGCTAGATTTCCGAGAAGGACAAGGCGCAGAAGACAGGGGAAGACACGTCGGCCTAACGGGGAAAGGGGGTATAGGAAAAAGTTAACTACTAATCAGCCCAAGCCAGCAAAGGGTAATTAGCAGGAAGTGCAGCACCGTGGCGAATGGTCCTCCAATCGGTCTGAAAGAGCCTGTTGGTCGGCTTAAAGTGGCCTACTGTCGGGGGAATAGATTCAGTGAGGCTTTGACGGCTAAAGCTAATGGAGGCCTGTAAGAGGTAATCGCCACCTATGGTTAAAGTGGTTGAGGTTGAGGATGGCGATCAGTACAAAAAGAAATTTGCGCAGATTAAGGTGATTTAGATGGCCTGGGAGAGGGTGTCGAAGGAACCACGACTCGTTCTTCTGCTACGCGTTATGCCTAAGCCGCTCAAGAGGCTAATATTCATTCATGGCCTTCGATCTTGTTTTTCCTAGCCGACCAATACAGTCGACGCCATCCAGTGGGCCAAGGTGGACCAGAGCTAGGAACATGTGACCAAGTCTACGCCCACTACTGTGTTACCGATCGTCAATGCCCTAGTACTCGGCTCTCAGAAGTCTTTGGAAAAGAATGACGAGATGTGCGCCGCCAGTCTCCATGATTCGTATGCGAAGGTCATAACCGGGCAAGTCCACGTAAGCTTTCTTGTCCCTTCTAATTGATATGACTGATTGGTATGTATATATGGCGTTGTTATTGTTTGAGTTGTTTGACCAAGTTCTTTTGTTTCAGCATTGTTTTGGCGAGGTGTGCATCGCCTTGCAGAAATGGGCCAAGCAGGCTCAGCGGGTGGAGGCCAATCAGAAGACTGTTCGATAATGTTCGATAACAGGAAGAAAAGCTGAAGGCCAAAAACCAGGAAGCCAACTTGGCTCTAAAACGTGTGGGTAAGCTTGATTGATGATTAGCATGAAAATGAGATGCAAAAACACAATGTAAAGTGATGAAAACGAGATTGATTATTGGTTGATTGATTAAGACGAATTATGGCTTATTATCCATATTTACCAATTATAGTTCTCCCTAGATTTCCTTGATCTAAATACTATGCATGTTTCTGAATTAAGTGCCCGTGCAGGGGTCCGGCTAAGACTCACCCCTGCCATGACCCATCCTAAATCCTCTCGGGATTAACACGGGATGTGCCATGCTCCCGTCTAACACGAAATGTCAAACAAGGGATAACTCGAAACCTTAGCCCATTCGGGGCTTCCAGAGCACACTAGGATCGGTGGAGTAGTGTGAAGTCTCGGTCACAACTACAGCTCGCATCTGCGATCAACCTGAAGGGCATAAAAACCATTAAAAGCTATAAGTGGACGAAAATATATAGTTTAATAAAAACACCTTTCATAAGAAGACATTTATGCCCTTCACTAAAAAGCATGCATGCATTCGAAAACCCATAATTAAACCATTTACTTTAATTAAATTATTAGGGCCTTAGCCCAAAAACATAAATCCAAGTATGTGGGAACTCAGCCCAAAACTGTAAATCCAATCATGTGGGCCACTGCGCAAAACTGCCAACACTGAAATACCATTTCATAAATCCAATAAATCTGAAACACAAATATATAATCCAGTAAATCCATAAATCAAAATCCAATCAAACACCAATATATACCATTCCTCGGCATCCTAGATGCCTGGCGTCCTAGACGCCGGACGTCTCAGACATCATGTCACGTTCCAAGCTACGCGTGCTTCTCGGGCTCTCAACCTGAGTCAATCTCTAACATCCCAGATGTCTGACATCCCAGACGTCTAGTAATCCTGCTCCTGAGTCACTATACGGTGTGGTCGCTCCGTGCAGTGACCCCTAGTAGGTAATACGCTGTAACCACTCCAGCGTCCCAAACGACTGGAGGAGACAATCTATAGATATAAGGATGGTACATGGAAAACATTTCATAAATCCTTTTAAAACCTTCCAAATGGGCCTATACCCGGGATTTCCATAAAACTCTCGTAAATTCACAAATCCGTTTTCTCAAATCCAAATTCATTTAGGGACTCCAAACCCGAAGCCACAATTATAAACCACAAATGGGACTCATGCCCGATATCATAACTAACTGAGCCTCGAGCCCGATCATATAAACCAAATGGGCCTCCAGCCCAATATCTCATTAAATCAAATTGACTCCAAGTCTGATAGTTTCCAAATCAAATGGGTCTTAACCCTGATTCCATATTTCCAAATCCAAAACCATTCCATTAAGTCATCATTCAAAACCCAAGCACGTATAAACACAGTATAAAATCGTAAACCTCGAAATACGTGCAAATATGTAAATCACCAATACCATAATCATCATCATAGAAATCACATACGTAAATATATAAAACAGTTATGTGTGCATCATAGTTTAGAAAACAAATTCCACTCACAGACCGTCTTAGCTACCGCCTCGATACGCGTGTCATAAGCCTCCCAGGCTAAATCACCATCTTCGAAACTTTTGGACCTATCCAAATCACACCTGAGGGTCACTAACTACTTCCGTGTCACTAACTACTTCAAATAGGCTAACATTGAATTCCCCAATTTCTCGAGATCTTTAAACGTATTTAACATAGACCCTATACCTTCGGACACCTAGAATTACCTAAAACAGTGTCCGATCGACTCCAAATTTGTCCCAAAATGTTCGTTACAATAAAAGGACAAAATACATGTTGACCATATCCTGAAATACGGCCTCACGCGCCACCCAAAGGCGCTGAGCGTGAAAGCCACGCGCTGTGAACAGTGCATCGTCAACCTCTCGTGAACCTAGTTCTCTGGTTTTCCCTGTTCTACCGAGCTGGCGACCTGACTCGGCCGGTTCTCCTTTTTTCGCAGCCATTTCGACTCCCGTTTCTTCCTACATGTTTCTCTAGACCTAATCTAGAGTTCTATGGGATCAAAAACAAGAAAAACGGTCTAGATCTTTACTTGTAAACACAAACTCGTAGCCCAGTTGTTCCTCCCCGTGTTCTTCAGTTTCCAGCCAGCCACGACCACGAAACCAGTCTCAATCCACACGTTTTTTATCCTAGAACATGTCCTAACACACAGAAACAACTCATACACGTCACAATTTGAGGTTTCGAAAATGAGAAAATATGGGGGTTCTTGGGTTTCCAGCCTACCTCCACCGTGAACGGCCGTGTCCTCCTCCCTGGTGACTCTCCTGACTTCCTAGCTTCTTTCCACGTCCAATCTAGTAATGGTTTAAGGTAAGTTTGTGGGTTTTGAGTTTGGTCGTGCTCACGGTTAGGGAGGAAAAAATAAGAGAGATGAAGTTGATGTTGAAGATGAACTGATGATTTTTACTGATGAAGGTGGAAATAGAGGGTGGAGATGATGAGATAAAATGATGAGGAGAAGATGATGAACGGTGAGGAAGTGTGTGAGATGAGAGATGAGTGTGAGTGTTTTTTGAAACAATTAAGTAATGGCCCAATGGGACCAAGATCCAAAATTTAGGGGTCTCAAGCAATGGGATGAGTGACACTTGTCACTCATTCAAGGGTTCTGGGTTATTTTAATTATTCATCAGATTCTATTATTTTATTATTATTTTAATTGAATTTTCGAGATGTAAGTTTAACTGATTTCGCTTCTGTGACCATAAATTTTCGATCGAACGTTCGTTTTTGACGTGCCGCCTGTCTACAGACTGGCGACGTCCCGGTCATTAGTCCTCGTATGTTTGAATCCCCAGGTCAAAAGTCAACATTTTGCCCAATTCTAGGGGCAAAAAGGTCATTTTACACCGTCCGTCTGAATTCTCTCAACTAACTCCCGATTAGTCATACTAAATTCATAATTAATCAACATTAAATCCTGATATTCTAGATTAGTCGTTACAACCCACACCTATTATCTTCTCTTAGTTTGTATGCTTTAAGCAAGATGTCCCCCTCTTAAAAAGTCTATTATCAGTAGTGCGTGATAATGCATGAAATACAAAGAAGATTTGATGACACTACACTATCCCTAGAAAAGTGGTGTGCAATTCTAATAGGTCATAAGTTTAGATTACGAATAAGATTCCCCTCCTTAAACGTGATGCTTCAAATTTCAAGATGATATTATGGTCTGTCAAGCAATTACATCAACAAGTATACACAAACAAAGTGATCAAGCTTATAGGTGTAAATTGAGTTCATGAAGCATAGTAATCCAACAAATTCAGTCATGCATAACAATCATAATCAAGAGCCAAAAATCTAAATATGAACTAACATGGCTAGGGCTTCAAATAGCCCCAATCCTAATAGAAACTACTCACACATATCTAAGTTAACAAACATCATAATTGAATTCGTATAAACTTAAAGAGATTAAGGAATAAGAACACAAATACTAAGATGGATGAGGCGTGAGAGAAATCGCACAAAAACTTCCCCCAAGCTTCATGTCACAATCAAGGTGCAAGATTTGAATACAAAAGTTTGAAGAACAATGGAAATTGCAGCTCGGGAGGTAAATTTGGGAAGCCTTGGTGCCCTCGGTGAGTCATTTCCGTGTAAATGAAAGGTGATGTGGCACTTTGTGAGTCCATGATGAGTTCTTGAAGAATTAGCCTTGGAAAGATCATATTTCATTACAAAAACATGATTTAAATCTCAACTAAACAATCTGCACAAACTTCACAAAAGAGATCATTTTCTCCTATTGATTGAAGATAAGTAAAAGTGATAAGGAATAACATTGAAACAATGCTTAATTCATGACTTATCAGTCGACAAGGGAAGGATAAAAGCTCGGTCACGCTGACGAGGGAAGGGACGATCTAGGTCTCGTCGAAGCTTGGGTCGTGGAAATTGAGGTTTTTGATTTAGGGTTTCTCAATTTTTGATTCCAAATCAAGGGCGTCAATTATGAAGTTCTATAATTAACCTTTGCCAAATTATTTTATTTCAATATGTGTAGGTGCCACATAGACTTTTTCTTGCCATAGGGAATGGCTCAATTCAGCTGTTTGATGCTGTTAAGTGAAACAATAACAAGTACATAGTGTAAAATGTGATCTCGAATGCCACCCTGTCGTCGCCTATAATTTCCAGGTCCAATGAGCGGTCCCCAAGGGAATTGAGTGGGCCTAATCTGAATAGAAATTAGGAGGGTGTATATTTCAAATTGAATTTGAATTTGAGTTAAAACAATTAAAAGAGGCAGCCACACATGAGTGACATGATGCCACTTGGTCAACTTATGCTTATCTCGCAATTAAGGTTGGCCAATTACGTATGACATCATCACACCATTGCACCATTAGATCATCGTCACGTGTACCCATGGGTTGGACCAAACGAGGCTTCTCTTTTCAAAGACGTAACCACCACACAATTACAACATCTCACACTCTCATTAGTCATTACTCTTTTAACTGTTCTGAAGTGGCTATAATATTATCCGGTGTTGGACACAAAAAATTGTAATATGATTCCATATCACGATCACACGATGTATCAAACTTAAGTATTATAATACGAATAAATATTTATAAATATTCAACCTAAAATAAGTATATGTTATTATATAAGTGAATATTTTGATATCTCTATTATTATAAACCTAAATGGATACGTAGACTTGCATAAAATTCCAGAACAAACAATCCTTAGACTAATCATCTTTAAAATAAAAATTGAATATAGTTGTCTACTCATATTAAAACATGTGAACTCGATACCAACATAAAACGATACCAATTATGTAACGACCCGTCCCGAGAGCCGGGATTAGGAAAGTGATTAGTAAAGGATTAGTGAGCCTAATTAGTGTTTAGCTGGCTACTTTTGGATTTTAGCGTAGAATGACGATTTTGCCCCTGGTTTGGGTAAAATGTTGACTTTAGTTTGGGCGGTCAAATGGACATTGACAGATGACGGTGACGTAGTTTGGGACGTCACGAATCCGTAGACAGGTGGCACGCCCAATTCCGACATCCGAGGAGGAAGTTATGATGTTTGGAAGGTTGAGGGCATTGCCGTAATTTGGTTAAACTAGGGGAAAAGAGTTGACTTTTTGTGTAACAAGGTTTTGACACGTTGCCTAGGACCATTAGGTAGGTCTCAATGTCCTAAGTACGACGACAGGCGGCACACTGTCATCGGACGTCGGACGGTTTAGTTATGGGTCTGAGAAGTTGAAGGGTAAAATGGTAATTTTGACTCACAAGGGGTATTTTGGTCTTTTGGTGCCTTGGGATTCGTGCAACCAGATTGGGACAAGTGTGCAGGGGGATTGGATATTTTGGACTTGGGCCATGGGATGGAGGACACGTGGGGTGAACCTAGAGGATTCTAAGAGGGTTATGGTGTGCACAGGTACAACTTGTACACATTTAAACCGTGCAAGTGTTCATTCTTCGAAGAAAATAGAGAGTGAGATGGAGGGAGGAATTGATCGAATTGCAGGGACTGGGTGAGTGTGTGAGTATTGAGAGGTTCTGTGGTGTTCGAATGAGCGGTTTGCTCGTGTTTGTGAGGATTGGGTGTGACGGTGGGTGTGTGAGAAAGGATGAGGAATCAGAGGACACATAACCGAGGACCACCGTTCACGGTTGTGCACGTCCTGTGATCAAACGGTCAAATTGAACCCGTGGTGGCGTTGATAGGACTGAGTGGAGTCGACCAGACCCAGCGGAGCTCACGACGGCGGTCGGAGAATAGGTAATTTCTTGAATCCGCTCTGAGTGCTCTATTTTGCCGTCTGGTTTCAAATGTAAAGTCGTGCAGTTTGAGGCTAAGTCGAAGTGTCCTATGAGTTGTAATCGACATAGTAGGTCCCTAGGAACCTATAGAGGTCGAAGCCGTGACTGGAGAAGAGACGGTTGGCCGGGAACCAAAACAGAGTTTAGGACAGGTTTCTGGTTCGAGTTTGGGAGGTGGTTTAGAGACCGTGATGTTGTGTTTTGCTTAGGGAATTAGATTGCTGGGAGTAGGACGATCCTAATGGTGTTGGAAGGATAAAAAATATACAGGATTTGAGGGGAAACCGGTCATGCCGGTTCGGTTCAGTTGAATCGGCTAGCCAGAGGTTGAAGATGACTCTGTGTGCAGGCGCGTGAGGCCCACGCGCAGCCACTTTGGGCGGTGCATGGGGGCACGTGCGGGGTTATCCGGGGAAGTATCCAACTAGGATTTGAGTCTAATGGTTGTAACGAATCTTTTGAGATAGGTTTCTGGTTAATCGGACGTCGATTCGAGTTAGTTCTGTGGGATCGAAGGTCTAGGGTCCCGTTTAAAGTATGTTTATAAGTTCGAGAAAATTATGGGATTTGAATAGGACTTTTGTGAAGTAGTTAGTAACCTCGTTACGGGATTTGAATAGGTTCGGGAAAGCCGAGGATAGCAGAATAACCAGGAATGGCGTAAGTACACGCGTATCGAGGCGACATCGGAATGGTCTGTGAGTGGACTTTGCTTTCTAACTCTTGATGCATGCATATATGTTTTTATATGTTTTATATACTTGATTCTATGATTTGATTTATGATTGTGATGATTTATGGTTTTGTACGTTTTTCGAGGAAAAGACGGTTTTCACGTTTTACGAGGTTTTGATAAAGATAGTGATTTGCACTTGATTTAACGGTTTGATTTCGGGATTGGAAATATGATTTGACTTCAAAGAAAGTAAAAGGATTTTGGAAATTGATTTCGGGCTTAAGGCCCAGTTCAAAACCTGGTAAATGTGATTTCCAGTTTTGGAATCGGAATTCCGGGTGACGATTCGAGATTCGATTCAGGACTTGAAATGGATCCAGGTTTGGGTTCGGAATGGTTATTCCGGATGAGAGCTTATGGAATGATGGTTGCGGACTCGGATTGGAAAAGGAAATGGATATAAGTTCTGGATTTGGGTTCAGAATGACGGTTCTGGATGCCGAAAGGGCATCAGACCAGTGGTTTCGGATTCGGGTTTGGATCTAGATTGAGAAATGGTTTTCAAATGGTTTTGGATTGGATTTGCTGGATCTAGTTATTTGGTTTAAAGACCCGGATATTATGACTAACGGGGGAAGGGCCCGGATTGGGTTTAAAGACCCGGATTGAGTTTAAAGACTCGAGAGTTTAAAGACTCGGATATTGATATTTCCCCCGTAGGCCTATTGAGTTTAAAGACTCGGGAGTTTAAAGACTCAGATTATTGAGGCCTGGTTATTGAGTTTAAAGACTCGGGAGTTTAAAGACTCGGATAGATCCAGCAGGTTCGATGGATGAGAACGTGGTTTCAAATGTGTTTTGAATTTCACTGAGATGTGATGATGATGATTTATAAAAATGGTTTTCCGATGTTTTGGGCAGAGGCCCGGATGAAAAGGTTTTTCGATGGTTTTGGGCGGAGGCCCGGGATTTGAGCAAAAAGGAAAATGTGTTTTTCGTATATGATTTTTATGATGTGAACTTGATATGCATGCATTGATTTTTAAACGGAGGGTATAAATGTATGTGTTTCCTGATAACTGTTTTTGAACTTAAACTTTATTTTTGTCCACTCACAGTCTTTTCGTGTTTTCGATACCCTCCAGGTTATTGCGGTGCGGGCTGTTGGTCGAGAGAGACGGAGACATCATACGTACGATCCACAGTAGACTCTGCGCACTCTGGGAAGTTCGGAAGTTTTGGGACGGACGGATCGGAATTCCCTTGTCCAACGTACGTGTCACACGGAAGTTAGACATCTGTTTGGCTCTCGTGTCATGCGTAAGTTAGACGGGAGCGGGGTTTAGCCCTTAATCCCGGGGGATTAGGGGTGGGCCCTGACAATTTAATAATTCTTTCCTTACCAAAGATAGCAAATCCAAAGAATGTCGTTTAGGCGTGAGCATCAATCCACTGAAAGCTAGTATCGATTTGATTTAAACTATTATTTGTACTCTAGCTTTATGTATGATGGGATAAAAGAAAGACGAATTGAAAATCCAAACTATTCAGTTACTAACGATTTTATTTTTATTTTCATTTTGAAAATCGATAGAATTCAAATCGAAGAGTTAGTGTTCTAGTTTATTTACATTATTTGTTAGTGTTCTTATTTTATTTATATTAATTATTATTTAATATTTTGACCCTATAATATATTAATGTAGATGTTCATCATATACATTACCTAATAGGACTCGCTCCTAAAACACTTTGATAATCGCGCCTAGTCCTACTCTGTTTGACAAATAGTCTCTAAATAACGAAACTACCCTCAACTATTGTTAGACAAGGGATAATTATACTACTATGTTGTTCATGCTTCCTGATAAGCCTTGAATTAAGCATCATTTTATACCCTTTATGTTTATGTTTTAGTGTTTAAATACCAAAAAATAGGAGAAAATAACATATTTTGTGAGAATTGTACAGAATTGGAAAGAGCATGGATATACGAGAATTTAGACGAAAGAATCACCTCAATCAGAGTTATATTGAAGAAGTTAAGATTGAATGAAATGAGGTCACCAAAAAGTTCAACAGAATTCGGTAGGTGCCTACCGAATCCTAAATGGTAGATCAAATTGCACTTGGCCAGTTCCTACTGCAGTATGATACTCCATTTCAATGCATGCTTCCTGAACCCTTTCAACTTACCTCGGGGTGCTTCACCGATGACGAGACCAGAGGTTTACACGTTGACTGGGTGTTGACCCCAAATTTCTTAAGCATTGTTCAGCGAGCGTCCACCGAACCATTAGTCCTTGCTTCAACGCTGTTGAATCGAATTGACTGGGCGTTAACCGAAGGCTTCCTACCAACTTTGACCACCTATTTCGATGGCTAACCACCGAATCTGATCCTGAGGCTTTAATATCGAGTTTTAGGTTATTTTCAGGATTAATTCAAGTTGTTTTCACACCTATTCTCCATTTTTTATTAGGATTTCAATCCTATTTCTTTTTGTCTATTATTTTCACCCATTTACTTGTAGGAAAGGTTTTTAATTTGTTTTCTTATATATTTAGGAAACCTTTTCCTTTTAGAATTAAATTGTAAACTCCTATTTATTTGGGGATTAATTTTCTCCTATAAATAGAGAGGTTTAGACTATTTGTAAAGGGTCGCACATTCTTTGTACCAAAGCTTTGCTTAACCAAATTTACCTTTCCTTTTAAACCAAAATTTCTCTTACAAAAGTAATCTACACCATCCTCCATAATTCACCATCCTCCATTGACATGTAAGGCGTATTCCTTAGTGTCTCATCAAGAGTGTCGAACCACCTAGCATCTATACGGCGTATTCCCGAGGATTCATAGTGTAACACAACCTCTTAACCCCGTAGTTTTGTTTTTGTACTTGAATATTGTGTTTATTGGATTGATCTTTAATTTTATAATGGTTCTACATTTTGTATTGATTTCAAAAATCTTTCATGCTATATTTATGCTTAATGCTTGATTAGATATAGGGCGTATTCCCGAGTCTAGATCATTGAAAGTGTATAGTATGTATTCTCGAGCACGTACTTAAGATAATGTACATGTATTTCATTAAACTTAGGTTTTGGAATTTTGTTGATTTTGGAATTGGCATAATTTATGAATGAGCTAGGTTAATGATGAGTTGACCATGTAAATAATATATTAGGTTAATTTAGATTAGTTAATCACGTAAGACCTTAGTAAAAACCAATTTACCCCCTAATTAATTAATTAAACGATAATCATGCTTAGGCACCCTCAATCCCAGTTAAGAACGATCTATACTTATCAATGCTACAATCTACAAAAAAGGGTTTTAATTTGCATATGTTTTTATTATGTGTTGAATGTGACTTTGTGTTTACTTTAATTCTTAGTTTTAGCGTATCAATTTTTGGCGTCGTTGCCGGGGATTAAAATAATCTTTTATATGATTTCGTTTATGTATATATGTTCATAATGTATTATATTTGTACATATTTTCATACTTATATATAAATTGTAATACTTTTTGTTAGATACGTTTTCTTTGTAAATATCTTTTTTTTTTACTTCGAAATTAAAAAAAATTCTGAAACTTAAAATAAAAGAAATAAGAAAAAAAATTATTTTGTAAAAAAAAAACAAAAAAAAATAAAAAAATTCTCAAATAATATAAGGAATAATTTTATTTTCAAACTAGTCTCGGCTATATGTGGATCACTTGTGCTCGGAGTTTAGATCTTGATCTTTAATGGAATATGTGACGTTTCATTTATTAACTTACTCCTAAACCCTTCATGGCCCTTAAAAGTGTTGAGGTTGGGGCAGAGTTCGTTAACACTTGAGTTATCTTGGAACGAATACATGTCTGTCCTTAGTAAGAAATTTTCAAGGTGATGTATAGGACATGAGATGATGCATGCTACAAGCCAGCTCTGAGAAGTAGGATTTTGGAGTTCCAAAATCTTGTTCGCACTGAGAAGTAGGACTTTGAAGTTCCAAAATCATCCTCCTCTTGCATGTATGCTTTCTACATGGACACTTTGGACTTGCCCAAATAGGGATAATGGTTCGAAATCCAAGCTAATGACTTGGGCCGCATGGACGTGGAAGTCTCCATCTAAACTTTGAAGCTATATGACCCATATATAACTTTGACTTCTTAACGTATAAATTGCTACCAATTAAATGTTTTAGAGTTGCATGAATCCCAAAACCTTTTTCTTCAAAATTTTACATTGGGGAACAACTAGCGCCCATTTTGGTTACATTCTTGCATTACATCTATTCCAACTGGCCATGATTAACGTGGAATGGTGGAGGGGATTGAAATACGTTTATCAGTATGCGCAGACTGTAAGCCCAGGAAAGTACTATGAGAAGCGAAGTGGGAAAGTTATTTATGTCACTCTAAGACTCTATCTATTGCATTGGTGGATTGCATACCCTTCCTGTAGTTTCATGTTGCTCGGATTTCATCACCAGGTCCCCTATGACTAAGTGAATCTAGGGAAGTGAAATGAAAGGTGCATGCCATTCTTTTCATGCAATGTCACGTAACTCTTCTATCTTATGTAGGTTCTAACGATTTCCCTCTTATGCATTCACACCATTGTTCATGTAGACAATTTATGTGTTGCATTAATTTGGACGTTTTTGGAACTTGTGCCTTTGCATGCCATTTTCGTGACTCGACCTTACATACTCTTAAACTGTTTATACTTCATTGCTTCTCACTTGTATATAACCTGTTCTTTGTACATACAATTCTATTTTGTGTATATTCCTTTCTATATCTCATCTTCTTTTATGTACATATTCTCACCTAACTTTCTTAAAGGACAACACAATATGCAATTCACTTAATCCTATTACACCATAAGATGCAATTCACCATAACATGGCTAGAGACATTTGTTGAGCGCGATGTGGAGTTCGAAAAAGTGCATAGGCCCTGCATCAATTGAGTTTATTGAAGCACTTCGTCTAGGCTAAAGACGTTAAACTTCAAGCACTTCTTGGGAGGAAACCCAATGACGGGGAAGTGGAGGAGCCATCAAACGAAGATTTTCTTCCTTAAAACCTTCACTCTCTTTACTTTAGTCACTTTATGTCTTTACTACTTTCTTTTCGTAAATCAATTCTCCTTACTTAGATTCTATGCTTTCACTTTCATACATTGAGGACAATGTCAGATTTAAGTTTGGGAGAAGGGTTTACAACTTTATTGAGTCTTATTTTTTTTTAAAAAAAAACCCCATAAAAAAAAAAGCAACAAAAACCCAAAAAGATTTTTCTGCGTTTTAGTCTTTAGTCTTAAGTCTTTTTGTTTAATTTAGTATTTTGAAAAAGTTTTAGGATGCCCTTTAACCTGTCGATGATAAGAATTACAGATAAATGAAGACAACATGGCTAAAAGATGATCACTACAACTTGAATTCATTTGTTAATGCTTTATGATTAAGTGTTTATGACTTGTAGTAGATGATGCATGATAAACTGGTATAGAACAAGCATGTTAAGATATGTATGAATCATATGAACCCTATGTGAGCTTTAGAGCCTTATATACTTCTTTGTTGAGTGATTCATAGGATTTCTTTGTTTAAATTATGTTTTTATTCATTGCATTACCTTTTAAAAGAAAGAAAAAAAACAAAAAAAAACAATAATTAAAAGAAAATACAATCAAGAACAAAAGTTCTATGAGGTACTAAATTTGAGTTTTGAGCTAAGTCCCTATGCTTGTGATTTGGAACAATAGAGATTTGAGGGCCTACATGTCAGGACCCGACCCTCTTCTGTCAGGTCCCGATTAAGCGAGTTGAGGCTAGTGCAATCCCATGATAGGTGACCTACTGGGAAGTTGCACGTGAGCTCCCGAAAACAAAACCGTGAGGGTTGGGCTCAAAGCGGACAATATTGTGTTAGATGGGCCGGGTCGTGACACTACATGAAGGATTTCGGCCCCTTGCCCTAATTACAAGTTCAAAAGATGTTGATAAGGAAGATTAAGGCCCAACAACTTAATGCTTGACCTATGATGATGGGAAAACACTTATGCCTATGTGATGGAGCATTTGGTTGAGTCCTGGAACAACATTTAATACCATTATCCTAAAATTCTTTGCCTCTACACCTAGCCCATTACAACCTTCAAATTAAGACCTGATGATCCTTGAGATGAGTAAACTTTGATTAATTGAGTCTATCACTTCAGTAAGGTTATGGTTTTGGTTCATTTATACAAGTATGTTCACTATCTTATGGTTTATGTTTGAAATTTTTATGAAGTAACTTACTTTCTATTATGTAAGCATCTTTCTCACATACCTTGAGTGCAAACACAAACACTATACACATTAAGTGAAATTATGAGTGCATATCCATGTGAGTTGATTCATACTTGTTTCATTCATGTTGAGATATATTTCACTAAGTTTACTTTTTGTCTTACTTGTCAAGGCATTTTGTTATGATGTATTAACTTTTGAATTCCATATGATACATATATCTTTAGTGTAGATCTTTGATGCCATATTTATTTCAATACAATTTGAGACAAATGGTTAAGGGTTTAGTAGTTTTCGTTTTTACAAAAAAAGAGAAAGGAAAAAAAAGTTAGTTTTCAAAACCTTAGTTTGTTTTGGTATTTTCTAGGGACTAGCGAAGTCTAAGTGTGGGGGTATTTGATAAGTCTTGAATTAAGCATCATTTTATACCCTTTATACTTATCTTTTAATGTTTAAATATTAAACAATAGGAGAAAATAACATATTTTGTGTGAATTGTACAAAATTAGATAGAGCATGGAAATACGAGAATTTAGGCGAAAGAATCACCTCAATCAGAGTTATATTGAAGAATTTATGATCCAATGAAATGAGGCCACCAAAAAGTTCAACGAATTCGGTAGGTGCGTACCGAATCCTAAATGGCAGCTCAAATTTCACTCGTTTAGCGCCTACCGAAGTCTGATACTCCATTTGAGCGCGCGCTTCCTGAACCCTTTCAGCTTTGATGACGTCACTAGAGGTTTGTACGTTGACTGGGTATTGACCCCAAATTTCTTAAGCTCTGTTCGATGAGCGTCCACCGAACCATTAGTCCTTGCTTCAACGCTATTGAACGGAGTTGACTGGGTGTTGACCGAAGGCTTCCTACCAACTTTGACCACCTGTTTCTGTGGCTGACCACCAAATCTGATCCTGAGGCTTTAATTCCGACTTTTAGGTTATTTTTAGGATTAATTCAAGTTGTTTTCACACTTATTCTCCATTTTGTATTAGGATTCCAATCTTATTTCCTTTTGTTTTATTATTTTCACCCCTTTTACTTGTAGGAAAGGTTTTTAATTAGTTTTCTTATATATTTAGGAAACTTTTTCCTTTTAGAATTAAAGTGTAAAATGACAAGACCGCCCCCGAAGGGACATTGATAATCGTGCTTGGTCCTGCTCCCATCTGGAAAGCCCACTGGAGTTCCCAAATTACCCTCAGTACTTGCCAAACAAGGGATAGCCACACACGTACTCACTCATGCCCCCGCCTCTCGATCAGCCTCGGTCAACGCGCCACGACGTGGAGGGTCAATAAAAACACAAAAGGTGTGAGAGGACAAAAATGAAACAGTTTATAAAACAGTTACAGAAAGAAGTTTCTACCCTCCACGTAAAAAAAAATGCATGCAATCGAAAATCATTTCACAATCCATTTCATTTCCAATATAAGAAAACCCGTGTATGAAAATCAAATCATTTTCCTTTTCTTAACCTTCGGGTCTTAGCCCACAATCATAAACACAGAGCCTCCGCCCAAAATCATGAATCAAATCCAAGTACGTAACATAATCCAAAAATTCATCAAAACCACATAAACCGGGACACTGCCCAACACATCCGAAAACATTAGAAATCAACAGTAAGCCTCAAGCAAATCAGTTTGTTGGATATCAATTACCGAGTCTTTAAACTCACATATATCAGGCCTTCTCGGGATATCAACGAGTCTTTAAACTCAGAACATAATCAATATGCCTCGGGGGGTATCACAATAACCGAGTCTTTAAACTCCCGAGTCTTTAAACTCATTAAGGGCCCTCCCCCGTCATCACAGTAACCGAGTCTTTAAACTCAAAACATGATCCATCAATAGTACCGGGTCTTTAAACCCAAAACCATTTGTAAATCACAACAATCCAGGATCCATCGTGATCCAAATTGCAAAACCAATCCAAAATCACATTTTGTCATAATAGGACTTATGTCCGAATTTCGCATTCAAATCCCCAATCATATCCGTCATCCATTCCTGAATTCGAATTCGTAATAATGATTCTGTAAGCCGGCATCCGGAACCGTCATTCCGAACCCAAATCCAGAAATCCACTTTCAACTTTTCGAAAACCGAAATCTCGTTCATCAAAATTACTTTTATGCCCTGGGCATCACGCCCGAAATCACCTTTTCCGAAATCCTTTTTAAATCTTTGAAATCAAATCATATTTCAAATCCCAAGGTCAAATCATTAAAACCATGATCAAATCACAAAATACTCGAAATCTTGTAAAACACGCAAAGCCATGATAGTTTCGAAATACGTGTCAAAACCGTAAGTCATACTCACAATCACAATCAAAACATCCTTAAAACATCATACGCACAAATCATGTGAAATCGTTCATCAAACCATCACCAAGGCATAAGAGAAACCATAGTCTCGAAATATGTGCAATTACGTATTGCATATCAAACTACGTATAAATAAGAAAATCGTAATTATCACAAGTCATAATCATAATCATAGAAATAATAGAAACATTTATGCCTGCATTAAATTTTAGAAAGCAAAGTCCACTCACACACCGTCCATAATGCTCGTTTTCGCGCTATACGCGTTCCCGTAATTTTCAACATTTTCCAGGAATCTCGAATCCTGTCCGAAATCATTCTTTAGTGTCACTAAGGAGTCAAATAACATCATACTAATTTCCCATAATTTTCCGTGAATTAAATGTTAGTTAAAAACGCAACATAAACCTTCGGACCCTCGAAACAATATCGAAACGGTGTCCGGTTAATTCGAAACCAACGCTAAAATGTTCGTTACATTATATAGGACAAAAGTTGTGTTGAACTCACCTCGAGAATTGGGCCCACGTTCCCTCACACGCCGCCATGAGTGGCTGCGCGTGAAACTCACGCGCCTGCTACAGTAATGCTACAGTTGTCTTCCTCACCGGAAAGACTAGTAAACGGGTTCGGTTGCCCGCGACTTGACCCGACTAGTCTTCCATCAATACGACATCATTTTGAACAATTGAACATTCCAATAGCTTCGCACCCAAATGAATTAGGGATCTGTAACATCAATTGCACGTCTTGTTACCCCAAACCATCTCGACTTAATCCAAGTTTCAAAAACAAGTTCCTCGTCTGAGTTCGTCAAATAACCATGGAATTCTTCAATTAATTAGTCGTACAGCATCATAGCCTCATTGTAAAGATTATTTAGAATTCAATTTCACAAAAACTTACCTCCAATTACACGAACACAAGCTTGCGATTTTCTGGCCGTCCACTATGTCTGTCTATGGCTCCAGGAGCTTCGAAGCTTGCATCACTTGATTTGGATCGACTAATCAAGGTTCCAGAAGACTTATTCAAGCCTCAATTTGGCTTGGGCTGGCCTACAATTCAAACTCGAATTTGAATTCACACAAAAACAGGTTTCGGGTTTTTGAACTCTCCTCTCCCATTTTCCTCCCTTTTTTTCCTCTCTTCATCTCAAAACTCTGTTCTTCCTCTCTCCCATCCGTTTCAGCTATCAATTTCCCTCAAAATGGTCTTGGGAAGTCGATCAAACGAGGGAAACCACCTCTGTTTTTCTAGTTCCAACAGCACCAAGCATTCCCCAAAGTGCTACACGTGCTCTGTCACCTGTAAAAACAATTCAAGTGTTCTGTTTCCCTCTCCATTTCCAAACACACTATCTCATTTTTTTAAGTTTCCCACCATCACACATCGCCACTAATCCATCCCCTCTTAGTGACAAATGTCACTTAATTAGTTAACTATTCAGCCAAATAATCCCCCATGGATGTTTCCAATTCCAACAGTCAAATTACCATTTTGCCCTTACTTTGACAATTTACCCAAATGCCCTTCACACTTCTAGACCCGTAATTTGGTCATCCGAACTCCGATTGACACGTGCTGCCTGTCTAAGGATTCAGCGTCTCGAGACCTACCCAACGGTCCTCGGCTTACGTGCAAATTCCATGTTGTTTGAAAAGTCAACAAATTTCCCCTTTTTGTCTTAATTACGAGAATGCCCTTGAACTTCCGAACGTCATAACTTCTTCCCAGATCTTCGGAATCGGACGTGCCACCTGTCTATGAACTCGTAACGTCCTGAACTTCGTCACAATCATCAGTCAAAGTTTGTTTGACCTCTCGAGCAAAAAGTCAACTGTTCGCCCATTATCTAGGGGCAAAATCGTCATTTTCTTCAAATTTTCCCAATTTTCCCTTTTTTGAACGTCCGGGTCGTTACATAAAATCCTATTTATTTGGGCATTAATTTTCTCTTATAAATAGAAAGGTTTAGGCTATTTGTAAAAGGTCGCTCATTCTTTGTACCAAAGCTCTGCTTAACCAAATTTCTCTTTCCTTTTAAACCAAGATTTCTCTTACAAATGTAAACTACACCAACCTCCATAATTCACCATCCTCCATTGACATATAAAGTGTTATCCTGAGTGTCTCATCAAGAGTTTCGAACCACCTAGCATCTATAGGGCGTATTACTGATGATTCAAAGTGTAACTAAACCTCTTAACCCCGTAGTTTTGTTTTTGAACTTGAATATTGTGTTTATTGGATTGATCTTTAATTGTATTATGGTTCTATATTTTGTATTGAGTTCAATAATCTTCCACGCTATGTTTATTCTTAATGCTTGATTATATATAGGGCGTATTTTTGAGCACGTACTTAAGATAATGTACATGTATTTTATTAAACTTAGGTTTTGGAATTTCGTTGATTTTGGAATTGGTATAATTTATGAATGAGCTATGTTAAAGATGAGTTGACCATGTAAATAATAGATTAGGTTAATTTAGATTAGTTAATCACATAGGACCTAAGTAAAAACCAATTCACCCACCTAATTAACTATTCAAACGATAATCATGCTTAGGTACCCATAATCCCCGGTTAAGAACGATTCCTACTTATCAATGCTACAATCTACAAAAAAGAATTTTAATTTGCATATTTTTCTATTAAGTGTTGAGTATGACTTTGTGTTTACTTTAATGTTTAGTTTTAGCGTATCACCTTTACCTCTTGATCAGCTCTGGTCTTCGTGTAACAGCCTAGAGAGTTATCTAAAACATGAAAAGTATGAGTAGACAAAAATAAACACTTGAAAATACATTTCAAGAAACATAAAATTTTACCCCCTATTTTTAAAAAAATGTGAGTTCAGAGAATAAAAGTAAGCAATCAAAATAGAAATTAGTCTATCACATCATATCAACCAATCTAATATCAATAAGTCAAACTGACCAATCAACACTCGTAATTCTGACCATCCAATCCAATATCAATCAACCAAACAATATCAAGTAACTAGCCAATACCAAGTAACCAACCGACCGACCAACCAATCCTCGATAATCAAACTGTATAAACAACATCAGGAACTACACTAGGAACCATCAGAGTCACGTCCTAGAACTTTTCACAACATCAATAAACAAAATCCAAGGATTAGGTCACACAAGCCTCAGAACAAGGCACAATGAATCTTCAAACACTAGCACTACTCACAATAAAACAATAGCATTACCGGTAGGCTAACTCGGGAACTGCACGAACACACCATCCAGATACATCTGGGAGTTGCACGTAGCACCATCCAGGCTGTAATAGTATCCATGGGAACTGAACATAGCACCATCCAGGCTATAATAGTATCCTTGGGAACTGTACGTAGCACCATCGAGGCTATGTCTAGTGACTGCACTCACACACAATTTGGACACGCCTAAGAACTAATGAGATCTCTAGCCTTAGAAAAATAGAGTCGTGCTCTAGGCGATTGAGTATTCATCATATATGAGGATGGTTAATCATGAAAAACCAATTCACAACCCAAGGAAACTCATTTAACACAATCCTTAACTCAAAACCAAGTCAAAACATTTTCAATACTTGGTATGAGCCCATAACACAATTACCATAAAATACAGTAAAATAGCGATGTCCAAAAGCAATCAATAAATTCATCAAATTCATCAAATAATTATTTCAAAATCATATTCAAACCATTACCACACAAATTCTTCAATTAGGTAGTCAAAATATTTAACTATGCATGCATAAAAATTTATATATAAAAAAAATCCACTTACACACTGTCCTTGTAGTTGAATTATAAGCTATACACATCTTTGTAAATTCCATGAATTTTACTGTCTATCATAAATCACTACTAAAGGTCATTAATATCCCAAATAAACTTATATTTAAATCCTCTAAGTTGTGGGATTAAATATGAGTTTAAAACCTAATATAACAATTTGGACATTTAAAACTACACCGAAACGATGTCCGATCGATTCGAAACCTACACTAAATGTCCATAACGTCGAAATCATCGAAAAATGTGATGGCCACATTTCGAGAAAAACTGGCATGCACCTCACACACCACCAGCAGTTCCCTGAACTTGGCCCTCATGCACTAGCATAGGTCATACCTGACCTTCAATCCGGTTGACCCGTGAGCCCAAGCACAGAACCCGACCCGAGCGGCCTGATCCAACTCAAAATCCCTCATTTTTCATCCATTTTCTTCCTTTTGACGATCCATCCGCATCCAATCTAGCCTAGGTTAAGTTCTATGACCTTGAAACGCAAAAACTTACCTTCAAACTACAACCAAAACCTTCAAACTTTGGTCGAATGTCGTACCACCGTCCTTGTCCTTCCCGCATCCAAAACCTCTGATTCAGAGCTCCATGCAATTGTAGGGGCTTGATCACGGTAACAAGAACCTTTTTTTGCAGCCTAGTTTCCCTGAAAGGTTTAGTGTTCACGGGTAAGATTTTTGTTTCTTCGATTTTTTTCTGGGTTTCGAGTTTGCTAGTTTCCTCCTCTCTATTTTTTTCTTTTTTTCTTTCTCTTCTCCCACTCACTCTTATTGGTTATGTTCATTTTCTCTTTGTGTGGTGGCTCAGGGCGAAGGTTTTTACACAAACAATTCCAAATCACAAAATCGACAAAATATCCTGCTTGCAAAAATTACTAAAATACCCCTTAGGTCAAAATCACCAAATTACCTTTGATAAGTCCAGATCTATAGCAAGCTTATCTGGTCCGACATGCCGACTATATGCAGAGTCAGGACTCTGAGACCTACGTAACGGTACTCACAAAAGTTCCAAAAGATATCAAGAGCAAAAAGTCAACATTTCACCCTAAAAGGTAAAATCGTCAATTCCCTTTTTAAATTTCCAAAATTTCCTTTTTACAATTTTTGGGTCGTTACATTGCCACACATATTCCTAACCCATTATGTATTAGTTTTGAATTAAATTATATTTATATAATAACCCACAATATTTTATGTTGAAAATGTTGAGGTTTTTAATTTTTTGGCGTGTATGAAATAAATTTTCACGTGAATTAATGAAATCTTTATGTGAATAACTTAAATATTGAAGAGATTTATGGTTTTTAATTGGTAATTCGGTTAGATAAGTTTTCCAAACTTGAAATCAAACTGATGTGGTGATTGGTACTGGTATCAGCCAGCTACCAGCCACTTTCTCGATTAGGACCAAAATCGGACTTACTGATTTGTTTGATAATAAGATCGGTTTTCCAAGTAAGAAAGAGGGAGGGAGGGAGACAGAGAAACCTAATCAGTTTGAGGCTATGGTTGCAATGCAATGGGTCTGATGCAGTCTTGAGAAGTTAAGCGGTGAGAGACTAAGAAGGTGATGAGGTGGTGAAGGACTGGGGGTGAGAGACTGAATTTGATGCGATCAAAGAGATTGATGAGATGGATGAGGATCAATGAGATTGATGAGAGGAGAACAAAGTCGAATTCAATGAGGATGGATGTGGATTATGGACAGGTGTTTGGTGGTAGCATTTGGTGTAGTGCTTTTCCTCGAGTTTGAGGGTAGTGAAGGAAAATAGGAGATGAAGTGTGACAGTATGAGAATTTTGTGGATAAAAACATCACCGTTTGGATCAAATAAGGATTTTCAATTATGACCAGTTGTGGGATGTTGAAACCAAAGTCAAACCAATTTTGGTTCGACTTAGTTTTCTTGATAAGGTTAAAATTTTTTGGAATAATTTTAGTAGGATCAGATTTTTCAATTGGTTTTCCATTCTAATTAACAGCCCTAATGAGAATGATGATTTTTTAGAAGAAAAAAATTTATGCCTTTGAGGCGTCTTTTATGAAACAAATTACTTGAAAAACTGAATTAGAAATATTTCGATTCTATTTTTCTAGATTCCATACCGTTTTGAAACGTTAGCATTTTAATGGTTTAAAATAGAATTTAGATTATACTTGTATTGAACCAAACTATGCACAATTAGTATCGTCCAATCATTTTTAAAACATTTATAAAAATACATATTATATAAATTTTAGTTGAAATGCACTCAAAATTACAACGTTAATCTCACTTTGCACCCAAAACACTCGTTTGTCTCACTTACAACCCAAAACTTACTCTTCACACAAAACATTGCACCAATTTCATTAACTACATGTAATAATCGTAAATATCAAGAGCAAGATTGTCAACTCAAACTATAATGTTATGAATAGGGCACTCAATGCACATGATACGAAAAATTGAGAGGAAAATAAAAAAAAATGAAATCATTCATAACCTTTCTTAATTTGCTCGTGACCGCTCTAATTTATCGCGCCATGTTTATTTATTGAATGGAATTAGGAGCATCTACAGCTGAGTAGTCATATTTAATTTTTGGATAAATTTAAACGAAAAATTTATCCAAAAGTATGAAAATGGACTTGTGTAACGACCAGGACCTCTGAGGGAAGCAAATTTGGATAAAAAGATAGTTTTTTCCCTTGGAAAAGTCATAGTGTTGATGTTTTGATTGTGACTTCTTTTAGGAAATCCAAGAATATCGTTAGGAAGGTCTCGTGACCCTAAGTCCGTAGGCAGGTGGCAATCCGAAATCGAGTACGTATGAGGTTAATTAGGATAAAAAAATTCTTAAGGGCAATTTGGTCATTTTCTTGGAGATAGTTTTGTTCGATGTAGAAATGTGTTTAGAAAGATCTAGACCTTTCCTTCATTGTTTCACCGACCTACTTCTAATTATATGTATGTGTTGGTGATGTATAGGTTTCGATGGAGAGAAGCTAAAAAAGGGGAGTAAACACACCCAATCAGTAAATCGTGAGGAGAAGTGAGGGAACTCCTTAAGGAGATGATGGAATAAACTAGTGATGCGAAGAAGAAGATGTAAAGGAGAAAACTAAGAGGAAATAGTGAACAGAGGGGGAGGAAGCAGCGAGCAAACCTTGAACCCATGAGTAAAGAGAATCGGGTTTTTGGTTTAGGAGGAGGAACATCAATTCTGCGCGTGCCTGTGTCCTTTTGGAGATGGGATCAATTTAAGCTTGAAAGTAAGGTGTTTTGCACGTAGGAAGGTCGAGGAGGGGACTGTGAATCCATGGCCGAAGTACATGGATTCTAACTAGGCCATCGAGGTGAGTTTTTCACATTTTTTTTTGTCTAGAACTCTTTCTGGCTTTCTCTAGATGAGCTTAGACGTTTACAATGCGAGAAATGGTGGCCTTTTGATGGTTTTAGAACCAGGTCATAACGAGGGTCGGACGACCTGGTTTTCAGAATACTGGGTCGAGCGAGAGGTTAACCATGACTGTTGTTTGAGTACTTGATCCTTCAAGTCTAATGGTACAATTTTCGACGCGATCAGATATCGTCTCGGGGTAACTTTGACTGTCTGAATGTTTAGGAATTATTTTAATTCGTTTAAAAATTCTAAAAAATTATGGGATTAACATGTGAGCTAATTGAGATGATTAGTGCTTAAAAGTGATTTTGACTGGAAGTGGTATTCTCAAAATTTATGGGAATGTGTGCAATGCGGGTCGACTACGTATACAGTACGTGTGAGTGGACTTTTATTTGCCCGAAACCCTATGCATGCATTTTATATGGTTTTACATAATTTATCATCTGAATTGCTTGATGGCTATTTCAACATGAATTTCTATTGGGTTTTTCATGATTTTATAGTAATTACAACTTTGCACGTTTTATAAGGAATTTGTTATATTGTGTTCTTGTTTGTTACTAAGTTTGGGGAAATGTTTTTATCCTCCATGTGAATTGATTATTTTATTTTGATGGTGATTGATGGATTGATATTTATATATGATTTTCTGGAATATTTTAATGGCTTGTTTTACGAGGCTTTTGGCATACTTGTGATTTGGGCTTAGGCCTGGGTTGTAAGGTTGATTTTGAGTTCTGAACATGTTCTGGGATATGGAAATGATATTTGATATGGTATGTGACTACTAAGTATATGTGTGATGGTGCTTGTTGGTTTGTGGTCTCAAACGTAGAGCTGGGGTCTCCAAATTCTGAGGCTAGTATGATGTATGGTTGTGGCTTCAGGATATGTGTGGTTGTTATGTGATTGGATGACCCTCCTCAAGTTGAGATTTGATTGTGTCTCAGACGTCCAGAGCCAAGCTCTCTTTCCCTAAGACTTGGACTAGTACCCAGACGTCTGATACTGGGTTCTGTTTTCCTGGGATCGGTCCGCACCCAGACGTCCAAAGTTGGGCTCTATTTCCGTAGGTGATACCTCGATGTCCAGAGCGGGGTGTATTTTCTAGATTGATATTAGCCTATCGGTAGTGCATATTTTATATGATGATTCAGTTGCAGATATCGAGGATGGGTTAGTTGAGATGATTAGTTGGCTCAGTATGACCGGCTGGTACAGTATGGGTGGCTTCTATGTGATTAGTATTGTTATGCCTTGGTATGATCATATTTTTGTTGGTTTATTGATATGACATGTACACTATGTTTGTGGTGCTTATGCATTGGCATGAAGTATGTGCTTTGGTACTTTGATACGAGTTATATTGGAGGTTTTTGAAATTACCGGATTTTCTTATTATTGGTCATATATTAAGATTGTTTTTTTATATGTAAACTTGATGCATGCATAGTTTTATAAAACGGAGGGAAATTAGTATGTTTGGATTTTTTTTAACCTTTGTTTTCATCCACTTAGACATTTTTCTTAGTTTTGAAATCCTCCAAGGCTACTGCATGAGAGTCGAGACTGTTTACAAAGCGGAGGCAAGAGCTCACATGTTTACAAGTATCCTTTGTCTAACAAGGTTTCGAGGGTTCATTTGGTATTTTTAGGTTACCCTATCAAACGGGAGTAGGCCCCGTGTATGTTATATGGTGTTTTTCGGGTTAAGTCCTGTCAACTTGGTATCAAGGCATGGGTTCTGATTTGCGCTTGAAATTGTCATTCCTCCGTGATGTGAGCTTCATGCACAGCCTAGTAGTGAGAGGAGAATAGAAGCCTTGGGGTAGTTTTGAGATTGGACTTGAACTGGTTGTATGTGATACGTGTTGTTTATGTAATTTACCTGGATTAGTTGAGGTGTTACTTGTGTTGTATGACACAGTATTTCCTTGATATGCGTGATGTTGGATTGGATTAGTGGCGTGAATAGTGGAGGTCAAGTTATAGGACTTCAGATAATAAGTAAGCCCACAGTGGAAGTTAGTGTAATTGTCGGTATGCTAGACTTGAGATGGGTGAATATGTTTCCCCGGTTGGACTAATTGTTTTATGATTAGTGTGATGGAAGGTCCCTTGTCGGATATGAAGTGTGTGGTAATGTGTTGGCCAACCATTATAGGTAATAGAATGTGTCTAATTGGGAAAAATCAGTTGGGACTCCAATAGGAGTGTGGATATCTGATTATGGTTTGGAGGTGAATTGTGTCATCGGAATAAAATTTACAAAAAGACGAAAGGTGCGTATGTATTGTGATTGAGTGTATTAGGTGTCATGATTTTGTGTAGTTTGGAAACAATGGTAGTGCAAGAGAAACACCCCCTTACCTTGGAAAAGTGATGTGTTTTCATGTTTACGTGGATTAAATAACATGTGATGATTGATCTGCAATTCACGGGTTGATAATGTGATTGTTGATTGTTAATTTAAAGAAGGGAGTGGATTGGATAATACCTTAAGTGGGAAAGTGAGTGAATTTTTATGTGGCAAGGAAACGGTGTTGATTGGTAGCACTAAGTAGTACCACCCAACACAACGAATGTTGTTGATAAGGTGTTCTAAGGTAATGGGTGATGGGTTGGGACAGACATTGTGTTATGCCTATGAGTAAGATATGTTGTAATAGAAGCTACGTGAGTGTGATGTGGGATTTGTTAGTAATGAAAATGGCACTCTAGTTTTTAAATACCTAGAGAAATGGTAGTAAGAATTAAGGATTGGGTTGGTTTATGATAATTGATTTGTGTCCAGATACTTATCCCATGATTTGATGAATTCTGGATTTAGGAAATGATTGCATGACACTATTTTATGATGGTTTGAGCACATATCCTGTTGAAATGTTTATGGAAATAAATTTATTGGATTTGATGACTGTTTTCCACATGAACCATCTTTGAGTATGTTGTTATTTTCCTCCGAATGTCTGATGATTCCGGAGAGGTCACGATTACACTACCTAGAGATAAGTAGCTCCGCGGGAGACTTAGTCTCGGGAATGTTAGATTGGGACATCGCCCGAATGTTGTTAATTCTGGGGATGTACTCGGACGTGAGGATCCCGAGTTCCTACCCATAGCACCTATATCGTGATCGATGTTCGACATTGAGAATTGGAGATCAATTGATAAGCCAAGTTGACAACATGAAGTTGTAACATTGAACTTGGTTCGTCAGAATTTAAGGAAGTATATGATCAGTTCAATAAGACTACCCAATTTTTTAGGAAGTGTAAGAAGGGTATTGTGTAAAATCCCTGTTCATATAGGACTTTATGGATTTTTTGGAAGGATAGGATGAATGGATACAGTTGGCATTACTCTCAGAGCCCTCATGGTGAGGTAAGGTGGTATAGAACCTTTGGATGTAGTAAAGTATCTATGTTGAGATAGCAGCTGGATGGTTGTCGAAAGAGTTTGAGGTTTGAGGAATTACTTGTTTCGGTTTGAGACAGATAAAGTATTGGAGCAGGAAACCAAGAAGAAGATCTAGGAAAAAGGAGAAGAAAAGGGAAGTGTATGTAGTTAATCACAATTAAACACAAAAAAGATAAATAGTGAAGGGGAATTGAAGAAGTTAAATGCTTTTACTTTTAAATGTTGGTGATAAGTTGAAGTAAAGGAAACAAGTATTCTCCTACCGTTTTATAACCCTTGCATTTAATTCGGAGATGAATTGGCGACTTCTTTATGGGTGAAAAAAGGATAGTGGTGTCGTATCATGGATATCAATCTAGAATTCAAAGATGGAATAAGATTAAGGAATTGAGACCATTGACAAGAAATCGGGAAGTGAACCGAGTGGTTATGAATTTACGTAATGAATGGAGTTCGGAATGAACGCAAGTTCGTTGATGTCTTGATTTAAGGAGAAAATTAAAAGCTAAGCTGAGAATTGGGTTTAGCCAATTTATAAGGTTGTATGTGAATGTTGTGCTCGTGATATGGATTTTATGATAGTAGTATTGACTTAGTATTATGTGTTTCTTGGTGTGATGCAACATTAGGGCTATTGTTATCATTGTGATGCATGCTTGATTGTGATTTGGACAATATGTAGAACCATTTTTTAAGTGCTTGATGCAATCCAGTTATTAAGATTAGTATCTATGTACTACATATTAGAGGGTTCATTATGAGGTTTAATTTTGAGTGAGTTGTGTTAACCTGACGTATACGAATTTGGAAACGTGAGGCCCAGTTAGTTGAGGTTTTGAATTATGGTTTGATTTGTGATGATTAAATTGCTGAAAGTTTGATGGATATGATTGAAGTACATGTTTATGTCATGTGTTGTTGGTTATTATAACTTAAGCTTAAGTTAGTAACTTGTCTTATTAGGCTAGTAGAGGCTTAGCTTAAATAAGAAAATTAAATGTTAGACGTACCTAAAGGTACTGAGTGATTGTTAGCTTGGCTAAGTGATGTTGCATTCGGTTCCTGGATCATTATACAAAAAAAAAACGTGTGATACTTTAGGATGCTTAGGATGAGACTTGTGTATGTTAGTGAATAATATATTATTAAACTGATGATTTAGTCTTGTGATTATGGATACTGGTACATGTTTGGATGATGCGAGTGTAGTCCCTAGATGTGACTCGGATGTTGCGTGGGTGTAGTTTCCGAGTATATGGTACGTCTAGATGTTGTGTGTACAGTTCCCGGACATAGTTTGGATGTTGTGTGGGTACGATCCCCGAGCTAACCTATGACTAGGGCTATTTGACTATCATGCTCAACGTTGAGTATTGATGATTGATTTTCATGTACGCTAATGGTTATGATTTTGGTACTGATTCATTTAGTTTTCGGGGTCAGTTGGATTATGTAGATGATTTTCGAATCTTCATGGAAGAATGTAATAGGGTGACCCTTATATTGATTTGAGGGTTGATTACGATTATTGTGTGATTCTACATTTTGTGTAGAGTAACTACTTATTTGTGATAGTTTGGGAGTACTTGTGGACTGGAAAAGCTATTATTGCGTAGCATGTAAGAAACATAGTTATTTTCACAAGTTACTCCTTAGT
The DNA here is from genome assembly GCA_032719365.1 of Prinsepia uniflora. Lineage (NCBI taxonomy): Eukaryota > Viridiplantae > Streptophyta > Magnoliopsida > Rosales > Rosaceae > Prinsepia > Prinsepia uniflora. The sequence goes on along the minus strand of CM064875.1, from coordinate 35,393,174 downwards.
GGGAAATCTTGAGTTTACCCCAACTAGTGATTTGAAATTTCGAGAATGAAATTTCTGTAAGGGGATAGGTTGTAACGACCCGGACCTCTGAGAGAAGCAAATTTTACAAAATTGAGTAAAAAGATGGTGTTTCCCTTAGAAAAGTTAAAGTGTTGGTTTTTTTTATCGAGACATCTTTTAGGAAATCCGAGAAGACGGTTACGAAGGTCTCGAGACCTTGAGTCAGTAGATAGGCGGCGCGCCGAAATCAGAGTACGTATGAGGTTAATTTGGGTCAAAAAATTCTTAAGCATATTTTGGTAAGTTTATCTCCAAGGGCATTTTGGTCATTTAGCTTGGAGATATTTTTGTGGGATGTAGACACGTGTCTAGAATAATCTGGACCTTTCCTCACTTGTTTCACTGACCTACTTCTAATTATATGTATGTGTTGGTGTTGTATGGGTTTCGGTGGAGAGAAACCAAAAAAGGGAGTAAAAAGACCCAACTTGTGATGAGAAGAAGAAGATGTAAGGGAGAAAATTGAGTGGAAACAGTGAACAGAAAGGGAGGACACAGTGAGAAAACTTTGAACTCGTGAGTAAAGGGAATCGGGTTTTTGGTTTAGGAGGAGGAACATCGATTATGCGTGTCCCTGTGTCCCTTTGGAGCCCTTAGGATCAGTTTAAGCTTGAAAGTATGGTGTTTTGTATGCAAGAAGGTTGACAAAGGGAATGTAAAGCCATGGCAGAAGTACATGGATTCTGACCAGGCCATCGAGGTGAGTTTTTCAAGTTTTATGTGCATAGAACTCTTTTCTGGCTGTCTCTAGAAGAGCTTAGACGTTTAAAATAAAAGAAATGGTGGCCTTTTGATGGTTTTAGAACTGGGTCATATTGCGGGTCGGACGACCCGGTTTGTAGAAAACCAAATCGAACGAGAGGTTGACGATGATTGTTGTGTGGCGTGTGGCCACCACCACAGTATCTGTGATCGGCGCATGGGGGATCATTCCACACTTTATGGAAAATTGATCAACATGAATGTTTGAGTACTTGATCCTACTAGTCTAACGGTACAATTTTCAAGGTGATCATACATCGTCTCATAGCAGTTTTGACTATCGGAATGTTTAGGCGTTACTTTAATTCGTTTAAAAATCCCGAAAAATTATGGGATTAACTTGTGAGCTAATTGAGATGATTAGTGACCCTTAAAAGTGATTTTTGATAGGAGGTGGCATTTTTGGATTTTATGGGAATGCGTGCAATGTGGTTCGACTGCACATACAGTACGTGTGAGTGGATTTTTTTCCCTAAACCCTATGCATGCATTGGATTTACATAATTTATCATCTGAATTGCTTGATGCTTATTTAAACATGAATTTCTATCGATTTTTTGTGAGTTTACGGTAATTGAAACTTTGCACGTTCTACAAGGAATTTGATATATTGTGTTCTAGTTTGTTACTAAGTTTGGGGAAATGGTTTTCTCGTCGATATGAACTGATTATGTCATTTTAATCGTGATTGATGGATTGCGATTTTTTTATGATTTTCTGGAATATTTTAGTGTCTCATTTTACGAGGCTTTTGGCATACTTGTAATTTGGGCTTAGGCCCGGGTTGTAAGGTTGATTTTGAGTTCTGAACTTGGGCTTGGATATGGAAATCATGGTTCTTGTTGGTCAGTGGTTTTAGACGTCGAACCGGGGGCTCTTGATCTTGAGGTTAACATGATGTATGGTTGTGGATTCTAGATATGTGTGGTTGTGATGTGATTGGATGACCCTCCTTCAGTTGTGGTTTGGTGGTGTCTCTAACGTTCAGAGTGGGGCCCTGTTTCACTTAGACTTGGACTAGACGTCCAAAATGAGGTTATGTTTTTTTGGGATCGGTCCACACCCAGATGTCCAGAGTTTGGCTCTATTTCGCCGGGTAATATCCGGACGTCCAGAGCAGGGCTCTGTTTTCTCTAGCACTTAAACGTCCTGAGCGGGGCTTTGTTTTCCCAAGTGATATTAGCCTATCGGTAGTGCATATTTGATATGATGATTCAGTTTCACATATCGAGGATGGGTCAGTTGATATGATTTGTTGGCTCGATATGATTAGCTAGTACAGTATGGTTGGTTTCTGTGTGACTTGTATGGTTTTGTTTTGGTATAATCATATATGTGTTGGTTTATTGATATGACTGGTTCACTATGTTTGTGGTGCCTATGCATTGGCATGATGTATGTGCTTTGGTACTTTGATACGAGTTATATTGGACATGTTTATGAAATTACTAAATTTTCTTATTATTGCTCGTATTTTAAGATTGTTGTTTTATTGGTAAACTTGATTCATGCATAGTTTTATAAATGGAAGGAAATTAGTATGTTTGGAACTATGTTTTTAAAACCTATATTTACGTCCACTCACACATTTGTGTTTGGTTTTGAAACCCTCCAAGGTGGCTGCACGGGAGTCGAGGCTGTTTATAGAGCATATGCATGATAGGCCTTGAATTGAGCTTTATTCTATGTAATTTTATACCCTTTACACTTATCTTTTAATGTTAAATTGCTAAAAAAATTGGAGAAAATTAAATATTTTGTGGGAAATTTGCAAAAATAAGTAAAGCTTGGAATTTTGAGCATTTTAGCGAAAGAATCGTCCCAATCAGAATTATAACGAAGAAATTATGATTTAAATAAGGGAAGCAACCAAAATTCTCATGGAATTTCGGCTACAAGAGATTTAATGTTTGTCACGCATTCAATAAAAAATGTATGGTCAACCTTATTGTAAGTGTTTATGACCGATATTCGGTACTTTTATAATATTGAAAATTGTATGCATGTAATTGAGATGAAGAATGTAGGATTTCGTGATTGGTTCAATATGTGCAAATGCTAGTGTGTTGGTAAAATTTGTGTTTGAAGAAAGTCCATTGTTCAAAAGTTAAAGTAGGAGTAGTTTAAATAATGTGATTATTAATTCGGATTTACTTGCGTAAAAGTGTCGGTTTTATTTATGAAATTAAGTTATGGTTTGTAAATCCTAATTAGCATGAGCATGCACATTTTAATTCTTACTTTGTTTTAAAACGTAATTTCGACTACAACTCTTTTCAAAACCCCCCATTTAATTCTTTAATTCTTTAAGAATATTTATTATTTTATTCTTTGAATATTTATTATTTTTTCACTAACCATTATTTAATGTTCCATAATTTCTTCGGTTAAGAATTATCCCTATTTACTAATACTACATCTACACAAAAAGGGTTTAAATTGCATATGTTTTTATCAAGTGTTGAGTGTTATTTTGTGTTTACTTAAATGTTTAGTTGAAGCCGCATCAATTTTTAGCGTCGTTGCCGGGGAAATTAAAATCATTTTTAATGTGTTAGTATATATAAAATGTTCGTATTATACATGTCACAATTTTTATACTTGTTCATATATTACATGTCACAATTTTTTTTATTATACTTGCTAATAAATTTTATTTTTATTTTTGTTCATATTTTTTGTTTATTTTTATTTTTGTTCATATTTTTTTTGTTTATTTTTATTTTTATATGTGTTCATTTTATACTTATTCATAATATTTATTTTTATACTTGTTCATAATGTTCATATTATACTTGTTCATAACTTTTATTTTTATGCTTGTGAATAATTTTTATTTTCTTACTTGTCATTTTATACTTGTCCATAAATTGTACATAATGTTCATATTATATTTGTTCATAATTTTTATTTTTTTTACCTTTCATTTTATACTTGTCCATAAATTGTACATAATGTTCATATTATACATGTTCATAATATTCATATTATACTTGTTCATGAATGTTATATTATACTAGAAAATGTTTCATTACTTAATTTAAAAAAATTTAAAAATTCGAAAAAAAAATTAATTTCAAATTTTTCTTAGTCTTAGCCTTATGTTAGTGTAAATATATACTTGTGAATAAATCTTATACATATACTAATATGTTAGTGTGAATATCCATACATGTGAATAAATCTTGCATTCATGCATTAGTCTCGGTTATATGTGGATCACAGTGTATCAAAGTTTAAATTTTGATCTTTAATGGAATAGGTGATGTCTCGTTTGTTAACTCTCATCTAAACCCTTCATGGACTTAAGAAGCCATGAGGTTGAGGGCAGTGGTTGTTAACACTTGAGTTATCTTATAATGAACACTTATTAATCTAGTGTAAGAAAATTTTGAGGGTGATGTCTAGAACAAGAGACGATACTCGTAACGGGTTTTGGGTCTAAGAAACGGACATCAATGAAGTTCAAGCCTCGGGATGTCTTGAAATTACCCCTGCCTCTTATGTTTTTTCTTTCTAACCTGATCACCTTTGAACTTGCCCAAACAGTTGAATAAATCTAAGATATTTACTTGGGATGCACTGGCGTAGAAGTCTCCATCTAAACTTTGAAGCTATGTGAACCATATATATCCTTGACTTCCCCAATGTGTAAATATTGTTTCCTATCGCATTGTAGATTGCATAACCTCCCTAAGGTTTCATGATGCTCAGATTTCAACACCGAGCCCCCTAGACTAAGTGAATCTAAGGAAGTGAGATCGAAGGTGCAGGTCATTCTTTCATGCAGCATCACGTAACTATTATGTCTTGTGCAGGTTCTAATAGTTTATCTCTTATGCATTCACGTCATTCTTCATGTAGATACTTATGTGTTACATTAGTTTAAACGTTTTTGGAACTTGTGAATTTGCTTGACTTTGTGGTGACTCTACTTTGTCCATTCTACCCTTGCTTATACTTTGTTATTTTGTACTTGTATATATGTTATTTCCTACTTGTATATGTCAGGACCCACCCCCTGATCCCCCGGGATTAAGGGCTAAATCCTGTTCCCATCTAACTTATGCATGACACGGAGGCTAAACTGATGTCCAACCCCCATGTGACACGTAAGTCGGACAAGGGATTCTCGACCCGACTTTCCTAAAAGTATTCGGACTTCCCAGAGTGCACCGAATCTTCTATGGATCGCGGGTGTGATGTCTCCGTCTCTCTCGACCAACAGCCCACACCGCAACAACCTGGAGGGTATCGAAAACACGAAAAGACTGTGAGTGAACAAAAATAAGTATAAATTTAAAACAGTTTATAAAACAAGTATATTCATACCCTCCAATTAAAAAGCCAATGCATGCATATCAAATTCGTGCCATAAAACCATTCGATATTTAGGTTAAGCAAACCATGTAAGAAAAACCAAACACTAGTTTCCTTTCTCAAATCCCGGGCCTCAGTCCAAAATCATCGAAAACCATTTTATTGAAAACTACCATCATCAAAACTCAATGAAATCCAACACATTTTAAACCACAAATCCATCTGTCGAACCTGCTAGATTTATCCGAGTCTTTAAACTCCCAAGTCTTTAAACTCAATCAAGGCCTCAATATAATCCAAGTCTTTAAACTCCAGAGTCTTTAAACTCAACAGGCCTACGGGGGAAAATCATAATATCCGAGTCTTTAAACTCACGAGTCTTGAAACTCAATTCCGGCCTGCCCCCGTCAAATCATATCCGGGTCTTTAAACCCAATAACTAGATCCAGCAAATCCATTCCATGACCACTATCCATATCCGAATTCGAATCCGCAATCTCATTAGGATCCCGGATCCAAACCCAGAACTCATATCCATCATCCATATCCAAATTCGAATCCGAAACCATCATTCTGTAAGCCGGCATCCGGAATAAGCATTCCGAACCCAAACCCGAAATCCACTTTCAAGTCCCAAATCGAATCCTGAATCGTCATCCAGAAATTCGATTCAAAAATCCAAAATCACGTTTCTTAAAGCCACTTTCTGATCTGGGCTTCAAGCCCGAAAAACCTTTTCCGAAATCCATCTTAAATCATTGATATTAAATCATATTTCAAATCCCGAAATCAAATCATTAAAACCAGGTTCAAATCACAAACTTGATCGAAATTTGGTAAAACGCGCATGTTCGTAATTACCTCGAAATTCGTGCAAAACTATAAACCATTAAGATCATAAATCAAATCATAGAATCACGTATAGAAAACATATAAAAACATATATGCATGCATCATAAGTTCGAAAACAAAGTCCACTCACAGACCATTCCGACGTCGCCTCGATACGTGCGCACTTACACCGTTCCCGGCCATTCTGCTATCCTCGGCTTTCCTGAACCTGTCCAAAACCCATACTAAGGTCACTAACTACTTCACAATGTTCATACCAAGCCCCATAATTTTCCCGTATTTTAACTATTTTTAACTGAGGCCTAAAACCTTCGGACAACCCGAAACATATCGAGCCAATGTCCGATTGACTCGAAACCAACACCAAAATGTTCGTTACATCGAATACTTTAAAATTCATGTTGGAACCTTCCCCAAAAGGGGCCCCACGCGCCCTCACGAGCCGCCCGAAGGGACTGCGCGTGGGCTTCACGCGCCTGCTATAGTGTCATCTTCAACCTCTGTCCAGCCGGTTCAGACCGGTCCGGTCGAACCCAGCCGGCAAGGCCGGTTCTCACTCAAATCCAATCCATTTTTAGTCCTTTCAATCCCATTAGTTTCTTCCTTGTTTGTATGATCGATTCCCTTAACTAAAACATTAAATAAAGCACGAAAACTCACTGTCCAAAGCTCGAACCAGACCCCTGAAATTCCAGTCACGGTTTTTCCGGCCACCCGTTGTCTTCTCAGCCACTGATTCAACCCCTCAGGTTACTAGGGACTTCCTACACTTATTAGAACCAATAGGACAACTCGAATAAGCTCCAAAACCCACGACTTTCATTTTGAACTTAACGGAAAAACATGGCAAAGCGGGAACTCACCCGTGTTCTGACCTCCGTCGTGCTCGCCGCCGTGTTCCTCTGGGTTCAAAAGGTAGTCCTCATCCTTCCTAGCAATCCCTCGAACCCGATTAGATCAAAATGATCGATTGTGGTTGCACCACGTTCCTCGACACCTTCTCTGTTTTCACTGATTTTCTGCTCACCTCACACACACAGTCACACCTAGTTCCTCTCAATACGATCAAACACTCACACTAGACCTCCTTTGATCACTCACTCAAAGCCAGCACACACTCACACTGAACACTGATCGATTTTATCCCACGGCCTCAGTCTCTCTGTTTTTCCATCTCTGTGAACGATTACCAGCCATTTAAAATGTGATCGTGCACACACAATAGACTAGAACCCTCTAGGATGGTACGAGGTGTCACACACCCTGTGGACACAGTCACAAATATCCAATCCCAACTCCCCATTTGTCCTTATCTGATTGGGCACTCTTCCCAAGGTTGTAAAAAGACCAAAATGCCCCTATAAGTCCAAATTACCATTTTGCCCTTCACCTTCTTAGACCCATATCTTAATCGTCCGACGTCCGATGACAGCGTGCCGCATGTCGTTGTACTCAGGATGTCGAGACCTATCTAATGGTCCCCAGTTTGCGTGAAAATTAATGGTCAAACAAAAGTCAACAAATTCCTCCTTTTTAACCAAAATTACGAAAGTGCCCTCAACCTTCTGAACATCATAACTTCCTCCTCAAATGTCAGAATCGGGCGTGCTACCTGTCTACGGACTCGTGACGTCCTGAACTACGTCACAGTCATCGGTCAATGCCCAATTGACCATCCGAACTAAAAGTCAACATTTTGCCCATTATAGGGCAAAATCGTCATGATGCGCCGTCTATCCAAAAGTGTCCAACTAAACACCAATTCTCCTCGTTAATCCATCATTAAACTCTAATACGGGACGGGTCGTTATAGTATATATGTCAGTTACATTTGTTTATACATTCCCTTACATTACTTGTCATGCATCTTTAACTTGCATCTTTAACTAAACTTTCATTTGCATCTCTAACTTGCATTCTTTATAAAACTTGCATCCTTTACAAACGTGCATATTTGACAAACCAACTTTCATCTTGGTCTAGGTTGGATGGACGTTAAATTTCAAGCGCTTGTTGGGAAGCGACCCAATGTGTTCCCGAGATGTAAAGAAGTCATTAACGCAGATTTACTTTCTTTTATCCCTTCACTCTCTTTTACTTTGTTTATTTAATTATTTTCTTACTTTATTTTTGTAAATCCTCTTCCTTACTTTGATTCTATGTTTGATTTATTTTTTCTTGCTTACATTGAGGACAATGTAGAATTTAAGTGTGGGGGAAGGGTTTACACTTTCTTTGTTTTACATTTTCAAGAAAATCGGAAAACATGACAACAACAAAATTTGAGCTTTTAAAGCTTTCTTGAGTCTTTTCATTTTAGCTTAGTATTTTTACTTTTTACGGGTCTTAGGATACCCTTTAACCTGTCGATGATATAAATGAAGGAAAATGAATACAACATGGCTGTAATGATGATCACTACAACTTGAATTCGTTTGTTAATACTTTGTGATTAAGTGTTTATGGCTTGTAGATAATGCATATTAAACTGGTACTTAAACAAGCATGTTAAGATAAGTATAAATCATAAGAATCTATTGTGAGCTTTAGAACTTTATATACATCTTTGATGAGTGATTCATGAGTGCTTTGTATAAATTGATATGCATATGCCTCATAACTACTTGCCATAACTTTTAATGAACTCTAGAGTACTAGAACTTATTATATGTGATTTTCAAAACTTTTAAGTCAATAAACTCTCTGATTTTGGGCATGATTAAGGCATTAGGGTTAACACCACATATTCAAACATTCCCTATTTTGTGAGCACAAGTTGTAAGCCCCTTAGTTTTAACCCCTTGAGCTCACATGACAAGACCTGTCCCAAATCCTCTGGATTATCGTGGGACATTCCTGCTCCCCTCTGACACCGCGTGTCAGACCAGTGATAAACTCATCACCCGTTTGGGGTCCATCAGAGTACAGCAGGATCGATGGTGACATGTGATGTCTCGATCTCTGCTATAGCCCGCATCCGCTACCAACCTGAAAGGTATTAAAAAATGAAAGCTGTGAGTGGACAAAACAACAGTTTTATGAAAACCATTTATATCGAAAATATATTTATATCCTTCACGTAAAAGCATGCATGCATCATAAAACCAGTTCATTTCGAAAGCTTTCTTGAAAGCAAGACACTTTTCTTTTTTCAAATCAAAATACCATGAAAACTGCTTATCAATCGAAGCCATCAACTCAATAAGGTCTCAGCCCAAAACCAATCTCAGTGAAATATCATCATAGAAAACGGGGTCTCAGCCTCAAACCAATCATACGGTGAAACATCATATCATCATATATATATATAACCCATCCTCAGCATCTCATATGCCCAATCAACAACCCGTCACGATATATCTACAGTATGCATACTACTCAGGTTTTCATCTCCGAGTCTACCCCCAAGATCTACGACGTCTGGGAGGACCTATCTCCGGACCCTGTCCGAGACTATATCATATCTCTTACTCCTGGGCATGTTCTCCCCCTCGGAGTCACTTAGTAGATCATGACACTCCAAGATCATCGACGTCTAGAGGAGACTATTCATACGGGACGGTATACACAAATAAGTGTGAAAACATTCATTTCTTTCAAATTATAGTTCAACAAGGTTTCATACCCGAATCAAAATCCAGGATTCCTCGAATGTCAATTCTCAATCTCATAGGCCTCAGCCCAAATCCACATCACAATAGAGTCTCAAACCCGAAATCTTATTTCCTAGGTGGAAGGACAAGGATCGATACCAGGTGATCAGTGAGGACCCACAGTCTCGGCGTGTCTCGTTGTTGACTGATCTGTTTAGATGTGGGAAATGGTTGAGGACTTTGGGCGTCGTGATGATCCTCGATCGTGACGTCTATGGTCGGGTGACGTAGTGATGAATCTGGATAGTGATCTTGATGATCCAGATATATGGAGAGTTTATCACTCTTACTTGGATGTTGAGTTGAGGATGACGGGACTGAACTTATTTTTGAGGAAAATCACGTACGATATATTACTCGGGCGAGTAAGTGTCCAACAAGGTCGAATTTTGTCAGCCTTAGAGATATGCGGATATTAGGATTGGCTTCCCTATGAAGTCAATCGAACGTATTGAGGTAATCGTTTGAACAGGTAACTGATAGGTTCGGTTTTGGTGCATCTCGGTAGACAAGAATGAGATTTCGGGTTTTGGAATCGAATTTCAGGATGACGATTCAGGATTCGATTTTGGAACTTGAAAGTGGATTTCTGGATTTGGGTTCGGAATGGTTATTCCAAATGCTAGCTTATGGAATAATGATTTCTGATTCGGATATGGAAATGGATAATGGGTCGGAGTTTTGATCTGTCTGGTACTAGATTAGACAGATGGACCCCAAATTGAAACGTCTTTTGGCTACGACCTAGGTTGTGGTCGTCGTGTTGTTGTGGTTGTCATTTTTTGTTGTAGTATGGTTGATGGATAGATGTACATACCTTGTACGTAGTTCGAGGTACGATACTGGGCATACTTGTGGGTTGATGGATAGATGTACATACCTTGTACGTAGTTCGAGGTACGATACTGGGCATACTTGTGGTGCCTGGTGACGGTATATAGGTTATACCAGTGGTACATTGATGAACGTATTGGTAGTCAGCTTAGTTCTGATACCATTGGATTAGTTGAGGTCGTGAACTGGACATTAGATACTATGCACTGGGTCATAGTGTTTCTGATGGGTCCAGTCACACATAGGTCAAATACTCTGTTGGTATACGTATACTCAGGTTGAGTGAGTTGCTGGTTAGTATAACCACTAGTGAGTATCGTGTTAGTTTTCGACTGGCGACTGTCAAGTGTTGACAGTTTGTCGGAAGTTTCAAAGTGGATCGTTGTGTGAGGTCTGATGACTCCCAGTGGGAGCAGACGTCAGGATAGATTGAGATTGAGAAAGGAACCGTCGAGTTGTTGTGTCAACGAATTGGTAGATTTGACAAGTGGTGTCAATTCGGAACGTATGACTACTGTTATTCGACGTGGTCGAGGGTAATCGATGTAACGTGAGTATTAGCGGTACATTTGGGTGCAAACAAGTTTTGTTCTGGTTAGTTGGTGTACGAGTGTACACATGTCGTGAGATCGAATTATTTCCACGAGGTGGATGTGGAATCAGAATAGTTGGAGTTTCGAGAACGGAACTAATTAAGGAGGGAAGAACGGTTGGAATTAGGTCAGTTGGAATTTCGAGGACGAAATTAATTAAGGAGGGAAGGTTGTAACGACCCGTCCCGAATTCCAGGATTATATTAGTGACTAATCATGATTAGTGAGGTTAATCGGTGATTAGTTGGGCAAAATCGGAAGATCGATGCAAAATGACCATTTTACCCTTAGAATGGGTAAAACATTGACTTTTCATTCAGGCGGTCAAATGGACTTTGACCGATGAACGTGACATAGTTCGCGACTTCACGAGTTCATAGACAGGTGGCACGTTTAATTCCGACAATCGAGGAAGAAGTTATGACGTTCGGAAGTTCAAGGCCATTTTGGTAATTATGGTTAGAAAGGGGGTAAATGTTGACTTTTGGACTAGGAGGTCCGATGGCTGAGGGCCAAGGACCGTTACGTAGATCGAGACGATACGAATCCGTAGATAGGCGGCACGCTAAAATCGGACTTCGAACAGGAAAGTTATGGGTCACGGAAGGTCGATTTCACTATGCATGTACTTCGAGACGATGATGATTTGGAAATATCTGATTGGGCAGATATTTTGGTGGGACCGATGGATGAGTGACAAGTGTCACTCATCCCATTGACCAATTTCCCTAAAAAGGGGATCTCACTAATTAAATAATATTAACTTAATTATTTATATTTTAATTCTACCATCCACTAAATCCTAACCATCCATCTAAATTAATCTCTCAATCCTCACCACTCATCTCATCCCATCTCCCTCTCATCTGATCAAATCATCCTCTTCTCTTTTCTTCAAAACCCGAAACACCATTTCCATTTCTCTCAAAAACAAACACCTCACCACCTTCCCTAAAACCGTGTCTGACTTGGGTGGCCTTTGAAGGGAACATTGAGGAGGAGATGAGACGAGCACGGTGGTGTTATCGGTTGGAACGGAGGGCCACGGCGGGGAGAGTCAACTCATGAGTTAATGGGTTCAAAATTATGTTTTCGGGTTCTGGAGGGATTGAGTGGATTTCATTAATGGAAATGGACTTCTGGAGGTTGTAGGAACCTGTTGGGATCAAAGGAAGTGGCTAGGACGGCCGGGAATGACCGTGAACGGCGGAGGAAAACACAATCGCCATAGCCGATTAGAAAGGTACGAGTTTTGGTGGTTTCTTCTCTGTTTTAATGTCTAAATGATAGGGTTTTATGTTAGGAAGATATTAGGATTAAAATGGATTGAAATGCACCAAAAATGGACCAGTTATGGCCCTGAACCGGTCCAGACCAGTTCGGCCTAGTCCAGTTGCAGTGAACCGGTTCGCCTGAGGATGGAGAAGGTGAATAGTGCCCGCGCATGGCTTTCACGCGTAGGACCTTCATTGGGCGCGTGGGGGCACGTGTCCCATAATTTGGGAATTTTTTCAACACGTGAAATCTTCTATTCGATGTAACGAACATTTTGGGACTGGTTTCGTGTCGATCGGACACCATCTCGATAATGTTCGGGGCATCGGAAGGTTTAGGTTTGGGATTTAAAAGAGTTAAAAATTCTGGAAAATTACGGGGCTTCAATGAGCGGTTAAAAATTCACGGTGACGACGATTTGCCTGGTGAGGCTTATGGCATGCAAACCGAGGCGGCAGCATAGGACGGTCTGTGAGTGGACCTTGATTTCTAAACTGTGATGCATGCATAAATGTTTTATATGGATTATGAACGTGATTCTATGATGTTGAATTGGATGGTTGTGAATTATATGGTTTCACGCTTTACGAGGTGATTTACGTGCTTACACGTAAATCGAGGTTTCCAAGTTTGCACTGATTTTCCGCACTTATGGTTTTGGATATGATTTCATGAAATGGTTTTGGAATTGAAAAGGTAAAATCGGGTTCAAGACCCATCTGTTTTGGAAACCCTCGGACTCGAAGTCCCTTTAGTTACGTTCTCGGGCCGGAGGCCCAATTGGTTCTTAAATTGATTTCGGATTTGGAAATACGGAATCGGGCATTAGACCCATTTGATTTAAGAAATCGGGCAGGAGGCCCAGTTAGTTTACGATTCGGACTGGAGGTCCAATTTGTATGTGGATTCGGGCCTAGGGCCCAGCTATGTGTTACAAATGGTTTTTATGGTTCATAACGGTTTATGGGAACTAGCATGAACCCTCTGACTAGGTTTTATGGTTCATGACAGTTTATGGGAACTGGCATGAACCCTTGAAAGGATTTTATGGTTCATGACGGCTTATGAGAGCCGGGCATGAATCCTTGAAAGGTTTAAAGAATGATTTCAAAAGGTTTTTCATATGCCATCCTTTATATATGATTGTCTCCTTCGGGGAGGGTCGTTGGCCTGAGTGGACCCCGGAGTAGTCACGGAGCACTAACTGAGTGGAATCGCCCCCCCAGTTGGGTTCCTTACTCTCAGGAAGGGCATGGTTCGTTACCTCCAGGGAGGGTCATTGATCTACGGACATTGACCTAGGTGGACCCTAGAGAGACTTGGATTTGAGACCCCGGTTAGCATGCGCGTAGCTCTATATACCGTGACAGGTTCGATGATATGAGATATAATGGATAAACATGATTTCAATTAGTTTGGGAAATTGTGTTTTATGATGATAAATGGATTTTGGCTGAGATCCCGCATATGTTTACTATGTTGTGGTTTTCTGTAAATGGTTTGGGCAGGAGCCCGTATGATTATGGTTGTTTAAACATATGTGATTGGATAAATGGTTTTACTATGCATGCATGCTTTTTAGTGAAGGGTATAAAGGTCTTTTATAAATGTGTTTTACGAAACTTATTACTTTTTGTCCACTCACAGTCTTTCTATTTTCAACACCCTTCAGGTTGAATGCAGTGCGGACTGTAGTAGAGACCGCGACATCACATACCTCCTCCGGATCCTGGCGTACTCTGATAGCCAGGGAGGGCAAAGGTTGGAAATTTCCCTTGTCTGACACTCTGTGTCAGAAGGGATCAGGGGCGTTCCACGTTAATCCTGGGGGAATTGAGGACGGGTCCTGACACTGAGCGATGGCATCTACAGGATAGGAACCCCTAACTCGACGTCTGCAAACTATCCATATCTGACACTCCTGCAAACAGTGTCCCTATGACCTCTCCAGGATCACACATCACACATGATGGTCGACATTCGGAGGCTATCATCACATCATAAAAGATGGTCGTGTGGAAAACATTTCACAAATCATCTCAAAGAGGCCCACACCCGAAATATAGTTATCAAATCAAGTTCCACAAAACCATCATAAAACAGTGTTCATAAACACTTCATAAATCCAGGATTCCTCGAGTATCCTGTCAAATCCAAATTCGTAAATCCATAATAGGGTCACAGCCCGAAATCTCATAAATCTTAACTAGGTCACAAGCCCGATATATTTCATGTTTGACTATACTCTAAGTCAAACCAAAAATCAACTGGGACACAAGCCCAAAATACATTTCCAAATCCGAAAACCATTTCATTGTTCAAAATCACGTTTTACTATCATCTGAGTCAAAGTCTAAATCAACTGGGTCTCATGCTAGAAATACCAATTTTACGCATATCTGTGAAATCACTTAAAACTGATAATGAAATCATCAATTTCACACATCTCCATGAAATCAGTCCAATCATAAAAATCAGAGGCACGTAGGAAACTAGGCCGAAGCCCAAGTATCATGTAAAACATAAATCTCAAAATACGTGCATGCTAACATTTTCTACGAAATGTTCAATAATCAAACATAAATCATTATCCAATCAATGCATCTCAAACCATGATCGTAAAACACATATAAAACATTTATGCATGCATCATTTAGAAAGCAAGTGTCCACTCATAAACCGACCATGCTGCGCACTCACAATCCGCGCCACAAGGCACTCCGAGGCTAATCCACAATCTCTCAAACATCTGAACCTGTCCAAATCACATCCAAAGGTCACTATCAAACTATACAAGTCCAAGCCATAAACCCTCAAAACTCCAAGAACAATAAACATGTCCCAAACACGCTTCCCGAGGCTAAAAACCTCCAAATTACCTATCAAACGATCTCCGATCGACTTGAAACCACCACCATTGGATTCAAATCGACTAAATATTTTGAATAAGACTAGTCTGACCTCCAAATTTGTGCCCACGCACCCTCACGCGCTGGTCAAAGTCTGGTCAACACTAACGTCAGCTTGACAGGTCTGACAGCTACCACGTGGCACATTCTAATTGGAGCCACATGTCACTGACACCGCTGACATCTCTCTAACACACTACCACATGGCACCATCCCACTGGTCCACGTGGTCTGACAATGCTGACGTGGACCTGCCACGTCATCTAACACATCCTAACACCCTGCCACGTGGCACCCTCTAACTCGTACACATGGTCTGACAAGTCTGACGTCACACTACCATGATAGCTACTAACTGGACCTAACAGCCTCTGATAAATTGCCACGTGGCACTACTTGGTTGGCCACGTGGCCCTACAAGATGACGAGAATTGCCACATCATCGTTGTCTTCCTTCATACGAGTCAACTTGTTTGTCTATAACAGGTCGATTTAAACTGCAACCTCGACCCGGCCAGAACTCAACCGTCGAGCCATCATTTTCCTCCATTCTTTGCCCAATCAACTCGCCTACTTCCCAGAAATGGATTTATAACCTCAAAACTAGAAGAAAGGACATGAAAAAAACCTGTTTGAGATCGATCATCCACGACCATCCATTGAACCACCACCCAGTGTAACAACCCGTACCTACGGGAAGAGTAAAAATGTAAGTTTTGTGAAGTTTTGTAAAAAGGACGATTTTGCCCTTGTGAATAGTAAACGAAAAGTTGACTTTTTGTACTATCGATTGGATGAGTGTTAGCCTTTGACCGTGACATAGGTTAGGACGTCACGAGTCCGTAGACAGGCGGCAGGTTCGATTCGGACAACCGGAGGAAAAGTTATGATGTACGGAAGGTTGGGGGCGTTACCGTAATTTGGAGTTAAGAGGGGAAATGTTGACTTTTTGGAGGATTTGTGATTTTCACGTAGACCGAGGACCGTTGGATAGGTCTCGACGTCCTGAGTTCAACGACAGGCGACACGCTGTCATCGGACGTCGGACGGAAAAGATACGGGTCTGGAAAGTCTAAGGGCAAAATGGTAATTTTGTGCAGGAGGGGCATTTTGGTCATTTTCCCTCAGCCCAATCAGATAAGGGCAAGTGGCAGATATTTTTGGGCTGGCCTATAGCTTGTGGACACGTGGGGGTGCTGGATTGTTCCACAAAGATCTAAAGTGTGCACGGCCACACTTTGTCCATTTTGAAACCGTGCAAACCTTGTGTGCGCAGAAAACAGAGAGAAGAACTTGGGGAGACGGTGATCGATTCAGGGGGTGAGTGCAGTTTTGGTGAATTGAGAGAGTGACAGGGAGCTTACGGTGAGTTGGTGGTGGTGCTATTGGACGGAAACCGTGCACGGCGGCACTGTGGCGGTGCAGCTAAGCTTCTGTGAAAACGGGGAGGCCGTGAGCTCGTGGAGGTTGTTGTGCCGTGTGGTGAGGCAAACCAAGGCTATAGGAGGTCCAAGGGGTTGCAGGGTGTCCAACAAACACCGTGGTAGGCGGCGGTGCTCACGGCGGCGACTTAATCGCAGGGTAAGTTTCTTTACTCTGTTTCCCGTGATTTTTCAAATGCAAAGTCGTGAAGTTGGGCTTAGAGTCGAGGGATTAGGAGGTCAGGGTGTTGTTCAGGGAGGTCTTAGGATTGGTTTGTGATGGCTGCCGTGACGGGGGCGTACACGGCGGGGCTCAGTCGACGGCGAGTACCCAATACTCTGTTTTTGGCCGTGACTTCAAACTTGAAGTCGTGGACTTCGGGGATGAATCGACGGATTCTGTGAGTTGGGTAGGACTAAGTAGGGTCCTAGGAAGGTGCTGGTATCACCACCGTGAAGGGGGAAGCAGTGGACGGCCGGGAAGGAAAACAGGGCTCACGGGCAGTGTTTTTCGAGGTTGAAGACGAGGGGTTTCAGGCCGTGATTTCTGGATTTTAGGACTGGGTTTGGTTGCAGGGGACTGGACGAAGCTAGTGGAATTGAAATGGGGAAGAATGGTGGAGGAACGGAGGAGAACCGGTCACGCCGGTTCAACACAGTTGAACCGGGTGACTCGAGGTTGAAGATACACTGTAGCAGGCGCGTGAGGCCCAAGCGCAGCCACTTTGGGCGGCGCGTGGGGGCGCGTGGGGAGGAATCCGGTCAAGCGTCCAACATGAGTTTAGCCCTAAATGTCCTAAGGAATCCAATGGTATAGTTTTCGGGTTAATCGGACGGTGTTACGGAATGGTTCGGGAATCCGTACGGTTTAGGGTTTAGGATTAAAATATGATTAAATTCCCGAAAAATTGGGGAAAATAGGGAAGGTATCCTTGATGTTATTGTGACCCTATTTGGTATCTATTGACAGGACGGGAGACGCCAGAGACGGTTGAGGAGCGCACGGAGCGCGAGTGACGTGTTGTAAACTGTGAGTGGACTCTTTCTTACTTCCGAGCATGCCAAACTGTTTTAATTACTGTTTTATGATTTCTATGTGTGTTTTTATGTCCTGATGATGATTATACGTGATTGAGATGTTTGCACGTTTTTCGAGAAAAAACGGGTTTTCAGAGTTTGATGTTATAATTCAGAAATTTAACCTAAAAATGTTTTCTGATGATGGTAAATAGGTTGTGGAATATGATTTTGGGATTTTCCTATGGTTTTGTTATGAGCATGGATCTTTTTCCGGATTTGGGTTCGGAATGTCGGTTCTGAACGCCGGAAGGGCTTCGAACCGGGGATTTCAAATTCGGATTTGGCGATGGATTTTGAATTGGTTTTACACTGGATATGGATTGGATTTGCTGGATCTGGATATGGGTTTAAAGACCCGGATTGATATTGATGGGGGACGGGCCCGGATTGAGTTTAAAGACTCGGGAGTTTAAAGACTCGGATATTACGATATTACCCCCATAGGCTTATTGAGTTTAAAGACTCGGGAGTTTAAAGACTCGGATTTATATGTGAGGCCTGGTTGAGTTTAAAGACTCGGATAGGTCCAGCAGGTTTGATCGGATTATACTCTGGTTTCTTATGATGTTTTATAGTGTATCTGTTTCTTATGATTGGTTTTATAGTGTTTCTGTTTCTTATGATGTTTCATATTATGACTTTTCTAATACTTCATTGGCATGCCTGGTTTTAAACCGGAGGGAACAAATGATTTTATTTCCTTACTTTGATTTGCTGGTAAACGGTTTTAAAACTTTCATTCCTTTTGGTCCACTCACACCTTTTGTTTTTAATTTCCCTCCAGGTCGTGGTGATAGCGCTGGGGTAAAACGTTGAGGCAGAGATCGAGGCATAGGGCTTCCGACGTTCTTCCGTTGTGGACTTAGACTTGTAGGACTTTTGGTGCCCATTTTGTAGAACTATGCTTTGACTTACTGTTGTATATATTTACTCCTTCGTCTGATGGTTATGCTTATAGTTGTATTAAGTTTATTTTTGGTATTGTAAGTGTGATTGTCAGACGGGAGCAGGGTTCGTCCCGAGTATCGAGGTGATATTTGGGACGGGTCCTGACACCCAGGGTCATCTAACTGTCCTTTCCCATCTGGGTTTGAGCCTATGAACTTGTCCAACCCCAGGAAACACGACGAGGGCTTTAAAAACACATCCCAAACGTCCAAAACCAAAATTTCGAATTTCAAACTTAAAAAGGGTTTCGGGTTTTACCTTTTCCTTATGCCACCGCCGTGCTCAGCCTCTCACTACCATCCTCTCCACCTCTCAGTCTCACCCTCAACCTCCCTCAGTCCCTCTGTGGCCTCAAGCAAGAAGATGGAAAATGGTAGGGGTGGGTTTCGGGTTTGGATCGAAAATGGGAAGGGAGAAATGATGGCCTCACCGCCGTCCTCTCCGCCTCTCAGCCTCACTCATTTATTGGTCCCCACAAGATATTTTGGGCCCCACTGTTCAAACACAAAAAGTCAACTTCTCTTAATTCGTGCAACTATGAATAGTTCTCGAAATCGTCCTTGACCCGTAACTTTCTCGTACGATGTCCGATTTCGACATGCCACCTGTCTACAGACTCATATCATCTTGATCTACGTAATGGACCTCCGTAGATGTGCATTTGACCTCCCCCAGTCAAAAGTCAACTTTTTCACCCCTCTCGGGGCAAAATCATCATTTCACCTCGACTAATCCCGATTAGTCTTGATTGATCCTTGATTAATCCTTAATTAATTATTTTTTATCATGAAATTCGGGACGGGTCGTTACAGTTTTTGTATTTTTATTTTATTTTTTTAGTTCTTTTTGAGGAATCACCTCTATAAATAGAGAGGTGATTCTCATTGTTATGGGACCTTCTTCTTCCTTTTTTAGACTTTTTTCTTAGACTTTTTCTTTTTAGATTTTCTTAATAGACTTTTCTTTTTAACTTTGTTTTAGTTTTCCTTTTAGACACAATTTTATTTTTTCCTTAAGAAAACCCTAGCCCGAGTAATTTCCGAAGCAATTCTAGAGTTTTAAATCCGAATTCCTCGTGTTTCTTCCTCCATGTAACGACCCGTCCCAAATTCCTAGATTAGATTAGTGACTAATCACGATTAGTGAGGCTAATCCGTGATTAGTAGAGCGAAATCGGACGAACGGTGCGAAATGACCGTTTTGCCCTTGATGGTGGCAAAACGTTGACTTTTTAATCGGGCGGTCAAATGGACTTTGACCGATGACCGTGACGTAGTTCGTGACGTCACGAGTTCATAGACAGGTGGCACGTTCAATTCCGACATTCGAGGAGGAAGTTATGACGTTCGGAAGGTTAGGGGCATTTTGGTAATTTGGGTGAATAGGAGGTCAAAAGTTGACTTTTTGATCGGGAGGTCCGATGGCCGAGGGCCGAAGACCGTTACGTAGAAAAAGACGATACGAATCCATAGGCAGGCGGCACACTGAAATCGGACTTCAAACGGGAGAGTTATGGGTCACAGAAGTTCGATTTCACTATGCACGAACTTCGAGACGAGGACGTTTCGGCGAAATCTGATTGGGTGGATATTTTGGTGGGCCCCATGGATGAGTGACAAGTGTCACTCATCCCATTGACTTGATCCCCCAAAATGTGGATCTATATAATTAATTAATATTATTTAATTATTTTTATAATCAAATCCACCAACCATTAATCCTAACCATCCATTTCAATTCTAACTTTAAATCCACACCCTTCATCCCTCATTCTCTCATCTGATTTCATCCCCTTCATTCTTCTCCA
Organism: Prinsepia uniflora; assembly: GCA_032719365.1. Classification (NCBI taxonomy): domain Eukaryota; kingdom Viridiplantae; phylum Streptophyta; class Magnoliopsida; order Rosales; family Rosaceae; genus Prinsepia; species Prinsepia uniflora. The sequence continues at coordinate 35,372,660 of CM064875.1, read as the reverse complement.
CACACACCTGAAACCCCATAACCCATATTCCTCCATATTTTCTTCATTTTCTTCTTTGTTCTTCGGACAAGCACACACACACATACCACCATTCCTCATGTGCTTGTGTGTGACCGTGAGTGAGGTGATGAGAGGCAAGGAACGGCGAGCCACGGCGGGGGAAGGTGGTGGCCACGGTGGAGAGAAACCGTGAGGTAAGAAAATGCCCAAAAATTCAAATTTCGGTTTTGTTAGTTTTTGTTCGATTCTAAGGATTGGGAAACATTTCTGGGGAACCTAGGAGTAGAATAGGATTGATTTCGTGGCTTGGGATGGCCGGAAACGGCCGTGAACGGCCGGAGAAAATCCGGCCACCATTGATGGCGGATGGAAGCTCCGTTTCGGGTGGTTTTTCTTAGTTTTAGGGATTGGGTTAGATAGGAAATGAAGAAATAGGAATTTAGGGATTAAAATGGGACCAAACGGACTCCGAATCGGTCCGAAAACTGAAGAAAAACCGAGATAAACAGTAACGGTGAACAGTACCCGTGAATAGTAACTGGTTCAGTTTTGAGGTTGATGCCGATGAACAGTGTTTTTGACTTTCTAGGGGTTCGTGAGGGCACGTGGTCCATAATTTGGGAAAGTGTTCAACATGGGAAATCTTCTATCCGATGTAACGAAGATTTTGGGACTAGTCTCGTGTCAATCGGACATCGTTTCGATAGTTTTCGGGGTGTCGGAAGGTTTAGGGTCGGTTTAAAAATAGTTAAAAGTTCGGAAAAATTACGGGGCTTTGGTAGGAGGTTAATTAAGTATTTAGTAACCTTCTATTAAAATTTGGACAGGTTTGGGAGTCCCGGTGATGGTGATCGGCTCGAGGAGCCGAATGGCACGCAAATCGAGGCGGCAGCTCGGACGGTCTGTGAGTGGACCTTGTTTTCTAAATTGGTGCATGCATAAATATTTGTTATATGTTTTAATACATGTTTGATGATGCCATGGGTGCATTTCTATGTGGTTACGTATAAGCACGTATTTCGAGGTTTCGGCCTTATACGGTGCTTATACGGGTCAGTATTTCTTTATTGATTTAAATGAAATGGTTTTGGATTTCTAAAAGGATAAACTCGGGTATGAAACCCATTTGGTTTTGTCTCGGGCATATGACCTCAGATTCCGGGCACGGTGCCCAGTTGATGTCCTATGTTCGGGTACGAGACCCAGTCACTTTACGGTTTTGATTTCAGGTCAGGGAACCTTAAATGGATTCCCAGGTTCATGACGGTTTATGGGAACCGGCATGAACCCTTGTTATGGTATCGTGGTTCATGACGGTTTATGGGAATCGGCATGAACCCTTGTTGGTCATTACGGTACATGACGGTTTATGGGAACCGGCATGTTACCTGGTTATGTTATTACGGTACATGACGGTTTATGGGAACCGGCATGTTACCTTGGCTATGGATATTATGGATCTTGACGGTTCAGGGGAACCGGGCATGGATATTATGTTATGTATATATATGTTCATCTACCTTCCTTTACTTCTATTATCTCCTCCGGGGAGGGTCGTTGGCCTGGGTGGACCCCGGAGTAGTCACGGAGCACCGACTGAGTGGAGTCACCCCCTAGTTGGGTTCCTTACTCTCAGGAAGGCTATGGTTACTATTGCCTCGGGTAGGGTCAGTGGTCTGCGGACATTGACCTTGACTTTGAGATGACTCGGATTGAGACCCGGGTAGCACGCGCGTAGCTTTGGATACCGTGACAGGATTGGTTGTGTGACTTATATGTATATATGATATATGATATGTGGTGTGCACAGGTGTGCACAGGATTTGAGCAGTGGCTCGTGTACTTGGTTTCTTTATGGTTTGGGGCCGAGTCCCTTATGGATTTGGGCAGTGGCCCGTATGGTCGTTTTCATTGTGGTCCTTTCGACCTTGGTTTACATCTGCTTTGGGCTTAGTCCCACATATGGTTTGTTTTGGATAAATGGTTTTCGAATGCATGCATGCTTTTAGTGGAGGGTACAAATGTCTTCTTATTAAATGTTTTTATAAACTTTTGTTTTGTCCACTCACAGTTTTTTAATGTTTTGACTGCCCTTCAGGTTGACAGCGGATGTGAACTGTAGCAGAGATCGAGATATCACATGCCTCCTCCGGATCCTGGCGTACTCTAATAGCCCGGAAGGGCAAAGGTCGGAAATATCCCTTGTCTGACACTTCGTGTCAGACGGGAGCAGGGTCATCCCGCACTAATCCCGGGGGGATTGGGATGGGTCCTGTCATCCATCTTCACATGTTTCCTGCCACTGTTCGGTGATCCTTGTGAAAATCCATCTTTCTCTACTTAAACTCTTGTTATTATTATTGGTTTTTCTTATAATTCAATATATGTGTTGGTATTTTCTTTCAAACATTCTTAAATATGAATACAATCTCCATGTGTTTTACTTTCTGAATTTCATTTACTTCATACGTTTTAATGTTTAACCTTCAATTCAACGCTAAATGTTTATTCACTGTTCGGTGCATTTAGAATAGGATTGAAGAGATTTAATGTTTGATCGATGTTCAGTGCATTCAATCAACAACTAAAGGTGGATCACATTATAATTAATAATCCGTTGTTCGGTGCATTTATAATAGGAAAAATGTATAAAGGAAAATGAGATGATAAAGGTAGGATTTCGTGATTGGTTCAATATGTGCAAATGCTAGTGTTGGTAAAATTTGTGTTTGAAGAAAATCAATTGTACAAAAGTTAAAGTAGGAGTAATTTAAATAATGTGAATGTAATTCAGATTTATTTACGTAAAAGTATAGATTTTGTCTATGAAACTAATCTATGCTTTGTAAATCCTATTTAGCATGAGCATTCACATTTTAAATTCTTAGTTTGTTTAAAAGCGTAGCTTCGGCTACAACTCTTTTCAAAACCCCCCATTTAATTCTTTAATTATTTATTATTTTATTCTTTGATTATTTATTATTCTTTTTCTCTAACCATTATTTAATGTTCTCTAATTTCTCCTGTTATGAACGATTTTTATTTACCAATACTGCATCAACACAAAAAGGGTTTAAATTGCATATGCTTTTATTAAGTCTTGAGTGTTACTTTGTGTTTACATACTTAGTTGAAGCTACATCAACGCATGAGCTCACGTGTTTAGAAGTATCCTTTGTCTGACAAGGTTTCGAGAGTTCATTCGGTATTTTTAGGTTACCTGTCAGACGGGAGTAGGACCCGGGTATGATATATGGTGTTTTTCGGGTTGGGTCCTATCAGCCTGCAACAGACTAGGTAAATTTAACATAAAATTTAACTTTTCTATTTAGAATAACTATTAGTAGCTAGTCGCCTCACACAAGCTATTTCTTCATCTCATTTTCTCTTCTCTCTCCATCATCTCCATCCTCTATTTTTCACAAACTATCTTTTTTATTCTCAAAACTTATCATCGTTTCCATTTACAAACTTTAAAGTTTCATGAATTATTGAAAAATTTAAGAGGAAGAAAATGAATTTCCAATTTTTTTTTAATTTATGAGTTGTTAATTGACTCGGACTTTTCGTATATGATTGTGAATAGTTTGATTCTTTTCGGTATATGGGAAATAGAGGTTTTGATATTTCGTAGTTTTCATGTGACAATAGGGAAGACTGAGTCGCCACAAATAAAGTTTGGATATAATATTTTTAACACATTCAACAATTAGGAGGAAGAAAGGAAGAAAAATTAGAAGTTGTACCATAAACTACAGTGGTAACATTGAGTAAAATAATACTCCTTATTTTCTTGGAGAAGAAAAATACCTTTGCCACATATATCGCTTACCAAACAAGGACTTGAAGTTTATGGTGTTACTCTCCTTTTCTCTTTAGATGGATTTCCATTTGAAGTTTTAGCTACTACATTTGGCTTTTAATTTGTTCTATTTTACCGTTAAAATGAACATATTTTTTTTGAACAATTAAAAAAATTAGTTATATATAATGAATTTCCCGAATTATGAGCCGAATCTATTTTGAACCAAAAATTGACATATTTATATGAACCGTAAAAAAACTACGTTATAAGCGGGTCGTTGTAGTAAAATTATAAATTTATATTTTCAAATTTGATAAATTGAATTTAATATTCAAACTTGGTGAAAATATAGAGTTTAATTTTGGTGGCTGTAAAAATTAGCTAGCTATTACAAAATTTTGTGTCATTTTTTTTTATTACAGGGGATGAGGAAATTTTTAAAAATTTCCATATAATATGTCATTGGGGTTGAAATTTGAGACCAATTATTTACAAGTCAAAATTAGAACCAACTAAATTAAACTCACTTGACCATTAATGGTAGATTTAAAATATAAATTAGATAAATAAGTATTTGAAATGAAAAATGAAATTAAAATTTATAATTTTAGGTATATTTCAATTAAAAAGCCTTTAGACAACAAAAAGATGATAAAAAATAATAAAATGCCTTAAATGTAACATTTATTTACTCAAGAGATGATAACGTCTAATAAAAGAAAAATATTTCTTCTTTTATGAAAAGCCCATCGGCCTTAACAAGTCCACAAACACATGTAGGCGTACAGCACCGCCAAAGAAAATATCTAAATCTAATAAAAACCCTCGAATCTCTCTTTTATTCTCTCTCCTGAAACTCTTTTGTGCTTCTCTCTCTCAAACCAAAAGGAAAAGAAAAAAGAATGGGTGGGTTTGAGGTTCAGGTGAAGAAGAGGACCTACGGCCTCAAGATCTTCGTCAAAAAGAGCATCAGGGTGGTCGGAAATTCCTGTAAGAAAGGCTGGTACAAGATCAAGCACATCAGACGTTGATTTCACCGATTTCTCTTTTTCTGTTTCATAGGGGTTGATTTATATGTAAACATCTCAAACTTTTCTTCTCTCTTTTGCTTTTTTTTTTTTTCTTTTCGTTTGGCTTATTTCTTTCCTTTTTTCGGTTGTTTAGGCGATGGGGCTTGTGTTATAATTTTATATCTTGTATTTACATATAAATTGACTATGAATCGTTGAGTTTCTTATCGCTGGGGCCTGTGCTGATTTTGTTTTCAAATAATATTGATTTTTTTCCAGATTTAGGTTGGTTTCTTGTTGTTCCGGTCCCAGAACAAATCTTTATGAAGAGAAATTTCTGGAGCGAATACCTTAGAAATTCTTCGTAGATCCAAATTCGTTTGCGAAATCAGTCATTACATCTGATTCCATAAAAAATGTGGTTAATATTAGAAAAATACACTGATGTGGTCTTACATGGTATATTTTACATGGCACTTGCGTTAGGAGATGTGGTCTTACATGGGAGACCCAGCCCGATCCGATCCGATCCCTGCTCGGCCATGAATTTGTGCGTATTGATGCTGAACTCATCCGAATTTGGAGAATTTCTTCCAAATTTGTACGCACAATAAGGTGAAATAATCGGGGTTAAAGTTAAAGTATGAGGTAGTTTAACGGTGAACACTCAAATGTCAAAATTAATTTAATTGGGAAAATAAACCGATTGAATTTTGGTATCAATTTAGAATTATCTTTAAAAGTGAGTGTGGTCTTATATTTATAATGAAATTTTGAAACTAATTAGAGTGTTTGATTGATTAAAAAAATAGTATTTAATATATGATTTTATCTAGAGAAATTAATATTATTAATTATATAAATAATAATAAATAATTTGTTGAGATATTATTTATTATTAATATTAATTTGATTAATTAATATATTTAATTGATAAATATATTAAATTAATGTTGAGATTGTGTGATGTCGTCGTTTATACCAAGGGTTATTGATCACGTGTTAATTTTATAATTTTTCCGTGGTTTATGGTTCCACAAACATTTCAATATCGTTCAGAAATTCAGGGAATTCTAAAAGATGTAATTTGTATTTTGGTTCCGATAAATCATTTTTTTGTAGGGCACTACTCCATTTTGTATTGGAAATTTCTTTGTGCAATTGAAATTCTGTTGGATATAGAATAAGTCACCAAGTTGAAGTAAGAGATCACCAAGTCTGGGCTTAGCTTGATGTTGAAGTTGGAAATCTAAGTGCCAGAATTTAGCTCCATATTGAATTTAGAAGCCCAAATGAAATTAGGGTTTGTTTTTCTATTTAAAATGGAGCATGAATAGCCTCTATTCTAAAAAAGAAAACTCTTATTATGTTTTCTTACAACAACGAAAAGCAAAAGGTGACACATAGAAAATCTTTTATTTCTTTCTTCTCTTTGCTCCATTAGTTTTGCAGGTTGGGATGTTGAGATTAGGGCTCCTTGTCTCTATAAGTGGAGTTGCAGGAGATGGTAGATTAATGTCATATGAGAGATGAGCTAAAGAGCTTTGGTGGGCCTAGCTAGGAATAAGCATAACCAAGTGGAGTTGGTTATCAGCACTCGTAGGCATGCTGAGGAGTAATTGAAGGCTTGATAACGCCCAAACTACGGATTAAATTAAACACATAATTTGAGTATTATGTAATTTAAACCCTTTTTGTGTAATTGTAGCATTGGTAAATAGGGTTCGTTCTTAACCGGGAAAATTAGGGAACATTATTAATATGTTAGTTAAAAGAAATAAAAGAATAAAGAATTAAATAATTCAAGAATTAAATAATTAAATAATTAAGAATTAAAGAATAAATGAATTAAAGAATAGAAGAATTAATGAATTAATGAAATAAAGAATTAAAAAATTAAAAAATAAAGAATTAGATAGGGTGTAATGATCCGGAAATTCGAAAAAGGAAAATTTGGAAACTTAGGGCAAAATGACGATTTTGCCCCTGAAATTGGGCGAACGGTTGACTTTTTATTCGAGCGGTCAAACGAACTTTGACCGATGACTGTGACGTAGTTTGGGACGTCACGAGTTCATAGACAGATGGCACGCCCGATTTCGACATTCGAGGAAAAAGTTATGACATGCGGAAGTTTGAGGGTAATTTGGTAAATTGGTCAAGAAGGGCCATTTGTTGACTTTTTGATCGGAACATGGTTTGGACTTTCCGGAAATACCGTTGGATAGGTCTCGGGACACTGAATCCGTAGACAGGCGGCATGCGTCAATCGGAGTCCGAACGAGAAAGTTATGGGTCTAGAACGAAGATGGGCATTTCGGTAATTTGTTATGATAAGGGTAAAACAGTAATTTGTCTTTAACGGTGAACTTAATTGATAAACTATATCTTAATTTGGCTGATTCAGCCTATTTGGATTAGGATTAATTACTAAGTGACATTTGTCACTTGTTTATGTCAATTAGTGGCATTATTTGAATGCCTTATACGGACAAAACAACCTCCAAAATCTTTGTTTAAATTCTAAACAATCCTTAACTCAGATTGATTAAGGATGACAACCAGAGATGCATGGAGATTTAGAGGGAAAATTTGAGTGAAAAACAGAAGGAAAACAGGAGAGAAAACGGGGAGGAACACGGTGAACCCGAGAGGAAAAACCCGAAACCATTGAGATTGAATTCGAAGTTTTAGCTGAACCTAGGCCGAATTAAGATTAGAATTAGTCCTCTGGGACGATTTCGAGTCGAACCACATCAGAAAGGAAGAAAATTGAAGGGGAAATTAGCAAGAACAGACTCTGCGACGCCATTGAAAGTGAGAGCTTGGGTTCGATTACTTAGAGGTGATGATTCTTGAAATTGACTTCGATTTCATATTTAGAATGACTGTTAGATGCTTCTGGTATAATTAATTGAATGTTACAGGTCGTTTTTGGGTAGAACCCGAGTTAGGACCCGTCGGGTTTCAATGTTGAGTCGTGGGATTCAGGGCATAGTTTCATTAAATTGAGGTCGCAGATCAGTTAGAAACATGGAATAGATGAGAATGACTGAAAGAACGGAAGGAATTGGGTTCAATTTGAGGGAAAATGAATCGGGTTGCGATGCGGGTCGCAGACCCGAATACCAGTGAAACGGGTGACAGGGATGCTACTGTTCATGTCACTGTAGCAAGGCGCGTGAGGGCGCGTGGTGACTTTTCTGGGAAAGTGGCCAACAGGTGTTTTATTCTATACAGTGTAACGATCATTTTGGTTTTGGTTTCGAATCAATCGGATACCGTCTCGATAATGTTTCGAGGGTCCGAAGATTTAAGTTACGTATTTAATTAATATTAAATTCCCGGAAAATTATTGGAAAATTAGATGATGTAAATTGACTTGTTAGTAACCTTGAATAATGATTGTGAACAGGATTCGAGATTCCGAGCAAGTGTCGGAAATTATGGAAATGCGTGTAGCGCGGGAAACGAGCAGTTGGACGGTGTGTGAGTGGACTTTTGTTTTCTACTCTGAATGCATGCATATATGTTTTAAATGCTTTATAATATGATTTGACATGATTTGGTATGATTGATGTTCCGATATGGTGAATTCCGGATTTTGGGGAATATTATATTATTTTAATCGGTGTTTTGGCACGTTTTTCGAGAAAATGTGAAATGACTATTTTAGGCGAAGGCCCGGGATTTGTGATTGGTTTTGGCTTGAATTATGAGTTGGGAAATTAATTTAATGGATTTGTGATGTTTTCAGATATGATTTTACGGATTTGCGTGTATTGAATTATTTAATGATTTTACGGATTGACGAGAAATGAGATTTTGGGAATGTGGCCCCGTGATAATGGTTTTGACATGGTTTTGATACTTGATTTGGAATGAGGTTTTTGATTTTGTATTGATGTTTGATGCCCCCAGATGCGTAATTCCTGGAGGGACTCCGGATGTGTAATTCCCGGTGAGGCTGGATGTGTAATTCCCAGCATTGGATGACGACTCTGGATGTGTAATTCCCAGAGGATCCTTGACAGGACCCATCCCAATCCCCCTGGGATTACCATGGAATGTGCCCTGCTCCCGTCCAACAAGGGGTGTCAGACAAAGGATGACCAAGAGCCACTGCCCAAACAGGGCATCCAGAGTGCGCAAGGATCGATGGAGGAGGTGTGCAATGTCCCAGTCTCTGCTGCAATCGCATCCATAATCAACCTGAAGGGCATTAAAACCAAAAGCTGTGAGTGGACAAAAACCAATAAGTTTACCAAATACATTTATAAGACATTTATGCCCTCCAATAAAAACGTATGCATGCCACAAAAATCAGTAACCAAAACGTTTGCTCAACCGAGCCCTTAGGGCCTTAGCCCAAAAACCGTTAACCAAAAACCAAGTGTGGGAACTCAGCCCAAAACCGTGGAATACCACCACCATACATATACGACCATGCGGGTCACCACCCACGACCATAAATGAACATCAATTCATTAAAATCACACAATCATAAATCCACCCGGAAAGCCATTTCATTAATTCGTATTTTACCATTACCATCACCAGCATCCCTGATGCTAGACGTCCCTGACGTCATGTCTCACGGTTTCATAAGCTACGCGTGCTGCCCGGGGTCTCTCCGGGTCCATATATCTGACATCCCTGATGTCTGACGTCCCTGACGTCAATCATAGCAATCCTGCTCCTGAGTCATCATACGGTCCGGCTGCTCCGTATGGTGACCCTTCACAGGCAATGCACCGTGACTTCCCTAGTGTCCCAGACATCTGGAGGAGACCATCATATATCCATGTGTACAGATGGTATATGGAAAAACAGTTTTATTAACTCATTTCACAACATCACAATGGGCCCTGCCCGAATTTTCCATAAAACAACACATTTCCATTTAGGGTCCCTGACCCGAAACCACATTTATTAAATATAGGGCCCCTGGCCCGAAATCATCATTTAAATCCAACTGGGCCTCATGCCCGACTTTATGAACCACTGGGCCCACGGCCCGATTTATAAACCAACTGGGCCCGCAGCCCGATTACGTACTCAAATGGACTCCAAGTCCGAGATTTCCAAAACAAGTGGGCCTCAAGCCCGAATTCATCTTTCCAATATAAAAACCATTTTATCATATTATTTATTTAACCACAAGCACACAAAACCACAAATAAACCGTTAATCCCGATATACGTGAAATACGGAAAACACCTCGAAATACGTGCAACATACCCAAAATCAATGCTCACAAATACCATCATAGAAATCATGTATATAAACCATATAACACATTTAAGCATGCATAGGATTTATAAAATCAAAGTCCACTCACAGACCGTTTTAACCGTGTGCCTCGATATGCGTGCCACCGGCCCTCCCGGGCCACACCACTATCACCGGGACTCCCAATCCTGTCCAAATCACATTAGAGGGTCACTAACCTCATCATTAACATCCTATCAAAGTTCCGTAATTTTCCCGAATTTTTACTTATTTTTAAACTTAATTTAAAACCTTCGGACATCCCGAACACTATCGAGACGGTGTCCGATCGACACGAAACCAATCCCAAAATGTCCGTTACATCGAATAGATTAAAAGTCATGTTGGAAGTTTCCCCAAAATACCCTTCACGCGCCCCCACGCGCCAGGTCAACATTCAGGTCAACAATGATGACGTCATGCTACAGTAACCGGGTTCTGAAACCGGGTCTGTAACCGGGTCGCCGTCGACCCGCGGCTTGACCCGATCACAGATCGAGTTCCAGACCACCATTTTTGATGCGGTTTGATCCTATGGACTCGTCATAATCCCCTCTATGGTTCTGTGACATCCAAACTAATTTTTAGGTGGATTAAACTACCTGAAAACTGACGGGAAAATCGGCTGAGAACTCGGGTCATCAACTCCGGCGACTCGTCGAGATTCCGGCCGTGGTTCATGGTCCAAAATGGTCGTCTAGGTTCCTAGGACATGTTTCAGAAGTAAGCAAACAATCCTAACGTCAAAAACCAGTGTTTCGAAACAGGGAAGAAAATCAAACCTTCTCGGGTTTCTGGGCATATCGCCGCCGTGGCGCCGCCGTGGCTCGTCCAGTCGTGGTCTGAGTCGTCCTAAGGTTCCAGTGGTCCTATCCCTACGTTGGTTCGAGTCCAGGTATGAAGGTTTGCATGCTTGGATCGATTTGGACTGTTCGGGTTCCTCTCGGGTCTGGGAGGTTTCCGGCCGTGCAGGGCGACCGTGAGGCGGTGGCCGTCGTCTGAGGGTGGCTGGGGTTCGTCTGGACGTGTCTGGTGCATGGGTTGAGGCTGAGATGTGGTGATGTGTTTGTTCTTGGAAGGAAACCGTGCTCACGGTTTTGAGGGAGAATGAAAATGAGAGGATGTGTGGTCTGATCAAATAAAGAGAGAAGGAATGAGATCTAACGGCCCAGATTCAATCTCCATATAAAATGAAGGGTGAGGATTTGAGGAGAGGGAATAATTAATTAACCCAAATGGCCAGCAAAGATCCCTGAATTAGGGAATGAAGGGGATGATGACATGTGTCACTCATCAAGGGTCCAGATTGGTTTGGATTAAAGTAGTCAGATTTTATTATTATATTATTATTTTAATCCCGGCCTCGGTTCGTTAGTTCGTTTCCTTGACCATAACTTCGTCGTCGGATCTCCGATTTCGGCATGCCGCCTGTCGTTGGATTCGTATCGACGATACCTACGTAACGGTCCTTGGCCCTCGCCCATCGGACCTCCCGATCAAAAGTCAACATTTGGCCCCTAATAAGCCAAATTACCAAAATACCCCTCAACTTCCGAACACCATAACTTTCTCTACGTATGTCGGAATCGAACGTGCCACCTGTCTATGAACTCGTGACGTCCCGAACTACGTCACGGTCATCGGTCAAAGTCCATTTGACCGCCCGAACAAAAAGTCAACATTTTACCCACGACCAGGGGCAAAACGGTCATTTTGCACATTTTGTCCGATTCCGCCCTACTAACCACCGTTCAACCTCGCTAATCAAGATTAGTCACTAAACTAATCCCGGAATTCGGGACGGGTCGTTACAATCTTCCCTCCTTAATAAATTTCGTCCTCGAAATTCCAACCGCTCTAATCTCAACGTACTTCCCTCCTTAATAAGTTTCGCTCTCGAAACTCGACTATCCTGATTCCACAAACACACCGTGGAGAGTGGAATTGACCCTGTAACACGTGTACACCCGTACACCAACTAATCAGTCAAAACTTGTCTACACCCAAACGTAACACTAGTACTCTCCCACTAGGAGTCAGCTGACCCCACTCAACAATTTATGTTGACACATCCTGACAATCTGTCACCACACAGTTGTTGTCAGTCGAAAACTGACACTAGACTCACTCGTGGCTACACATGCCACCAACGTACTTAACTCACAAATACCCTTACCGACATTTCACACGACCTGTGTGTATTTAGACTCATCGGAAATCCCATGACCCATTGCATAGTATCCAATGTCCGATCCTCGACCTCGACTAATCCCAGGGTATCGAAACCAATCCGACTACCAACACGTTCACCGACACACCTCGGGTTATCCTGTATACCGTAACTAGACATCACAAGTCTACACGGTATTGTACCTCGACCCAAGTACGAAGTACACACATCTACCTAATAACCAGACTAGAACCACCTAGGTCATAGCCGAACGCGTTCCAATAATGGAGTACGTTTGCCCAATCCAGCATGAGACAAATCGAAACTCCACCCAACATCTAGTTCCAATTCCGAATCTGAATCCGCAACTTCGTAAGAAATCCCGGATCCAAACCCAGACATCACATTTTAATTCATATCCAAATCCGAATCCGAAATCATTATTCCGTAAGCTAGCATTTGGAATAACCATTCCGTACCCAAATCCGGAAATATACTTTCAAGTTCCAAAATCGAATCCTGAATCGTCACCCAGAAATTCGATTCCAAATCCCGAAATCTCGTTCACATTTACCAAGACACACCAAAACCGAACCTATCGGTTACCCGTTCAATACACTTGATTGACTTCATAGGGAAGCCAATCCAACCTCCACACGTCTAAGGTTGACAAAATTCAACTACCTTGAAAACCTACTCACCCGAGTAGAATACCATACGGGCCCCACTTCGAAAAGAAGTTCAATCCCGTCATTTACGACTCACGTACAACTAGACAGATTAGTCAACGACGAGACACGTCGAGACTGCGGATTCTCACGGATTACCTTGTATCAATCCTTGTCATTCCACCTAGGAAAACCAAGGATGATCCAAAATGATGACTCCAATACTCATCCTACGTGGATGCAACAAAACTCACTGCACTCACCACGCCACGTGACACAACATCGTCTGCCACCAAGCAGAAATTGAGAAATCCCGTTTACCTAATTTCAAATACGTAGCTCCTCCTAATGACCTAAAAACACACATGAGCCCACCAACCAATACACGCTCAACGTACTGGTAGCTACACTCAACGTCTGCCAGGGCAGAAAACAAGAAGTCAACCCCTATGACTTCGGAATACCAATCACCAAAAACGAACACCACTCTCGTTCCCCAATCACAACTTTCCTCAAAACTAAGGTTCCAACCACCAGACTTCCTACCTCCTCAATTCACTTGGACAACCCCGTGTCCACAATCAATCCGTTATGGTTCCGTTCGCACATCCCGACCTTTACAGGTTCAGCACTCGGTTTTCCACGTTCTCAATTACAAATTCCTACCTTTATACCACTAATGGTTTTCCTCGTCTTTTCCAGTTTTAATCATTTCCATGTACATTTTAGGGATATTTAAAAACATAAAATCGCACAAATTTTGGAGTTGCCAACAACTCCCCCAAATTCACCAATTATCATGACGTAGGGGACGTCATCCCAAGATTACTCAAGTCTCAATTATACCCTTTTTAATCCACTCCTTACTGGTTATCTCACCACTATTGGAACTTATCCCAACACATTACGATCTTAACTGGAACCCATCCAGTCCATCACTCAACCACTACCAAATCTCAAAGACCGAACATATGTTCATCATGACGGAGTCACACCCCAATTTGTGGCTCATCGTCAACACCATTACCGACACTAGCACCAGCGCTAGTACCAGCACCAACACACTATCAACAACACTAGTATCAGCGCACAGGCATCCATACTAGCATCAGCACAAAAGTACCAACCCGCAAACATCCATACTGCACACCGTGTGCAAATACGACAATCCTGGATCTCCGTTCATACCGAACGACGATCCCGTACCTCACGACTATGGGTACCACCACTGACAATCCACATCAGGAAAATGAACGTTCCCTGAACGTCCCCTGATCCCCAAGTATCAGAACCACACTAATTACCCTCGATAGCCAGTCATCTCCATATGACTACCGACCAACTGTCATTACTATCTAGATCCGCATCCACACATCACACCAATACCCGATCCAACACGGGATTCCACAATTTATCTCAGAACCGTATCCGTAAATCGGATCCCATAGTTCTGCCTAGACTCACCAGAGCCATCCACATGGTCATCCATGACCTCAGCCGCTCGTCGCAGCACAAGTTCTCATCCACTAACCACAATTAAGGTTTACCTTTTAACACTAGGGTTCCACAATCACACCCTATGGTTCAACCGAACCAAACAGCTCTCCGTAATATAAAATCCACAACCTGACCGACCCCGCGGTCTAGACATCGAATAGACGTCAAATCCAATCCTACCATCCCATCAACGTGGGTTCCACCACTAGGTCATCGGCCAACTCCGATGAACCAACATCCCTCACACTAGAAACCACCACAAGGGTTCACATTTTAGACCATCACTCACATGAGGTTCCCCGAACCTGGCTGCACCTAGCAGCACAACAATCCAATCTCACATGACCGAACCGACGGTCCCACTATACCAGTTCACCACAATCAACCCCACTTGGGTCGAATCACATTAATGCACGGCGTATCGGGCCAATCGCACTCCATCCACTATCCAAACCCAAAACTATCTATCAGGTTGATGAAGAATTGCAGCCCAATGAGACATCACACCCTCGACCTGCGCGCACAAATAGAGCAACCGTGCTCTGATACCAAGTTGACAGGATCCATCACAATCCCCCCGGGATTACCATGGAATGTGCCCTGCTCCCGTCCAACAAGCGGTGTCAGACAAAGGATGACCAAGAGCCACTGCCCAAACAGGGCATCCAGAGTGCGCAAGGATCGATGGAGGAGGTGCGCAATGTCCCAGTCTCTGCTGCAATCGCATCCGTAATCAACCTGAAGGGCATTAAAACCAAAAGCTGTGAGTGGACAAAAACCAATAAGTTTACCAAATACATTTATAAGACATTTATGCCCTCCAATAAAAATGTATGCATGCCACAAAAACCAGTAACCAAAACGTTTGCTCAACCGAGCCCTTAGGGCCTTAGCCCAAAAACCGTTAACCAAAAACCAAGTGTGGGAACTCAGCCCAAAACCGTGGAATACCACCACCATACATATACGACCATGTGGGTCACCACCCACGACCATAAATGAACATCAATTCATTAAAATCACACAATCATAAATCCACCCGGAAAGCCATTTCATTAATTCGTATTTTACCATTACCATCACCAGCATCCCTGATGCTAGACGTCCCTGTCGTCATGTCTCACGGTTTCATAAGCTACGCGTGCTGCCCGGGGTCTCTCCGGGTCCATATATCTGACATCCCTGATGTCTGACGTCCCTGACGTCAATCATAGCAATCCTGCTCCTGAGTCATCATACGGTCCGGCTGCTCCGTATGGTGACCCTTCACAGGCAATGCACCGTGACTTCCCCAGTGTCCCAGACATCTGGAGGAGACCATCATATATCCATGTGTACAGATGGTATATGGAAAAACAGTTTTATTAACTCATTTCACAACATCACAATGGGCCCTGCCCGAATTTTCCATAAAACAACACATTTCCATTTAGGGTCCCTGACCCGAAACCACATTTATTAAATATAGGGCCCCTGGCCCGAAATCATCATTTAAATCCAACTGGGCCTCATGCCCGACTTTATGAACCACTGGGCCCACGGCCCGATTTATAAACCAACTGGGCCCGCAGCCCGATTACGTACTCAAATGGACTCCAAGTCCGAGATTTCCAAAACAAGTGGGCCTCAAGCCCGAATTCATCTTTCCAATATAAAAACCATTTTATCATATTATTTATTTAACCACAAGCACGCAAAACCACAAATAAACCGTTAATCCCGATATACGTGAAATACGGAAAACACCTCGAAATACGTGCAACATACCCAAAATCAATGCTCACAAATACCATCATAGAAATCATGTATATAAACCATATAACACATTTAAGCATGCATAGGATTTATAAAACCAAAGTCCACTCACAGACCGTTTTAACCGTGTGCCTCGATATGCGTGCCACCGGCCCTCCCGGGCCACACCACTATCACCGGGACTCCCAATCCTGTCCAAATCACATTAGAGGGTCACTAACCTCATCATTAACATCCTATCAAAGTCCCGTAATTTTCCCGAATTTTTACTTATTTTTAAACTTAATTTAAAACCTTCGGACATCCCGAACACTATCGAGACGGTGTCCGATCGACACGAAACCAATCCCAAAATGTCCGTTACATCGAATAGATTAAAAGTCATGTTGGAAGTTTCCCAAAAATACCCTTCACGCGCCCCCACGCGCCAGGTCAACATTCAGGTCAACAATGATGACGTCATGCTACAGTAACCGGGTTCTGAAACCGGGTCTGTAACCGGGTCGCCGTCGACCCGCGGCTTGACCCGATCACAGATCGAGTTCCAGACCACCATTTTTGATGCGGTTTGATCCTATGGACTCGTCATAATCCCCTCTATGGTTCTGTGACATCCAAACTAATTTTTAGGTGGATTAAACTACCTGAAAACTGACGGGAAAATCGGCTGAGAACTCGGGTCATCAACTCCGGCGACTCGTCGAGATTCCGGCCGTGGTTCATGGTCCAAAATGGTCGTCTAGGTTCCTAGGACATGTTTCAGAAGTAAGCAAACAATCCTAACGTCAAAAACCAGTGTTTCGAAACAGGGAAGAAAATCAAACCTTCTCGGGTTTCTGGGCATATCGCCGCCGTGGCTCGTCCAGTCGTGGTCTGAGTCGTCCTAAGGTTCCAGTGGTCCTATCCCTACGTTGGTTCGAGTCCAGGTATGAAGGTTTGCATGCTTGGATCGATTTGGGCTGTTCGGGTTCCTCTCGGGTCTGGGAGGTTTCCGGCCGTGCAGGGCGGCCGTGAGGCGGTGGCCGTCGTCTGAGGGTGGCTGGGGTTCGTCTGGACGTGTCTGGTGCATGGGTTGAGGCTGAGATGTGGTGATGTGTTTGTTCTTGGAAGGAAACCGTGCTCACGGTTTTGAGGGAGAATGAAAATGAGAGGATGTGTGGTCTGATCAAATAAAGAGAGAAGGAATGAGATCTAACGGCCCAGATTCAATCTCCATATAAAATGAAGGGTGAGGATTTGAGGAGAGGGAATAATTAATTAACCCAAATGGCCAGCAAAGATCCCTGAATTAGGGAATGAAGGGGATGATGACATGTGTCACTCATCAAGGGTCCAGATTGGTTTGGATTAAAGTAGTCAGATTTTATTATTATATTATTATTTTAATCCCGGCCTCGGTTCGTTAGTTCGTTTCCTTGACCATAACGTCGTCGTCGGATCTCCGATTTCGGCATGCCGCCTGTCGTTGGATTCGTATCGACGATACCTACGTAACGGTCCTTGGCCCTCGCCCATCGGACCTCCCGATCAAAAGTCAACATTTGGCCCCTAATAAGCCAAATTACCAAAATACCCCTCAACTTCCGAACACCATAACTTTCTCTACGAATGTCGGAATCGAACGTGCCACCTGTCTATGAACTCGTGACGTCCCGAACTACGTCACGGTCATCGGTCAAAATCCATTTGACCGCCCGAACAAAAAGTCAACATTTTGCCCACGATCAGGGGCAAAACGGTCATTTTGCACATTTTGTCCGATTCCGCCCTATTAACCACCGTTCAACCTCGCTAATCAAGATTAGTCACTAAACTAATCCCGGAATTCGGGACGGGTCGTTACAATCCTCGGATGTGTAATTCCCGAGTTATATGCTTTATTATATGGTGAACTGATTTTATAAAATGATTTAAATGATTCATGTGTTTTTCCCTATGCATGCATGGTTTGATAAACTGGAGGGTAACGGATGTGTTTCAAATGTGTTTTACACGATATTATTTTTGTCCACTCACACCATTGTTTTAATGACCCTCCAGGCTGTGACACGACACTCGGGGCGGATTTTGAGGCAGAGGCATGAGCAGAAATCAGTGTAGTTATCCCTAGTCCGACAGGTGCTGAAGGGTACTTTCGGGATTTCAGTTGACTTGTCAGACGGGAGCAGGACCGGGCACAGTTATCGAGGTCCAGGTGGGACAGGTCCTGTCATAGGGGGTTTGAAAGATTGTAATCATATAATAAAGAAAGCAAGTAAAAATAATTAAGAACTTAATTCTACTTCTACTTTAGCTTTTATGCAAGTGAACTTTCTTCAAACACATATTTTTACCAACACTCTAACATCATGCTCATAGTGAACCAATCACGAAATTCTACCTTAATCATCTCAAATACATACATACATTTTTCAATATTATAAATGTACCGAACAGCAGTCATAAACACTTATAATACAATTCACCTTAAGTTTGTGATTTCAATGTGTGTCAAACATCTAAATCTCTTCAATCCTATTCTAAGTGCACCGAACAGCGGTCATAAACACTTAGTGTTAAATTGAAGGTTAAGCACTAAAACATATGAAGTAGATGAAATTCAAAAAGTAAAACACATGGAGATTGTATTCACATTTACAAATGTTAGAAAGAAAATACCAACACCTATATTGAATTATAAGTAAAACCAAAACAATAACAAGAATTTCAGTAAATGGAGAAAAGTTACACTTTCGGAACCCAAGAACAGCTTGTGATTCCGAAAGTGGATGGAAACAATGGAATGTTATTCATAAGGAACACCGAACAGCGGCGAGAACCTTATGAAGATGGAGGATAAAACATAAGAATTCGGACTTAAATTCTAGAATTATTTTGGAAATACTTGGCCTAGGTATTTCTTAAGGAAAGCATAAAAATGTATTTAAGAGATCTCAAAGAAAAATCACAAGAACAAAGTAAAGAAGAAATGAAATTAAGAATTTCTATAAATTAAGAACAATAATTAAAAGAAAGCTAATTAAATAAATAATCTAAAAGAAGTTAAAATGGTCCCAAAATAAATCTAAAAATAGAAAATGAAGAAATGAGAGAAGAGAGAAACATGAACTAAACTAAGACTAAAACTACTCAAAATGGGGACTTCTTACAAATGAATTTGCCTCCCTATTTATAGAGGGAAGCCTAAAATAACTATAAATAAAATACAAAATAAAATATAAAAATAGTACAAAAATAAATGATGAAAAATGATGATGAATGATGATTTTAGGCATGGTTTGGGCTGAATTTGTGCAGAAATTATGGTGAAAAACTGATGAAAGGGGGGTTGGTTTGCAGAAAATAATGGGTTGAAGCAGGAATTAGGTGGAGTGGGCTGGTAAATAGTTGGGTAGGTGGCTGGAAAATCAGAGCAGCAGAAGGGCTAGTGGCAGACGGGCTAGACGCGCATGGGTTGCTGGGAGGGTAGGTGAGCGTGCAGTTGTACGGGCCGAGCAAGTGAGCGGGCAGGTGAAGCTGGGCTGAGCGCGCGAAATGGGATGGAGCTGGTTCTGTGGGCTGTCACATTCGGGTTGGATCAGACACTCAAGTGGGCTGAAGAGCAGCTGGCGGGTTGCTGGGCGTGCAGGCGACTGTGGATCTGGGCCAGGCGGGTGAGTGCGACGCAGGCCTGGGCAGAGGAAAGCTGGGCCGCGCGGTTTGGAGAAGCAGAAATGGGGTAGCGCGGATGGATTGGACTGGAGCAGTGCAGCGGCTGGGCTTGCACAGATGGATTTTGGGCTGATCAAATTTACAAAATTAATTTGGGCTTGCATTAATTTGGGCTATTCTCTTTCTTTCTGGGCTGCACAAACAAAAGGCCTAAATCAGAATTTTGGGCTTAAATTAAATAAGAATTTGGGCTACAAAATTAATAATAATTAATTTAATCGAATTTCGTCCATAATTTCTTCGTTATAATTCCGATCGGGACGATTCTTTCGCCAAAACACTCCAAATTACAACTTTATTTAATTAAACAGAAAATATCACAAAATGAATTATTTTATCTATTTATTTATTATTTTAATATTAAAAGCTAAGTATAAAGGGTATAAAATAATATAAAATAATACTTATTTGATGACCTATCAAGGCTAAGAGAAGACTTGGTCGTGCTTGCGAGTAGAGCTGCAGCAAGTTTCTAACTTCATGCAAGTGGTTGGTGAAGCAGACCCAAACTGACATGGTAGACAGTGGTACGGGAGACACAAGCAGTGGTGAGTGGAAGGATGGCTTCAGCATAGCTCATGGCTGGGAGCGCTTTAGAGAGCCGACTACACAACAGACTTGGCACTTGGTCCAACCAACCATGGATGAAGATATCGTTAAATTTTCAGCGATATGTCGTCGAAATTTCGGTAATATGGGCCAGCTGGACATAAGTAGGAGGGAACGATATTGACCGAAATTTCGAATTTGTTTTCTCGTTTTAAACCAGTAGATCACATTATTTGATCAAAACGATCGAGATATGAGTGTTAGTTCGTGAAATTCGGACGTAAAATGAAGGATTTCCAGTTGATTCATGTCGTCGGGTCCGAAACCTGAATCGTAGATCCGGCTCGAGGTAAGGGACGACCTTGTACAGGCGCGTGACCACAACGCGCAGAGGCCATCACCAACAAGTGACGGCACGTGCGGGGTCCGTTCGTCGTCCGTTCAACATGAATTTTTTTATTTTTTATTTTAGTTTAATGGTACAACATTTAAGTTAATTGGATACTATATGGGTATATTTCTGAATATCTAATATAATCTATTTTATATTTAAATTAGTATTTGATATAAAAAAAAATTGGGAATATAAATATAAGGTTAATTTGAATATTAGTGAATTTTAGAAGCAAATTATACTGAATGGAAGGATTCGTAGAGTAGTGATGGTTAATTTGAAGCAAATTATGTTAAATTGAAACAAATTATGTTGAATTGAAGCAAAATAACAAATTATATGTTGAATTGAAGTAAAATATGCTTGTTGACACCATATTGGACCGAGCAATGGACTCATCAAACACTACATTGGACCACGAAGTAAGCCCATCCAGAAGGCTTCAAGGATCATACAAAGCTCACCATCAAGGTCCATGCCTGAAAAATCCATCATTAGGCCCATGAACTAAACCCTAGCTCTTGCCTATATAAGGGGCACTATCACCCTCATTTGGGGGATCTCGACTCTCTCACTAGAGAAGCCTCTCTCTCTCTAGACTTTAGAGCTCTCACCTCTCTCTACATCCACTTTCTCTCTCTAAAGGCTCTAAGCCTATTGTATTATGTACATAAACACTATTATACTAATGAGAATGGGGTAATAGTGTGGACGTAGCCCGATTTGAGTGAACCACGTACATACTTGTGTTCTTAGGTCTTGTGCAGTCTTCTTACTCCTCGTTGGAACATTTTATGCTTCAACAATTTGACACCATCTTTGGGAATCGTAACAAAAAACTATGTCAGTTCTCTCTCTTCCTACTCCAAGTTGGAACATTTTATGCTTCAACAGCTTGACGCCATCTGTGAGAATCGTAACAAAAAACTCTGTTGGTTCTCTCTCTTCCTCACACCTACAGAACCCACAAACCCAAGAATTTTGAGTATCTACTAAAAATCAGCTATGGTTTTCCAAGAATTTATCTCTCTTCCGAGTCCGCACCGATCGCCAACAAGTTCACTCAATCGCATGCAACTGACTGCATACTCAATGACAGTCTCTGAATTTTGGTATACCTCTCAGCCTACTTTGTTTTGGACTTATTTCGGCAGCTTCCAATCAAGTCCAACTGGACTTCTCGGCCCCGAGGCCTATCGAGCTCTATAGGCCGCTCAGCCTTGATGACCAACACTGGCCAGAAGGGGATAATCCATAACCACACACATCTAGGCTTCCCCATGGTCCACCAACGAGCGGTGGAGCTGACTCTTCAGGTGCACAATCCTCTTGTCAACACCCTTGTCAGTCGTTAGAGACTGCCTGCCGTGACCCGCTCGGAAGCAAGCCACCGAGGTTCAGAACGACTTCTTCGGTAGTCATCCACTGAAGCAACTAGACCGCTCAATGCAGACCCTCACAACGCCTCTCCTTCCCTTCAAACGGGATTCAAGTCATGTCCAGTGGGGTCCACTAGCACTAGTTTTCACTTTCTCCCATTGAGCGGCCAGACCAGCTCTTCCATGACCACCTAGGAATGTTCTATTTGGGCGGCAGGCCACCGTCGACGAGCTCTTCCATGAGCTCTGCTCTTCCTCTTGTCACATGGAACCACCTCGGCTCACACCACAGACGACCACTAGGTAACAATTCAAAACATAAACATATGAACATCATAAACATTGTACGCATACATACATGTACTCATACATGCTGACATACATGCATCCATGCATGAAGAGCATACATGAAATTCATACTTAAGCTCAACACATTACCGAGCTACTCGAAACATTACCGAGTGTACATTCGCTCAACACATACCGATCTATTCGAAACATTACTGAGTATACATTTGTTCAACACATACCAAGCTACTCGACACATTACCGAGTATACATTTGCTCAATACACACCAAGCACTCGACACATTACCGAGCTACTCGAAACATTACTGAGTATACATTCTTTCAACACACACCGAGCACTCAACACATTATTGAGCGCTCAATACATACCGAGCTACTCAACACATTACCGAGTTAACATCCGCTCAACACAATATCGAAATACTAAACATTTGGCATCAACTCAAATATTAGAGTCAGAGTACAGGCAACTCGACCTACACTCAAACCTTGGGGCATACGGCTTAAACATTTGAGTCGAAGTACATGCAACTTGGCCTCCACTCAACACTTGGCCTAGACTCAAGCATTAGAGTCAGAGTACAGGCGCACTCGGCCTACACTCAACACTCGATCTATGCTCAGTGCATTACCGAGCCCACTTTCAAAGCTAAACTTAGCTCACATGCTGACTGCCACACGTATACCGCAAAGAATCACCTGCAAGCATTCAGGCTCATACACAGAGTCATCCTCACCGAGGTACTACCCAAGCACAGATTTTTCACCGTCTTCCCTTGAGCATTCTACCTCGACCAAGGACTTGGGGGACTGATGGTACACCAAGAAAAACAACAGACGAAAACAAAAGAGTTACTCGGGCAATGCACTTTGAAAGTCCTCAACCGAGGTAGTTCACCTCAGTTAAGAACTTAGGGGACTTCTGTTGACACCATATTGGACCGAGCAATAGACTCGTCAAACACTACATTGGACCACGAAGTAAGCCCATCCAGAAGGCTTCAAGGATCACACGAAGCTCACCATCAAAGCCCATCCCTGAAAAACCCATCATTAGGCCCATGACCTAAACCCTAGCTCTTGCCTATATAAGGGGCATTATCACCCTCATTTAGGGGATCCCGACTCTCTCATTAGAGAAGCCTCTCTCTCTAGACTTTAGAGCTTTCACCTCTCTCTACATGTACTTTTTCTCTCTAAAGGCTCTAAGTCTATTGTATTATGTACACAAACACTATTATACTAATGAGAATGGGGTAACACCGTGGACGTAGCTCGATTTAGGTGAACCACGTACATACTTGTGTTCTTAGGTCTTGTGCGGTCTTCTTACTCCTCGTTCGAAAATTTTATGCTTCAACAATGTTGAATTGAAGAAAATTATTTGAATGGTAATTAATTTGAGTATTAATGGATTTTAGAAAAATATGAGATGAGCATACGATTACTAAAAATTCGTTTTACGTCCAATTTTCTAAAATATTATGTAAGCACAAACTCCCCGATTTCTAAATTATTATGTAAATATAAACTCCATTATTATGCTTATTTTTATGTTTTTAACTATATTAACATTCAATAATAGTAATTCACTTCAATTTATATTTTTGTTTAAGATTTTATATTATTAGTTATCGGCAGAACCCTATTGTATTATATTATTCATCATATATTTATTATATCAAAGTCATTTTATAGTTTTTATTAGTCTTATATAACCATATTGGGTACTTTTGTTTTCCCCAAAGTTTCATTCAAAATCTCTAACTTTTAGGCCAAATTTCCGTCATTTTTGTTGATTGTAAACGATATCGATATGGATAACGATATTTGGGGCGAGATATCCATAAATTTGACTAGCGATATATCCGTCGATATCGATATTTCAATCCTTGCATCCAACCTTGTCTTCTTGCTTTTCTCTTTTCTGCTACCAATTCACATATTAGTTTTGTAGTTTATTTTTTTAAGCTACCATGAAATTAGCTTTTTGATGTACTTGCCGCAAAGTTCATTCTTTGTTTTTTTTTTTCTTTTTTTAAGCTTCCTTATAACAATCACAATGTTACATATATTAAAATATTATATTTTTATTTAGATAATATGTATATATATATATATATATCTTTTTGTTGTTTTTGATCTTTTGAAGATTTCAGAAGCTGTAGTTGTCCGATTACAACAATTCAAGCTGTGGTATGCTTTAGTCTCCGAGACGATCATATCAATTTGTATGAAGACATACTTTTGATGTAGTCTTGAAAAACACACTTTTTAGAGCAGCACGTCGTAAGTCTGTCGGGTGGAATGTTCCAAATGTTGTTAGGGCTTCCGACTTCAAGAGATGGTGGACTTGACATCATGACACTCCTTCAAATGACATGCTCGTTGTGCTTTGTGGATTGAGGAGCTCGGCACATCAACAGACTTGTCATCTTCAAGTATGGGTGGAGCCAACATCAAGGCGAGGCGCAGCAAGGTAAGGCATGGTTGGAGAGTGAAGTGACACATCATATGACTCGAAGCGTACTTCCCAATGACCATGCATGGGATGCTTGGCTGATAGAAGAGCTGGATGCATTGATGAACTTGTCATCTTCAAGTGCAAGTGGAGCCAACATCGGAGATTTCAACAGCGGAGATGAGCAGTCTCATAACTTGAAGTGAGGCTTGCTATAGAGCGAGGCGAGGCACATTCGAGCTGCGAGGCTAGGTGTGTTACAACTACAAGATGAGTCATATTGCAGCTGCTATGCGAGGAACGCCACATCACAAGACTTGGTGTCCCAAAGATCAAGGAAGGCCCAATTGGAGTAGGAAGCGATGTGCCAGATGTTGTGAGGTATGGTGTACTATATTGCAAGGTGCAGTAAAATGTAAGGCGCAATGGAATGCAAGGCATGTCATGGTACAATTGCATGGCGAGGCATACTGCAACTTGGTGTCGCAAGGTGACTGAAGCTTTCTAAGGAATTGTTTTGGCTAACAAATAACCGTTCAGAGACTTGATCTTCAAGGCTTTGTTGCGCTCAAAATGGGGAGTAGCAACGTGGAACATAAAATGGAGGATTGATCATGCCCCATGTGGCTCCTCAGATGTTGTACATCATTGTGTATTTGAAGGAAGAAATCCTGAAGGTGACGCCATCTCGCCTCTGAACAAAAGTGACTTGAAGACACGTACTGAAAAGGTTGTCAAGGTATGCATGATGCTACCACTAATACTTCCATGAAGTCAAACAATGCTGAAATAAATTGTTGGAGCTATAACCGCCATTTCGGATACTGCTAGTGTTATCCTTCTGAAGCTTCACTTAGTGAAAGTCGGCATTTATCTCGAGGAAAGTGGTGTGAAGATACAAAACGCACCATGGCTTGGTTCCATCCCAAAGTTGAAGTTGCTTCTGCATAGTCAACCAGTGGTTGAGTTGTTTTCACAGAATCAAGCTACACTAAAATCTCTTTAGTAGAGTCATTCACTGTTGAGGTTGTTTTTTGAGGAGAGATGAATAACTGGAGTTACTTCTACAAGTTCAAGCAGCTTTGTAGTTGCTTCAGCACTGTTGCATAGTCAAGTAGTGGTGAAGTTGTTGTTGTGGAGTTGATACTCTAAAACTAAACACTAAAGTGAACACAAAGTCACACTCAACACTTAATGAAAACATATGCAAATTAAACCCCTTTTTTTGTAGATGTAGCATTGATAAGTAGGGATCGTTCTTAACCAGGGATTGACGGTACCTAAACATGATTATTGTTTGATTATTTAATTAGGGGGTAGTTGATTGTTTCTATTATCCTACGTGATTAACTAACTTAATCTAATCTAATCTAACCTAATTTATTATTTACATGGCCAACTCATCTTTAAACCTAACTCATTCATAAATTATGCCAATCCATAACCTACGAAATTCCATAACCTTAGTTTTACGAAATACAAGCATATTATCTCAAGTACGTGCTCGGGAATTGCCCTATACACTTTCAATGATCTAGACTCGGGAACTGCCCTATATCTAATCAAGCATTAAGCATAACATACAAGGATAATAAAAACCAAGATATTGAAGCACATAGAAGATTATTGAATTCATATAAGATATATAACCACAATTATATTAACGATCAATCCATCAAAATGATCATTCAGTAACAAAAGACAATCACAGGGTAAAGAGGTCGTGTTACACTTTTTCTCTTCGGGAACTGCCCTATGGATGCTAAATGGTCGACACTCCTTGGTAAGACACTCGAAAACTGCCCTATATGTCACAGATGAAGGTGTTTATGATGGAATGTGGTGTAATTGGATTTTTTCTAAGGAAATCTTGAATTGATGAAAAGGAAAATTTGGTTAAGCAGAGCTTTGATACAAAAATGGGTGACACTTTACAAATAGCCTAAGCCTCTCTATTTATACAAAAATAGAGCCCTTTGGAAAAGAAGGTTCCCTTTGGAATAAGGTGTCACCCATTTTTGTATCAAAGAAGGCTCCATTTTATAAGGTGTCGAAAAGGTTTAAACTAATTAAATTGAAGTCCTAAAGGAATAAGGTTCCCTTTGGAAAAAAAAAAAAATTCTAACTTGAATTGGATAATTATTCCACTAGAAAGAAGGAAAATGTTGTTGGAAATTGAACATGACGGTGGATGGGCACCGAAACTTGGGCTGGAATTCTAAATCAAAGGGTGTGGTCAAAGTATAAGGGGGCTAGAAAGAGACTTTGTGGACGCGCGTTGAAGCAAGGTAAGGGAGTTCGATGACGCGCGCCGAAGCTTGCCTCAGGGATTCAGGAAACGTGCGCCTAGTTGGTGTTGCCACCTTCGGTACACGTACGCCGAAAGTCGCTCCTGGAAATCAGCAGGCTCTTGCGGAACAGATTTCTGGGCTGCCTTTTTGGATTCGGTAGGGCCCTACCAATTTCCTTCAATCTTTTTGGTGGCCTCCTTTCATTCGATCATAACTTCTTCAATATAACTCTGATTAAGGTGTTTCTTTCGCCTAAATTCTTGTAATTCCGAGATCTATCCAATTCTGCATACTTCTCACAAAATATTTTATTTTCTTTTATTTTTTGGTATTTAAAAATTAAAAGATAAGCATAAAAGGGTATAAAATGATGCTTAATTCAAGGTTTATCGGGAGTCAAGAAACACTGATCTTTCTTTCGCAATGCCAACTATGCCAAGTAAGCGATGCTGAGGTCGGTATCCATCTTTAGGTCCAGCAATATGGCATTTTCCATTAGGCACAAGGCAAGCGATGAGGCTACGATAGACCCTTTCATAGAATGGACTAGTTTCGAAAAGAGAAAAATTTCCCTTTAATTAAAAACGAATAAAAAAATAGGGGCAGAATAGTTAAATAGGTGAGTTACCACAAGGTATTTTGGCATTTTTGTCAACGTAGGTATTGTCAAACCACTTGTTCGTTTCTTTCGTTTCTTAAAATTTCAGATCTTTTCCTTTGGGTTACTTTTAGCAATGATTTTTACCAAGATTGGGTTTTGTTGCTTCATTGGAGGGCTCTCTTGGGCCATCAACGAATGGTGCACTAGTTAGGCCATTTTCCCTTTACGGCGGGATCATTGAATCGAGCAATTGTGAGATCCGAAGGTCTAGGGGATTTGGCTTTTGTTTTTGTTTGAAACAAAATTGGACTTAACGCGATGAGATCCACTAGGGGATCTCGTTGGAGGGGTGTTTGGACCTGCTGGGCGTGCTGGTTCAGATTTTGTTGAAACCTATTGAACGGCTTGCAAAGTAAAATGAATACTAGACAACAGTGGGGTGTCGGCTTAAGAGGCTCTGATGCTTAAGTCAAATAAGTGTGATGGAGAATTAAGTAGGTAGATAAGAGTACAAAGACTGAAGAGTTAAGATTGTGTGTGTAGCGACCCGTCCCGGAAATTAGGGTTAGCGTAGAATGACGATTTTACCCCTGGTTTGGGCAAAATGCGGACTTTTAGTTCGGGCGGTCAAATGGACTTTGACCGAGGACCGTGACGTAGTTCGGGACATCACGAATCCGTAGACAGGTGGCACGCCCGATTCCGACATCCGAGGAGGAAATTATGATGTTCGGAAGGTTGAGGACATTACCGTAATTTGGTTAAACTAGGGGGAAAAAGTTGACTTTTCGTACGTTTGGGTTTTGACACGTTGACCTAGGACCGTTAGGTAGATCTCGTTGTCCTGAATTCAACGACAGGCGGCGGCCCGTGTCCATCAGAGTTAGGATGTGTAAGTTACGGGTCTAAAACGGTAATGGCAAAATTGTAATTTTGGAGTCAAAGAGGGGCATTTTGGTCTTTTGCACATGGGACTTGGTGCAGCCAGATTTGGACAAGTGTCCAGGGCATAGAGGAGATTTTTGTGAGTGGGTTGAGAGGATTGTGACACGTGGGGTTTGGCTATAGGTTTCTAGGGTGCACGGTCCAATTATTTTGGTTATGCAACCGTGTGTGTTCGAAACAGAGAGAAACAGAGGGGGAGTTTGAGGGAAAATTGGACGGTGGTCGTGGGTGTTTGTGTGTTCTGGTGAGTAAGTGAGTGACCAGAGCTCGAGAGAGAGATAGTGAGAGAGTTGGAAAGGTTGGGAGGTGTCGTGTTCGTGTGTGAGGAGTGTGAGAGCTCACGGGAAAAAAAACAGAGAGACAAGAGAAGAGTTTGGGTGGTGGTGTGGTCGTGTGCTGATCGATTGAACTCGAAAGGAAGTTGGGGTGACGTTGTGGACTCCAGGGAGTGCGACGGTGAGCACCGCGGCGATCGACGGCAGGTAATTCCTTTTTTCCTTAGTTTTGCTCTGTTTTGGCCGTGAACTTCAAACGGTGAGTCGTGGGTTTTGAGTGTGAGTCGAGGGTTTCTGTGAGTTGAGTGAGACTTAGGAAGGTCCTAGGAAGCGTTTGGTGTAGACACCGTGAAGGGGGGTGACTTGGGTGGCCGGAATGGAAAACAGAGGTTGTACGGGTTCTGTTTTCGAGCTAGGGATGAGGACTTAGGGTCTGTGTCGAGGTGTTAGAGTGAGGGGAATATGTTGCTTAGGACTGGATGGGGAGAATGGTGAAGACAGGGAAGAAAACGGTGCAGGTACGGCGGAGAACCGGGAACGCCGGTTCAGGCCGGTTCGCCCAAGGAAAACGATGATGAACAGTGCCCGTGTGCAGGCGCGTGAGGCCCACGCGTAGCCACTTTGGGCGGCGCGTGGGGGGCGTACGACCGTGTTTGGGAAAATAGTCAATTGAGTTTTTGTTCTAAATGTTATAACGAATCCATTGGAATAGGTTTCAGGTTAATCAGATGTCGATTCGGAGTAGTTCTGCCGGGTTGAAGGTTTAGGGTTCCGGTTCGTTACGTGTAGGACCCGGGGAGTTTTGGGGAAAATTAGGTGGATCTTCGTAGATGTGTTAGTAACGTACTTTGGTGATTGTTGACAGGATCGGGATTTCCCGAGGAAGCTGAGGAACGTACGGGACGTACGGGGCGAGAGTGATGTGCCGGTATCTGTGAGTGGACCCTTTCTCTAAACTCGAGCATGCATAACTGCTTTTAATTACTTTTTTTTATGGTTTTACATGAGATTCCATGATTTTTAAATATGTGATGTTGGTTTTACATTATTGCACGTTTTTCGAGAAAAAGCTGGATTTCTGATTTTGATGCTAAGCTTTTGGGTTTTCAATCTATAATTGTTTTCTGATGGTTATAAATGGATTATGAGATATGATTTTGGTAATAAAGGTTTTGGTTTTAAAATCGGATTTTGAGAATCGAGATTTGGTTTTAAAGTTGAAAAGTGGAATTCCGGATTTGGGTTCGGAATGACGGTTTTAGATTCCGGAAGGGCATCAGACCTGTGATTTTGGATTCGGGTTTGGATGTGGATTTAGAAATGGTTTTCAAATGGTTTTGGATTGGATTTGCTGGATCTGGATATTGGGTTTAAAGACCCGGATATTGATTTGACGGGGGACGGGCCTAGTTTGGGTTTAAAGACCCGGATTGAGTTTAAAGACTCGGGAGTTTAAAGACTCGGATATATATTGATATTTCCCCCGTAGGCCTGTTGAGTTTAAAGACTCAGGAGTTTAAAGACTCGGATATTATTGAGGCCTGGATTGAGTTTAAAGACTCGGATAGGTCTAGCTGGTTTGATCGGATAATGATTGTTTGAGACTCATGTTTTATGATACGGTTTTATGATGGTTATGACGTGCTTTCTGTAACTGCTTTCAATTCTGTTTTTATGACGATCTTTATGTGAATTATAACTGTTTTCAATAACTAGGTTATGCATGTGATTTCAAAACGGAGGGCTAAAACCCTGGTTTTATTATGAAATGGTTTTCGGAAATTCTTTTCTTATTTATTGTCCACTCACACCTTCTGTTTTAAATTGCCCTCCAGATCGTGGAGCTAGCGCGGGGTTGTGACGTCGAGGCAGCGTGGGAGGCATAGAATTTTTGAGAGTGACCCCGAAGTGCTTTAAATTTTCCGTTGTGCGTGTACCTTGTTTATCGGTTTTCTTTCCTTTGTATTTTAGTACTATGCTCTGTACATACGTTTGACTTCGAGATGTTTAAATTTTCTCCTGCGTCTGACTGCGTATTTTTGTGGTTTTACGTGAGCTTATTGCGGTTTAGTGTCGGGGCGTCAGACAGGAGAAGGATTTACCTCGGTTTTCGGGGTGAAACCGTGGTGTGTCCTGACATTTGGTATCAGAGCATAGGTTTTTTGAGTTTTCTGGGTTTGTGTTTGTTGTGAGGTTGTGTTTACGTTGTCTGATTGCTTCTATGCCTCTTTCAGTGTGCGATTGATGATGCCTCTGAGACGTAGACCCTCTCCACGACCTGAAGACGAAGTGGCGAGAGGAACAGAGAGTGCTACGATTGAACGAGCCCAGCGGCTCGGGTCTACGAATTTTAATGGTGGGGCAGATCCTGAGGAAGCCCAGAGGTGGATCACGAGACTTGAGCGGATCTTTGCAGTAATGCATTGCGCACCGGAGGATCGAGTGTTACTTGCGACTTTCTTACTAGACGGTGCGGCGTACGAGTGGTGTTATACCCTCGAGTTGTCTGGCTGGGATGCCCATACAGTGACCTGGGAGATGTTTCGGGAGAGGCTCTTAGTTCAGTATTACCCTCGTTCTTTCCGAGATGCCAAGGAGGGTGAGTTTCTGCAACTTCAACAGGGGAATCTGAGTGTAGCTGAGTATGAACAGAAGTTCCAGATGTTGTCTCGGTTTGCTCCTGCGTTTGTGGCCACTGAAGCCGAGAAGTGTCATAGGTTTGAGTTGGGCCTGCGAGATAAGATTCGAGCCATAGTGACGGCTGGATCGTTTACTACCCTCCGAGAGTTGTCGGACGCTGCGGTGTGAGTTGAGGCTAGCTTACCGGTACGACGCCAGGAGCCACATTTTTCTGGAGTTTTGAGTCTGAGGACACCGAAGAGAGGTAACTTTAGTGGAGCATCGTCGTCGGGCGATGATCGTTTTGGTAGACCTGGTAGTTTCCAGAGTTCAGGATTTCGGGGTTACCTAGCACAGCCGACTCCACAAGCTAGTGCGACGTCTGTTGCGTCGACGGGGAGACCGAGTTCTTCTGGTCGGGATGTTTGTTTCTACTTTGGGGAGCGAGGTCATTTCCGACGTGAGTGTCCACTGTTACCACAGGAAGGTGGTTTAGGTCGAGGATCAGCGGAGCCCGGACGGAGTACAGTGTCAGCGTCAGGGACAACCGGCACTAGAGGAGGTGGTGGTGCCACTAGTAGTTCGAGAGGACGTGGTAGAGCTTCAGGATCTCAGGCCCGAGTGTTTGCGATGACTCAGCAAGAGGCTCAGTCGGCACCAGGTGCGGGGACAGGTACTTTTATTATCCTTGGTTGTGTCGTACCTCTTTTGTTGTTGGATTTCGGGGTGAAACCGGGGTGGGTCCTGACAAACATTG
The DNA here is from genome assembly GCA_032719365.1 of Prinsepia uniflora. NCBI lineage: Eukaryota > Viridiplantae > Streptophyta > Magnoliopsida > Rosales > Rosaceae > Prinsepia > Prinsepia uniflora. The sequence continues at coordinate 35,340,193 of CM064875.1, read as the reverse complement.
TATAGTTCTCTGAACCTATCAACATCAGACTACCGAACGATGTTTACTTCGTAATCCACAACATAATTTGACCTAATGATCGGAATAGCATTTGGAGGACCCAGCCCGGCCTCTAACTCGGTCCTCGAGCTACTTCGCACTTCACCCGATCATTTTCCATCTGAATCACAAGGGGTTGCGACGATGAGACTTTTTGACCGGCACCTTACTGCTCTACATTCCTCTTTGGGTTGTTTAATGACAGTGCCTGTCTCTTATTATCAAGAAAACTAGATTAGTCTTGCTCCCGTCAAATAGCTCAAGTCAGACAAGAGATAATACTAATTTCGTTTTCGCCTAATTTATTTACTTCACCATACCTATTCCGTCCTTACAAGGTTACACATCCGACTCACTTATACCCGTCAAGTGGCGAGGTAATTCTTGTTTAACCTTATTCCGGGTCTTATTAATATTTTAATCAATATTTGAAATTTTATCCTTAATTCTTACACAGTAATCCTTGTTATTCCTATTATAAGTCATCAACCATATAATCCTATCATGTTCATAGTTTATCAATCATAGAACCATCTCAAACCATCATAAATATACACAATTGACCCACCTACAATTATAAGTCTTCCTCATAATTCTTTTAACATTATCCTATCTAATTCGAAAAATATACATAACTTAAGCCTTTAAGTGATTTTCATATTTTAAGTGTAATTAAGGAAATATAAATAAGCATAAACATTTTGAATGATCATAACTTTCTCATACTATGTCCAATTAAGTCCATTCTTAAACCATTAAACTCAAGAAATTTAGACAAAAAACTTTCGTGTTCATCGAACGGCGAGAATCCCCCGCACGCGCCAGCCAAAGTGCCTGCGCGTCGTCCTCACGCGCAAGGTACTGTTCACCGTCCCTAACACGACAGACCAGGTTCACTAGTTTCATGGTCACCCAAATCAGCGACCGTGACTCAGTTCAAACTCCATTTTTCCTTCACGCTTTTCGTGTTGTAAATATCCAGACTCATCCTAGGACTACTAGAAATGGATCTATGAACTCATAAGCAAGTTTTCTTACCTCAAACTTGCAACTCGAGCTTCCACCTTCTCGGCCTTGGTGTCCAGGTTCGTTTCTGTGGTTGTCTTTCGTCCAACCTTCATTATTCCAGACTTAAAATGATCGTAAGACCATCAGAGGGTTGTTACGATGCCTAGTTTGAACGTCCTGGCCTAGAACTAGATGGTCTGACATTGAGCATGATAGGTTCAATCATGGTTCCCAGTCGAGACGTCTCCTTTCTTTAGTATCTTCCTCATTTTTCCTCATTTGGATCCCCTCCATTCCCCTTTCAGGGTTTCCTTTCCTTTTCTCTTTTTCCCTGAACCACGCCCCTCATATTTTCTAGTGTTTCTCTCACCGCCACCACCTTAGTGGTTCGACTAAGCCTTCCCGAATTCCTCCTCCTCAACCTTCCAACAATACATGCACACAATATATATATATATATATATATACTCTTGAGTCAGTGGAAAGGGTGGGAGGGAAATATGGATAATTTTCTAGACTATTCACATGGTTCACATGTCTAAAATTTGAAATTACCAAACTACCCTTAATGCCAAAATTAGAATTATACCCTTAATCTTTCTAGGCCAGTAACGATTTCACTTGAGCTCCGATTTTGGCCTGCTGCCTGCCTATGAACTCAAAATACCAAGATCTACGTAACGACCTTTTCAGAATTCTCGAAGGATGTCCCGATCAAAAAATCACCATTTTAACTTATAGGGGAAAAATCGTCATTTTTCCTTTTCTTGAATATTCGGGGTATTACACTTAATGCTACATCTAAAATATCAATCGTGGTAGATGAGGCAGAGCAACTTCCAGTCGACGAGGACCCACTAGTGGATGATGAAATACTCCTCTCACTCGACGCATCACTTGTCGAGTGAGTAGGTGTTTCATTACTAAAAGTTTGCGGGGGATTTGCCCCTAGATCCACTCATTGACTTAGACTCTACTAAATACAAGTGCAAGAAGAAGAGAAACTACAACTATGCACACCACTAGTCCTACCAACAAAAAAATTCACAAGCGTGAAACAAAATAACCTCAAGTTTCTGCTAATCGGCAGTGGAGAAGTGTGATCGGTTGTCAACTTCTGAATCAAATTCAATCGGCAATAGGACGCTTGATCGGTAGTAGGACACTTGATCGGTAGAAGTTCCATGCTCTGACAATTTCCTTGCGCAAAAATGGAAAAATTAGGCTTTCTAGCTCCTTTTATAGGTGCATGAGGTGCCTCGGGATGCGAACTACCAATCTGAAACGGTGCCACGCGTCTGTCATCCTATTCATACATACGAATTATACGTTCAAATACGTACACCCTCTGTACTAAAAAAAAAGTAAAAAGGTCAGATTCTTGAAATCTAAAAACTACCGAGTAACCATGAAGTCTTCTCTGACCGACACACAAACACACTTTGCACGATCAGACACTTAATGTGAAGTAACCTCTCATGTCAATGCTCTGATTGACAAGCAAGCATATTGCGACCAATCGGAAGCAACTGGTGAGGTGCTCTCGTGGCCCTAATAAGCAGGCGGGAACATTGCGATGAATTAGCATCCACTTGCGAAGTACCTTCACATGCCAATATTGCAATCGACAAGTAGGAACATTTGGATCGATCAGCAGACTTTAGCGAAGTTCTCTCGTGACTCCGCTTGGCAAGCATGAACATCGCGACCGAACAACAGCCTTTGCGAAGCACCCTCTCATGCCAAAGCTACAATCGGCAAGCAAGCACATTGTGACCGATCAAAAGCCTCTTTCGAGGAGCTCTCACGATCTTCATTAGCGAGCAGGAACATTGTGACCGATCAGGAACTACTTCACATACCAAGGCTCCAATCGGCAAGTAGGAACATTGCGGCTGATCGGTAATCTCTAACGAAGAACTCTCGCGATGACACTCCGAGAGCAGGAACATAACGACTAAACAAAATCCTTTGTGAAGTACCCTCTCATTCAATGTTCAAATCAGTAAGCAAGCACATTGCAACCGATCAAAAATATTCAATGAGGTGCTCTCACCGCACTAATCAACAAGTAGGCACATTGTGACCGATCAAAAGGATTTTCCTATATCCTCTCACAACCATTCGGCACACAGAAATCATCCTAACAAACTCAGCACTGGGAACTAGTGCAACACTGGTTGACCGAGGCACAGTTCCTCCATCCAACACTTGGGGGACTAAAGGGTACATTCCCCTGGTCGGTCGACATGTAACGGCCTAAGTTACAACTCCTAGACTGAGGAAATCCAACTCACTCAATGACTTAGGGGATTAATGTTGATATCATGTCGACCAACTAGACTTCGTACAAGTCGCACCATCGTAAGCATCCGATCCACCGCCAGGTGATCAGAAAATAGGTTAGTCAATAGGCATTACTAGTGTCGTCAATTAGCAGATAACTACAATCATGGTAATCGACAAGCCTAACCAGGAATGTCACGCGGAAATATCTACCAACAGCACGCGTCCCACAAAGGCACAAGTCAAAGCCACTCGGCAGTCGTACTCGGCAGGTATGAACGGTACCCTTGTTTTGAGTAAGTTGTCATTACCTACTCCCTAACATGCTAGGAGATCCATAGCCACCTAGCATACATCCCAAATTTGGGGGACGCATGGCAACATCTCCCATTGTAGCTTAAACCCTACTTCAATAGTTTTCAACCACCACATTCATTGCCACTATAGATATCCCCAAAACCCTTTCATAAATGTAACTCTAATATACTTCTCTCTCTAAACACACACTGTTAGGACCCACCCCGGTTTCACCCTGAAAACTGAGGTAAATCCTGCTCCCGTCTAACGCCCCGACACTAAACCGAAATAAGCTCACGAAAAACCACCAAAATACACAGTCAGACGCAGGAGAAACTTTAAACATCCCGAAGTCAAACGTATGTACAGAGCATAGTACTAAAATACAAAGGAAAGAAAACCAATAAACAAGGTACACGCACAACGGAAAATTTAAAGCACTCCTGGGTCACTCTCAAAAATTCTATGCCTTCGACGCTGCCTCGACGTCACAACCCCACGCTAGCTCCACGGCCTGGAGGGCAATTTAAAATAGAAGGTGTGAGTGGACCATAAAGAAGAAAAGAATTTCCGAAAACCATTTCATAATAAAACCAGGGTTTTAGCCCTCCGTTTTGAAATCGCATGCATAACCCAGTTATTGAAAACAGTTATAATTCACATAAAGATCATCATAAAAACAGAATTGAAAGCAGTTACAGAAATCACGTCATAACCATCATAAAACCGTATCATAAAACATGAGTCTCAAACAATCATTATCCGATCAAACCAGCTCGACCTATCCGAGTCTTTAAACTCAATCCAGGCCTCAATAATACCCGAGTCTTCAAACTCCCGAGTCTTTAAACTCAACAGGCCTACGGGGGAAATAACAATATATATCCGAGTCTTTAAACTCCCGAGTCTTTAAACTCAATCCGGGTCTTTAAACCCAATCCGGGCCCGTCCCTCGTCAAATCAATATCAGGGTCTTTAAACCCAATATCCAGATCCAGCAAATCCATTCCAAAACCATTTTAAAACCATTTCTAAATCCACATCCAAACCCGAATCTGAAATCACTGGTCTGATGCCCTTCCGACATCCAAAACCATCATTCCGAACCCAAATCCGAAATTCCACTTTTCAACTTTAAAACCAAATCTCGATTCTCGAAATCCGATTTTAAAACCAAAACCTTGATTACCTAAATCATATCTCATAATCCATTTATAACCATCAGAAAACAATTATAGATTGAAAACCCAAAAGCTTAGCATCAAAATCAGAAATCCAGCTTTTTCTCGAAAAACATGCAATAATGTAAAACCAACATCACATATTCAAAAATCATGGAATCTCATGTAAAACCATAAAACAAGTAATTAAAAGCAGTTATGCATGCTCGAGTTTAGAGAAATTGTCCACTCAGAGATTCCGGCACGTCACTCGCGCCCCGTACGTCCCGTACGTTCCTTAGCTTCCTCGGGAAATCCTGATCCTGTCAACAATCACCAAAGTATGTAACTAACACATCTACAAAGATCCACCTAATTTTCCCCAAAACTCCCGGGTCCTACACGTAACGAACCGGAACCCTAAACTTTCAACCCCGCAGAACTACTCCGAATCGACATCCGATTAACCTGAAACCTATTCCAATGGATTCGTTATAACATTTAGAACAAAAACTCAATTGACCGTTTTCCCAAACACCGCCGCACGCGCCCCCACGCGCCGCCCAAAGTGGCTGCGCGTGGGCCTCACGCGCCTGCACACGATCACTGTTCATCATCGTCTTCCTTGCGCGAACCGGCCTAAACCGGCCTGAACTGGCATTCCCGGTTCTCCGCCGTTTCTGCACCGTTTTCTTCTCTCTCTTCACCATTCTCACCGTCCAGTCCTAAGCAACCTATTCCCCTCACTCTAAGACCTCGACACAGCCCCTAAGTCCTCATCCCTAGCTCGAAAACAGAACCCGTACAACCTCTGTTTTCCATTCCGGCCACCCAAGTCACCCCCCGTCACGGTGTCTACACCAAACGCTTCCTAGGACCTTCCTAAGTCTCACTCAACTCACAGAAACCCTCCACTCACACTCAAAACCCACGACTCACCGTTTGAAGTTCACGGCCAAAACAGAGAAAAACGACGGAAAAAAGGAATTACCTGTCGTCGATCGCCGCCGTGCTCACCGTCGCACTCCCTGGAGTCCACAGCATCGCCCCAGCTTCCTTTCGAGTCCAATCGATCAGCACACGACCACATGACCACCCAAACTCTTCTCTGGTCTCTCTGTTTTTTTTCCCGTGAGCTCTCAGACTCCTCACACACGAACACGACACCTCCAGACCTTCCCAACTCACTCACTATTTCTGTCTCGAGCTCTGGTCACTCACTCACTCACCCGTACACACAAACACCCACGGCCAACCTCCAATTTTCCCTCAATCTCCCCCTTTGTTTCTCTCTGATTCGAACACACACGGCTGCACAACCAAAATAATTGGACTGTGCACCCTAGAAACCTCTAGCCAAACCCCACGTGTCAAAATCCTCTCAACCCACTCACAAAAATCTCCTCTCTGCCCTGGACACTTGTCCAAATCCGGTTGCACCAAGTCCCATGTGCAAAAGACCAAAATGCCCCTCTTTGACTCCAAAATTACAATTTTGCCCTTACCGTTTTAGACCCGTAACTTACACATCCTAACTCCGATGGACACGGGCCGTCTGTCGTTGAATTCAGGAAAACGAGATCTACTTAACGGTCCTAGTTCAACGTGTCAAAACCCAAACGTACAAAAAGTCAACTTTTTCCCCCTAGTTTAACCAAATTACGATAATGCCCTCAACCTGCCGAACATCATAACTTCCTCCTATGTCACGGTCCTCGGTCAAAGTCCATTTCACCGCCCGAACTAAAAGTACACATTTTGCCCAAACCAGGGGCAAAATCGTCATTCTACGCTAACCCTAATTTCCGGGACGGGTCGTTACAATGTCCCGACAGAGATTGAGATGACAATTCCGCTAAGAAGGGCGAGGCTAAGTGAGCCACCAGAAGGGACGATGTTATTCTACATTCATTGTTTCGAGCATGGTATGCAACTACCAATGCACCCGTGGTTGCAGGACATTTTGGCCAAGGCGAAGATTTTCATCGGCCTGTTAAATAAGAACATATGGATTATGCTGATCGAGTGTACATGACCTTCCATTTGTGTGGTTTTCTTGAACCAATTTGGGACAAGCTGTGCTATCTGTACAAGTTCATAAAGCAAAAAAACGGCCCAAGGGTGGGTGCAGATCGAATATGTAAACAAGTCGGTCCGTGGGGCCTTTATCACAGACATACCGACCTCGAAGAAAAGTTGGAGGCATAGATTCTGCTGCGAATTGGGTCCTTGGGATGGGGATGTGAGTCGAGTCAGAAATCGAATACAAACACATTTTTAATCGGAAGGTTGTGATACGTGGCGATTGAGACTTTATTATGTATGTTGGTGAAGATTGAGTGCCTGCCGATTGTGATGCAGAATGCCTTGTTCTCTATGCAGGTGTGTTCAAAGGTGGTGGTAGTGCTGAGGAGCAGAAAGCCTCCAAACATGTTTTTTCAGACCCGTAGTGATATGGATCGGGGGCCATTGTGTGTTGAGACTGCCAGACAATTTGGTCAAAGTTGGATTGATCAAACGACCTGGTAAATGTAGTTGGGTTGATTTTCGATTAGCCTAGCAGTTTTCTTGCAGATTAGTGCTAACTTTGTTTGTGTTTTTTATAGTTCACCCTGCAGTTTGGAAAGTAACAGAGAGGAAGATGAATGAGACGATTGAGAAATATCGCTAGATTACCGAGAAGGACAGTGGAAGACAGGTCGGCCCAACGGGGGAATGGGGTATAGGCAAAAGTCAACTGCTAATCGGTCCAATCCGCCGAAGGATAATCAGTGGGAAGTGCAACCCAGTGGCGATGGGTCCTCCAATTGTTCTGAAAAGAGCTCGCTGGTCGGCTTGAAGTGGCCTACCATCAGGGGAGTAGATTAGGACAGGCTTCAACGAAAGAAGCTAATGAAGGCCCGTAAGAGGCAATCACCACTCGTGGTTGAAGTGGTCGAGGTTTAGGATGTCGATCATTACAAGAAGAAAGTTACGCATATTAAGGTGATTAAGACGGCCCGGGATAGGGTGTCCAAGGAACCAAGGCTCGATCTTCTGATATGCGATATGCCTAATCCGCTCAAGAGACCATAGTTCTTTCATGGTCTTTGATCTTTCTTTGTTGAGTCGATCGAGATGGCCAACATTTTCCAGTCGGCCAAGGTGGATGAGAGCTGGTCACAAGCGACCAAGTGTATGCACACTATTGTTGTGTAGATCATCAACTCCCCGGTGCTAGACTCTTCTAAGTCTTTCATAGAGATTAACGAGATGAGTGTTTCTAGTCTCCCCGATCGGTGTATGAAGGTCATAGATGAGCAAGTCCAAGTATGCTTTCTTGTCCCTTTCGATTGATACTACAGATTGGCATATATATATATGGTGTTTTTGTTATTTACGTGGTTTAAATAAGTGATTTTATGTCGACAGTGTTTTGACGAGGTGTACATCGCCTTGTATAAATGGGCCAAGCAAGCTCCATGGGTAGAAGCCAATTGGAAGGCTGTTTGACAACGAGAAGAAAATCTAAATTCCAAAAATCAGGAGGCCAACCTGGCTCTAAAGCTCATGGGTGAGTTGGAGTGGGAGGTGCACCGCCAAAGGAAACTTGCGGAGGTTGCCGAAAAGGTGATTGCTCAGAGAGATGAGAATGTCCATGCCTTCCATAGAGAGCTTACAAACCGAGACAAACAGTTGATCGTTCTTCAGGGACAGGAGGTGGAAATTGATTGGCTTTGCGCAATCTTAGCGGTCAATCGGTAGGAGACCTTATAGGCCTTCATGGATGATACAGTCATCTAGAGTTACATGGATCTCATAATGGCCGAGGTTGAAGATGACATAATGCAACGCGTGTTGTTCTTCAACCCTAGCCTGCCGATGTAGTTCTCTAGGCTACACAAGGCCCTTGAGCTAACTAAAACGTTCAAGTTGCTGGAAGGTGTTGGTAGGTTGACCATAAGTGAAGCACTGATGGGAGGTCATAGGCTGAGCACGGAGGAAAAGAAGCCAACCAATAGGGTGTCGAAGAAGCTGGAATCTACTGTGGCCGGTCGAGCTAAAGAGAACGACAAGAGTACTGACGAGCACATTGAGGTTAAAGATTGAGTGCTAATGGGCAAAGACTTGTAAATTTTTTTGGTTTGTTTCTTTTCCGGGTATACCATGTGTAACTATAGTCTGAACAACTTGAATTTATTCAAGTAATGTTTTTTTACTTTCGTTTGAATAAAATTTCATTTGAGGATTGCATTTGGCTTTGATGTGTGTCTGTCGAGTGAGGCATAGATGCAATAATTTTTGTTTTCAATCCGTTTGTATGCTTGAATGTAATTGTGGGATGATTGTATGTGAAATACTGCCTAGTGTAGAAGGGATCGAGAGAATTGTGAGGCATCCTAGTTCTAGCCAGTGAGGGTGCCAAGTCGGGCGGACTTCGTGTTTTTCAGTGATGGCAATGTGGATGTACAAACATCGTAGTGAACTTTTCAAGTAGGTGCCTTGCTGTTCGGTCATGATGGTGAAAGGGTGTCGATCACAGTGGAAATGAGTGGGGAGATGTGCCCATGAGTGCGGTGAAAACCCTAATGTGGGAGTGTAGGCCGATCAACCATAGTGAGACAAGAGTTTTGAGCACGGTGCCGGTGGTCTGGATGTTATACCTGAAATTCGAGGAAGTTGGTTGATCGGCCGTTGTACCGTCTAGGTGTCGATGAAGGCTGAGATACTAGGGAAACCTTCCCAAAAATGGATGGGTCGATCGGCTGGTGTAGGGCCTGGTTGTAGATACGGGCGATGTAGAGACGGTTGGTAAAGTGCCAAGTTGGGGCTGAGGGTTACAAAATACCCTTGCCATATGTGTGATTCCAATCGGACGTGGGTACAAATAAGTATCGAATTGGGCTGCAAATCATGGTGACAACATGTTCTGGAGTTGGGTGTGGAAGTGTAATGAGACCCCCCAAATGAAGGCATGGTTGAGCAGTTGTATCAATGGTTTGGTGTCGTTTGCCAGTGTTGGGAGACAGCTAATTGAGATGACGTAGTGAATTGAGATGATTGAGAAAGTAAGGTAGTGTTGATCAGAAAATTGTCCAAGGCCGAATGTGTCACAACCTATCCCAATCCCCCCCTGGGGATTAACACGGGATGTGTCGTGATCCCGTCTGACACGAAGTGTCAGACCAGAGAAAATTTAAACCTTTAGCTCGATCGCCTTCGAGAGCACGCCAGGATCCGGTGGAGGAGTGTGATGTCTAGGTCTCTGCTACAGTCCGTATCCGTAATCAACCTGAAGGGCATTAAAAACCAAAAAACACTGTGAGTGGACAAAAAGCAATAGTTTAATAAACCACATTTCACAAAGACATTTATGCCCTTCACTAAAAAGCATCCATGCATAGGAAACCATTTATCAAACCACATATGTTTAATCAACCATATTTAGGGTCTCAGCCCTAAGTTCCGTAAATTTAAGTCAAACGGGCCCCTGCCCAAAACCAATTATACAAATCCATAATCATATCAAACATATGTTGGAACCTAGCCCAAATCCATTTATTATTCATAAAACACAATTTCGCAAATCTAAGAAATCATGTTTATCATATATCAAATAACCAATCCCGTCACGGTATCTAAAGCTACGCGCGTGGTACCCGGAGTCTCAAATCCCAAGTTTCCCTAGGGTCCACCCAGGTCAATGTTCGCAGATCAATGACCCTCCTTAGGGGTTATAATCCATAATAGCCTTCCTGAGAGTAAGGTACCCAACATGGGCGACTCCACTCAATTAGTGCTCCGTGACTACTCCGGGGTCCACCCAGGCTAACGTCCCTCCTCGGAGGAGACAATCCATAAATATGTAAAGGATGGTATATGAAAAACCATTTTGAAATCATTCTCAAAACCTTTCAAGGGTTCATGCCTGGTCCCTATAAACCGTCATGAATTAGAAATCCATTTATGGGTCATCGACCCGAAATCACAATCGTAAACCATAACTGGGCCCTAAGCCCGAATTCAAATACCAACTGGGCCTCCAGCCCGATTTGTAAACCAACTGGGCCTCGTGCCCAATTTTATAAACCAACTAGGCCTTCCGCCTGATACGCAAACCAACTGGGCCTCGAGCCCGATACGTAAACCAACTTGGCCTCTGGCCCGATGCTTTGTTAAATCAAATGGAGTTCAAGTCCGAGAGTTCGTAAATCAAATGGGACTCGTGCCCGATTCCATATTTTCAAATCCAAAATCAGTTCACGAACCAATTGGGCCCCTGGCCCGATAACATGACTAAAAGGGACTTCGGGTCTGAGGGTTTCCAAAACAAGTGGGTCTCATGCCCGATTTTACCTTTTCAAATCCAAAACCATTTCATTCAACCATTTACAAATCCATAAGCACGTATAATCAGTGAAAAACCGTAAATCTCGATTTACGTGTCGCCTCGAAATGCGTGAAATTATGTAAATCACTAACATCCAAATCATCATCATAGAATCACATCTATAAACGATATAAAACATTTATGCATGCATCACAGTTTAGAAATCAAGGTCCACTCACAGACCGTCCTAAGCTGCCGTCTCGATTTGCATGCCATAAGCCTCCCCGGGCCAATCACTGTCATCGGGACTCCCAAGCCTGTCCAAATCACTTTCGAGGGTTAATAACTAACTTAAAAACCTCTCATTGAAGTCCCGTAATTTTTCCAAATTTTTAACTATTTTTAAACTCGATCCTAAACCTTTAGATGTCCCGAACTATATCGAGACAGTGTTCGATCGACATGAAACCAGTCCAAAATGTTCTTTACATCGAATTGATTATTTCATATGTTGAACACTACCCAAAATTATGCTTCACGCGCCCCCACGCGCCGCCAAAAGGGGCTGTGCGTGAAGCCCACACACCAAACAGTGTCATCCCCCACTTCTGCGGACTGGCCGGTTCAGACCGGTCCAAACCAGTCTGGTCCAACCGAACCGGTGGTCACGGTTCACGGCCATTCCTCACCCGTTTTCGACCCATTTTCCTCCATTTTAATCCATATAGGTTCCTCTAACCATTTCCTATCCATTTATGCTTTCAAACCTACAAAAATGAACCAAAACCATACCTCCACGATCGAAGAATGGCAACGGCCATCTCCTTCGCCATCTTCGGCCACCATGGCCAACCCAGGCCTTGCTTCAAATCCCTCTCGATCCCTTGCAACCTCAGAAGCATTTTCCAATGAACCAAAACAGTTATCATTCTTGAAAACGAGATCTCCCATTTTTAAACCAAAACAAGCATATTTTCGAGAAGGCCACTTACCATCGTCGTCGTGCACGACCACCACCACCACCACCACCACCCCTAGGCTCGTCTCCGCCCCCAGAACCCATTGGGTCCAACCAGAACGATCAACAACCTCCCCAAACCCGAGTAATTACATTTGGAACCATTTCTGACAGGACCCATCCCAATCCCCCCGGGATTAGTACGGGATGACCCTGCTCCCGTCTGACACGAAGTGTCAGACAAGGGATATTTCTGACCTTTGCCCTTCTGGGCTATCAGAGTACGCCAGGATCCGGAGGAGGCATGTGATATATCAGTCTCTGCTACAGTCCACATCGTATCCAACCTGAAGGGTATTAAAAACAGAAAGACTGTGAGTGGACAAAAAGTAATAAGTTTATAAAAACATTTCATAAGAAAGACCTTTATACCCTTCACTAAAAAGCATGCATACATAGTAAAACCATTTACTCAAACACGTATGTTAAAACATCCATAGTTAGGGTCACAGCCCCAAATTCGGTAAATACAAGTCACACGGGCTCCTGCCCAAAACCATTTATAGAAAACCATAACACAATGAACATATGTGGGATCTCAGCCCAAATCCATTTATCATTATAAACACAATTTCCCAAAACCAATTGAAATCATGATTATCCATTATATTCATATCCAGAACCTGTCACGGTAAAATAGAGCTACACGTGTGCTAACCGGGGTCTCAAACCCAAGTCTCTCCAGGGTCCACCCAGGTCAATGTCGGTGATCAATGACCCTCCCTGGAGGTAACGAACCATGCCCATCCTGAGAGTAAGGAACCCAACTGGGGGGCGACTCCACTCTGTCAGTGCTCCGTGACTACTCCAAGGTCCACCCAGGCCAACGACCCTCCCCGGAGGAGACAATCATATATAAAGGATGGAATATGAAAAACCTTTTGAAATCATTATTTAAATCGTTCTAGGATTCATGCCCGGCCCCTCATAAACCGTCATGAACCATAAAATCCTTTTCAAGGGTTCATGCCGGTTCCCATAAACCGTCATGACCCGTAAATCCATTTCAAGGGTTCATGCCAGTTCCTATAAACCGTCATGAACCATAAAAACCATTTGTAACACATAACTGGGTGCTAGGCCCGAATCCACAAAGAAACTGGACCTCAAGTTCGATTCGTAAACCAACTGGGCCTCCGGCCCGATTCCGTAAATCAAATGGACCTCAAGTCCGAGAGTTACCTTTTCAAATCCAAAATCAATTCATTTAACTATTTTCAAAACCATAAGAATGGAAAATCAAAGTAATTCCGGAAAACCTCGATTTACGTGCAAGCACGTAAATCGCCTCGAAATACGTGAAACCATATAATTCACAAGCATCCAAATGCACTCACGGCATCAAAAACAAGTATTTAAAACATATAATAAACATTTATGCATGCACCAATTTAGAAAACAAGGTCCACTTACAGACCGTCCGAAGCCGATCACCGTCACCGGGACTTCCAAACCTGTCCAAATTTTAATAGAAGGTTACTAACTACTTAATTAACCTCCTACTAAAGCCCCGTAATTTTCCCGAATTTTTAACTATTTTTAATCTCGAACCTAAACCTTCCGATGCCCCGAAACATATCGAGACGGTGTCTGATCGACTCGAAACCAGTCCCAAAATGTTCGTTACATCGAATAGATGATTTCGTATGTTGGAAAATTCCCCAAATTATGTATCACGCGCCCTCACGCGCCCCTAGAAGGGACGGTGCACTGTTCATCGTCTTCATGCTTCAGCTGGTTTAGACCGGCCGATTCACTGGTTTGGCCGGTCCAGTTGGACCGGCGTGACCGGTTCGAGGTCCCCCACTCCTCATTTTTCGTCAAATCTTCTTCTTTTCAATCCCAATCTTCCTAATTTAATGTTTTCTATCAATTCCAATTAATAAAACTAACTAAAACACCTTAAATCCTATCCAAGAACAAAGAGGCTCACGGCCTCTGTTTTCACGGCTACCCTCACGGCCTCCTCCGCCGTGAACCAGCCTCCAAAACATCTTAAAACTATCCTAGCAACCAAATCAACTCATCCTAATCGTCCAACAGCCAACATAATATCAAAATCAAATTGAAAATGGGAATTGGGCCTTACCGAGCACCCTCTCGGGTTTGTCTCCTCCAAGCCGCTGTACACGGCGGGTCTGGCCGTCCAGGCCGGCCACCAACATCCAACATCCTCCCCTCACTCTCCTGGTTTCTCAGATGTCCATGGGTGAAGGTTTGGATTGGATTGGTTTGGGTACAAAGAATGAGATCGGGTGGGTTTGGAAATGGAAAGAAATGATCGATGCATGTATGTAAGGGAAGGGCCAGTGGATGGGTGACACTTGTCACTCATCCATTGGCCCTTGGGATAAAATCTGGGCCCCACTAAAGTCCAAAACTCAAGTCGTCTCGTAAAACGCGCAATAGTACTTTCGTACTTCCGTGAACCGTAACTTCTCCGTCGAACGTCCGAATTAGACGTGTCGCCTGTCTACGGGTTCGTATCATCCTTATCTACGTAACAGTCCTTGGCCCTTGGCCATCGGACATCCCGGTCAAAAAGTCAACTTTTGACCCCTTTTAACTGAAATTACCAAAATGCCCCTAAACTTCCGAAAGTCATAACTTCCTCCTCGGACGTCGGAATTGAACGTGTCACCTGTCTATGAACTCGTGACGTCACGAACTACGTCACAGTCATTGGTCATAGTCCATTTGACCGCCCGAATGAAAATTCAACATTTTGCCACCATCAGGGGCAAAACGGTCATTTTGCATCGTTCGTCCGATTTCGCCTAACTAATCACCGATTAGCCTCACTAATCGTGATTAGTCGCTAATCTAATCTAGGAATTTGGGTCGGGTCGTTACAACCTTCCCTCCTTAATTAATTTCTTCCTCGAAATTCCAACCGTTCTTCCCTCCTTAATTTAGTTTCATTCTCGAAACTCCAGCTATTTTGATTCCACATCTACCTCGTGGAAATAATTCGATCTCACGACACGTGTACACTTGTACACCCACTAACTAGAATAAAACTCGTCTGCACCCAGACGTACCACTAACACTCTCGTCGTATCAACTACGTTCGACCACGTCGAATGATAGAAACCACACGTTACGAGTTGACACCACTTGTCAAATCTACCGTTTTCGTTGACACAACCACTAGACGATTCCCTACTCAATCAACAAACTATCTCGATATCTACTCCCACTGGGAGCCATCGAACCTCACTCAACGATCCTCATTGACACCTCCGACAAACTGTCAGCACTTGACAGTCGTCAGTCAAAAACTGACACTATACTCCCCCGTGGTTAGACTAACCACCAACATACTCAACCTGAGTATACACTAACCAACATCTAACTCGACCTGTGTGTAACTAGACCCATCAGAACCACTATGACCCAGTGCACAGTATCCAATGTCTAGTTCACGACCTCAACTAACCCAAGGGTATCAGAACTAATCCGACTACCTATACGCTCACCAACGTACCACTGGTATAACCTATATACCGTCACCAGACACCACAAGTCCGCCCAGTATCGTACCCCGAACAACGTACAGGGTACATACATCTATCCATCAATCAGCCTACAACCATCTAGGTCGTAGCCAATCACGTTTCAATTATGGAGTTCACTTGTCTAATCCAGCATCAGACAAATCGAAACTCCAACTCAACAACTATTTCCAAGTCCGAATTCGAATCCGCAATTTCGTAAGAAATCCCGAATCCAATCCCAGAAATCATATCCATAATCATGTCCAAATCCGAATCCGAAATCATTATTCCGTAAGTTAGCATTTGGAATAACCATTCAGAACCCAAATCCATAAAAGAAATTCCACAGTAAAGCTCTAGAATCAAATCCTGAATCGTCACCCAGAATCCGATTCCAAAACCCAAATCCAGAAATCCACTTCCAAGTTCCAAAATCAAATCCTGAATCGTCATCTAGAAATCTGATCCCAAAACTCTAAATATCGTTCACGTCTACCGAGACGTATCAAAACCGAACCTATCGGTTACCTGTTCAAATGATTACACAATACTATCGATTGACTTCATAGGGAAGCCAATCACAACATCAACACCACACTAGGTCTGACAATAACCGACCACGTCGGAAAGCTACTTACCTGAGTAATATACCATACGGGATTCACTTTGAAAAGAAGTTCAGTCCCAACATCTACAAGTCCAACATCCAAGTAAGTGCGATATACTCTCTACCCATCTGGATCATCAAAATCACGATCCAGATCCTATCATTACATTACTCGACCATGAACGTCACGATCGAGAATCGTCACAATGTCCAAGGTCCACAACATCACAATCCCGATCCCCATCGGGATCCACATAACCTCACTCAGCTAACAATCCATCTGATGACCCAAGACAAATCCCGGGTTCACCAACCAATAAACGATCAGCGTACTGGTGGTAACAACCATCAACATCATCTACCATCATCAATCATGGTAGAATCTGAGAAGTCACCCAAAATGACTTCAAAATATCTATTACCAATGCGGAAAATCCACA
This sequence comes from Prinsepia uniflora, assembly GCA_032719365.1. NCBI lineage: Eukaryota > Viridiplantae > Streptophyta > Magnoliopsida > Rosales > Rosaceae > Prinsepia > Prinsepia uniflora. The sequence continues at coordinate 35,323,531 of CM064875.1, read as the reverse complement.
TTCCACTCGTCACCTCAATCGTAACCTCCCGCGTTTCCGAAGCTCCAACCATGTCGGAACCAACATACTTGGACATCAACCACGTGTCCCCATTAGACTGGTTATAGACACATGCCCATTTACGACCGTATATGTACATCCAAAAGGATGTCAATTCATCCTAATCTGATGTACCACTCGACTGAAAAGTCACAAAAGACTCCTCAGACAAATCTCTACATACCACCATATCTGACCAATCCTGACCAACTGGTCGCTAAACCCCGCGACAGATCTAGTCTGACCAACTGGTCACTAATCCCCCATGATAATACTCGATCCTCACTCCTCAACTACCGATGGATCCTATCTAGTCCATCACTATCCGTGATCCACTCCCGAACCACAGATACCGAACATATACGTATCTCGATGGAGTCACATCCCAACTCGTGACTCATCGTCGTCACAATCACCGGCACCAGCACCAACACTAGTACCAGTATCAACAATATCACCTGTCAGCATCAGCACAAAGTGTCCACACTAGCATCAACAATAACACTAGCACACCATGTGCAAAACTGACAACCCTGGATCTCCGCTCATGCCGAGCGACGACCTTGAACCTCTGCTCGTTTAGGAGAAACTCTGCCTCCCTCGTACCCAACAACTCTGGGTAAAGTCACCCTGACAACTCATACGAGAAAAGGAAACACTCCTCGAACGTCCCCGTCTCATTCTGCGATCACACTCAGCCGTAACCGAGTCGAATCCAGAATCACTGCTTGTACATATGCGTTACTCACGTACCTCGTATCATCGTCACGACTGACGATCCCATCGTCACAATCGTCACGGAAACCTGAGTCTACACGACCTGATAAGACTCGACAACGTCCATCAATAGTAGCGTCTATCACAACCTCGCGTAGACCTAACTACCAGGCACCACTATCGAGACTCCGCATCCAATAGAATCACTCGCCCGTACCAAATACTCCGTATCCCACTAAGGGATTCCATCGACAAGTACCAACCCTGATAACATGTCCAACCAAACTCTAACTAGTCGCAACTCGACTCAACCAATGTCGTCTACCAGGTCGCCAATGACCTTAGTTGCACCAAACCACAACTGTGGTAGCACGACAACCAACTCGGTCTAATCGATAAGTACAACCCCGACTGCGAAGTGCAGTCCCAACACAAGCTAACATGACTAGACCGACTAACGAATCCAAATCTGAATAGTCGTCCAAGTCAAATCACTCGTCAACTCACATTCCTGAATCGTACACCTAAGGTAGGGTTCCACAACCACACCTAGAGTTCACCTGAACCCAACTGCAAGCTACCAACTGCAGTACAATCCACAATCTGACCGTCCCCGCGGTCTTGTCATCGAAAAGACGTCAATCCAATCCTACCGTCAATCCAACTAGGATTCCACGAAACCGACTGCTAACTGCCCTCTGCAATGTAATCCATAACCCAACAATATTCGACCATCCGATGATCACAATTCCCAACCAGTCGTCAAAACTAATCCTACGACATCGTGAAAAACGATCCCAACTAACCGTCTCACAATCAAAATGCTAACGTACGAATACGTTCATCCTTCCATAGGGTCCCACACTGTCATCCCTGATAGAACTATGGCAACCCCGGCATCAAGTGCTGAACCAAGACATTCCACGATTTCATCTTACTAACTATCGTACCGACACCCTAACTATCAGGTTGATCACGAACTGTAGCCCATTGAGATATCACATCCTCGACCTGCGTAAGGAGTAGTACACAAAACACGCTCTAGAATTCAGAGTAACACGAGCAACCATGCTCTAATAAACAATCCTACGCTCTGATACCACGCTGACAGGACCTATCCCAATCCCCCCGGGATTAGTACGGGATGACCCTGCTCCCGTCTGACACGAAGTATCAGACAAAGGATATTTCCGACCTTTGCCCTCCCGGGCTATCAGAGTACGCCAGGATCCGGAGGAGGCATGTGATATCTCGATCTCTGCTACAGTCCACATCTTATCCAACATAAAGGGTATTAAAAACAGAAAGACTGTGAGTGGACCAAAAGTAATAAGTTTATAAAAACATTTCATAAGAAAGACCTTTATACCCTTCACAAAAAATCATGCATGCATAGTAAAACCATTTACTCAAACACGTATGTTAAAACATCCATAGTTAGGGTCACAGCCCCAAATTCGGTAAATACAAGTCACACGGGCTCCTGCCCAAAACCATTTATAGAAAACCATAACACAATGAACATATGTGGGATCTCAGCCCAAATCCATTTATCATTATAAACACAATTTCCCAAAACCAATTGAAATCATGATTATCCATTATATTCATATCCAGAATCTGTCACGGTAAAATAGAGCTACACGTGTGCTAACCGGGGTCTCAAACCAAAGTCTCTCCAGGATCCACCCAGGTCAATATCGGTAGATCAATGACCCTCCCTAGAGGTAACGAACCATGCCCATCCTGAGAGTAAGGAACCCAACTGGGGGGCGACTCCACTCAGTCAGTGCTCCGTGACTACTCCGGGGTCCACCCAGGCCAACGAGCCTCCCTGGAGGAGACAATCATATGTAAAGGATGTAATATGAAAAACCTTTTGAAATCATTATTTAAATCTTTCTAGGATTCATGCCCGGCCCCTCATAAACCGTCATGAACCATAAAATCCTTTTCAAGGGTTCATGTCGGTTCCCATAAACCGTCATGACCCGTAAATCCATTTCAAGGGTTCATGCCAGTTCCTATAAACCGTCATGAACCATAAAAACCATTTGTAACACATAACTGGGCGCTAGGCCCGAATCCACATAGAAACTGGACCTCAAGTCCGATTCGTAAACCAACTGGGCCTCCGGCCCGATTCCGTAAATCAAATGGAACTCAAGTCCGAGAGTTACCTTTTCAAATCCAAAATCAATTCATTTAACTATTTTCAAAACCATAAGAATGGAAAATCAGAGTAATTCCGGAAAACCTCGATTTACGTGCAAGCACGTAAATCGCCTCGAAATACGTGAAACCATATAATTCACAAGCATCCAAATACACTCATGGCATCAAAAACAAGTATTTAAAACATATAATAAACATTTATGCATGCACCAATTTAGAAAACAAGGTCCACTTACAGACCGTCCGAAGCCGCGCCTCGATACGTGTGCCATACGGCTCCCCGAGCCGATCACCGTCACCGGGACTTCCAAACCTGTCCAAATTATAATAGAAGGTTACTAACTACTTAATTAACCTCCTACTAAAGCCCCGTAATTTTCCCGTATTTTTAACTATTTTTAATCTCGAACCTAAACCTTCCGATGCCCCGAAACATATCGAGACGGTGTCCGATCGACTCGAAACCAGTCCCCAAATGTTCGTTACATCGAACAGATGATTTCGTATGTTGGAAACTTCCCCAAATTATGTATCACGCGCTCTCACTCGCCCCTAGAAGGGACGGTGCACTGTTCATCGTCTTCATGCTTCAGCTGGTTCAGACCGGCCGATTCACTGGTTTGGCCGGTCCAGTTGGACCAGCGTGACCGGTTCGAGGTCCCCCACTCCTCATTTTTCGTCAAATCTTCTTCTTTTCAATCGAAATCTTCCTAATTTAATGTTTTCTATCAATTCCAATTAATAAAACTAACTAAAACACCTTAAATCCTATCCAAGAACAAAGAGGCTCACGACCTCTGTTTTCACGACCACCCTCACGGCCTCCTCCGCCATGAACCAGCCTCCAAAACATCTTAAAACTATCCTAGCAATCTAACCAACTCATCCTAATCGTCCAACAGCCACCATAATATCAAAATCGAATTGAAAATGGGAAATGGGCCTTACCGAGCACCCTCTCGGGTTTGTCTCCTCCAAGCCGTCGTACACGGCGGTTCTGGCCTTCCCGGCCGGCCACCAACATCCAACATCCTCCCCTCACTCTCCTGATTTCTCAGATGTCCATGGGTGAAGGTTTGGATTGGATTGGTTTGGGTACAAAGGATGAGATCGGGTGGGTTTGGAAATGGAAAGAAATGATCGATGCATGTATGTAAGGGAAGGGCCAGTGGATGGGTGACACTTGTCACTCATCCATTGGGCCTTGGGATACAATCTGGGCCCCACTAAAGTCCAAAACTCAAGTCGTCTCGTAAAACGCGCAATAGTACTTTCGTACTTCCGTGAACCATAACTTCTCCGTCGAATGTCCGAATTAGATGTGTCGCCTATCTACGGGTTCGTATCGTCCTTATCTAAGTAACGGTCCTTGGCCCTCGGCCATCGGACATCCCGGTCAAAAAGTCAACTTTTGACCCCTTTTAACCGAAATTACCAAAATGCCCCTAAACTTACGAACGTCATAACTTCCTCCTCGGACGTCAGAATTGAACGTGTCACCTGTCTATGTACTCGTGACGTCACGAACAACGTCACAGTCATTGGTCATAGTCCATTTGACCGTCTAAATGAAAATTCAACGTTTTGCCACCATTAGGGGCAAAACGATCATTTGCATCGTTCGTCCGATTTCGCCTAACTAATCACCGATTAGCCTCACTAATCGTGATTAGTCGCTAATCTAATCTAGCAATTTGGGTCGGGTCGTTACAATTTTGGTCCCTGGCCACCGAACCCGACCACCGTCCACCGCCGTCCACGCTGGCTCGACCCGTGGCCACTAGTCGACTCGCCTCGATGTCTCCTTTAAGTTTCATTCAAGTTCCACGAGAAAAGGATGAAGTTTGAGGGCTGTGAGATGTTTGTGCCATGTGATTGTTTTGAGAGGGAAAATGATGAAGTTTTTGATCGATGAAGAAGAAAAAGGTGAAGTTTAGGTGGTGAGGATCAGATGAGTGAATGGTGAGGATGAGGGGTGTGATGGAATGGATGGCAAAGATTTAGAGAGAGTGGTTAAAGGATATTATAAAATAACCCCAAAAATAATATTATAATATTAAACCCACCAATCATGATTAAGATCTACTTTTTGGGGTTATTGACCAATAGGATAAGTGACACTTGTCACTCATCCAAGGGTCCCCCACTATAAAGTCAACTAATCAGATTTAGCCAAGTGTTTCTGCCTCAAAATGCATGCATAGTCCAAAAGAACTTCTCGTGACCACAACTTCTCCGTTTGGCATCTGAGTTTGACGTGCCGCCTGTCTACGGACTCGTGACGTCTCGAACAACGTCACGGTCATCGACCCTCGTCCGTTTGACTCCCTAAGTCAAAAGTTGAAGTTTTACCCACGACTAGGGGCAAAATGGTCATTTTACACCGTCCGTCCGATTTCGCTCAACCAAACACCGATTAATCTTTCTAATCCTCCATTAGTCACTAATCTAATCCTAGAATTCGGGATGGGTCGTTACAACCTTCCCTTCTTAAATAATTTAGTCCTCGAAATTCCATCTATCCCGATTCCACAACCACCTCGTGGAAAGCAATTTCAATCTCACATCAAATGTACACTCATACACCAACTAACCAGAACAATACTTATTCGTACTTAGATGTTCCACTAACACTCACGTCTCATCGGCTCCACTCGACCACGTCGAGTGATAGTAATCATACGTTCCGATTTGATACCACCCGACAATTCTACCATTTCGCTGACACAAACAAATCGACGGTTTGTAACAACCCGTACCTTCGGGAAGGGTAAAAATGTAATTTTATAAAGTTTTGTATATAAAGGACGATTTTGCCCTTGTGAATAGTAGATGAACAGTTGACTTTTTGAAGTACCAATTGGATGTGTGTTAACCCTTGACCGTGACGTAGTTAGGACGTCACGAGTCCGTAGACAGGTGGCAGGTTCGGTTTGGACAACCGGAGGAAAAGTTTTGACGTTCGGAAGATTGGGGGCGTTACCGTAATTTTGAGTTAATGAGGAAAATGTTGACTTTTTGGAGGACTTGTGATTTTCACCTAGACCGAGGACCGTTGGATAGGTCTCGACGTCCCGAGTTCAACGACAGGCGGCACGCTGTCATCGGACGTCGGACGGAAAAGATACGGGTCTGGAACGTTCGAGGGCAAAACGGTAATTAATTGTACAAGGGGTATTTTGGTCATTTTCTTTCAGCCCAATCAGATAAGGGCAAGTGGCAGGGATATTTTGGGCTAACCTGTGGCTGATGGACACGTGCAAGGGACTGGATGGTTCCAGGGGCTACTAACGTGTGCACGGCCACACTTTGTTCCATTTTGAACCGTGCTTGTTCGAAGAACACAGAGAAACAGAGGGGAGAAACGGGAGAGATTTGGATCGATTTTGTTACAAGGGTGAGTGAAGGGTGATTGGTGAGAGTGACAGAGAGACGAGGTTGAGGTGTTGATCGTGTTTTGGGACTGGAATCGTGCACGGCGGCACAGTGGTGGTACGGCGAAGATTTGAGGAAACAGGGAGGCTGTGAGTTCGTGGTGGTGGATACTCCGTGAGGTGGCTCAAACCAAGGCAGAAGGAGGTCCAGATGGTTGCAAGGAACCCAACGAACTCCGTGGCACGCGGCGGTGCACACGGCGGAGACTGAATCGAAAGGTATACCCAATTCCCCTATTTTTCCCGTGTTTCTTATTTTGCACAGTCGTGGACCTAGAGCTAGAGTCGAGGGGATTGGTGAGTGAAGTGAGGTTTAGGAAGGTCCTAGGAGTCGTTTAAGACAGTTTCCGTGACGGGGGAGTACACAGCGGAGTTCAGTCGACGGTGAGTACTCTGGTGCTCTGTTTTGGTCGTGGGTTCAAACGTCGAGTCGTGACGTTTAGGCACTAGTCGACGGTCAAGGTGAGTCGGGTTAGACGTAGAAGGGCCTTAGGAACCGTCTGGTGTTGTCACCGTGACGGGGGATGACCGGAGTGGCTGGATCGTGAAACAGGGGGAGTTTGGCCGTCTGGTTCGAGCTTTAGTCGACGGGATTGGGGCGGTGTCGAGGTCTGAGGAGCTGGGGAATGGATAGGTTGGAACTGGACGAAGCTTTAGGTGAAGAAAGGGAGAGGAATTGTGCAGGTACGGCGGAGAACCGCTGACGCCGGTTCAGTTTGCAGACTACTGTGCTGAACCGGGTCTGCTCAAGGTTGAAGGGCACTGTAGCAGGCGCGTGAGGCCCACGCGCAGCCACTTTGGGCGGCGCGTGGAGGCGCGTGGAGAGGAATCCGGCCAAGCTTCCAACATGAGTTTGATTCTAATTGTTCTAAGGAGTTTATTGGGGTGATTTTCGGGTGAATCGGACGATGTGACGGAGTTGTTCGGGAATCCAGACGGTTGAGGGTTTAGGATTAAAATATTATTTAATTCCCGAAAAATTGGGGAAATTAGGATTAGGATCCTTGATGTATTTGTGACCCTATTTGGTGCATTTTGACAGGACGGGAGGTACCCGAGACAGTCGAGGAGCGCACGGAGCGCGAGTGACTCGTTCTGGATTTGTGAGTGGACTTTTCTTTCTTCCAAGCATGCCTAACTGTTTTTATGGATAGTTTATGATATTAATGTGTTTTTATGCTTCTTAATGAGGTTTATATATGGTTGATATGTTTGCACGACATTTTCGGAATTTGCACGTTTTTCGAGGGAAATCTGGTTTTCGGATCTTGATACCATATTTGGGGATTCCAACCTATAACAGTTTTCTGATGATGGTAAATGGATTGTGAAACATGATGTGTGAGTAAATGTGGGTTTTGATTAAAAAGTGGACTTCTGGATTTGGGTTCGGAATGACGGTTCTGAACGCCGGGAGGGCTTTGAACCGGGGATTTCGAATTCGAATTTGGCGATGGATGTGACTTGGTTTTACACTGGATATAGATTGGATTTGCTGGATCTTGATATTGGGTTTAAAGACCCGGATTGATATTGACGGGGGGACGGGCCCGGATTGAGTTTAAAGACTCGGGAGTTTAAAGACTCGGACATTTATGATATTACCCCCATAGGCCTTTGAGTTTAAAGACTCGGGAGTTTAAAGACTCGGATATCATTTCAGGCCTGGTTGAGTTTAAAGACTCGGATAGGTCCAGCAGGTTTGATCGGAAATGATGAGTTGATGCATTGCTATAACCGTTTTATAGTGTTTCTGTTTCTTATGGTATTTTACAGTGTATCTGTTTCTTATGGTATTTTATAGTGTTTCTGTTTCTTATGATGTTTCATATTATGATTTTCTAGTACTTCGTTGGGCATGCCTGTTTTAAAAACAGAGGGAACACTGATTCTTTTTTTTTTCCTGAACCTTGAATTCGTGATAAATTGATTTAAAAACTTTTGGTTATTTTAGTCCACTCACATCTTTTAGTTTTAAATTTTCCCTCCATGTTGTGGTGATAGCGCTGGGGTGAATGTTGGGGCAGATACCGAGGCATAGAGCTTCCGACGTTCTTCCGTTACGAGACTAGCATTGTAGGACGTTTATGCCCATTTTGTAGAACTTTGCTCTGACTAACTGTTGTGTATATTCTACTCCTTCGTCTGATAGTTATGCTTATAGTTGTTTAAACGGTTTTTGTTCTGTTTGATACTATAAGTGTGATTGTCAGACGGGAGCAGGGTTCGTCCCGGGTATCGAGGCCATATTTGGGACAGGTCCTGACACGGTTCCTTTCTCAATCACCAATCATCCTGAGGTTTTCTCCCACTGGGAATGACCAAATCTCACTCATCGATCCCCGTTGACACATCCGAAAAACTATCACCACTTGACAGTCGCCAGTCGAAAACTGACATTATACTTACTTCTGGTTACACTAACCACCAACTCACTCAACTTGAGTATACCCTTACCAACATCTCATTGGACCTGTGTGTAACTGGACCCATCAGAAACACCCTGACCTAGTGTAGAGTATCCAATGTCCAGTTCATGTCCTCGACCAATCCAATAATATCGGGACTAAGCCAACTACCAACACGCATACCAACGTACCCCTGGTATATCCTATATACCACCACTAGGCACCACAAGCCTGCCCAGTATCATTCCTCGAACAACGTGCATGGTACGTACATCCATTCACTAGCCAACCTACTACATAGTTTTTAGCCAAACACGCTTCAATTCTGGAGTCCATCTGTCCAACCCAGTACCAGACAAATCAAAAACTCCGACACATCATCCATTTCGAGTCCCACGGTCACCTGACTAGTATCACAACGTCTACTCTTAAACACGAATTCCAACACTCACGTACCAATCCGAACCACACCTACCAAGTCGTACCTATTCATTCCAACTGGGCATCCAATCTCACCCACGTCTACCGAGACGCACCAAATCTGAACCTATTGGTTACCTACTCATACGATTACCAAACCATATTCGATTGACTTCGTAGGGAAGCCAATTCCACCATTCGTACATCTAAGGCTAACCAAATCCGACCCCGTTGGACACCTACTCGTTCGATTAATACACCATACTGGATTAGCCTCGAAGAGAAGTCAGTCCCAACATCCTCAACCAATTCTCACATCTGCACAGATCAGTCAATGAAGAGACACATCAGGACTGTGGGTCCTCTCCAATTAGCTCGTATCGATCCTTGTCATTCCATCTAGGAAAATCAAGGATGATCCAAGACGATGACACCAAAATTCATCCTACGTGAATGCCAACAAAAACTCGATGTACTGACTACACCACGTAACCTAACATCGTCTGCCACCAAGTAGAAAATGAGAAATCTCATTCACCTAACTTTGAAATAGCCAACTCCTTCTAATGACCCAAAACAAAGCACGGATCCACCAACCAATACACGATCAAAGTACTGGTGACAACATACATTACCTACCATGGCAAAACATGAGAAGTCACCCTGAATGACTTCAAAATACCTATTACCAATGCGGGATCAAGCACTCCCCACGTCGCCTCAAACACAACCTCTCTCGATTAGGAAGTTCCAACTATGTCAGAACCAACACACTCAGACATCAACCACGTGTCCGTAACCAGTCTAATTCTTTACCAATTTCGCCTATCAGCCTATACTGTTTATATACAACCACAAAAATGTGGACCATTCCTACACGATCCTCACGTCTCAATCCCTGCTGGATCCTGTCCAGTCTAACTCTATCCGAGTTCCACTACCGGATCACAGATACCGAACACATGCCCATCTCGACGTAGCCATATCCTAGCTCGTGACTCATCGTCATCACAATCACTGGCACCTTCACCAACACACTAGCATCAACATCCGCATCAACATCAGCATCAGCATCAGTACACACTATGCGAATCAAACAACCCTAGATCTTTGCTCATCCCGAGCAACGACCCCATACCTCTGCTCAAATTGGAGTAATTCTGCCTCCCCCGGACCCAACAACTCTGGGTACAGTCATCCTGACAATTCGTACTAGAAAAGGAAACGTTCCCTGAACGTCCCCCTATTCACAACGACCACTCTCGATAATAATGCCTACCACAACTCGTGCATACCCGACCACCAGACCTCGCTACCAAGACTCCACATCCAACGGAATCAACCGACCATACTAACTACTCTGTATCCCCACCTCGGAGTTTATCAACAAGTACCAACTCTAGTAACCTGTCCAACCAATCTCTAACCAACCGTAACTCGACTCAACCAATGTCGTCTACTGGGTTGTCTATGACCTTAGCTGCACCAACTATCCATCACAACTAAAGTAGTACGACAACCTACTAGGTCTAACCAATTAACACAAGCCCGACTGCAGAGTGCAGTCCCATCACTAAAACTGACATGGCATGACCGACCGATGGTCTCCACTCTGAAAAGTGGTCAAAGTCAAACCACTCGCCAACTCACATTTCCGAACCATACTTCAAACACTAGGGTTTCCTACAAAGGCCAATAACTAACTCCGTTGTACACATATACTCTAACCCATTGATCACCACTAGGTTCACCTTTCCAAACCATCCATCCTGCCATAGGGTTTCAGAATCACATCCTAGGGTTCCTCTAAACCAAACTGCAGAAGACAGTAAAATCCACAACCCGACCGACACCGCGGTTCTGACATCGCATGGAAGTCAATCCAATTCTACCATCAACTCAACTGGGGTTTGCATTTCAAAATCATCATGTAAAAGGTGTTCCATCACCCAATTGGGGTTCGGGGAAGCCTGGCTGCTTCCAGCAGTATAGCCAGCTAACTCAACAAGAGCCGACCATCTAATGGCCACAACTCCTAATTATCGTTAAAACCGATCCTACAGTATCAAAATCAACAGTCCCGGCATAACCATGGGGACAAATGCTAACTTCCGTAGGGTCCCCACACTACCAAACCACGACAGAACCTTGACATACTCAAGCAACAAGTGCCGAACAAAAATGATCCACGATTCATCCCTACTAACTATTGTACCGACATCCTAACTATCAGGTTGATAACTAACTGCAGCCCATAGACATCACATCCTCGATATGCACGCACCATAAGAGAAAACCTACTCTTATACCACTTGTAACAACCCATCCCAATCCCCCCCCCCTTCCCCCACCCCCCCCCCCCCCCCCCCCCCCCGGGATTAACACGGGATGTGTTCATGATTCCGTCTAACACAAAGTGTTAGACTAGGGAAAATTTAAACCTTTAGCCCGACCGACTTCTAGAGCACGCCAAGATCTAGTGGAGGTGTGTAATGTCTCGGTCTCTACTACAGTCCGCATCCGTAATCAACCTGAAAGGCATTAAAAATTAGAAAAGACTGTGAGTGGACAAAATCAATAGTTTAATAAAACACATTTCATAAAGACATTTATGCCCTTCACTAAAAAGCACGCATGCATAGGAAACCATTTATCAAACCACATATGTTTAATCAACCATGTTTAGGGTTTGAGCCCCAAGTTCCGTAAATTTAAGTCACACGCGTCCAAGCCCAAAACCATTTACACAAATCCATAATCATAACAAACATATGTGGGAACTCTGCCTAAATCCATTTGTTATTCACAAAACACAATTTCGCAAATCCAAGAAATCATGTTTATCATATATCATATAACCAATCCTACCATGGGATCTAAAGCTACGCGCGTGCTACTGACAACGCCCAAACTACGCATCAAATTAAACACGTAATTCGAGTATTATGCAATTTGATCCCTTTTGTGTAGATGTAGTATTAGTAAATAGGGATCGTTCTTAACCGGGAAATTAGGGAACATTAATAATGTGTTTGTGGGAAAGAATAATGAATAAATTAATGAATTAATGAATTAAAGATTTAATGAATAAAATAATAAAATAGTAAAGAATTAAATGGGGGGTTTTGAGGGAGTGTAATCATTCAAATACAAGTAAAAACATCTATGAACCAATTTTATTTCTACTCTAACTTATGTACAAGTGACCTTCTTAAAACACATATCTTACCAACACTTTAATAATTGTAAATATTAAAACAATCACGAAATTTTACCTTAATCGTCTCAATTATCTTCATACATTTTTCAATATTATAAATGTACCGACAGCGGCCGACACTTACATATGATTTACCTTTGTTTTTTACTGAATGCGCCGACAGTGATCAACATTAAGTCTCTTTAATTCTACTCTAAGTGCACCGACAGCGGATAAAACACATAACATCAAATTGAAGTATGAAACACTAAAATGTATAAAATAACTAAGATTCATAAAGTAAGACACATAGAGATTGCATTAAACACTTACAAGTATTAGCAAGAAAATTCCACACATATATTAAACTATAATCAAAACCAATAACAAAAATAAGAGTTTAAGTAAATGGAAAGCAATTGTTACACTTTCAAGGTGATGAAAACAATGGATTGTTATTCACACTTTTCTCCGACATCGGACGGAACCTTGGGAAGATGGAGGAAATAAACACGGGAAATATGGACTCAAACTCTAAACTTTGTATTGGAAATATTTTCCCAAAGTTTCTCTTAAGGAAGGCTCAAATGTGTGCCTCCAAGAAGTGTCCTTTAACAAGTGAACCCCTATTTATAAGAAGAAAATCAAATTAAACTCTAAAAAAATAAATTAAAAATTACAATAAAAATATTCCAAAGTGAAATGATGAGGTTGGCTGATTTTGGGGAAAATATTGGTTGATTTTGGGGAAAAGATGCTGATTTTAGGACAAATATGCTGAAAAATCAGCCAAAATAGTTGAAAATGAGGAAATAGGACTGCTGGTTTTTGGCTGGGGCTGCTGGTTTTTAGCTTGGGCTTCTAGATTTCAGCAGCTTCCCACCGAAATTCCAAGCAAATTTCGGTGGCCTCCCTTATTTTAGTCATATCTTTTTCGTTAAAACTCCGATTGGGATGATTCTTTCGCCGAAATGCTCAGAATTTCATGCTTTATTTATATCTGTAAAAATCCCACAAAATATATTATTTCTCCAAATTTTTATTAATTTAATAATAAAAGTCAAGTATAAAGGGTATAAAATAATATAAAATAATGTTTATATGAAGACCTATCAGCTACACGGGGTCTCAAATCCCAAGTCTCCCCAGGGTCCACCCAGATCAATGACCACAAATCAATGACCTTCCCTAGGGGTTATAATCCATAATAGCCTTCCTGAGAATAAGGTACCCAAAGGGAGCGGCTCCACTCAATTAGTGCTATGTGACTACTCCGGGGTCCACCTAGGCCAACGACCCTCCCCGGAGGAGACAATCCATCAATAAATAAAGGATGGTATATGAAAAACCATTTTGAAATCATTCTCAAAACCTTTCAAGGGTTCATGCCAGGTCCCCATAAACCGTCAAGAACCAGATTTCCATTTATGGGTCCCCGACTCGAAATCAAAATCGAAAACCATAATTGGGCCTTAAGCCCGAATTCATATACCAACTGGGCCTCCAGTCCGATTCGTAAACCAACTGGGCCTCGTGCCCGATTTTGTAAACCAATTGGGCTTCGTGCCCGATTTTGTAAACCAAATGGGCCTCGTGCTCGATATTGTAAACCAAATGGGCCTCCTGCTCGATACTGTAAGTCAACTGGGCCTCAAGCCCGATACGTAAACCAACAGTTCCTCGAGTCCGATACGTAAATCAACTGGGCCTCCGACCCGATGCTTTGTTAAATCAAATGGACTTCAAGTCTGAGAGTTCATAAATCAAATGGGTCTCGTGCCTGATTCCATATTTTCAAATCCAAAATCAGTTCACGAACCAATTGGGCCCCTGGCTCGATAACATTACTAAAAGGGACTTCGAGTCCGAGGGTTTCCAAAACAAATGGGTCACATGCCTGATTTTCAAATCCAAAAACCATTTCATTAAACCATTTCCAAAACCATAAGCACATATAATCAGTGTAAAACCGTAAATCTTGTTTTACGTGCAATCTTAAAACATAACTGGGCCTTAAGCCCGAATCCACATACAAACCGGGCCTCCAGCCCGAATCGTAAACCAATTGGGCCTCGTGCCCAATTTCGTAAACTAAATGGGCCTTGTGCCTGATACGTATGTCAACTGGGCCTCGAGCCCGATATGCAAACCAATTGGGTCTCGAGCCCGATACGTAAACCAACTGGGCCTCCGGCCCAATGCCTTGTTAAATCAAATGGACTTCAGGTCCAAGAGTTCGTAAATCAAATGGATCTCGTGCCCGGTCCATATTTTCAAATCCAAAATCGATTCAAGAACCAATTGGGCCTCTGGCCCGAGAACGTAACTAAATGGACTTCGAGTCGGAGGGTTTCCAAAACAAATGGGTTTCGAACCCGAGTTTATCTTTTCAAATCCAAAACCATTTCATGAAATCAATTCCAAAACTATAAGCACGGAAAATTAGTGCAAAATCGTAAACCTCGATTTACGTGCAAGCACGTTAATCACCTCGAAATGTGTGAAATCATGTAAATCACCAACATCCAAATCATTATCATAGAATCACATCTATAAACCATATAAAACATTTACGCATGCATCACAGTTTAGAAATCAAGGTCCACTTACAGACCATCCTAAACTGCCGCCTCGATTTGCATGTCGTAAGCCTCCCCGGGCCAATCACAGTCACCTGGACTCCCAAACCTGTCCAAATCACTTTAGAGCATTACTAACTACCTTATTAACCTCTCATTGAAGTCTTGTAATTTCCCCGAATTTTTAACTATTTTTAAACTCGATCCTAAACCTTCGGACATCTCGTACTATATCGAGACGGTGTCCGATCGACACGAAACCATTCCCAAAATGTTCGTTACATCTAATAGATTATTTCACATGTTGATCACTACCTCAAATTATGCTTCACGCGTCCCTACGCGCCGCCCAAAGGGGCTACGTGTGAAGCCCACGCGCCGCCCAAAGGGGATAAGCATGAAGCCCACGCACCAAACGATGTCATCCCCTACCTCTGCAGACCGGCCTGTTTAGACCGGTCCGGTCCAACAGAACCGGTGGTCACGGTTCACGACTATTCCTCTTCCGTTTTCGACCCGTTTTCCTCCATTTTAATCAATGTATGTTCCTCTAACCATTTCCTATCCATTATGCGTTCAAACCCACGAAAATGAACCAAAACCATACCTCCATGATCGAAGAATGGCGACGGCCATCTCCTCTGCCGTCTCCGGCCATCCCAGGCCTTGTTTCTAATCCCTCTCGATCCCTTGCAACCTCAGAAGCATTTTCCAATGAACTAAAACAGTTGTCATTCCTTAAAACAAGATCAATGATTTTTAAACCAAAACCAACATATTTTCGAGAAAGACACATCCCATCGCCGTCGTGCACGACCACGACCACGACCACGACCACCCCTAGGCTCGTCTCAGTCCCCAAAACCTATTGGGTCTAACCAGAATGATCAACAGCCCCCCCCCCTCCCCCAAACCCGAGTTATGACATTTGGAACCATTTCGGTCCCTGGCCACCGTCCACCGTCCACCGTCATCCGTGACGGGTCTACCCGTGGCCACCACTCGACTCGCCATGATCTTCCGTCTAAGTTTCATTCAAGTTTCACGAGCAAAGAATGAAGTTTGAGGGCTGTGAGATGTTTGCGCCGTGTGTTTGTTTTGAGAGGGAAAATGATGAAGTTTTTGACCGATGAAGAAGAAGAAGGTGAAGTTTAGGTGGTGAGGATCATATGGGTGAATGGTGAGGATGAGGGGTGTGAGGAAATGGAAGGCTGAGATTAAGAGAGAGTGGTTAAAGGATATTATAAAATAATCCCAAAACTAATATTATAATATTAAACCCACTAATCATGATTAAGATCTACTTTTTGGGGTTAATGATCAATAGGATGAGTGACACTTGTCACTCATCCAAGGGTCCCACACTATAAAGTCAACTAATCAAATTTAGCCAAGTGTTTTCGCCTCGAAATACGTGCATAGTCCAAAATAACTTCCTGTGACCATACCTTCTCCGTTTGACGTCCGATTTCGATGGTACCGCCTGTCTACAAACTCGTGACATACGGAACTATGTCACGGTCATTGGCCCTCGTCCATTTGACTCCCCGAGTCTAAAGTCAACATTTTACCCACGACTAGAATCAAAACGATCATTTTACACCGTCTGTCTGATT
Source organism: Prinsepia uniflora (assembly GCA_032719365.1). Taxonomy (NCBI): domain Eukaryota; kingdom Viridiplantae; phylum Streptophyta; class Magnoliopsida; order Rosales; family Rosaceae; genus Prinsepia; species Prinsepia uniflora. The sequence continues at coordinate 35,306,944 of CM064875.1, read as the reverse complement.
TCGCTCAACTAATCACCGATTAATCACACTAATCCTCCATTAGTCACTAATCTAATCCTAGACTTCGGGATGGGTTGTTACAGAATGTGGCTGCCGAGTTGCTTACACTTGGATTTCTAAGGAAGTTTAAATTTGTCCAAAAAATGTATTTTTCATTGAAAAATGGCAATAGGTTCGATTGGAGATGGCCAAATCGGTTAGAAAATGTGTTCAAATGCTAAGTAAAGTTGTCAGGATCTCACTTGTAGAAGAGTTTGTAATGATCGACATGCCATGGATGTGCTAGTAATCAGCTGTCAGTGGTCTGCAGTTCGTAGGTTCTTGGTCGGCAGACATTGGTGACCAGGTAGGGTCCTTCCCATTTGGGTTCAAGGGTGTCGTCTGCACGGTCCTTGGCTGCTAGGATGATTTTTTTAAGGACCCAGCCCCCAACTTTGAAGCTTCGAAGTTCAACCTGGAAGTCATAGTAGCGAGCGATACCCCATTTGTGAGCCATGTTGGGAGGTTGCCTTACTCCTGATGCTTCTTTAGGATGTCTAGGTTAAGGGTGAGCAGTTCGTTGTTTGCCTTCTGGTCGTAGGAGAGTACCCGATAGGAAGTTTTTCCAATCTCCACTGGTACGACGACCTCATTACTGAATGCAACGGAGAATGGTGTTTCCTTAGTTGATGTCCAATATGATGTCCAGTAGGACCATAGAACGTCTGAGAGTATGCCAAACCATTTTTCCTTGGAATCCTCATCTAGGTGAGTCTTCAAGGTGCACTCGATGAGCTTGTTGACGGTTTCCAATTGGTTGTTTGCTTGTGAATGAGCAACATAGGTGAAGCAGAGTTTGATGCCAAAGACTTGGAAAAGGTTGCGAAAGTGAGCACAGTTGAACTACTTCCCGTTGTTTGCCACAATGGTGTGAGGGATGCTGAATCGACAGATGATGTTCTAGTAGATGTAGCTTTTGATCTACGCAACCGTGACGATTTTTAGTGATTTTGTTTCTACCCATTTGGTGAAATAGTCGATGGCTACAACGGCATATTGCACTCCTCCTTTACCCCTCGACATGGGGCCAATGAGGTGATGTCCCCATTACTAGAATGGCCATGGCCCAAGCATTGCAGTAAATTGTTTTGCAGGTAGGTGAGGAATGAGGGCGTACTTCTGGCATTTATTGCATTTCTGCGTAAGTGCAACTGAGTCTGCATGCATGGTGGGCTAGTAGTAGCCTTGTCAGAAGGCCTTGTGAGTGACGACCTTAGGTCTTGAGTGGTTGCCACAAATGCCCTCATGGATTTCCTTGAGAACAGCATGTCACCGGTTTGCTGGAAGGCACTTGAAGAGAAAGACATCGAATTCGCGTTTGTACAGATTATCATTGAAAATTGTATAGCAGGTGGGATTGGCTCTTAATGCGCTTAGCTTCGTTCCGATCCCTGTAGTTCCACATGTTTGAGGAATTAGATGATTGGGTCCATCTATTATGGTTCAGTGATGGTTAAATTGATATGTACAAGTCTCACAAAACACATCATTTTCTCCTATCAATTACACAACTTTAATCATAAGATAGGTAAAAGGGATAAGGAATGACATTGAAACAATTCTTAAATAATGACTTATCACACTACCTTCGGTCCTAACAACTATAAGGAGATAGCCAATCACACATACAGTCATTCACCAATAATCAATTGCATTAAGTAACCACTCAATAGCAATTAATTACATAAACATGGCAATCACAATCATATATGAAACATTCATAATTACATTAATCCAAAGAAATGTAACATTATTCGACTTCCATGGTCAAGGCTTCAAGCAGCCCTAGTTCAAAATAAACTACTCACTCATAATAACATAAAACAAGTACATGAGAGGCATAGTTTGCATTGAATGCAAGGGACAATAGTTAAAAGATACAAAGCAAAGGAGCAGTGAATTCGAGCAGAGAACACGAGTAGGTCCTCTTCTCCTGGGCAGCACGTGGCAGGACCCTCTTGACAAGGTTAAGTAATCACGAGGGATCCTACTCCCATCTCACAATTATTACTCAAAAATCGAAAACAACCTTAAGAGAGTTTAAAACCACCATAAAACAGTTGACTGTAAGACTAGGGATACACATACACTCATGCCTGATCATATACAGAGCATAAGTTTAACAACACGATTTAAAATACAGGTGATTACCCTAACAGTAAGAGACACACAACAACTAGTTTATGTCTTTACTCCTAGTAGGTCCATGTCCTCGTGCCACAGACTGGAGGGCATGAAAACCTTCAACACGTGAGTGGACATTTTATTTTAATAAATATTATGCATGAATATTAATAAGGTTTAAATGTATTTCTATGTGTGGAAAATTTATCAGATTTTTTGGTGATTTATGAATATTTTATTACATGTTTTTCCAGATTTTTTGTAAATCACGCTTCGAACGCCGTTTGAATTGGGATGTCGAATAGAATGTGATTTATGACATGAAATATGGTGAAATTGAATTCTAGATGACTTTCTTATGATTTCTGGATGCTTTCGGATGTATTCTGATAGCACATTTTACGGTGATATAATTGAATTGTGGTTTTGGGCTTAGGCCCCAAATTTTGGAATATGGTTTTAAACTGTCATATATATATATATATATATATATATATATATGTATGTGGTTTCTTGATATTTGTGATGTGGAAAGTTGTGATGATGTGTGGTGATTGTTTGGATTGGATGTGGGTCTCAGACGTAGAGCTCGGGGCTCCGAATCCTAAGACTGTTGAAGTCCAACAGGAAGAAAAAGCCTAGAACTCCCACTTCCTATCCTGCGGCTAAGTAGAAAAATCAGTAGAGTCTTAGGGCCAAAGAAGGTGAAAGTTTGGACTTTTACTCAGTCTTTGAAGGCACCATGTATTGGAAACACTTCCCTAAGTTTTGAGGAAGTTATCTGAATGGAAATCTCGTGAAGAAAGAACTAGAAAAACACTCATACTCAAACATGCAAAGATAGCCGCAAAAATAGGAGGCAATCTAATTTTATTGGGAGTCACAAAAGGAGATAAGTCCTTGACATTTCTTGGAACCTTTAGCCTATTCCTTTCCTATAAATAAGTGGAAAATCAGTAGCTCAATCCCAAAAATCTCGAACTAGTCACCTATCCCCAGCTGGCATGCGGATCACAACAAAATCTTTGTCCAATAAGGAGTCCAAGTTTGGCCAAGAAAGAAGGAAATACTTGTTGGTAATCTGGGTGGTTAGATCCTGCCCTAAGGCCTAAGAACTTAATGAAACAGGCATATGCCCACAAACTAGCCCGTAATGGGCCCTGAATTGGGCCATTTTGAGAAGTCTTCCAAATGAGGCACAGATAGTGCGCTTGGAAAGGTTACTGAATTTGAAGCCCAAGCGCATGTCAGGTGCCCAATTATATCATCATTTGTTTATCGGAATGAGGATATCCAATGTTGTCTTGATGGAATTTTGGTGTGACCCAAGCCAAAAACAAGGCACACCTAGGCACAGAACATAGGCACTAGGTGCAAACTTGAGCATGTCTTGGGTATTTGATTGGAACCCGAAAGAGCCTGGGCATGTCATAGAGTTTGGGACTTAGGTCCCAGAATTATGAGCACGAACTTCATACTCAAATAGGGACATGGGAAGGAACTCGATAGGGTTGTCCAAGGGCTGTCCTGGGGCTGTGTATAGGGCCTCTCCAAGGGATTATATAGGGGCTACAGGGGCTCAATATAGCGCTTGTCCAGGGGCTCAGTATTGGGCCATGATGTAGAGCCTTGGCTTCATTTTGAGGCAACTCCTTCATTCTGACTCGGAAATCAACCATTCTTTTTGCATTATTTTTCGAATTGACTCATCTTTCATAATCTGCATACTTTCACAGAACAAATCATGTTATCCAATTCATTGTATAATTAAACTCAAAAGTTAGGTTAAAAGGGATAAGAACCGACATCAAAATGGTACAAATATAATGACCTATCAAATGTGTGGGAGTAAGTTGTGTCGGTGGTATGTCGTGCACTTAGTTTCTAATAGTTGATGTTGAAAGAGATTCATCATTTAGTGGATATGCACCATGAACTCGATATCTTGATTACGCTTTGAACCCTATACCAAATATCTTTGTTACATTTTGCACCCTATACTTGAACTATTGGTTACACTCTGGAATATATACTAGATATTTTGTTACACTCTGCCCTAAACTCACTACTCAATCTCAATGTGTAGTTGGTTAGTTGGTTAGTTTCTCACTTGCTATTTGGTATATGCATGCAGATGATAAAGATATATTTGGTATGAAAGTCCACTATGGAGGTGAACTCTTGATAGAGGATGATGACTATTGGAATTACATAGGTGGACAAGTCATGTTCTATGACTTTATTACAATTGATTGGATTTCTCTTTTGGAATTGAAGTACATAGGGAAGAATCTAGGCTATTTACCTTCTGGATTATCTATATACTCTCATGATGTAGATAGTGAAATCTTGGTCAAAGTAACCTCTGATGGTCAATTATTCAAACTGTGTGATACCTATGCAAAGAGTAGTGCATGTATCCCTATTTATATGAAAAAATGAGGGGCAATGGGAACAAATTTCAAAGGCATGTGGAGAATAGATGTAACGACCCGTCCCGAGAGCCGGGATTAGTAAAGTGATTAGTAACGAATTAGTGAGCTTAATCGGTGGTTAGTTGGTTATGTTTGGCCCGTTAGCGTAGAATGAAGATTTTGCCCCTGATTTGGGCAAAAAGTTGACTTTTAGTTTGGGCAGTCAATTGGGTATTGACCAATGACCGTGACGTAGTTCGGGACGTCACGAGTCCGTAGACAGGTGGCACGCCCAATTCCGACATCCGAGGAGGAAGTTATGATGTTCGGAAGGTTGAGGGCATTATCGTAATTTGGGTAAAATAGGGGGAAACGTTGACTTTTTGTGTAACGAGGTTTTGACACGAAGACCAAGGACCGTTAGGTAGATCTCGTCGTCCTGAGTTCAACGGTAGGCGGCACGTTTTTATCGGAGATTAGACGGGCGAGATACGGGTCTAGAACGACAATGGCATAATCGTAATTTTGACTCACAAGCAGGGGTATTTTGGTCATTTGCACATTGGGATCCGTGCAAATAGGATCAGGACAAGTGTACAGTGAAGATTGGGATATTTGTGAGAGGGCTGAGGGGATGGTGACACGTGGGGTTGCTCTAGTGGGTTCTAGGCGTGTGCACGGTCCCAATTATTTGGGCTGTGTATCGTGTTCGAAGAAGAGAGAAACAGAGGGTGAGATTGAGAGAAATTGAGAGTTGGCCGGGTGTGTTGGTGTGTTCTGGTGACTGAGGGAGTGAGTAGAGATCGAGAGGGAGTTAGTGAGTGAGTTGTGAGGGCAGCTCGAGTGAGTCTGAGGGTGTGATGAGTGTTTGAGTTCACGGGAAAACCAGGAGACAAAGAAGGTGGTCGGTGGTGTTGTTGTGTAAATCGATCAATTGAGGCTGTGGTGGTGTCTAGAGGACGGAGGAGGCTTAGAGGGGTCGCATAGCCACGGTGGAGCTCACGGCAGCGGCCTGAGCACAGGTAATTTCTTCCCCCCGTACACTTGCTTTGTTTTTCCGTGGAAGTTCAAATCGATAGTTGTGACGGTAGGGGCTGAGTCGAGGTGTTTGGTGAGGTTTGGTGAGTTCATTAGGGTCCTAGGTAGCTACTGGTTGTGCAGCCGTGACGGGGGATTGCACGGCGGAGGCCAGAACATTGGTGAGTTACAGTGTTCTCTGTTTTTCAGTTTGGGTTCAAACTTAAAGTCGTGGTTTTTGAGTACGAGTCGAGGGGTCTGGTAGGTGCTAATTGATTCCTTAGGTCCTTAGGAACCTTTTGGTGTCGAAGTCGTGAAGGGGAAGTGTGCAGGTGGTCGGATTGAAAAACAGGGGATTGAACGGGTTTTGTTTCGAGCTAGGTACGACGGGTTAGAGATTGTGTTGAAGTGTTTGAAGTAGGGGAATCGATTACTGGGAAGAGGACGAAGAACAAATTCCACAAAATACAATAAAACAATGATGTCCAAAACGAATCAATAAATTCAGAAAAAAATCATCAAATAATCATTTCGAAATCATATTCAACCCATTTCCACACAAATGCTTCAATTAAGCAGTTAAAACATTAAACTGTGCAAGCATAAAAATTTATATATAAAAAGTCCACTTACACACTATCCAAGCGTACACATCTTTGTAAATTGCATGAATTTTACAGCCTATCATAAATCACTACTAAAGGTCACTAATATCCCAAATAAAATTATATTTAAATCTTCTAATTTTATAGGATCAAGTATGAGTTTAAAACCTAACATAACAATTCAAACACTTGGAACTACACTGAAACGATATATGATCGACTTGAAATCTGCATCAAAATGTCTTTAACGTTAAAAGTATCGAAAAAATGTGTTGGTCGCATTTTGTGAAAATATGGCACATGCCCCCACGCACTACTAGCAATTCCTTGAGCGTGAGCCTCACGTGTTAGCACAGATCATCCCTGATCCAACTCGAAACCCCTCATTTTTTTCGTCCATTTTCTTCCTTTCAACGATCTATCCTTATGTTAGGTCATATTTTATGCATTTTTCCATGCATTCTTATCTTTGATTTAGTACTAATATCTTTCATCACATAGGAGAAAAAGATAATTTTTGTGAGAATGGTGTAGGATTGGACATTACATTGAATTAAAAATATTTCGGCGTAAAAAGGAAGAAATTCGGAGTTCACTGAGCTTATTTAGGGAGTAAGAAAAAATAACTTGGAAAACAAGAAGTTGTTAGTATTCATGCACCACTATTCACACAGCATTGTTCACATGAACAGTGTCTGACTCCTTCTCTTTCCTTATTTGTCATCATGCTTTCTTATCTATATAAGCCTTCTTCACTCTCAAAATAAACCCTAGCCTCCACATAACAAAGAAATCAGTTCTACTCTTCTTTTTCATTCTCCTTCTCTTCCATTGAGAAAACCTCAAAATAAAAATCATCTTTCTATTTCGTTTCCATAACCATCTCCTCTCTTCCATCATTTTCCATCTCTTTCCCATGTACCTCAATCTCTCATCATAAAAACACCAAAATTCCTTCATCAAATTGGTCATCCATGATCTTTGTTGTATGAAGAAGAAGCTCTTTTTTCAGTTCTGGAGAAGAACACTACCTTCTACTTAGAGTTTGCTGCATTCATGTCTTCAATTAATGTTTTTATGTTTATTGGATACATGTGTAGCTAATTTCTCATCTAGGGTTCTTGATGTAACCATGTAAACTCAATTCTATGTTATGATTGAAATATTATGATTCTTACAAACACTTCTTTGTTTCATTCATTTTAATTATTGATTTATATGTGATTCTAGTGTTTGATCACCATTAGGGTTCCATATGCCTAGTTAGATTTAGAGCACATGACATGCCTAAGTTTCATTGATTTATGAATGAAAGAATAGGGTTAGTGAGTACATGCTATGCCACTAAATCTGTTTGGTCAATTTTATTTTAATTTCTTATACTTTAAAGGCTTTCTAGGAGTAATCTAAAGTACATGCCATACTTAGGTTACAATTAGAAGGACTAGATAGTGTTCCAAAAGTCATGGCCTATCTAACTTAAGTGAAAACGATCCTTAGAGCAGGTTTGGAAGGTCATAGTACTTTAGTCGCTGTTTGCATAAAATCAAGGTTACATAGGTGAAGTCAAGACCCTAGCTCCCATCTCTATACTTTTCTCAATCTTTACTATCTATCTTCATTTACTTCAACATTTAATTTTAGTTCTACGTCCTTACATATCACAAATCAAAACTCAAATTTGTTTTATTTTCAGTTCTTTTTATTCCACTAGTTAATGGAGTCATTATAGGGTTAATTTGAAGTAATTGTGAGGCCTAATTAGCCTCTGTAGTTCGACACTCTTACTTGTGCATTACCATTACTACAATAGTAGTGTATAAACTAGGATACATCAACACCTTATCTAATCTAGCCTAGGATAACTTCTATGACCTTAAAACGCAAAAAAAAATTACCTTCAAACTACAACCAAAACCATCAAACTTTGGTCGAATGTCGTACCAATGTCCTTGTCCTTCCCGCATCCAAAACTTCTGGATTTTGAGCTCCACGCAACTGCAGGGACTTAATCAAGGTACTAGGAACCTTGGTTTGTAGCCTAGTTTCCTTGAAAGGTTTGGGGTTCACGGATAGGATTTTTGTTTCTTCGAATTCCTTCTGGGTTTCGGGTCTTCTAGTTTTCTCTTCTCTGGTTTTTCTTAATTTTTTCTTTCTTTTCTCCCTCTCTCTGTTATTGGTTTTGTTCATTTTCTCTCTCTGTGGTGGCTCGGGGGGTGAAGGTTTTTACATAAACAACACCAAAATAAACACAAACACACTTACAAAACACTCTTATATCGTACACCCAAGCCTAAGTCAGTGCATCCAATGCCCAATATGAGGAGATGATAAGGGTGGGACACTTGTCACCAACCTACAAAATCAACAAAATATCTTACTTGCAAAAATTACCAAAATACCCCTTAGGTTAAAATTACCAAATTACCTTTGATATGTCCAGATCTGTAGCAAGCTTATTCGGTCTTCGATTCCGACATGCCAGTTGTCTACGGACTCAGGACTCTGAGACCTACGTGTGTACTCACAAAAGGTCCAAAAGATATCCAAAGAAAAAAGTCAACATTTGGCCCTAAAAGGTAAAATCGTCAATTCCTTTTTTAAAATTCCAAAATTGCCTTTTTTTGAATTTCCGAGCCGTTACATTACCTCACTTATTCCTAACCCATTATGAATTACTTTTGAATTAAATTATATTTATATAATAACCCACAATATTTTATGTTGAAAATTTTGAAGTTTTTAATTTGGTGGTGTGTATCAAAGAAATTTTCATGTGAATGAATGAAGTCTTTATGTGAATAAGTTAAATATTGATGAGAATTCGGGCTGTTAATCGGTTAGATCATTTTTCCGAAATTGAAATCGAACTGATATGGTGATTGGTACCTGTATCCACCAGCTACCAGTCACATTCTCGATTAAGACCAAAATTGGACTTACTGATTTGTTCGGTAACGAGATCGGTTTTCCAGGTAAGAAAGAGGGAGGGACAAAGACAAAAAGATTGAGGGAGAGAGAGAATCACGATCGGTTCAAGGCGGTGGTTGCAAATAAATGGGTCTGGCGCGGTCTTGAGAAGTTATGCGGTGAAAGACTGAGAAGGTGATGAGGAGATGAAGGATTGGGGGTGAGAGACTGAGATTGATGAGATCAGAGAGATCAATGAGATGGAAGAGGATTAATGAGGATCAATGAGCTTGATGAGAGGAGAACAATGTCGAATTCGATGAGGATGGATGTGGATTATCAACAAGTGTTTGGTGGTAGCGTTTGGCGTAGTGCTTTTCTTCGAGTTTGAGGGTAGTGAAGGAAAATAGGAGATGAAGTGTGACATCATGATAATTTCGTGGAAAAAAAAAACAGCACCTATTGAATCAATAAGGATTTTCAATTATGTCCGCATTCTTGATTCTGTTAGATTTTTTTGGAATGATTTTGGTACGGTCTAATTTGAATGATCAATTCCACCATACTAATTAACAACTCAAATGAGAATGATGAAAGTTTAGAAAGAAAAAAAATTATACCCTTGAGGGGCCTTTTATGGAACAAATTACGTGAAAATTTGAATTAGAACTATTTCAATTCTATTTTTTTCTAGATTCCATCCCGTTTTGAAACGTTAGCATTTAGTAAAGGAAGAAACACGAATTCCTCGTAATTTCCGAAGCAATTCTAGAGTTTTAAATCCGAATTCCTCGTGTTTCTTCCTCCATCTTCACAAGTTTCCTGCCGTTGTTCGGTAATCTTTGTGAAAAATCATCTTTCTCTACTTAAACTCTTGTTATTGTTATTCGGTTTGCTTATAATTCAATATATGTGTTGGTATTTTCTTTCTAACATTTGTAAAAATGAATACAATCTTCCTGTGTTTTACTTTCTGAATTTCATTTAGAATAGGATTGAAGAGATTTAATGTTTATTCACTAAGTGTTTATTCACTGTTCGGTGCATTTAGAATAGGATTGAAGAGATTTAATGTTTGATCGATGTTCAGCGCATTCAATCAACAACTAAAGGTGGATCATATTATAAGTAATAATCCTATGTTCGGTGCATTTATAATATGAAAAATGTATGAAGGAAATTGAGATGATGAAGGTTGGATTTCGTGCTTGGTTCAATATGTGCAAATTCTAGTGTGTTGGTAAAATTTGTGTTTGAAGAAAATCCATTATACAAAGGTTAAAGTAGGTGTAGTTTAAATAATTTGATTGTTAATTCGGATTTATTTACGTAAAAGTGTCGGTTTTGTCTATAAAACTAATCTATGTTTTGTAAATTCTAGTTAGCATGAGCATTCTCATTTTTAATTCTTAGTTTGTTTAAAAAGCGTAGCTTCGGCTACAACTCTTTTCAAAACACCTCATTTAATTCTTTAATTCTTTAATTATTTATTCATTTAATATTTTATTCTTTGATTATTTATTATTCTTTTTCATTAACCATTATTTAATGTTCCCTAATTTCCCCGATTAAGAACGATCTTTATTTATCAATACTACATCAACACAAAAAGGGTTTAAATTGCATATGTTTTTATTAACTGTTGAGTGTTACTTTGTATTTACATAGTTAGTTGAAGCCACATCAAGGCACGAGCTCATGTGTTTAGAAGTATCGTTTGTCTAACAGGGTTTCAGGAGTTCATTCAGTATTTTTAGGTTACCTGTCAAACAGGAGTAGGACTCGGATATGGTATAGGGTGTTTTCCGGGTTGAGCCCTATCAGCTTGCAGTAGACTAGGAAAATTTAACATAAAATTTAACTTTTCTATTAAGACTAACTATTAGTAGCTAGTCGCCTCACACAAACTATTTTTTCATCTCATTCTCTCCTTTCTCTCTCTCCATCATTTCCATCCTCTCTTTTTCCCAAACTATCTTTTTCATTTGAAAAAATCATCATCGTTTCCATTTACAAACTCTAAACTTTCATGAATTATTGAAAACTTTAAGGAAAAGAAAATGAATTTCGACTTTTTTTTTTCATTTATAGGTTTTTAATGGACTTAGACATTTCGTATATGATTGTGAATAGTTTGATTCTTTTCGGTATTTGGGAAATTGAGGTTTTGATATTTCGCCGTTTTCATGTGACGATAGGGAAGACTGAGTTGTCGTAAATAAAGTGATAGGATCCGTCCCAAATCCCCCTAGGATTAACGCAGGATGTGTCTGCTCCCATCTGACACTAAGTGTCAAACAAGGGATAATTCCAACCTTGGCCCCACCCGGGGCTTCCAGAGTGCGCCAGGATAGGAGGAGGAGTGTGATGTCTCATTCCCTACTAAAGCCCGCATCCGCGATCAACCTGAAGGACATTCAAACCATTGAAAGCTGTGAGTGGACGAACAAAATTTTATAAAAAACACATTTTTCAAAAAGACATTTATGCCATTTACTAAAAAGCATGCATCCATTCGAAAACCAGTTATTTCAACCATTTTTCAATTTTAAACCATAAGGGCCTTAACCCAAAACCGTAAACCAAAGTATATGGGAACTCAGCCCAAAACCAATCAAGTGGGAACTCAGCCCAAATTCAATACATGTGGGTCTCAGCCAAAAACCAATACCAGTGGCTCTCATCCCAAAACCAATCATCGGCATCCCTGATGCCTGACATCCAGATGTCACAATCCACAGCACTATGACGGTTCCAAGCAACGCGTGCTACCCGGGATCTCAAATCCCAAGTCTCCCTAGGGTCCACCTAGGTCAATGACCCGCAGATCAATGACCCTCCCTAGGGGAGGTTTTAACCTCTAACAATCATGCTCCTGAGTCACTATACGGACCGGTCGCTCCGTGTAATGACCCCTCGCAGGCAATGCCCCATGACTACTCCAAGATACTCTGAGACGTCTGGAGGAGACAACCGTCCATCAGGATGGTATACGAAAAACCGTTTCATAATTCATTTCAAACCGTTCAAAGGGCTAAGCCCGGGTTTTCAATAAACTATCGTAAATCCAAATCCATTTTGAGTCCCCCGACCCGAAATCATGTTTATAAACCATAATTGGGACTCATGCCTGATATCATAACCAACTGGGCCTCAAGCCCAAATTCGTAAACCAACGAGGCCCTCGGCCCGATCATATAACTCAAATGAGCCTACGACCCGATTTCTTATTAAATCAACTGGACTCCAAGTCCTATAGTTTTTAAATCAAACGGGTCATATGCCCGAAAGATATTTCGAAAACTCCTTTCAAATCGTCTTTCAATTGGGACTCATGCCCGAATCTCGACTTCACACACTTTCGTGAAATCTTCCAAAACCCTAAATCAGTTACTCGGTTTCTCGCCTCTTCGTGAAATCTGTTTCTCGCCTCTTCGTGAAACCTTTAGAATCACATATAAACCCCGTAAAACATATGCACGTAGTACACTTGGCTGAAGCCTAAACATCATATATAACATAAATCTCGAACTACGTGCACTAACGCACTTTCCTCCGAAAATTCCCTATAAATCATATTTAAATCATATGCACTCATGGCATCTCAAAACATGTTCATTTAGGCGTATAAAACAATTATGCATGCATCAATTTAGAAAACAAGATCCACTCACAGACCGTCCTTGTTGCGCCTCGATACGCCCGCTATAAGCCCTTCCCGGGCCAATCACTATCTCCGGGGTTCCCAAACCTGTCCAAATCATACTAGAAGGTTACTAACTACTTTAATGACCTCTCATTAAAGCCTCTCAATTTTTCAGGATTTTTATTATATTTTAAACTTGATCGTAAACTTTCGGACATCACGAGCTATATCGAAACGATGTCCGATCAACTCGAAACTTGTCCCAAAACGTTTGTTACATCGAAAGGATGATTTCAAATGTTGACAACATCCCTAAATAGTGCCTCACGCATCCCCACACGCCGACTAATGGTGCTGCGTATGGAGCTCACGCGTCGAGCACTGTACATCTTCAACCTTCAGCAGACCCAGTCCGAATTGGATTTCTAGTTTTTGGTCTGATCGGACCGGCAACATCGGTCCAGTGCTCCATCTCCCTCAATTTCGATCCATTTTCATCCATTCCAATTCGTACTTCTTCGTCTCATCATTCCTTATCGATCTATGTCCTCAAAAACATAAAAACAAGCCTAGAAGATTACCTTTTAGATTGATCTTCATGGTTCTATTTTTTCCGTCTCTGACCAGACAACTCAGGCCACCACGGCCTTCGATCCCGGTCACAATAGCCTCGTACAACACCCAAAAATAGAACTCAAACATCAAAACTAACCCCAAAACGTTCAAACTCAAAAATCCAATGTTGAACTCAACGAGTTTATCGGTTTTACTTGGCCGTGGTTCTACTACCTTCCGCGATGGCTCAGTCATCAAACAACCATCATCCCCTCGCTCACAGATTCAGTCTCAGTATCTCAAGGTCCTCAGTCGAACCAACAAGGGAAGGGGGTTGGGTGGTTTTCGATTTTGGGTTTGATGGGCTTCGGGTTTGAATGAATGAACAAAGAAGATGATATGCATGTATGTGGGATAGTGGACAATGGATGAGTGACACTTGTCACTCATCCATTGTCCCACAAAAAAAAAATATCTGGGCCCACATGAGACAAAATCCACCAACTGCCTCGTAAAATGTGTCATCGCGAGTAATACCTCAAAACTTTCGTGAACTGTAACTTTCTCATTGAATGTCCTATTTCGACGTGGCGCCTGTCTACGGACTTGTATCGACCCGATCTACGTAATGATCCTTGACCCTCGAGCATCGAACCTCCCGGGTCAAAAATAAATTTTTTGCCTTCATTTAGGGGCAAAATCGTAATTTCGCCCTGAACGTCCGATAATCCTCAGCTAATCCCCGATTAGCCTCACTAATCCATAATTAGTCTTAATTAATCCTTAAAATTAGGGACGAGTCGTTATAAACTTCCTTCTTTAAATAATTTCATCCTCGAAATTCAAACCGACCCAATTCCACATCCAATCTGTGGAATCCAATCATGTCCCCCTACTTGGGCACTCTCGTGTAATCATACACGTCTGATACGAACGACCGTACACGTCGGTATGCACCATCGCCAGAGCTTCCAAAGATCCAACTCAACTCTTGAGAAGCCACACGTCAGCTCGGAAGTCTCACCCGAGACGTCGACACTCCTTGATCTTGCTTGCCACTCACTCTAACAGGTCAGTCATATTAAGTTGACATGCCAGTTAGCTTTTCAGTCTAACACTCTGACGCGTTCCAACCTACAACCATCAGGCTGAAATATATATTCCCGCTAAGGGCTATCACATTCAAGCTGACATCTTGCTCAGCGTCCGATCAGTCAACATCCACTATGTCTTGCTGTCACCATGGAAAGAATCACACCTCGCAGGCCATACTCAAACCTGTGGCGTTTATCGTCTTCAGTACTCATATCAACCAACACTCTCGTTTTCTCATACTCATACGGACTCTCACCAGAGTCCCCTCACTACACACCAATCTGAATCTATCGGATACCAATTTAATCCATCACCACGATATGTTCGATGGACTTCACACGGAAGCCAATCCCATCGGCAACTATCGTGACCAGCCAGCAACTCCTGGCTCCACTGTGCTTTCGTTGCGCTACACATATCTCAACTCGCTCTCGAGTCTCAATCACCAATCTGAATCTGTCGGATACCAATTTAATCCATCACCACGATATGTTCGATGAACTTCACATGGAAGCCAATCCCATCGGAAACTATCGTGACCAGCCAGCAACTCCTGTCTCCGTTGTGCTTTCGTTGCGCTACACATATCTCAACTCGCTCTCGAGTCTCAATTATTGTATCACATACCCAGTCAAAACACATTCAACCTTGTACCCATCCTGGGTGTATCTGAATCCCATCGAATACTTTCCTCAACAGAGATAGTCACAACAATTTCACTAAGGTTCCTCTAGCCCACATGGCCCTGATCTCTCGGCTCACACAATCATCGAACCCTCTCAATCTACTCCGGCTTCGTGCACAATACGCAATGTACATTCCACCATAAATCTACCACATCGAAAATTCTCAGGTAACCTTCCTTACCATCATAAATATAACACTCATAACAGGGTTAGGGCCTACCCCAAGCGATAACTCACCACGTCCACCAAGATGCATAGTCCGAATCTCGCTACCATAGTATTCAACACGTGTTTCTCTTCGTGACCAAGATAGATCTCATATATTTTTCACATATCCAACCTTTGTCTTGTCATATTACCAACTATTCCAAGAGATTCCTCAACTATCTCACGATACGATTCTCCTCTGCTCCTAACTTAGCATAATTAGCAAGGCAGTTTACTCCATCTGGTGTCATCAAGCACCATCTGTTAAAAAGCAGAAAATGAGGAAGTCACCCTCTCAATCTAAATCACCTCGATCCACTGTGGGTCCACTACCTCGGACACTCACTCGTCACATCCGGTGATGCTAAATACCATCTGCTTGTCAAGTCATTCAGATTTGACTCACAGCCTAGGTGTTCAATTCTTACACCCTCTTTGAACCCTTTAACTGTCATATCACTCCTCGTCATCCCGCCAAGGGAAGAATCAAACAAGATCCAAGATGATGACATCAAAATTCATCATATGTCATCCTGCGGCACCATGCACTATCTGCTAAAGTGCAGAAAACGAGAAGTCTCCTTCATCGAATTTGGAATCACGAGAAGTTGCAACCATGTTGGGACCAACTCGGATATGCTTCCAAGTTCTCAACTCACTCGGACATCATCCACGTGTCCGTAAACAATCCAACTCGCATGTCCATTTACGACCGTTTATGCACATCCAAAAGGATGTCAATTCATCCTAACCTGATATACCGCTCGACTGAAGAGTCACAACAGGCTCCTACTGTGATCTACAGTCAAATCGCTGCATATCACCATATCTAACCAACCGGCCACTAATCCCCATGACAGTACTCACGTTGACCATTTATACCATTCTGTCTAATCATCACTTAGTCATCTCGACATAACTATTGGGACAGAGTCCCAACACATCCCAACCACTGCTGGGTTCCATCCAGTCCATCTCTATCATACCGGTCATCTTGAAAAATTTCCTAAAAATCAACACTAGCCGACGAATCCTCATCGTCGTGTAGTGGTAGATACCAACCATAAGCACATCACAACTGAACTACCCACAACTCGTGGTTCGTCGCCTTCTATTATCATCGAATCAGCGCCACACAGGGTGCGAATCAAACCAATCCTGAATCTCTACTTAGGTTGGAGGAACTCTGTCTCTCTCGTATCCCACAACTCCAGGTACGACCATTCTAACAATTCGTACTAGGAAATGAATGTTCCCTGAACGTCCCCCCGATTTTCAACCACCACTACTACAACCTCTATTGATAGTAGTGCCTGCTACAATCTCGTACACCACAACCAACATACATCACTATCGAGACTTCATACTCATGCGGTCCACTCACCGCATGTACGAAACGCTTAACAAGTAGTATCCCCCGATCAGTCCACCTCAAGATCCGGTCGACAAGTACCACTCTCCTAGTAACTTGTCCGATCAATCACCAACTAGGGTTATCATAAACCCGGCTGCCTACCGCAGTACAACCATCCTGACTGATCCATCGCTCAACTACAGCATGTCATACCGAGCCACACAACATTTACACTGTGGCATCCCCTGCTGGTCGACATTCCTTTCGGATTCGACACACATAAACATGGCCTCTCGTGCCAAATAGGATTAGATATTCCTATTCCAAATAGTATCAAATTGGGTCGACTAGGGTCACCCATGACCTCTACTGATATCATGTAATCACCTGGACATTTGAGAAAGGAAAAATGGGAAAAATTTGAAGAAAAAGACGATTTTGACCTTGGAAATTGGGTGAATGGTTGACTTTTTGCTCGAGCGGTCAAACGGACTTTGACAAATGACTGTGACGTAGTTCGGGACGTCACGAGTTCATAGACGGGTGGCACGTCCGATTCCGACATTCGAGGAGAAAGTTATGATGTTCGGAAGTTCAAGGGTAATTCGGTAATTTGGTTTAAAAGGGACAATTTGTTGACTTTTCAAATGACATGGACCTTGCAAGTAAGTCGAGGACTGTTGGGTAGGTCTCGAGATACTGAATCCGAAGACAGGCGACACGCGTCAATCGGAGTTTGGATGACCAAGTTTCAGGTCTAGAAGCGTGAAGGGCATTTTGGTAATTTTGTGAAAGGATGGCAAAATGGTAATTTTCCAAGGCACAGTTTGACACAGCCGTGGTGGTTTTTTGTGGGGATTGTTTAATCCGTTCAGTGGATTGATCAGTGAATTGTTTAACGTTGTGAGTGACATTGGACACTGAGAAAGGTTGAGTGCTAGGCGTGCTGGGTGAACTGAGGGGAACAGAGAGAGCACGAGAGGAATTTTGAATTGGTTTTGGGTCTGTTTGCGGGAAACAAAGTCACAGAGTGACTGAGAGATTCCCACAAGCTGTTGGGTGGACGGTTTGAATATGGGGAGTTAGAGTGAGTTGAGAGGATCAGATTGGAGAGCAGAGAGCTGATGAACTGAAGAGAAAACAGAATCGGGAAAATTGGGAAAATTGGAGGGAAATTCGAAAATTAATTTGTGAGTCGAGAGGATCGAAACAGAGGTTAGAAACAGTCTTCTGGGTTCATTTAGACTTCAACCGTACAAACATTGAAGGAAATCGATCATGGTTTGGCCATGAACCCAAGTTCCAGATTCTGGAAAATTTCGAGGTTGAGGACGACCACCTACAGGTAGGACTTTGTGAAATTGGTTGTGGTTTAATGTTTAGTTAAGTCATATGAAGCTTCTGTATCAATTAATTTGAAAACTGAGTTGATTTGAATGAGTTTTGAAAGTTCAAACCGTATGATTGATCATGAGGGAAATGATCGATTTTAGGGCTTGATGTGTGAATTTAATAACGGAGAACGTAAATTAAGTTCTAGTGGAAGGTTTTCGATGGACCAATTGAAGGAATTAAGCTGGATTTGGAGGAGATTGGACTGGGTTGTGTCGCGGGTTTGGGACCCGTTTCGCAGGGAGTCGGGTGAGGAAGATGCACTGTAGCATCACTGTAGCAGACGCGTGGCTTTCACGCGCAACCACTCACTACAGTGTGTGAGGGTACGTGGATCCGATTCTCGAGGTGAGTTCAACATGACTTTTGTCCTATACAATGTAACGAACATTTTAGCGTTGGTTTCGAATTAATCGGATACCGTTTCGATATTGTTTCGAGGGTCCGAAAGGTTATGTTACATTTTTAATTAACATTTAATTCCCGAAAAATTATGGGAAATTAGTATGATGTTATTTGAGACCTTAGTGATCCTGAAGAATGATTTCGGACAGGATTCGAGATTCCTAGAAAATGTCAAAAATTACGGAAATGCGTGCAGCGTGAAAACGAGGGTTATGGACGGTGTGTGAGTGGACTTTGCTTTCTAAAATTTAATGCATGCATAAATGTTTCTATGATTTTTATGATTATGATTATAACTTGTGATCATTACGATTTTCGTATTTATACATATTTTGATATGCAATACGTGATTGCACGTATTTCGAGACTATGGTTTCTCTTATGCTTTGATGATGGTTTGATGAACGATTTTACATGATTTGTGTGTATCATGTTTTGAGGATGTTTTGATTATGATTGTGAGTATGACTTACGGTTTTGACACGTATTTACGCGTTTTATGAGATTTCGAGTATTTGAAGTATGATGTGATTTCAAAGATTTGAACGTATTTTGGGAAAAGTGATTTCGGGCTTGATGCATAGTTCATAAAAGTGGTTTTAATGAACAAGATTTCATTTTTCGGAAACTCGAAAATGGATTTCCGAATTGGGTTCGGAATTGTGTTTCCGGATGCCGGCTTACGGAATCATTATTGTGAATTCGGATTTGGGAATGGATGACGAATATGATTGGGGATTTGAATGTGAAAGTCGGACATAAGTCTTATTATGACAAAATGTGATTTCGGGTTGGTTTTGGAATTTGGATCACGATGGATCCTGGATTGTTGTGATTTACAAATGGTTTTGGGTTTAAAGGCCCGGTACTATTGTTGGATCATGTTTTGTGTTTAAAGACCTGGTTAATTGATGACGGGGGCGAGCCCAGATTGGGTTTAAAGACCCGGATTGAGTTTAAAGACTCTGGAGTTTAAAGACTCGGTTACTGTGATGAGTTTAAAGACTCGGTTATTATGATACCCCCCAATGCCTATTGATTATGTTCTGAGTTTAAAGACTCATTGATATCCCGGGAAGGCCTGATATATGTGAGTTTAAAGACTCGGTGATTGATATCCAGCAAACTGATTGGCTTGTGGTTTACTGTTGATTTCTGATGTTTTCAGATGTGTTGGGAAGTGGCACAGTTTATGTGATTTGATGGATTTTTGGACTATGTTCTTGTACTTGCATTTGATCCATGATTTTGGGATGAGGCCCTGTGTTTATGATTGCGGGCTAAGACCCGAAGGTTAAGAAAAGGAAAATGATTTGATTTTCACACACGTTTTTTCTTATGTTGGAAATGAAATGGATTGTGAAATGATTTTCGAGTGCATGCATTGGTTTTACGTGGAGGGTAGAAACGTCTTTCTGGAACTGTTTTATAAACTGTTTCATTTTTGTCCACTCACACCTTTTGTGTTTTTATTGACCCTCTAGGTCGTGGCGCGTTGATCGAGGTTGGTCGAGAGGCGGAGGCATGAATGAGTACGTGAGTGGCTATCCCTTGTTTGGCAAGTACTGAGGGTAATTTGGGAACTTTAGTCGACTTGCCAGATGGGAGCAGGACCGGGCACGGTTATCAATGTCCCTTCGGGGGCGATCCTGTGAATTTGGTATTAGAGCACTAGGTTGCTGATTCTATTGCCACATCATGCCTCTGAAGCGTAAGCCTCATGCGCGACCTGGTAGTGAGACGGGTAGACGAGGGTGTATGAGACCTCATGAGAGATCTCGGATGAGATTGACCCTGAGTTGAGGGGTAGATTTAAATTGGCGTATACTGTTTGTTAGACGTAGAATTGTGTGGGTCCCAGGGACGAATGAGCCAGTGGCTAGACAGGCTGCATAATTGGGCAAGTTGTACTCATGATGAGATTATTCATTGTTAATTCCTTAAGTGGAATGCGTGTTTAAAGAGTCTAACATGTGATGGGATATCTCTTAGGCCTTATCGGTCATATAAGATATGGTTGACCATTGGTATTTGCTCGGGGACTGGGTATGTCAGTGACGACATGATTGATTAGTATGAGATTGGACTCAAGAGGAGTCGAGATATGGGTACGGGACTTAAAATGAGTCTGGATATTAGTTAGGAACTTGAGATGAGACATGGTAAGGTATCAAGGCTCGAGAGGAGCCAGAAAGGCTGATTGAGGAACGTTTGGCACTTAGGATGCCAAGCACTGGTATACGGTCAGGTACTGAGGAGTTAAGGAATCATGGCTTAGTCTTGTTTTGGACTTATGGGTCAGTATCCTTAGTGACTGAGGTTCGGGCAGAGACCCGAGGTATACAAGGATTAGGCAGTTGGGACGACATGCCCGGGGATTTGCAATCCCTTCGTAAGGAGACTAAGTAACCCTGGAGTGATGGCCTGGATACCTATTACTTGTGGTCATGATGTAAGTAACCAGAACGTATGTATTGGGTAGGTCCCAGGCTATCCACTCTTCCATATCTTGAGATTGGCTATTGGTCGGATATGGTGTTGTTTATGATTGGTTATGGTATGGAACTCGTTGAACCGACTCGAGTTACCGATGTGATACTTTGATAATAGTTATGTGGTAACCTTGGTAATTATATATGGTAAAATTGGTGAGACATAAGGGGGGTAGACCTCCTGATGTGAGGTTACCCAGGAGGACTAGTGTTATTCGCCTAGTGGCTGACTTCGATTTGGATGAATTGGATGTAATCCTTGGAATGGATTGGTTGATGACCGATGAGACCTCTATCGAGTATGTTGATTAGTGAGTGACACGTGGAATCTAGGATTCCAGAGGTTATATTTCAGGGGGACTCGAGGGTGTTACCCTTTAGGATGATTTTGATCCTCACAACCAATAGATGGTTGGTATGAGGTATTCAAATTTGTTGGTTACATGTGTGGTGTATGTGTTTCATGTATGAGTTTCCTAGTGAGGGCTGAGGATGCCCAGATTTTTCGACGTATTCCTGAGGTTTTGCCAGGATGAGGAATTGAGTTTACGATGATTTGAGTTTATATGTTGATTATGGACAACTTAATAAGGTAACGGTATGGGATAAGTATCATGTATCACTAGTTAAGGATTTGTGGTTTCGTGGGAAGGTTGTGATTAGTGACCTTAATAAGTGAGGCCAACATGGTGGTGATTGTCGATTTTGAGTAAAAGAGAGAAAAGGATAATTTCCGGATTTGATATGGCTAAGGTTAGTGATGGTGATACCACTGGATAGCTAATGGACTAGTTATGTATGGTACCATGATTGACGATTGGTTGGTTGGTGTACTTACATGTACCGATGGGCGTGTAATGTACTGAATAGATGTATTGAATGCCCTCAGAGAAAGAGATAGTTGAATAAGTGCTAGGTCTGATAGACCAGAGTAGGTTTGGGAACGTGAGTTGGTCTGAGATTTGTTGGAGACCCCGGAGGATTGTAGGGGGGTTTTCTCCCATGTTTTTCCAGTTATGGTGATTGACTCGGAAGGAGGTCAGAGTTATTGGAACTGAGAACTGAGGTTGAATGGTTACAAGTGGAGGAATAGTGACTTATGTTCGATGGTGATCCCTCCTGTGTGTATAGTGAGATGTACCACGAGATTTGGGACTCGATGAGTTGTGTGTTGATGCTAGTTAAACCCTCAGAAGTTGACCTTCCTTGTATGAGTTGAGATCGACCCATGGGGTTGAGTATGTAGAGGTCATATACCTTTAAGAAGGAATGTACGAGTATCGTATCGACCTTTAGGATTGGTAAAGATGGATAAAAAGAAAGGCTTAATGTGTGATAAGGTGATGGTCGGAATATATTGAGATGACGACCACATTGTCGAATCAAGTATTACTTGGGGAGAGGATTGTCATGTTTTATAACCTAAGGATATGTGAAATATTGTTAGTTATGGAACTCCATAGGATTGGAGTAGTACATGATTTCTGATAACTTGGACGGTTGGCGTCCAACTGAAGGACCATACTTGGTGTATGGTGGAGTCGAGGTTTAAATAGGGGTGTGATTTGCGATATCGTATGAATGATTGTATTGAGTTCTTTTTGGCAATAGGAAGGAATCAGGAGGAAAGGTTAAAGTTATTATACATAGTGACCCTGGGAAAGGGATATGGTGTGATTGACCTAGTGAGGGGAATGAGTTCCCGAGTTATTGAACCTTATGAGTTTATTGGCCTGGTGGCCTGATGATACATGTGAGAATTTAGCCATTGGATCATGTCACGAGTGGACGACATGTAAACGAGAAGATATGACGGATTTTGTGTTTCTTGGATTGTGTGGACTCGAACGTGAGCTAGGCTACGTATTCCGAGTAAGTTTATGGTATGACTGCCCATGGGGCAGGGCCTTACAGCAGGATTAAGACTGATTGTATGATTTCTAGAAGTTGGGTATGACTTATACCCGGTTGACAGTGATTGTGTTTTGGGATTATCGTAGACATGTATCCTCGGGAAAACATTATGGCTCCCACTCATTGGAATTTTGAGGACGAAATTCTTTAAGGGGGGTAGGTTGTAACGAACCGGACTTTCGAAAAAGGAAAATTGGGAAAATTTTGAAGAAAAAGACGATTTTGACCCCGAAAATTGGGCGAACGGTTGACTTTTTGCTCGAACGGTCAAACAAACTTTGACCGATGACTGTGATGTAGTTCGGGATGTCACGAGTTCATAGACAGGTGGCACGTTCGATTCCGACATTCGAGGAAAAGTTATGATGTTCGGAAGTTCAAGGGTAATTCGGTAATTTAGTTAAAAAGTGGTAATTTTTTGACTTTTCAAATGACATGGACCTTGCACGTAAGCCGAGAACTGTTGGGTAGGTCTTAAGACGCTGAATCCGTAGACAGGCTGCACGCATCAATCGGAGTTTGGATGACCAAGTTCCGGGTCTAGAAGCGTGAAGGGCATTTTGGTAATTTTGTGAAGAAGGGCAAAATGGTAATTTGCCAGGGCACAGTTTGAAACAGCCGCGGTGGTTTGCCGTGGGAATTGTTTAATTCGTTCAGTGGATTGATCAGTGAATTGTTTAACGTTGTGAGTGACATTGGACACCGAGAAAGGCTGAGTGCTAGGTGTGATGGGTGAACTGAGGGGAATAGAGAGAGCACAGGAGGAATTTTGAATTGGTTTTGGGTGTGTTTGTGGGAAACAAAGTCACAGAGTGACTGAGAGATTCCCACGAGCTGTTGGGTGGACGGTTTGAATATGGGGAGTTAGAGTGAGTTGAGAGGATCAGATTGGAGAGGAGAGAGCTGATGAACTGGAGAGAAAACAGAATCGAGAAAATTGGGAAAATTGGAGGGAAATTCAAAAATTAATTTGTGAGTCGAGAGGAGCGAAACAGAGGTTAGAAACAGTCTTCTGGGTTCATTTAGACTTCAACCGTACAAACATTGAAGGAAATCGATCACGGTTTGGCCAAGAACCCAAGTTCCAGATTCTGGAAAATTTCGAGGTTAAGGACGACCACCTACATGTAGGACTTTGTGAAATTGGTTGTGGTTTAATGTTTAGTTAAGTCGTATGAAGCTTCTGTACCAATTAATTTGAAAACTGAGTTGATTTGAATGAGTTTCGAAAGTTCAAACTGTATGATTGATCATGAGGGAAATGATCGATTTAGGGCTTGATGTGTGAATTTAATAACGGAGAACTTAAATTAAGTTCTAGTGGAAGGTTTTCGATGGACCAATTGAAGGAATTAAGCTAGATTTACAGGAGATTGGACCGCGTTGTATCGCGGGTTTGGGACCCATTTAGCAAGATGTCGTGTCAGGACCGGTCCCAACTCCCGCGGGATTAACGTGGGACCCGCTTGATCCCGTCTGACACAAAGTGTTAGACCAGGGAAAACTCCATCTCTAGCCCTCGCCGGGGCTATCAGAGTGCGTCAGGATCGTAGGAGGAGGAGACTGATGTCTCGTCTCTGATACAGCCCGCATCCGCGATCAACCTGAAGGGCATTAAAAAATTAAAAGTCGTGAGTCGACAAAATAATATTTTAATAAAACATTTTCACATAAAGACCTTTATGCCTTTCATAAAAGCATATGCATGCATTCCAAAAATCATTTAGCAAACGTTCATAAAAACCTTCGTCAAACATTTACAAAACCTTTCAAGGGTTCATGCCCGGCCCCATAAACCGTCATGACCCATAAAAACCATTTGGGTCCCCGACCCGAAATCACAAACACTCGTAAATTCCTATATGTGGGAACTCGGCCCAAATCATTCTCAGTGAAATACTAAAACATACCATACGGGGTCTCTGCCCCAAACCATTTCCAAAACATCGTTTACGGGGTCGCCGCACCAAATCACTTTCTAACTCATAAAACACGGGGTCTCCGCCCCAAAATCACATTCCAAATCATAAAACAAGGGGTTTCTGCCCCCAATTCACTTTCCATAAACCACATACGTATCGAAGTACGTATAACCCATCCGCGGCACTTCCGAGAAGATGCCAACTCGGGGCACACAGCCCCTAGGAAACACATCCCCGATATAGTCACGATGACATCAATATATCTAGTGTGCACACTACTCGGGGTCTCACTCCGAGTCTTCTCCCAGGAATCTTCATCCGGGAGGCTCAATCTGTGGATCTAGTTCGAGCTCTCTCTCTGGATCTAGTCCACATATCTCTCCGGAATCTTGTTCAGGACCACATCATATCTCATAATCTCCACTCTTGGAACGGGATCCCTATGGGGATACCCACTCTGGTCTGTGGATCGTGACTCTCTAGGTCGACGTCTGGATGAGACTATATAACATATGGAGATCATAATCATTTTTAATTCTCTTTCTTTCTTTCTCAAAATACATTTCGACTGGGTCTTATACCCAATTCATTTCAACAGGATTCCTCGAATCTGATTCAAATCCATTTCACAGGCCTCGGTCTAAATCCTCAGTTCAATAGGGTCTCATGCCCGAATACTCATTTCACAAATCAAACTGGGACTCAAGCCCGATGTTACAATAAACTGGGCCCTAGGCCCGAAACCATGACTCATCAGGACCTCACGTCCGATTTCACAGCCAAACGGGCCTTAAGCCCGATATCTCGACTAAATGGGTCTCAGGCCCGATATCATAAATCAACGGGGCATCAAGCTCGATAGTACCACTAACTGGGCCTCAAACTCGAATCATAAACCAACTGGACCCTTGGTCCGATCGTATAGCTCAAATGGAACCTAGGTCCGATTTCTCGTCAAATCAAATGGACTCCAAGTCCGAGAGTTTGCAAAAAAATGGGTCTCATGCCCGATTTCATATTTCTAAATCCAAAATCCGTTTATTAACCCTTATCGAAAACACGGTACGCGAAGGTAAGACATAAAGCCGAAAACCTCGAAAAACGTGCAATTATGTCGATCCTAAGCTACCACAATCAAATGCACTCATGGTATCATAAAACATAAATTAAAACATTATAAAACATTTATGCATGCATCGAATTCATAAAAAAAGTCCACTCACAGACTGTCCGAAGCCGTGCCTCGATACGCGTGCCATTATCGTCTCATCCGGGATTCCCAAACCTGTCCAAATTAATTTAGAGGGTTACTAATAGCCTCATTAACCTCTCATTGAAGTCCCAGAATTTTCCCGATTTTCTAACTATTTTTAAACGCGAACCTAAACCTTCGGACGTCCCGAACTATATCGAAACGATGTCCGATTGACACGAAACCAGTCCCAAAATGTTCGTTACATCGAATAGACAATTTCACATGTTGGAACCACCTCCAAAAACCTACTCACGCGCCCGTACGCGCCCCTAGAAGTGGCTTGCACGTGGGCCTACGCGCCGGCACTGTAGATTACCCCTAACCTCGCGACGGCCGATTCAAACTGGTCGGTCCGATCCGTTTCCTGGAACTAGACCGGCGTGACCGGTCCAGGTCCATAACCGGTCCAATATTCACCGTTTCTTCCTCTAATCGATCCTATTCTTCATTATTTAATCCTAGGATCCTAACCTAATCGATTAGAACCCCTAAAACATCCTAAACCCAACCGGTTTGATTTTCCCCTCACGGTTCGAATTTTCAAAATTCATCCCAGGGCTTCTCGACGTCTCACCACTCCCAAAAACTTCCTAAAAACTCCCTAGCAACCTTATTAACTCAAACCAAACGTCCAAAACCTCCCATAAGAAATGAAATCGAAATGGAATTGAAAATGGTTAAAACCGATTACCTCGTGCTATTTTCCTCCTCCGCCGCCCATGGGGGCTTTGCCTGGCTAGCCACCACATCCTCAGCTCCTCTTCTCACTCTCTGGGCCTCTCAATGAAGGTGACAGGTTAAGGGTTTGGGTTTGGGGTGAAGGGTGGATCGGTTTGGTTTGTTTGGAAACAAAGAAAATGAATGATGCACGGGAAGGGTGGATGTATGAATGTGTTTTAGTGTGCAACGGATAAGTGACACTTGTCACTCATCCATTGGGCCAGGGATAAAATATCTGGGGCCCACTAATTGCCAAATAGTCCTTGTCTCGTAAAACGTGCAATAGTACTTTCCTACTTTCGTGAACCGTAACTTCTCCATCGAACGTCCGAATTCGACGTGCCGCCTGTCTACGGATTCATATCGTCCCGACCTACATAACGGTCTTCGGCCCTCAGCCATCGGACATCCCGAGTCAAAAGTCAACTTTTGGCCCAAATTACCAAAATGCCCTTGAACTTCCGAACGTCATAACTTTTTCCTCAGACATCGAAATCGAACGTGCCACCTGTCTATGCACTCGTGACATCACGAACTACGTCACAGTCATCGGGCAATGTCCATTTCACCGCCGGAACAAAAAGTCAAAGATTTGCCCATTCCAAGGGAAAAATTGTCATTTCGCCCGAACGTCCGCTATTCCTCGCCTATTCTCTGATTTGGCTCGTTAATCTGTCATTAATTCTTAATTAATCTCGCTAATTCAGGATGGGTCGTCACAAACTTCCCCCCTTAAGGAATTTCGTCCTCGAAATTCAAATCGACCTGATTCCACAACCAAACTGCGGAATCCAACTTTGTTCCTCGACTCGAATCTCTACACCCACACGAGAATACTCGTGTAGCAGTACATGTACAACACACTTACCAAACTCATCAGTACGTACCGTCACCAGAGCCTCCAAAGCTCCAATTCACTTTCGAAACTACACGTCAGCTCGTACGTCTCACTTGAGACAAAACGTCGACACTCGTCGATCTCGCGTGTCACTCACTTTGACAGGTCAGCAATACCATACTGATATTCCAACGACTGTTCAGTCTGACACTCTGACACGTTCCATCTGACCGTCGTCAGGCTGAAAACGTATCCCCACTAAGGGCTATCACAGCCAAGCTGGCATCCTGCTCGGTATCCGATCAAACAACACCCTACAAATTCTGCCATCACAATGGCACAAATCCCATCTCACAAGTCATCCTCAGACCTATGCCAAAACTGACTTAAATGCTCGCACGAGTCAGCTCTCTCAATTTCTTATACCCAAAACTAACTCACAGAAGAGTCCCATCAATCCACGTTGATCCGATTTCGTCGGATACCTATCAATCCGTAACCATCACAGGTCACAACCATCGTGACCAGTCGGTAACTCTGGGCTCTACTGCGCTTCGCTGCTCTACTCTGATCTCGACTCGCCCTCAAGTCCTCGTATCGTATCTCGCATCCCTCAGCGATACCACTTGTCATCTAGACTCAGGTGAGTCTCCAAACTGTCACTATCGGACCCAATCTGATCGCCACTCATGTCCATCTAGGACTCTATCCAAACTACAACGTACTCGTACTCTCGGGCACTCTCAACCCGACAAACCGATTGACCGTAGTCAATCCCATTGTCCAATGTGCACAACACACCGGTGCACCCACATCATATCAACATCGGGGCGTCACCCGACCTACTCAAGGACTGCACTCTGGCAACGTCCAACCACAACTAATGTCCGCACTCCAACCATGGTCCGGACCCCAACCGTCCGTCACCAAGCGAACGTTAGTCCATCACTTTGGACACTCACTCGTCACATCATGTGACGCTAAATACCATCTACTCGTCAAGTCAATCAAATTGACCCACAACCTAGGTGTTCGGTTCTTACACCCTCTTGAACTTCTAGCTGTCAAACTGTTCCTCGTTGTCCCACCTAGGGATAAATCCAAGATGATAATGCCAAAGTTCATTCAATGTCATCCCCTGACACCCAACACTATCAGCTACAGCGTCACTCTAAGTGACCTCAGAATACTCATCTCCAATGCGGAATCAAGTACTCCTCTCAACGTATCAGTCACAACTTCTCTTGATTTCGAAGTTCCAATCACGTTGGAAACATGCTTCTCTTCCAATTACTAGACTCACTCAATACACGAGCATTTCATGTATCCTACAGGCAAACGATTTCCAAGTCCCCAACTCAGGAGGTATGGTCAACCGTAGTCAACCAAAACCAATCCGCAACGGACTTTCACGTCCACAACTCAACCGGACATCAACCACGCGTCCGTAAACTCCAACTCGCCTATCCGTTTACTACCGTATATGCACATCCAAAAGGATGTCAAGTCACCCTAATCCAATGTACCGCTCAGCTGAAGAGTCACAACAGACTCCTGCTGTGATCTGCAGCCAAATCGCTGTATACCACCAAATCTGACCATTCACCTTTATGTCATAAGATGTCACTTACGTCATCCATTCATACCTGGATCTCGCGTTTCACTTTAAAAATTACGACTTCTGAGTACACCCTTGCGACTCAATCTCGCAGCATTGGGGGAACTAATCTCCATTACTGGGGAAACTGATCTCTATCACAGAGGAAACTAGTCTCCATCACTAAGGAAACTGGTCTCCATCACTGGGAAACTGGTCTCCATCACTGAGGAAACTGATCTCCATCACTGGGGAAACTGGTCTCCATACCAAGTACTCCCGTACCTCGCACTGAGCCACTCGGGATCCTCTCTATCCCACTTATAACAACCCTCTTCACTGGAGCGTGGCAAGTGTGCCAACACCCAATGTCAACATTTCATTCTGCAATCGGACTCAGCCATCACCGAGTCGGATCCAGAATCACTGCTCGTACTGTGTGTCACTCACGCACCTCGTATCATCGTCACGACTGGTGAATCCCTTCGTCACAATCGTCACGGCAACCTGAGCCTATCCAGCTTGATAAGACTCGACTACGTCCATCGATAGCAGTGTCTGTCACAACCTCGTGCAGACCAATCTCAGAAACACTCTGCTACCGAGACTCCCAAACCATGAGGTAGTCGATCGCCAGTACCAACTACTCCACACACAACATCCAACGATCGGTCCACTTCTGGGTCCGATCACCAGTACCACACTCCTGGTAACTTGTCCAAACAATCACCTACTAGGGTTATCATAAACCTAGCTGCCCGCTGCAGCTCAACCATCCGGACTGATCCCTCAATCTTGACTTCGAAGAGTCGTCATACTTCCATACTGGTACCAAACCAGCCAATAACTACACTCTGAGGATCTCGTCCTTTCGTAACTCTACGGCTCTCAACCGCTGGCCCCCACAATAACTTGGCCATACTTCGTTCCTAACACTGCACAACGACTAAACGACGCAATCGTATCCTATCGCGTCGCACGACAGTCACACTAGGGCATCCACTGCCAGTCGACATCCTGTCGCAACACACCACAAATACTCCGGCATCTCCTGCCAGTCGACATCCCACCGGGATTTGACAAATCGAAACATGGCAAAACAGGCCAATTAGAATCACACGTGCCTATTCCCAACCTTCGTGACTATAGTCGTCCAGAGTCATCGTAAACGGGGCGACCCTAACCTCTAACCACCCTGGTATTAATCCGTACATCCTCTATCCGACACGACACTACCGTCGAGCGGTCACGACTCTCAAGTCGTCATACAGTCTCTGCTGATCTACTGGATCCTACTCACCAGTAACGCTACGGTTCTAAACCGTTGGATTCACACGAATATTGATCCTCCTCGGGATCCATTTCCTCAAAACACGTGGCATTACATGCCAACCAAACCTCAAACGATCGTATCGAATTTCATTTAGCACTTGGTGCTTCCTACTCATACCCTAGCTATCAGGTTGATAACGGGCTGTTACGACTTCAGAGACATCACATCCTCGACCTGCGCGTACTCCACGAGCAAAACATGCTCTTATACCAACTTGTCAGGACCGGTCCCAAATCCCCCGGGATTAACGTGGGACCCGCCTGATCCCGTCTAATACGAAGTGTCAGACCAGGGAAAATTCCATCTCTAGCCCTCGCTGGGGCTATCAGAGTGCGTAGGATCGTAGGAGGAGGAGACTGATGTCTCGTCTCTGCTACAGCCCGCATCCGCGATCAACCTGAAGGGCATTAAAACATTAAAAGTCGTGAGTCGACAAAATAATATTTTAATAAAAACATTTTCACATAAAGACCTTTATGCCTTTCATAAAAGCATATGCATGCATTCCAAAAATCATTTAGCAAACGTTCATAAAAACCTTCGTCAAACATTTACAAAACCTTTCAAGGGTTCATGCCCGGCCAAATAAACCGTCATGACCCATAAAAACCTTTTGGGTCCCCGACCCAAAATCACAAACACCCGTAAATTCCTATATGTGGGAACTCGGCCCAAATCATTCTCAGTGAAATACTAAAACATACCATATGGGGTCTCTACCCCAAACCATTTCCAAAACATCGTTTACAGGGTCGCCGCCCCAAATCACTTTCTAACTCATAAAACACGGGGTCTCCGCCCCCAAATCACATTCCAAATCATAAAACACGGGGTTTCTGCCCCCAATTCACTTTCCATAAACCACATACGTATCGAAGTACGTATAACCCATCTGCGGCACTTCCGAGAAGATGCAAACTCAGGGCACACAGCCCCTAGGGAACACATCCCCAATATAGTCATGATGACATCAATATATCTAGTGTGCACACTACTCGGGGTCACACTCCGAGTCTTCTCCCAGGAATCTCCATTTGGGAGGCTCAATCTCTCGATCTAGTTCGACCTCTCTCTGTGGATCTAGTCCACATATCTCTCCGGAATCTTGTCCGGGACCACATCATATCTTGTAACCTCCACTCCTGGAACGGGATCCCTATGAGGATACCCACTCTGGTCTGTGGATCGTGACTCTCCAGGTCGACGTCTGGAGGAGACTATATAACATATGGAAAGTTCATAATCATTTTTAATTCTCTTTCTTTCTTTCTCAAAATACATTTTGACTGGGTCTTATACCCGATTCATTTCAACAGGATTCCTCGAATCCGATTCAAATCCATTTCACAGGCCTCGGTCTAAATCCTCAGTTTAATAGGGTCTCATGCCCGAATACTCATTTCACAAATCGAACTGGGACTCAAGCCCAATGTTACAATCAACTGGGCCCTAGGCCCGAAACCATGACTCAACAGGACCTCACGTCCGATTTCACAACCAACGGGGCCTTAAGCCTGATATCTCGACTAAATGGGTATAAGGCCCTCAAGCTCGATAGTACCACTAACTGGGCATCAAACCCGAATCGTAAACCAACTGGACCCTTGGTCCAATCATATAGCTCAAATGGACCCTAGGTCCGATTTCTCGTCAAATCAAATGGACTCCAAGTCCGAGAGTTTGCAAATAAAATGGGTCTCATGCCCGATTTCATATTTCTAAATCCATAATCCGTTTATTAACCCTTATCGAAAACACAGTACGCGAAGGTACGACATAAAGCCGAAAACCTCGAAAAACGTGCAATTATGTCGATCCTAAGCTACCACAATCAAATGCACTCATGGGATCATAATACATATATTAAAACAATTATAAAACATTTATGTATGCATTGAATTCATAAAACAAGTCCACTCACAGACCGTCCGAAGTCGCGCTTCGATACGCCTGCCATAATTGTCTCCCGGGTCAATCGTCTCCTCCGGGATTCCCGAACCTGTCCAAATTAATTTAGAGGGTTACTAATAACCTCATTAACCTTTCATTGAAGTCCCATAATTTTCCCGATTTTCTAACTATTTTTAAATGCGAACCTAAACCTTCGGACGTCCCGAACTATATCGAAACGATGTCCGATTGACACGAAACCAGTCCCAAAATGTTCGTTACATCGAATAGATGATTTCACATGTTAGAACCACCCCCAAAAAAACCCTCACGCACCTGCACATGCCCCTAGAAGTGGCCTGCATGTGGGCCCACACGCTCGCACTATAGATCACCACTAACCTCGCGGCGGCCGGTTCAGACTTGCAGGTCCGGTCCGTTTCCTGCAAATGGACCGGCATGACTGGTCCAGGTCCATAACCGGTCCAATATTCACCGTTTCTTCTTCTAATCGATCCTAATCTTCATTATTTAATCCTAGGATCCTAACCTAATCGATTAGAACCCCTAAAACATCCTAAACCCGACCGGTTTGATTTTCCCCTCACGGTTCGAATTTTCAAAATTCACCCCAGGGATTCTCGACGTCTCACCACTCCCAAAACCTTCCTAAAAACTCCCTAGCAACCTTATTAACTCAAACCAAACGTCCAAAACCTCCCATAACAAACGAAATCGAAATGGAATTGAAAATGGTTAAAACCAATTACCTCGTGCTATTTTCCTCCTCCGTCGCCCACGGCGGCTCTGCCTGGCCAGCCAACACGTCCTTAGCTCCTTTTCTCACTCTATGGGCCTCTCAATGAAGGTGACAGGTTAAGGGTTTGGGTTTGGGGTGAAGGGTGGATTGGTTTGGTTTGTTTGGAAATAAAGAAAATGAATGATGCACTGGAAGGGTGGATGCATGAATGTGTTTGAGTGTGCAATGGATGAGTGACACTTGCCATTCATCCATTGGGCATGGGATAAAATATCTGGGGCCCACTAATTGCCAAATAGTCTTTGTCTCGTAAAACGTGCAATAGTACTTTTGTACTTCCGTGAACCGTAACTTCTCCATCGAACGTCCGAATTCGATGTGCCGCCTATCTACGGATTCATATCGTCCCGACCTACGTAACGGTCTTCGGCCCTCGGCCATCTGACATCCCGGGTCAAAAGTCAACTTTTGGCCCAAATTACCAAAATGCCCTTGAACTTCCGAATGTCATAACTTTTTCCTCGGACGTCGGAATCGAACGTGCCACCTGTCTATGAACTCGTGACGTCACGAACAACGTCACAATCATCAGCCAAAGTCCATTTGACTGTCAGAACAAAAATTCAACGATTTGCCCATTCCAAGGGCAAAATCGTCAGTTTTCCAGAACGTCCGCTAATCCTCGCCTAATCTCTGATTAGTCTCGCTAATCCGTCATTAATTCTTAATTAATCTAGCTAATTCGGGACGGGTCGTCACAAGTCGGGTGAGGAAGATGACACTGTAGCAGGCGCGTGGCTTTCACGCACAGCCACTCACGACAGCGCGTGAGGGCGCGTGGATCCGATTCTCGAGGTGAGTTGAACACGACTTTTATCCTATACAATGTAACGAACATTTTAGCGTTGGTTTCGAATTAATCGAACACCGTTTCAATATTGTTTCGAGGGTCCGAAAGGTTATGTTACATTTTTAATTAACATTTAATTCCCAGAAAATTATGGGAAATTACTATGATGTTATTTGAGACCTTAGTGACCCTGAAGAATGATTTCAAACAGGATTCAAGATTCCTGGAAAATGTCAAAAATTACGGAAACGCGTGTAGAGAAAAAAACGTTATGAACGGTGTGTGAGTGGACTTTACTTTCTAAAATTTAATGCACGCATAAATGTTTCTATGATTTCTATGATTATGATTATAACTTGTGATAATTACGATTTTTCGTATTTATATGTATTTTGATATGCAATATGTGATTGCACGTATTTCGAGACTATGGTTTCTCTTATGCTTTGATGATGGTTTGATGAACGATTTTACATGATTTGTGTGTATCATGTTTTGAGGATGTTTTGATTATGATTGTGAGTATGACTTACGGTTTTGACACGTATTTACGCGTTTTATGAGATTTCGAGTATTTGAAGTATGATGTGATTTCAAAGATTTGAACGTATTTTGGGAAAAGTGATTTCGGGCTTGATGCATAGTTCATAAAAGTGGTTTTAATGAACAAGATTTCATTTTTCGGAAACTCGAAAATGGATTTCCGAATTGGGTTCAGAATTGTGTTTCCGGATGCCGGCTTACGGAATCATTATTGTGAATTCGGATTTGGGAATGGATGACGAATATGATTGGGGATTTGAATGTGAAAGTCGGACATAATCAATGATTGGGGATTTGATCATGGTTTTGATGCTTTGACCTTGCGATTTGAAGTATGATGTGATTTCAAAGATTTAAACGGATTTTGGGAAAAGTGATTTCGGGCTTGATCATGGTTTTGATGCTTTGACCTTGGGGATTTGAATGTGAAATTCGGACATAAGTCCTATTATGACAAAATGTGATTTCGGATTAGTTTTGGAATTTGGATCATGATGGATCCTGGATTGTTTTGATTTACAAATGGTTTGGGGTTTAAAGACCCGATACTATTGCTGGATCATGTTTTGGGTTTAAAGACCCGGTTAATTGATGATGGAGGCGGGCCCGGATTGGGTTTAAAGACCCTGATTGAGTTTAAAGACTCGGGAGTTTAAAGACTCGGTTACTGTGATGAGTTTAAAGACTCGGTTATTGTGATACCCCCCCCCCCCTCCCCCGAGGCCTATTGATTATGTTCTGAGCTTAAAGACTCGTTGACATCCCGGGAAGGCCTGATATATGTTAGTTTAAAGACTCGGTGATTGATATCCAGAAAACTGATTGGCTTGTGGTTTACTGTTGATTTCTGATGTTTTTGGATGTGTTGGGCAGTGGCCCGGTTTATGTGATTTGATGGATTTTTGGACTATGTTCTTGTACTTGGATTTGATCCATGATTTTGGGCTGAGGCCCTGTGCTTATGATTGCGGGCTAAGACCCGAAGGTTAAGAAAAGGAAAATGATTTGATTTTCATACATTTTTTTTTCTTATGTTGGAAATGAAATGGATTGTGAAATGATTTTCGAATGCATGCATTGGTTTTACGTGGAGGGTAGAAACGTCTTTCTGGAACTGTTTTATAAAATGTTTCATTTTTGTCCACTCACACCTTTTGTGTTTTTATTGACCTTCCAGGTCGTGGCGCGTTGATCGAGGCTGGTCGAGAGGCGGAGGCATGAGTGAGTACGTGTGCTTGTTTGGAAAATACTGAGGGTAATTTGGGAACTTCAGTCAACTTGCCAGACAGGAGCAGGACCGGGCACGATTATAAATGTCCCTTCGGGGGTGGTCCTGTCATATCACCTTGCCCCAATCCATGTCTGCCATGACCGCTCAACGGTCACGACTATCAGGTCATCATACCGTATCTACTGGTCCATTGGAT
This sequence comes from Prinsepia uniflora, assembly GCA_032719365.1. Taxonomy (NCBI): domain Eukaryota; kingdom Viridiplantae; phylum Streptophyta; class Magnoliopsida; order Rosales; family Rosaceae; genus Prinsepia; species Prinsepia uniflora. The sequence continues at coordinate 35,270,954 of CM064875.1, read as the reverse complement.
CCTATCCACCAATAACACTACAGCTATAAGCCGTTGGATTCACGTGCACATTGATCCTACTAGGGATCCAACCTCACTACCACGCGGCATCCTATGCCAATCGAACCCTAAATCATCGCACCTCGTGCCAAACACAACCTAACCAGGGTTCGATTCCACTGAATCCTCATACTCTAACCCTAACTATCAGGTTGATGACAGGTTGTTACCACTATAGAGACATCACATCCTCGACCTGCGTGTAGCTCTTGTGGTAGGCCTCGACAACCTCGCTTTGATACCACCTAATAGGACCCGTCCCAAATCCCCCCGGGATTAACGCAGGACCTGTCTGCTCTAGTTTGACACGAACTGTCAGACAAGGGATAATTCCAACCTTGGGCCTCACCAAGAGCTTCTAGAGTGCGCTAGGATCGGAGGAGGAATGTGATGTCTCGGTCCCTATTACAGCCTGCTTCCGCTATCAACCTGAAAGACATTGAAACTATTGAAAGTTGTGAGTGGAAGAACAAAAGTTTATAAAAACACATTTTTCAAAAAGACATTTATGCCCTTCACTAAAAAGCATGAATTCATTCGAAAACCAGTTATTTCAACCATTTATCAATAATTAAACCATTAAGGCCTTAGCCCAAAACCGTAAACCAAAGTATATGGGAACTCAGCTCAAAACCAATCAAGTGGGAACTTAGCCCAAATCCAATACATGTGGGTCTCATCCTAACACCAATACTAGTGGGTCTCAACCCAAAACCAATCCTCGGCATCCCTGATGCCTGACATCCCAGATGTCACAATCCACACCATTTTCACGGTTCCAAGCTACGCATGCTACCGGGGTCTCAAATCCCAAGTCTCCCCAGGGTCCATCTAGGTCAATGACCCGCATATCAATGACCCTCCCTGGGGGGAGGTTTTAACCTCTGGCAATCCTGCTCCTGAGTCACTATATGGACCTGTCGCTCCGTGCAATGACCCCTGGCAGGCAATGCCCCGTGACTAGTCCAGGATACTACGAGACGTCTAAAGGAGACAACCGTTCATGAGGATGGTATAAGGAAAATCGTTTCATAATTCATTTCAAACTATTCAAAGGGTTAAGCCCGGGTTTTCCGTAAACCATCGTAAATCCAAATCCATTTGGGGTCCCCAGCCCAAAATCATATTTATAAACCATAACTGGGCCTCATGCCCGAAATCATAACCAACTAGGCCTCAAGCCCCAATTCGTAAACCAACGGGGCACCTAGCCCGATCATATAACTCAAATGGGCCAACAGCCTAATTTCTCATTAAATCAACTGGACTCCAAGTCCTATAGTTTTCAAATCAAATGTGTAACAACTCGTCCCAAATTCCTAGATTAGATTATTGACTAATCACGATTAGTGAGGCTAATCCATGATTAGTAGGGCGAAATAAGACGAACGATGTGAAATGACCGTTTGCCCCTAGTCGTGGCAAAACGTTGACTTTTTGTTCGGGCGGTCAAATGAACTTTGACCGATGACCGTGACGTAGTTCGTGACGTCACGAGTTCATAGACAGGTGGCACGTTCAATTCCGACGTTCGAGGAGGAAGTTATGACGTTCAGAAGTTTAGGGGCATTTTGGTAATTTTGGTTAAAAGGGCAAAATAGTTGACTTTTTGACCGGGATGTCCGATGGACGAGGGCCAAGGACTATTACGTAGATAAGGACGATACGAATCCATAGACAAGCGGCACGCTGAAATCGGACTTCGAACGGGAAAGTTATAGGTCACGGAAGTTCGATTTCACTATGCACGTACTTCGAGACGGTGTGATTTGGCAAAATCCGATTGGGCCAGATATTTTGAGTGGGTCCCATGGATGAGTGACAAGTGTCACTCATCCCATTGGCTAGTTCCTAAAAAGGTGGATCTACTTAATAAAATAATACTATAATTATTATTATTATATTTAATCTTTTCTTCATTTAATCCTAGCCATCCATTCTATATTATCCTTTAATCCTCACCATCCATCTCATCTCTCCCATATGATCTAATACCTTCTTCATCACACTTCATTCTTCTTCATTTTTCCTCAAACCCGAACACCCCATATTACCTCCATTTTTCCATTTTCTTCAAAACACAACCACCACACCTCACCTTCCATTATATGTGCCATGAGTGACCGTGAGGGAGTATGAGTGGTTGAGAGTGGCAAGGAATGGAGGTCCACGGCTGTGGACGACGGAGGACACGGCGGAGAAGGACCCGTGAGGTAAGAAAATATTTAAAAATTCGAATTTGAGTTTTAATGGTTTTTACTCCATTTCGTTTATTGGGTAAGGTTTCTGGGGACTCTAGGAGTAGAATGGGATTAGTTTTGGGGCTTGGGATGGGCGGAAATGGCCGTGAACGGCCGGAGAAAATCCGGCCACCATTGATGGCGGATGGAAGCTCCGTTTCGGGTGGTTTTTCTTAGTTTTAGGGATTGGGTTAGATAGGAAATGAAGAAATAGGAATTTAGGGATTAAAATGGGACCAAACGGACCCCGAATCAGTCCAGAAACCGGAGAAAAATTGAGATGAACAGTGTTTTGCTACAGTAAAACTGGCTCGGTTCTGAGGTTGATGACGATGAACAGTGTTTTAGACTTTCTAGGGGCTCGTGAGGGCCCGTGGGCCATAATTTGGGAAAGTGTTCAACACGGGAAATCTTCTATTCGATGTAACGAAGATTTTGGGACTAGTCTCGTGTCAATCGGACATCGTTTCAATAGTTTTTGGGGTGTCGGAATGTTTAGAGTCGGTTTAAAAATAGTTAAAAGTTCGGGAAAATTACGGGGCTTTGGGAGGAGGTTAATTAAGTATTTATTAACCTTCTATTAAAATTTGGACAGGTTTGGGAGTCCCGGTGATGGAGATCGGCTAGGGGAGCCGTATGACACGCAAATCGAGGCGGCAGCTCGGACGGTCTGTGAGTGGACCTTATTTTCTAAATTGGTGCATGCATAAATGTTTATTATATGTTTTATTACTTGTTTGATGATGCCATGGGTGTATTTGTATGTGGTTATGTATAAGCACGTATTTCGAGGTTTCGACCTTATACGGTGCTTATACGAGTCTGTATTTTTCTATTGGTTTAAATGAAATGGTTTTGGATTTCAAAAGAATAAACTCGGGTATGAGACCCATTTGGTTTTTTCTCGGGCATATGACCTCAGATTTCGGGCACGGTGCCCAGCTGATGTCCTATGTTCGGGTACGAGACTCAAGTTACTTTACGGTTTTGATTTGAGGTCAGGGAACCTTAAATGGATTTCCAGGTTCAGGACGGTTTATGGGAACCGGCATGAACCCTTGTTATGGTATCGTGGTTCATGACGGTTTATGGGAACCGGCATGAACCCTTGTTGGATGTTATGGATCATGACGGTTCAAGGGAACCGGGCATGAATGTTTATGTTATGTATATATATGTGTTCATATACCTTCCTTTACTTCTATTATCTCCTCCGAGGAGGGTCGTTGGCTTGGGTGGACCTCGGAGTAGTCACGGAGCATCGACTGAGTGGAGTCACCCCCCAGTTGGGTTCCTTACTCTCAGGAAGGCTATGATTACTATTACCTCGGGTAGGGTCAGTGGTCTGCGGACATTGATCTTGACTTTGAGAAGACTCGGATTGAGACCTGGGTAGCACGCGCGTAGCTTTGGAAACCATGACAGGATTGGTTGTGTGAATTATATGTATATATGATGTATGCTATATGATATATGATATGATATATGATGTGTGTTTACACAGGTTTTGGGCAGTGGCCCGTTTGGTTAGTTTCTTCTGATTTGGGCTGAGTCCTATATGGATTAGGGCAGTGGCCCGTGTACTTGATTTCATTATGGGTTTTCTGGATAAATGGTTTTCGAATGCATGCATGCTTTTTAGTGAAGGGTACAAATGTCTTCTTGTTAAAATGTTTTTATAAACTCTTGTTTTGTCCACTCACAGCTTTTAATGTTTTGACTGCCCTTCAGGTTGACATTGGATGTGGACTGTAGCAGAGCCCGAGATATCACATACCTCCTCTGGATCCTGGCGTACTCTGATAGCCCGGGAGGGCAAAGGTCCGAAAAATCCCTTGTCTGACACTTCGTGTCAGACGGGAGCAGGTTCATCCCGCACTAATCCCAGGGGGATTGGGATGAGTCCTGTCAGCATGGTATCAGAGCATGGTTGATCATGTTACTCTGAATTCCAGAGCGTATTTTGCGCAATACTCTGTACGCAGGTCGAGGATGTGATATCTCAAGTGGCTACAGTTCGTTATCAACCTGATAGTTGGGGTGCCGATACGATAGTTAGCAGGATTGAATCGTGGAATGGCGTGGTTTGGCACTAGATGCCGGGGTTGCCATAGTTCTGTCGTGGATGACAGTGTGGGACCCTATGAAGGGATTATCGTAATAGTATGTTAGCGTTTAGATCGTGAGACGGTTAGTGGGATCGCCTTTCACGATGTCGTGGGATCGTTTTGCCGGTAGGATTGGATTGACGTCTTTATGATGTCGGGACCGCGGAGTTGGTCCGATTGTTGATTTTACTACTTTTCACAGTTGGGTTCAGGGGAACCCTAGGCGTGGTCGTGGAATCCTAAGGTAGGATGTGTATGGTTCGGAAATGTGAGTTGACGAGTGGTTTGACTTGGACGACTATTCAGATTTGGATTCGTTAGTCGGTCTAGTCATGTCAGCTTGTGTTGGGACTGCACTTCGAAGTCGGGGTTGTACTTATCGGTTAGACCGAGTTAGTTATCGTGCTACTTCAACTGTGATGGACTGTTGGTGCAACTAAGGTCGTGGATGACCTGGTAGACGACATTGGTTTAGTCGAGTTACGACAGGTTAGAGTTTGATTCGGACAAGTTATCAGGGTTGGTACTTGTCGATGGAATCCCGGAGTTGGGATACGAAGTAGTTGTACGGTCGATTGATTCCGTTGGATGCGGAGTATCGATAATGATAGTGCTGGTACTAGTGCTGGTGCTGGTGCCGGTGATTTTGATGACGGTGAGTCGCGAATCGGGATGTGACTCCGTCGTAATGGGCATATGTTCGGTATCTATGGTTCAGGAGTGGATCTCAGATAGAGTTAAATTGTTTAGGGGACACGTGGTTGATGTCCAGGTATGTTGTTTCCAATCTTGTTGGAACTTCGGAATCGCGAGAGGTTGAGATTGAAGTGACGAGTGGAATGCGGGTTTTCCGCATTGGTATTGGGTATTTCGAAGTCATTTTGGGTGACTTCTCTGTTTCTACCGTGGTAGATGACGGTAGAGGATGGTTGCGTCACCAGTACGTTGATCGTGTATTGGTTGGTGAACCCGGGATTTGTTTTGGGTCATCGAGAGGAATCGAGTATATCGAAGTTAGGTGACTGAGATTTCTCATTTCCTGCTTGGTGGCAGACGATGTTGGTTTACGTGACGTGGTGAATGCATCGAGTTTGGTTGTATTCACATAGGATGAGTTTTGATGTCATAGTCTTGTATCATCTTCGATTTTCCTTGGTGGAATGACAAGGATCGATACGAGGTAATCAGTTAGAACCCACAGTCTCGGTGTGTCTCATCGTTGACTAATCTATTTAGATGTGGGAAATGGTCTAGGACTTTGGGCGTTGTGACGATCCTCGATCGTGACGTCTATGGTCGGTTGACGTAGTGATGGATCTGGATCGTGATTTTGATGATCCAGATAGGTGGAGAATTTATCACTCTTACTTGAGTGTTGAGTTGAGGATATTGGGACTGAACTTCTTTTCGAAGTGAATCCCGTATGCTATATTACTCGGGTGAGTAGTTTTCCAACGTGGTCGGATATGGTCAACCTAGATGTGTTGATGTTGGGATTGGCTTCCCTATGAAGTTAATCAAATGTAATGTGTTATGGTTTGAACAGGTATCCGATAGGTTCGGATATGGTGCGTCTTGGTAGACGTGAACGATATTTTGGGTTTTGGAATCAGATTTCTGGATGACGATTCAGGATTTGATTTTGGAACTTGAAAGAGGATTTCGGGATTTGGGTTTTGGAATCGGATACTGGGTGACGATTCAGGATTTGATTCTGGAGCTTGATAGTGGATTTTCTTTTATGAATTTGGGTTCGTAATGGTTATTCCAATTGCTAGCTTACGGAATGATGATTTCGAATTCAAATTTGGAAATGGTTATGGATATGATTTCTGGGTTTGAATTCGGGATTTCTTACGAAATTGCTGATTTGGATTCGGATTGGGAAATGGATGTTGGGTTGGAGTTTCGATTTGTCTAATACTGGATTGGACAAATGGACTCCATTATTGAAGCGTGACTGGCTACTACCTGGGTGGTTGTAGTCTGATTGATGGGTAGTTATATGTACCTTGTACGTTGTTCGAGGTACGATACTGGATAGGCTTGTGGTGTCTGGTAGCGGTATTTTGGATATACCAGTGGTACATTGGTGAACGTGTTGGTAATCCAGCTTAGTTCCGATACCATCGGATTTGTTGAGGTCGTGAACTGGACATTGGATACTGTGCACTAGGTCATGGTTTTTTGATGGGTCCGATTACACACAGGTCGAATGATTATGGGTATAGTGTTAGTTTTTGACTAGCGACTGTCAAGTGGTGACAATTGTCGAAGGTGTCAGTGTGGATCGTTGAGTGCGGTTTGGTGACTCCGAGTGGGAGCAGACGTCATGATAGATTGGTGATTGAGAACGGAACCTTCGAGTTGATTGTGTCAACGAAATGGTAAATTTGACAAGTAGTGTCAATTCGGAGCGTACGATTACCGTCATTCGACGTGGTCGAGTGTAGTCGATACGACGAGAGCGTTAGTGGCACGTCTAGCTGCAGACGAGTAAGTATTGTTCTGGTTAGTGGGTGTACTAGCGTACACGTGTTGCGAGGTAGATCGAATTATTTCCACAAGGTGGATGTGGAATCAGGATAGTTGGAGTTTCGAGAGCGAAACTAATTAAGGAGGGAAGAACGGCTAGAATTAGGTCGGTTGGAATTTCGAGGACGAAATTAATTAAGGAGGGAAGGTTGTAACGACCCGTCCCAAATTCCTAGATTATATTAGTGACTAATCACGATTAGTGAGGCTAATCCGTGATAAGTAGGGCAAAATCGGACGAACGATGTGAAATGACCGTTTTACCACTAGTCGTGGTAAAACGTTGACTTTTTGTTCGGGCGGTCAAATGGACTTTGACCGATAACCGTGACGTAGTTCGTGACGTCACGAGTTCATAGACAGGTGGCACGTTCAATTCCGACGTTCGAGGAGGAAGTTATGACGTTCAGAAGTTTAAGGGCATTTTGGTAATTTTGGTTAAAAGGGCAAAATAGTTGACTTTTTGACTGGGATGTCCGATGGACGAGGGCCGAGGACTATTACGTAGATAAGGACGATACGAATCCATAGACAGGCGGCACGCTGAAATCGGACTTCGAACGGGAGAGTTATAGGTCACGGAAGTTCGATTTCACTATGCACGTACTTCGAGACGGTGTGATTTGGAAAAATCCGATTGGGCCAGATATTTTGAGTGGGTCCCATGGATGAGTGACAAGTGTCACTCATCCCATTGGCTAGTTCCTAAAAAGGTGAATCTACTTAATAAAATAATACTATAATTATTATTATTATATTTAATTTTTTCTTCATTTAATCCTAGCCATCCATTCTATATTATCCTTTAATCCTCACCATCCATCTCATCTCTCCTATCTGATCTAATACCTTCTTCATCACACTTCATTCTTCTTCATTTTTCCTCAAACCCGAACACCCCATATTACCTCCATTTTTCCATTTGCTTCAAAACACAACCACTACACCTCACCTTCCATTGTCTGTGACATGAGTGACCGTGAGGGAGTAGGAGTGGTTGAGAGTGGCAAGGAACGGAGGTCCACGGCTGTGGACGACGGAGGACACGGCGGAGAAGGACCCGTGAGGTAAGAAAATATTTAAAAATTCGAATTTGAGTTTTAATGGTTTTTACTCCATTTCGTTTATTGGGTAAGGTTTCTGGGGACTCTAGGAGTAGAATGGGATTAGTTTTGGGGCTTGGGATGGGCGGAAATGGCCGTGAACGGCCGGAGAAAATCCGGCCACCATTGATGGCGGATGAAAGCTCTGTTTCGGGTGGTTTTTCTTAGTTTTAGGGATTGGGTTAGATAGGAAATGAAGAAATAGGAATTTAGGGATTAAAATGGGACCAAACGGACCCCGAATCAGTCCAGAAACCGGAGAAAAACCGAGATGAACAGTGTTTTGCTACAGTAAAACTGGTTCAGTTCTGAGGTTGATGACGATGAACAGTGTTTTAGACTTTCTAGGGGCTCGTGAGGACTCGTGGGCCATAATTTGGGAAAGTGTTCAACACGGGAAATCTTCTATTCGATGTAACGAAGATTTTGGGACTAGTCTCGTGTCAATCGAACATCGTTTCGATAGTTTTCGGGGTGTCGGAAGGTTTAGGGTCGGTTTAAAATAGTTAAAAGTTCGGGAAAATTACGGGGCTTTGGTATGAGGTTAATTAAGTATTTATTAACCTTCTATTAAAATTTGGACAGGTTTGGGAGTCCCGGTGATGGTGATCGGCTAGGGGAGCCGTATGGCACGCAAATCGAGGCGGTAGCTCGGACGGTCTGTGAGTAGACCTTGTTTTCTAAATTGGTGCATGCATAAATGTTTATTATATGTTTTATTACTTGTTTGATGATGCCATGGGTGCATTTGTATGTGGTTATGTATAAGCACGTATTTCGAGGTTTCGACCTTATACGGTGCTTATACGAGTCTGTATTTTTCTATTGGTTTAAATGAAATGGTTTTGGATTTCAAAAGGATAAACTCGGGTATGAGACCCATTTGGTTTTTTCTCGGGCATATGACCTCAGATTTCGGGCACGGTGCCCAGCTGATGCCCTATGTTCGGTTACGAGACCCAAGTTACTTTACGGTTTTGATTTCAGGTCAGGGAACCTTAAATGGATTTCCAGGTTTATGGGAACCGGCATGAACCCTTGTTATGGTATCGTGGTTCATGACGGTTTATGGGAACCAGCATGAACCCTTGTTGGATGTTAAGGATCATGACGGTTCAAGGGAACCGGGCATGAATGTTTATGTTATGTATATATATGTGTTCATATACCTTCCTTTACTTCTATTATCTCCTCCGAGGAGGGTCGTTGGCTTGGGTGGACCCCGGAGTAGTCACGGAGCACCGACTGAGTGGAGTCACCCCCCAGTTGGGTTCCTTACTCTCAGGAAGGCTATGATTACTATTTCCTCGGGTAGGGTCAGTGGTCTGCGGACATTGATCTTGACTTTGAGAAGACTCGGATTGAGACCTGGGTAGCACGCGTGTAGCTTTGGAAACCGTGACAGGATTGGTTGTGTGAATTATATGTATATATGATGTATGCTATATGATATGATATATGATGTGTGTTTACACAGGTTTTGGGCAGTGGCCCGTTTGGTTAATTTCTTCTGATTTGGGCTGAGTCCCTTATGGATTTGGGCAGTGGCCCGTGTACTTGATTTCATTATGGGTTTTCTGGATAAATGGTTTTCGAATGCATGCATGCTTTTTAGTGAAGGGTACAAATGTCTTCTCGTTAAAATGTTTTTATAAACTCTTGTTTTGTCCACTCACAGCTTTTAATGTTTTGACTGCCCTTCAGGTTGACATTGGATGTGGACTGTAGCAGAGACCGAGATATCACATACCTCCTCCGGATCCTGGAGTACTCTGATAGCCCGGGAGGGCAAAAGTCGAAAATATCCCTTGTCTGACACTTCGTGTCAGACGGGAGCAGGTTCATCCCGCACTAATCCCGGGGGGATTGGGATGAGTCCTGTCAAATGGGTCATATGCCCGAAAGATATTTCGAAAACCCCTTCAAATCATCTTTCAATTGGGACTCATGCCCGAATCTCGACTTCACGCACTTTCGTGAAATCTTCCAAAATCGTAAATCAGTTACTCTATTTCTCGCCTCTTCATGAAACCTTCAGAATCACATCTAAACCATGTAAAACATATGCACGTAGTACACATGGCCGAAGCCTAAACATCATATAAAACATAAATCTCGAACTACGTGTACTAACGCATTTTCCTCCGAAAATGCCCTATAAATCATATTGAAATCATATGCACTCATGGAATCTCAAAACATGTTCATTTAAGCATATAAAATAGTTATGCATGCATCAATTTAGAAAACGAGGTCCACTCACAGACTGTCCTTGTTTTGTCTCGATACGTGCGCCATAAGCCCTTCTCGGGCAAATCACCAACTCTGGAGTTTCCAAACCTGTCCAAATCATACCAGAGGGTTACTAACTACTTTAATAACCTCTCATTAAAGCCCTCTAATTTTTTTGGGATTTTTATCATATTTTATACTCGATCCTAAACCTTCGGACATCCCGAACTATATCGAAACGATGTCTGATCGACTCGAAACATATCCCAAAACGTTCGTTACATCGAAAGGATGATTTCATATGTTGAAAACATCCCCAAATAGTGCCCCACGCGCCCCTACGTGCAGGCCAAAGGCGCTACGCGTGGAGCTCATGCGCCGAGCAATGTACATCTTCAACCTTCGGCAGACCCGGTCCGAACTGGGTTTCTAGTTTTCGGTCTGACCAGACCTGCGAGACCGGTCCAGTGCTCCATCTCCCTCAATTTTGATCTGTTTTCATCCATTCCAATTCCTACTTCTTCGTCACATCATTCCTTATCGATCTATGTCCTCAAAAACATAAACAGAAGCATAGAAGATTACCTTTCAGATTGATCTTCATGGTTTTGTTTTTCCCGTCTCTGACCAGACGACTCAGGCCACCACGGCCTTCGATTCCTCCCACAACAGCCTTGTACAACTCCCAAAAATAGAACTCAAACATCAAAACTAACCCCCAAACGTCCAAACTTAAAAATCCAATTTTGAACTCAACGGGTTTATCGGTTTTACCTGACCGTGGTTTCACCACCGTCCGCAACGGCTCAGTCATCACCCAGCCACCATCCCCTCACTCATAGCCTCAGTCTCAATCTCTCTAGGTCCTCAATCGAACAAACAAGGGAAGGGGTGGGGTGGTTTTCGGTTTTAGGTTCAATGGGCTTCGGGTTTGAATGAATGAACAAAGAAGATGATATGCATGTATGTGGGATGGTGGGCAATGGATGAGTGACACTTGTCACTCATCCATTGGGCCAAAACAAAATATATGGGCCCACACGCGACAAAATCCACCAACTACCTCGTAAAACATGCCATTGTGAATAGTACCTTAAAACTTCCGTGAACCGTAACTTTCTCGTCGAATGTTCGATTTCGTCGTGCCGCCTGTCTACGGACTTGTATCGACCCAATCTACGTAACGGTCCTCGGCTATTGGGCATCGGACCTCCCGGGTCAAAAGTCAACTTTTTACCCTCGTTTATTGGTAAAATCGTTATTTCGCCCTAAACGTCTGATAATCCTCGGCTAATCCCCGATTAGCCTCACTAATCCATAATTAGTCTTAATTAATCCTTAAAATTAGGGACGGGTCGTTACATAAAGTTTGGATATGATAATTTAACACATTCAACAATTAGGAGGAAAGAAAGAAAGAAAAATTAGAAGTTTTACCATAAACTACAGTGGTAACATAGAGTAAAATGATACTCCTTACTTTTTTGGAGAAGAAAAATATCTTCGCCACAAATATCGTCTACCAAACAAGGACTTGAAGTTTATGGTGTTACTCTCCTTTTCTCTTTGACATTTTAGTTACTACATTTGACTTTTAATTTGTTCTATTTTACCGTTAAAATGAACCTATTATTTTTGAAAAATTAAAAAAAATTAGCTATATATAATTAATTTCCCTATATAATGAATTTCCCGAATTATGAACTGAATCTATTTTGAACAAAAAATTGACATATTTATATGAATCGTAAAAAACTACGTTATAAGAAAGTCATTGTAGGAAAATTATAAATTTATATTTTCAAATTTGATAAATTGAATTTAATATTCAAATTTGGTGAAAATATAGAGTTTAATTTTGGTGGCTGTAAAAATTCGCCAACTATTAAAAACTTTTGTTTTTTTTTATTACAGGGGATGAGGAAATTTTTTTAAAAAAATTCATAAAATATGTTATCGGGGTTGAAACTTGAGACCAATTATCTATAAGTGAAAACTAGAACCAACTAAATTAGATCCACATTGTAACGACCCGTCCCAAATTCCATGGTTAGATTAGTGACTAATCACGATTAGTGAGGCTAATCCGTGATTAGTAGAGCGAAATCGGACGAACGATGCGAAATGACCGTTTTGCCCCTGGTGGTGGCAAAACGTTGACTTTTCAATCGGGCGGTCAAATGGACTTTGACCGATGACCGTGATGTAGTTCGTGACGTCACGAGTTCATAGACAGGTGGCACGTTCAATTCCGACGTTCGAGGAGGAAGTTATGACGTTCGGAAGTTTAGGGGCATTTTGGTAATTTTGGATAAAAGGGGTCAAAAGTTGCCTTTTTGACCGGGAGGTCCGATGGCCGAGGGCCAAAGACCGTTACGTAGATAAGGACGATACGAATCCGTAGACAGGCGGCACGTCGAATTCGGACGTTCGACGGCGAAGTTACGGTTCACGGAAGTTCCTGGTTACTATTCACGATGGCACGTTTTACGAGACAAAAAGTGCAGTTTGTCTCTAGTGGGCCCAGATATTTACTGGAGGCCCAATGGATGAGTGACAAGTGTCACCCATCCACTGGCCAACCTCACCCACTCATGCACCAAACCCATTCACCGTGCATCCATTTTCCATTTTTCCTCCATCCATTACCCGATCCCATTTCACCCAAAATCCCAAAACCTTCATCCCGTATGATCTGAGGAACCAGGAGAGTGAGAGAGGAGGACTAGGATGGCAGCTGGTGGCTGGAACCGCCGTGGGCGGTGGCGGGAGCCCAAAACCCGATCGGGTACCCGGTAAGCCGTTTTTCCTCATTTTTCGATGTGAGCTTTATGGTTGGTTTTAAATGATTAGGGAATGATTATTAGGTTGCTAGGAAGGTTTTAGGACGGTTTTGGTGAGGGTTAACGGCTGAGAAGCCGTGGGGGACCGATCGAAAAAATGGGACCGTGAGGTCCATTTCGAACCAAGGGGTTTCAGGTAGTTTTTCCTAGGTTTCTTGATTAGGATAGATTGGAAATGAGAAAATAGGAATTTAGGAATTGGAATGGAGGAAATCGGACCAAAAATGAGGGAGAAGGAGGCCTGGACCGGTTACGCCGGTCCAGTTGCAGAGAAAACCGGACCGGCCCGGTCGGACCGGTTCGATCGAAGGAGGACGACGGCACTGTAGCGGCGCGTGAGGCCCACGCGCAGGGGCCTTTGGGCGGCGCGTGGCAGCGCGTGCTAGGGTTTTTGGGGATGTGTTCAACATACGAAATCATCTATTCGATGTAACGAACATTTTGGGACTGGTTTCGAGTCGATCGGACACCGTCTCGATATGTTTCGGGGCATCGGAAGGTTTAGGTTCGGGATTAAAAATAGTTAAAAATACGGGAAAATTACGGGGCATTAGTGAGGGGTTATATAAGTAGTTAGTAACCCTCTAAATTAATTTGGACAGGTTTGGAAGTCCCGGTGATGGTGATCGGCTCGGGGAGCCGTATGGCACGCGTATCGAGGCGCGGCTTCGGACGGTCTGTGAGTGGACCTTGTTTTCTAAATTGGTGCATGCATAAATGTTTATTATATGTTTTAAATACTTGTTTGTGTTGCCATGAGTGCATTTGGATGTGTGGTTACGTATAGGCACGTATTTCGAGGTTTCGGCCCTATACGGTGCCGATACGGGGCTGTAGGTCTTTATTGGTCTAAATGAAATGGTTTTGGATTTCCAAAAGGATAATGAATTTGATTTGATAATGTTGATTTGGATATTTGTGAATTATATGATTTCGCGTATTTCGAGGCGATTTACGTGCTTGCACGTAAATCGAGGTTTTCCAATTTTATACTGATTTTCCGTACTTATGGTTTTGGATATGATTTCATGAAATAATTCTGGATTTGAAAAGGTAATTCTCGGACTTGAGGTCCATTTGATTTACGGAATCGGGCCGGAGGCCCAATTGGTTTACGATTCGGACCGGGGGTCCAGTTTCTATGTGAATTCGGGCCTAGTGCCCAGCTATGTGTTACAAATGGTTTTTACGGGTCATGACGGTTTATGGGAACCGGCATGAACCCCTGAAATGGATTTACGGGTCATGACGGTTTATGGGAACAGGCATGAACCCATGAAAGGATTTTATGGTTCATGACGGCTTATGGGGGCCGGGCATGAATCTTTGAAAGGTTTCAAGAATGGTTTCAAAAGGTTTTTCATATTCCATCCTTTATATATGATTGTCTCCTCCGGGGAGGGTCGTTGGCCTGGGTGGACCCCGGAGTAGTCACGGAGCACTGACTGAGTGGAGTCGCCCCCCAGTTGGGTTCCTTACTCTCAGGATGGGCATGGTTCGTTACCTTCAGGGAGGGTCATTGATCTACGGACATTGACCTGGGTGGACCCTGGAGAGACTTGGGTTTGAGACCCCGGTTAGCACACGTGTAGCTTTATTTTACCGTGACAGGTTCTGGATATGAATATATTGGATAAACATGGTTTCAATTGGTTTGGGAAAACTGTGTTTTATGATGATAAATGGATTTGGGCTGAGATCCCACATATGTTTACTATGTTCTGGTTTTCTGTAAATTGGTTTTGGGCAGGAGCCCGTGTGACTTGTATTTACAGAATTTGGGGCTGAGACCCTATTTATGGATGTTTTAACATATATTATTGGATAAATGGTTTTACTATGCATGCATGCTTTTAGTGGAGGGTATAAATGTCTTTTATGGAAATGTTTTATAAAATCTTTATTTTTGTCCACTCACAGTCTTTCTGTTTTTAACACCCTTCAGGTTGACAGCGGATGTGGACTGTAGCAGAGATCGAGATATCACACGCCTCCTCCGGATCCTGGCGTACTCTGATAGCCCGGGAGGGCAAAGGTCGGAAATATCCCTTGTCTGACACTTCGTGTCAGACGGGAGCAGGGTCATCCCGCACTAATCCCGGGGGGGATTGGGATGGGTCCTGTCAACGTGGTATCAGAGCGGGGTTGTCTCTATTCGAGCAACCGTGTAGCTCCTGGAGTATGTGCGCAGGTCGAGGATGTGATATCTCAATGGGCTACAGTTCGTGGTCAACCTGATGTTGGGGTGCCGGTACGATAGTTAGTAGGATTGGCATGCCTTGGTTCGGCATTTGAGGCCGGGGTTGCCATAGTTCTGTCAAGGTTGACAGTGTGGGACCCTACGGAAGGATTAACGTGTTCATATTCTGGAGTGTGATCGTGAGACGGTTAGTTGGGATCGTCTTCACGATGTCGTAGGATCGGTTCCGACGACTGATTCGATGTTGTGACCATTAGATGGTCGGATTATGTTGAGTTAAATGGATTTACTGCAGTCGGCAGTTAGCAGCCGGATTCGAGGATCCTGATTGGACTTACGGTAGGATTGGATTGACGTCATTACGATGTCAAGACCGCGGAGTCGGTCAGATTGTTGATTTTACTGCTTTTCGCAGTTGGGTTCAGAGTGACCCTAGGGCTTGATTGTGGGACCCTACCTTATGTGTATGGTTCAGAAATGTGAGTTGACGAGTGGTGTGACTTTGACGACTATTCAGATTTGGGGTTCGTTAGTCGGTCTAGTCATGTCAGCTTGTGTTGGGACTGCACATCGCAGTCGGAGTTGTACTTATCGGTTAGACCGAGTTGGTTGTCGTGCTACTTCAGTTGTGGGTGGGTGCAACTAAGGTCGCGGGTGACCTGGTAGACGACATTGGGATAGTCGAGTTGCGCCTGGTTAGAGTGTGGTTGGACAGGCTACCGGGGTTGGTACTTGTCGATGGAATCCCTGAGTGGGATACAGGGTAGTTGGTACGGGCTGTTGATTCCATTGGATGCGGAGTCTGGATGTCTAGTCGTTAGGTCTGCACGAGGTTGTGGCAGACGCTACTATCGATAGACGTAGTCGAATTTTATCTAGTTGAGTAGACTCAGGTTGTCGTGACGATTGTGACGATGGGATTGTCAGTCGTGACGATGGTACGAGGTGCGTGAATAACGCATATGTGTGGGTAGTGATTCTGGATTCGACTTGGTTACGGTTGAGTGTGATCGTAGAATGAGACGGGGACGTACGGGGGACGTTTCCTCTTCTCGTATGAGTTGTCAGGGTAACTATACCCAGAGGTGTTGGGTACGAAGGAGGCAGAGTTTCTCCTATTCGAGTAAAGGTACGGGATCATCGTTCGGTATGAGCGGAGATCCAGAGTTGTCTGATTGGCACACTTTGTGCTGATACTGACAGGTGGTGTACTGGTACTAGTGCTGGTACTAGTGCTGGTGCCGGTGATTGTGATGACGGTGAGTTACGAGTCGGGATGTGACTCCGACGTGATGGGCTTATGATTGGTATCTGTGGTTCGGGAGTGAATCACGAAGAGTGACGGACTGGATAGGATCCAGCGGTAGTTGAGGAGTGAGGATCGAGTATTATCATGACGGATTAGTGACCGGTTGGTCAGACTCGATCTGTCGCGGGGTTTAGCGACCAATTGGTTAGAGTTAGTCAGGATTGGTTAGAGATGGTGGTTTGCAGAGATTTGACTGCAGATCACAGCAGGGGGCTGTTATGACTTTTCAGTCGAGTGGTACATCAGATTAGGATGAATTGACATCCTTTTGGATGTACATATACGGTCGTAAATGGGCATGTGTCCATAACCAGTCTAACGGGGACACGTGGTTGATGTCCGGGTATGATGTTTCCAACCTGGTTGGAACTTCGAAATCGCGAGAGGTTGCGATTGAGGTGACGAGAGGAATGCGGGTTTTCCGCATTGGTATTGGGTATGTCGAAGTCGTTTGGGTGACTTCTCAGGTTCTACCATAATTGATGGTGGTAGATGATATTGATGATGTAGATGTTATTGATGTTGTTGGTTGCCACTAGTACACTGATCATGTATTGGTTGGTGGACCTGTGATTTGTCTTGGGTCATCAGGTGAAATGAGTATATCGAAGTTAGGTGACTGAGATTTCTCATTTCCTGCTTGGTGGCAGACGAGGTTGGTTTACGTGACGTGGTGAATGCAGCGAGTTTGGTTGTATTCACATAGGATGAATTTTGATGTCATAGTCTTGTATCATCTTTGATTTTCCTCGGTGGAATGACAAGGATCGATACGAGAAAATCAGTGAGAACCCACAGGCTCGGCGTGTCTCGTCGTTGACTAATCTATTTAAGACGTGGGAAACGGTTGAGGACTTTGGACGTCGTGACGATCGGGGATCGTAACGTCTATGGTCGATTGACGTAGTGTTGGATCTGGATCGTGATTTGGATGATCCAGATAGGTGGAGAGTTTAACACTCTTACTTGGTTGAGTGGAGCATGATGGGACTGAACTTCTTTTCGAGGTAAATCCCATATGGCTTACTACTCGCCTTAGTAGTTGTCCGAGGAGTAGGTGTCTGACGAAGTCGGGTTTTGTCAGACTTAGTGTTGTGTGTGATGTTGTGATTGGCTTCCCTATGAAGTCAATCGATTGTGTTGTGGTAATCGGTCGAACAGGTATCCGATAGGTTCGGATATGGGGCGTCTCGGTAGACGAGAACGAGATTTCAGGTTTTGGAATCAGATTTCTGGATGACGATTCAGGATTTGATTTTGGAACTTGAAAGTGGATTTCTAGATTTGGGTTTTGGAATCGGATTCTGGGTGACGATTCAGGATTTGAGTCTAGAGCTTGACTGTAGATTTTCCTTTATGGATTTGGGTTCGAAATGGTTATTCCAAATGCCGGTTTACGGAATGATGATTTCGGATTCGAATTTGGACATGAGTATGGATATGAATTCTGGATTTGGATTCGGGATTTCTTACGAAATTGCGGATTCGGATTCGGATTTGGAAATAGATGTTGGGTCGGAGTTCGATTGTCTAGTACTGGATTGGACATATGAACTCCATTATAGAAATGAGATTGGCTACAACCTAGGTGGTTGTAGGCTGATTGATGGGTAGTTGTATGTACCTTGTACGTTGTTCGAGGTACAATACCAGGTAGACTTGTCGTGCCTGGTGACGGTATATAGGATATACCAGTGGTACGTGGTGAGCGTGTTGGTAGACGGCTTAGTTCCGATACCATTGGATTAGTCGAGGTCGTGAACTAGACATTGGATACTGTGCATTGGGTCATAGTACTTCTGATGGGTAGTTACACACAGGTCGAGTGAATTGTTTGGTGGTGTATACTCATGGTTGAGTAAGTTGGTGGTTAGGGTAACCACAAGTGTATCGTGTTAGTCTTGACTGACGACTGTCAAGTGGTGACAGTTTGTCGAAGGTGTCAGCGTGGCTCGTTGAGTGAGGTCTGATGACTCCCAGTGGGAGTAGACGCTAGGATAGATTAGCGTTTGAGGAAGGAATCATCGAGTTGACAAGTGGTGTCGATTCGGAGCATATGGCTACTGTCATTCGAAGTGGTCGAGTGTAGTCGATACGACGTGAGTGTTAGGGGTACGTCTGGGTGCGGACGAGTACGTATTACTCTGGTTAGTTGGTGTACGAGTGTACATGTATTTTGAGGTTGATTCTACTTTCCACGAGCTGGATGTGGAATCAGGATAGTTGGAGTTTCGAGAATGAAACTAATTAAGGAGGGAAGAACGGTTGGATTAGAGTCGGTTGGAATTTCGAGGACGAAATTAATTAAGGAGGGAAGGTTGTAACGACCCGTCCCAAATTCCATGGTTAGATTAGTGACTAATCACGATTAGTGAGGCTAATCCGTGATTAGTAGAGCGAAATCGAACGAACGATGCGAAATGACCGTTTTGCCCCTGGTGGTGGCAAAACGTTGACTTTTCAATCGGGCGGTCAAATGGACTTTGACCGATGACCGTGATGTAGTTCGTGACGTCACGAGTTCATAGACAGGTGGCACGTTCAATTCCGACGTTCGAGGAGGAAGTTATGACGTTCGGAAGTTTAGGGGCATTTTGGTAATTTTGTATAAAAGGGGTCAAAAGTTGACTTTTTGACCGGGAGGTCCGATGGCCGAGGGCCAAAGACCGTTACGTAGATAAGGACGATACGAATCCGTAGACAGGCGGCACGTCGAATTCGGACGTTCGACGGCGAAGTTACGGTTCACGGAAGTTCCCGGTTACTATTCACGATGGCACGTTTTACGAGACAAAAAGTGCAGTTTGTCTCTAGTGGGCCCAGATATTTACTGGAGGCCCAATGGATGAGTGACAAGTGTCACCCATCCACTGGCCAACCTCACCCACTCATGCACCAAACCCATTCACCGTGCATCCATTTTCCATTTTTCCTCCATCCATTACCCGATCCCATTTCACCCAAAATCCCAAAACCTTCATCCCGTATGATCTGAGGAACCAAGAGAGTGAGAGAGGAGGACTAGGACGGCAGCTGGTGGCTGGAACCGCCGTGGGCGGTGGCGGGAGCCCAAAACCCGATCGGGTACCCGGTAAGCCGTTTTTCCTCATTTTTCGATGTGAGCTTTATGGTTGGTTTTAAATGATTAGGGAATGATTATTAGGATGCTAGGAAGGTTTTAGGACGGTTTTGGTGAGGGTTAACGGCTGAGAAGCCGTGGGGGACCGATCGGAAAAATGGGACCGTGAGGTCCATTTCGAACCAAGGGGTTTCAGGTAGTTTTTCCTAGGTTTCTTGATTAGGATAGATTGGAAATGAGAAAATAGGAATTTAGGAATTGGAATGGAGGAAATCGGACCAAAAATGAGGGAGAAGGAGGCCTGGACCGGTTACGCCGGTCCAGTTGCAGAGAAAACCGGACCGGCCCGGTCGGACCGGTTCGATCGAAGGAGGACGACGGCACTGTAGCGGCGCGTGAGGCCCACGCGCAGGGGCCTTTGGGCGGCGCGTGGCAGCGCGTGCTAGGGTTTTTGGGGATGTGTTCAACATACGAAATCATCTATTCGATGTAACGAACATTTTGGGACTGGTTTCGAGTCGATCGGACACCGTCTCGATATGTTTCGGGGCATCGGAAGGTTTAGGTTCGGGATTAAAAATAGTTAAAAATACGGGAAAATTACGGGGCTTTAGTGAGGGGTTATATAAGTAGTTAGTAACCCTCTAAATTAATTTGGACAGGTTTGGAAGTCCCGGTGATGGTGATCGGCTCGGGGAGCCGTATGGCACGCGTATCGAGGCGCGGCTTCGGACGGTCTGTGACTGGACCTTGTTTTCTAAATTGGTGCATGCATAAATGTTTATTATATGTTTTAAATACTTGTTTGTGTTGCCATGAGTGCATTTGGATGTGTGGTTACGTATAGGCACGTATTTCGAGGTTTCGGCCCTATACGGTGCCGATACGGGGCTGTAGGTCTTTATTGGTCTAAATGAAATGGTTTTGGATTTCCAAAAGGATAATGAATTTGATTTGATAATGTTGATTTGGATATTTGTGAATTATATGATTTCGCGTATTTCGAGGCGATTTACGTGCTTGCACGTAAATCGAGGTTTTCCAATTTTATACTGATTTTCCGTACTTATGGTTTTGGATATGATTTCATGAAATAATTCTGGATTTGAAAAGGTAATTCTCGGACTTGAGGTCCATTTGATTTACGGAATCGGGCCGGAGGCCCAATTGGTTTACGATTCGGACCGGGGGTCCAGTTTCTATGTGAATTCGGGCCTAGTGCCCAGCTATGTGTTACAAATGGTTTTTACGGGTCATGATGGTTTATGGGAACCGGCATGAACCCCTGAAATGGATTTACGGGTCATGACGGTTTATGGGAACCGGCATGAACCCATGAAAGGATTTTATGGTTCCTGACGGCTTATGGGGGCCGGGCATGAATCTTTGAAAGGTTTCAAGAATGGTTTCAAAAGGTTTTTCATATTCCATCCTTTATATATGATTGTCTCCTCCGGGGAGGGTCGTTGTCCTGGGTGGACCCCGGAGTAGTCACGGAGCACTGACTGAGTGGAGTCGCCCCCCAGTTGGGTTCCTTACTCTCAGGATGGGCATGGTTCGTTACCTTCAGGGAGGGTCATTGATCTACGGACATTGACCTGGGTGGACCCTGGAGAGACTTGGGTTTGAGACCCCGGTTAGCACACGTGTAGCTTTATTTTACCGTGACAGGTTCTGGATATGAATATATTGGATAAACATGGTTTCAATTGGTTTGGGAAAACTGTGTTTTATGATGATAAATGGATTTGGGCTGAGATCCCACATATGTTTACTATGTTCTGGTTTTCTGTAAATTGGTTTTGGGCAAGAGCCCGTATGACTTGTATTTACAGAATTTGGGGCTGAGACCCTATTTATGGATGTTTTAACATATATTATTGGATAAATGGTTTTACTATGCATGCATGCTTTTAGTGGAGGGTATAAATGTCTTTTATGGAAATGTTTTATAAAATCTTTATTTTTGTCCACTCACAGTCTTTCTGTTTTTAATACCCTTCAGGTTGACAGCGGATGTGGACTGTAGCAGAGATCGAGATATCACATGCCTCCTCCGGATCCTGGCGTACTCTGATAGCCCGGGAGGGCAAAGGTCGGAAATATCCCTTGTCTGACACTTCGTGTCAGACGGGAGCAGGGTCATCCCGCACTAATCCCGGGGGGGATTGGGATGGGTCCTGTCACACATGACTATTAATAGTAGATTTAAAATATAAATTACATAAATAAGTATTGTTGAATCAAAGATTGAACTCGTCGCAAAAAGTCCTCACAATTCCTGCAAACAGCAAACAATTAGCTATCGTTGCTTTGATCGATTTACCCGGGGGGTTGGTCGACCAAGAACACTCTGATGCTTAAGTTAGCTTTGAGAGTGGAAAGGGATATACTTCGAAATGAAGAATCAACGTACCTTGGAAATGAAATATGCCTTGCTATTTGTAGGAAAATCTTGGGAGCCTTGGAGCGTTCTGATTGGTTGGTTGAATATTTAATTAATAAAAAATATATTATTAATTAAATATAATATTTAATAATTGTAATGATGGTTCATCATGATAGTAATGACAATTATTGTATTTTAATATCAATATTAATTATCCATTATTAAGAAGAACGACAATTAATTCTCGGGGAGAGTATTGATATTACGAAGATTTTAACCCCGTCAAATAACGTATTTAACTGGTAAATAGATTATTTAATATGCGGGTGTTTTCAAATGGTCAGCGTAATTTCCAGAGGCAATTTAATCATTTTTGGGAATTACGGGTCACGTGGCAGCGCCATAATGCTCGGATGATTTTGGGTTCCACAAATGCCCCCACATCGATTCAGAATTCAGGAAATCCGAAGGGATGTACATTGTTTGGAATCTTGTTTTATTGGGTTTACCGGTTACTGCTGAGTAGGTCCCGAAGCGCTGAATCCGCAGACAGGCGGCATGCGTCAATCAGAGGTCGGATGCAAAAGTTATGGGTTTGCGAAGGCGGGGTGTAACGACCCGTCCCGAGTATCAGGATGAAATATTAATTAATTATGATTTAGAATGACTAATCTGGGATTAGTGGAGTGAATCGGACGAAATGTACAAAATGACCGTTTTGCCCATAGGCGTGGGAAAAATATTGACTTTTAGTTTGGACGGTCAAATGGACTTTGATTGATGACTATGATGTAGTTTGGGACGTCACGAGTTCATAGGCAGGTGGCACGTTCGATTCTGACATTCGAGGAAGAAGTTACGACGTTCGGAAGTCGAGGGGTATTTTGGTAATTTTGAAAGGTAAGGGCGAAATGTTGACTTTTGACCTGGGAGGTCCAAAGGACGAGGGCCAAGGACCGTTACGTAGGTCGAGTCAATACGAATCCATAGACAGGTGGCATGCCGAAATCGGAGATTCGTCGACGAAGTTGTGGTCACGGGGACGAAAACGATTAATCGAACAAACCGGGATTTCGATTAAAATAATATTAAATTGTGAATAGTGTCTGTTAATTGTGAACATTTGGATGAGTGAAAATGTCACCCATCCCTTGATTTAAGGACCCTTAAAATGTGCTCCATGTTTCATAGAAAACATCATCATCATGTTTTAATCATTTTTTAATCCATGTTTCATGGAAAACATCATCATCATGTTTTAATCATTTTTTAATCCATCTCTAATCATATTTAAACACCATTAATCTTCCTCTTCCTTCACCTCAATCTGTGAACAAAAAAGGGCGAAATTGTTCATGAGAGTGAGTAATTGAGTGTTTGAAGAGTCTGATTTTAGGTGAGGGAAAACACGGGGACAGAGGGTGAGAAGTGAGAACCAGAATAAAAAATTTAGGAATTTTGGGGGGAAATTCGAAATCAAATTTTCGAGCTGTGGGGATCCAAATTGAGACTTGATTAAGTTTCCTAGGATCATTTCGAACCAATCCACATCAAAGACAAAGAGGATTGAGGTTGTACTGAGCAAGAACAAAAGCTTCATTCCCTTCCCAAAATCGAGCTTGGGTTCGTATAGTTGGAGGTAAGTAACTACGAAATTGATTATGTAAAAACGTTTATTTTACTCTCATAATGCTTTCTGTGTGAATTAATTTGGAAAACAGGGACGAATTGGGTGAACCCGATCACGAAACCCGTTTGAAAGTTCATCATGGGATTGTTGGATTTTGGTTGTAATTTAAGTAATTAAATGTACATAACCTAAATTAAGATGGTTTAGTTGAAAACAGTTTAAAGAACGGAAGAAATCAAGGTCGATTTGATGGAGATTTTTCCGGGTCTGATCGCGGGTACACGACTGTAGCAAACACTGTTCACCGCGCATTGGA
Source organism: Prinsepia uniflora (assembly GCA_032719365.1). Classification (NCBI taxonomy): domain Eukaryota; kingdom Viridiplantae; phylum Streptophyta; class Magnoliopsida; order Rosales; family Rosaceae; genus Prinsepia; species Prinsepia uniflora. The sequence goes on along the minus strand of CM064875.1, from coordinate 35,246,931 downwards.
GCAAATCACTGTTCACCGAAGGTTTAGGTTATGTTTTAAATTAATATTTAATTCCCAAAAAATTGTGGGAAATTGATATGATACTCATAGAGTCATTATTGACGTTTTATGATGTTTTTGGACAGGATTCAAGATTCCTGGAAAGCGTCGAAAATTACGGGAATGAGTGCAGCTTAGAAAGTGAGTGGTTTGGACGGTGCGTACGAGCATTGGTAGGCTGGCTCACATTCAATGTGACTTTTGCTAGTACCAAAAAAATGCTTGCTACTCGTCAAGAGTCCACTGAAGGTGTTTAGAAACTTTGTTGGAGCGGGTGTACAACCAGTGCCACGTGGTCGGCGGAGTTTGGCTGAACAGTCGACGGGGACTTGGTGGTGACTGAGTGCACTTGCGGACGTGACTAGTGAGCATTGGTAGGCTGGATCACATTCACTTCTTGCTAGTACCACAAACATGATCGCTATGCGTCAAGGTGCCGAGAGGCCCAACAAACTTGCTTTGTGGGAGCGTAGCGGTTTTCGTGGCCTAAGTCCATTCTGAGGGAAAGATATGGAGTTTGAGAAGCCTCAAGACTTCATGGAGTGGAAGGCTCGCAATCAAATTGCCTTTCCAAGCGACGTTCTCGTGGAGCTTGGCGATAGTCATGCCTCTCCAGACTTAAGGATGGCCTCGCACTTCCGCATGTTTGATGAGTTGTACAATGGGTTTGGAGGCCAGCCTGATCTCAAAAAGATTGACATGGCCCTTAAAATTCCTCCAGAATCCCATGACATGAGCCGGCTACTTTCTCCATTTAGAGATATGAATGGCGGGAGGCCTTCAAACATCCTAATCAAGGAGTGGTTGAGCGCTCCACTGCGCTTGAAAGAAACCGTTGTTCAGAAGAAGAACAATAAACGAGGACCTATTGGTTCTTTGGAGAAAAAAGCATGTGGAGCAACTTCTTTCCTAACCCGACCGTTCTGGTCCCGTGAATGTGCCATCTTGATGCGAAGGGCTGCAGAAATGAAAAGTTATGTTGTCGATGTTTTTTGGAGAAAAAAACATGCCGAGCAACTTCTTTCCTAACCCGACCGTTCTGGTCCCGCGAATGTGCCATCTTGACGCGAAGGGCTGCAGAAACGGAAAGTTATGTTGTCAATGTGAGATTACGATAACTTAAGAAAACTTAAGGTCCCGCGAATGTGCCATCCTTACGCTTGTTGAGCTTTCCAGTCGCAAACTTTCCATGGGGCTCATCCTCATTGGAGGCCTTTCCACTAGCCCCGGCATGGTCCTGAGTATGAGCGGCGTTCTTCTCGTCCTCCCAACTTTCATGTCGCTCTGCTAGTGAAAGTATTTTGGTGAGACTTCGCGCATTGCTCTTGACGATGTCCCCGTAAAGCTGTCTGTCTCTAGGGAGTCCTTGTTTAAATGCCATTGCCGCAACAAGGTCATTACAGCCGATAATGCAAGACTTCTCTTCACAAAATCTCCGTATGTATTGTCGCAGAGTGTCTTTTGCCCTCTTTCGGAGAGAGAAAAGATGGTCATCTTTCACCTCGATTGTCCGAAGTTGTGCGTATTCCTTCACAAATGCCAGGGCCAACTCTTCGAAGGACTCAATCGACCTCGGGGGGGAGATGATTGAACCAAGTCATGGCTTGGCCTTGGAGAGAAGCTTGAAAAACTTTGCACATGAGCGCATCGTTAGACCTGTGGGGGATCATGACTCCTCGGTAATAATCTATGTGTTTTACCGGGTCGGAGGCTCCTTTGAATGGAGTGAAGTTTGGCATTGCGAACCTCTGGGGGAATAGCTCCTCCTCAATATCCCTTATAAAGGGTGTAGAGAGCTGTATCTGGCGACGTAGACCGTCCTCTAGATCGCCACCTTGTTGAGCACGAAGGTGCATGTCCAGCATTTTTTGAACATCATTAGCCCGCAACGCTCCTCGCTGAAGTGATGGGTCCCTTTGTGCTAATTGTCGAGAACCTCTTTGAGCTTCTTCCCTTGATCTCTGGGATCGTGCAGGGGAGTAGGCTTAATCTTCCCCTTTACTGCCGTGGGCAGATCGTTTTGGGTCTTTGTATAGAGCTCGAAGTTTCCCCTTGCTCCCATGTGAGTGCTGTGAGTGCTCTGCCTGTGAAGTTGCCCCAATCTTATTTCCTAGCCGTTCAAGCACTGATGGTTTTAGGCGTTGAGGGCTTTTTGCTCGGTGAGCATGACTTTCTTCACTGGAATCGCTTAGCGAAGTGTCTCATGACATTGTTCGACAGTGGACTGGTTTTTTCCCAGGACGTCTTTGAGCATGCTCTTGTTTTCCACGTGACGTGGAATGTCTGTCCTGCTCTTAGACTGGTCTCTCTGCTAGGAGTTGCTGTAAGAGCTCTGACTGAAGTTGAACTTGTTTGCTTAACCCTTCAACTTGCGGTGACGACTTTTCCCTGAGATGTCATGACACCCGTCCAGAAAGTCCCTTAGGACCATGTTTGTTGTGGGCAGATCATGTCGTGATGCATTTCCCATCAACCTCTCGTTTGCTTGTTGTAAAGCCGAAGTTCCTTCCCCTAGCGCGGGTACTTGATTAGCTGGAAAGGGGAACGCTCCAAAACTGAAGGTTGGCCTCCCTTCAAGTGTCTCCATGGGTGATTCTATGGACACACGCCTGGGTTGAGTTGGCCGCTTCTCCGGAGTTTCAGTGCGACCCTCATTCCTTGTCTGAGCCGTTGAGGCAGAAACACCTTCTCTAGCCGATCGAACGGATCGACGAACCTTAGCCATGCCGAATCGAAGAATTTCGAATTTGGAAAGCTGTTGATGGATAATTTGAACAACGTTCAGAATCTTCGAACAATGTCGATGAACGACGAACGAAGGAAGATGAACGATGAACAACGTTCAAAATCTTCGAACAATGTCGATGAACGACGAACGAAGAAAGATGAACGATGAACGACGAACGAAGAAAGATGAACGATGAACGAATTCTTGATGAGAGATGAACAACGTTCAAAATTTTCGAACAATGTCGATGAACGACAAACGAAGAAAGATGAACGATGAACAAATGAGAGAGCTTCTTCTGAGTATTCCTCAATAGCTCTCAATGAAAGCACCAATTGTTGAATCAAAGATTGAACTCGTTTCGAAAAGTCCTCACAATTCCTGCAAACAGCAAACAATTAGCTATCGTTGCTTTGATCGATTTACCCGGGGGGTTGGTCGACCAAGAACACTCTGATGCTTAAGTTAGCTTTGAGAGTGGAAAGGGATATACTTCGAAATGAAGAATCAACGTACCTTGGAAATGAAATATGCCTTGCTATTTATAGGAAAATCTTGGGAGCCTTGGAGCGTTCTGATTGGTCGGTTGAATATTTAATTAATAAAAAATATATTATTAATTAAATATACTATTTAATAATTGTAATGATGGTTCATCATGATAGTAATGACAATTATTGTATTTTAATATCAATATTAATTATCCATTATTAAGAATAACGACAATTAATTCTCAGGGAGAATATTGATATTACAGAGATTTTAACCCCATCAAATAACGTATTTAACTAGTAAATAGATTATTTAATATGGAGGTGTTTTCAAATTATCAGCGTTATTATCAGGGACAATTTAGTCATTTTTGGGAATTACGGGCCACGTGGCAGCTCCATAATGTTCGGATGATTTTGGGTTCCACAAGTATTAATGCGAAATAAAATTAAAATTTATAATTTTAGGTGTATTTTAATTAAAAGACCTTTAGACAAAAAAAAAATGACAAAAAAATAATAAAATGCCTTAAATGTAACATTTACTCATGAGATGATAACGTCTAATAAAAGAAAACATTTCCTTCTTTTATGAAAAGCCCATCGGCCCTAACAAGTCCGCAAACACACGTAGGCGTACAGCACCGCCAAAGAAAATATCTAAATCTAATAAAAACCCTCGAATCTCTCTTATTCTCTCTCCTGAAACTTTTTTGTGCTTCTCTCTCTCAAACCAAAAGGAAAAGAAAAAAGAATGGGTAGGTTTGAGGTTCAGGTGAAGAAGAGGACCTACGGGCTCAAGATCTTCGTCAAGAAGAGCGTCAGGGTGGTCGGAAATTCCTGTAAGAAAGGCTGGTACAAGATCAAGCACATCAGACGTTGATTTCACCGATTTTTCCTTTTCTGTTTCATAGGGGTTGATTTACATGTAAACATCTCACGCTTTTCTTCTCTCTTTTGCTTTTTTTTTTTTCCTTTTCGTTTTGGCTTTTTTCTTTCCTTTTTTCGGTTGTTTAGGCGATGGGGCTTTTGTTATAATTTTATATCTTGGATTTACATATAAATTGACTCTATGAATCGTTGAATTTCTTATCGCTGGGGCCTGTGCTGATTTTGTTTTCAAATAATATTGATTTTTTTCCAGATTTATGTTGGTTTCTTGTTGTTCCATTCCCAGAACAAATCTTTATGAAGAGAAATTTCATGAGTGAATACCTTAGAAATTCTTCGTAGATCCAAATTCGGAGAATTAATTTGGAGAATTTATCAAAAATAGTTAAAATTTAACATTCAAATTCATCAATGTCATTTTTTATAAAAAAAAAAATTCAAAAATAGCAATATATATATATATAAAGACTTAAATGAACTCTAAATTAAAACTTAATCACACCTAATTAGCTTGTCAAGCGTTTTAAAATACAGAGGAATTCTATCCAAACTTCTGCAGCCATGAAGCTCTATGCTCTCAATCTTTTTGCTTTGAACTCCTCCTAAAGATTCTTAAAATAGAAGAAACTGGAACTTTTTGGATTGCTGGTTTTACCTGTGACAATTTTACATGTTCGGATCAAATGACGAGTTGATAATAATATATCTGTTAAAATCTCAAACGTTATTTAGTGTCGTTTTTTATTCAAAATAATGAAACAACAGGTTGTGAAGAGATGAAAATAGAAATGCCAAGTTACCTTGGGGAAATTGTTCTTGGACATGATAGCAATACTTATGTTGCTTAGAGGGCCTCTCCTGCTCTTGTCAACATGCTACATAAGGGAAATACAATGGCCAAGAGGGCAACATTCAAAGCTCTAGTGCAAATCTCATCATACTATCCATATGGCAGAATACGTGAAAAGGCTGGAATCCTACCGATCATGGTTGAAGAGTTGTTCATGCGAAAAATTTAAAACGAACCAATGAACTCGCAAAATGAAGCAGCTGCAAGATTGCAGCCATCTTTGAGTCAGGGTTGGTGCAGCCATCTTTGAGTCAGTGTTGGAGCTTACTTAGCCCTGCCCAAATAGTCCATTTCATAGTTAGTAAGCTATCGTTCGTTCAATGATCGAGACCCGAGACATGTTCGATCAAGAACGCTCCAATGCTTAAATCAGTTTCGAAAGAGAAATCTCAAGAGCTTAAGTAGCGTTAAACAGAATTATCTTTATTGAGAAATGTGTTCCTCTTATATAGGGATGAGTGGGATGCTCAATTTCCATAGTTTTGATGTGGGACAAATGCTGCTTGATTTGTGTGCTAACACGTGTTACGCAAATCGAGGGTGAGAGGCTTCCTCCTGTCATCCCAGTTTGGGCCCAATATTTGGGCTATGTAAGTATTGTGGGCTTGAGCCATATTCTGTGCTTGAGCTTTAAGTATTATTGTCAGGAGCAATTTGGTCATTTCGGGAATTATGGGCTACGTGGTAGCTCCACATTTTTCCAGTGATTTTGGATTTCACAAATGCCCCCACATCGCTTAGGAATTCAGGGAATCCTAAGGAATGTAATTTGTATTGTGGTCCCGATAAATTATATATGGGAGTAGGATTTTGCTTGATCTTCAATTTCATTGTACCTCTATTTGAGAGTCTCTGATGTCGTAATAAGCTCCACGCTTATTCGAGAGAGACTTTTGAATATTTATTTAATTGTTGAGCTTTACATTTTTGTACATTCGGAGAGCTGTATGAGTCCAATTGTAGCAATTTCAGTGGTGTTAAGCTCTATTTTCAGAGACGGTCATTTTAATATGCGTCAAGGCGCACTTCTGGTGAGACCCAGTAGGCTTGCATTGTGGGAGCAAGGTGGCTTGCGTAGTCAGAATCCGTTCCGTGGGAAGTATACAGACTTCGAAAGACCTGAAGAATTCAAGTCCTGAAAAGTCCGCAACAAACATGCGTTTCCAGAAGGGGTGCTCGCAGAGCTTTGCGACAAGTACTCATCCATGAAGCCAACCAAGAACGGCAGGGGAAGAAATTCAAAGTCCAACCGATGGAAAAAATTTCATCCTTTGATCAAGGCGAGGCATGGTTCAACTACAAGACGAGACATGCTGCAAGTGTAATGCAAGGTATTCTACATCGAAGGCTTGGTGTGCTACAATGCAAGGCAAGGCAAGGTTGGAGCAGGAGGTGATGCGCCGAATGACATGAGGTGTTCTTCCAAGCGACCATTCACTCGGTGCGTGGTGGATAGAAGAGTTCGACACATGGGCAGCAAGGTGCACCATGACTTGTATAGGCTTTCATCCACAAGGGGCGAGGTACCCCATGACTTGAAGCTAGGCATGTCGCAACACAAGAGGATACATGCCAAAGTATAAGGCGAGGCAAGGTATCCCATGACGCGAGGCGAAATGCATGTGGTGTCATAAAGTGAATGAAGCGTCTCGAGGAGTTTCTTTGGCTAACGATGGACCTTCTAGTGACCTGACATTCTAGGTCCCGTTCAGCTCAAAATGGAGTGGTTGCAATGTGGAGTATAAAGACGGAGGATCGATCATGCCCCCTATGAAGCTCCAGATGGTGTACGCCACTACGTAATTGAAGGAAGATAGCTTGTAGGTGGATCATGCATATGGTACTTCGAAGATAAGAGAGCCTGACACATGAGGATCGAGGCATGACATAATGTAAGGCAAGGCCTAGTTGGAGCTCAAAGTGTTGCGCTAGGCGTACTTCCAATGACCATGCATGTAGTGTCTGGCAGATAGAAGAGCTCGGTGTGTAACGACCCGTTCCGAATTCCAGGATTAGATTAGTGACTAATTAAGGATTAGTGAAGTTAATCGATGATTAGTTGAGCGAAATCGGACGGACGGTGCGAAATGACTGTTTTGCCCCTAGTCATTGGCAAAATGTTGACTTTTGACCCGCGAGGTCCGATGGTCGAGGTACGTTGATCAGGTTGATACAAATCCATAGATAGGCGGCAAGCGTGCCGAAATCGGACGTCGAATGAAAAAGATATGATCACAGGAGCGAAATCGAGGATTTAATGTTTCGTGAATCGAATAAAATATTACTTAAATCCAATTGGGCAGATATTTTGTGTGGGGCCTTTGGATGAGTGACAAGTGTCACTCATCCCATTGGTTACCTTTCCCTAATTTGGGGATATATGTCTATTGGCCATTAATTAATTAATTAATTAAACTCTCATCTCTCATCCTAGCCCTTCATTCCCCTCAATCATCACATCCTCACTATTCATTTTCCCTCAACTGATGTTCATCATCGAGCACCCATGCCATTTCTACTAGACCGTGAGAAACCTTCCATTCAGTCCCTTGAAACTTCTCCTGTTGGCCGTGGCGTGTGAATAGAAAAGTATTTTTGGATGATGAGGAACGTATTGGTGCCACCGTGGAGGGCCGCCGTGTACGGTGACAGAAACGGGCAGGTGAGCCGTGTGCTCTGTTTCCTAGAATTCGAAAATGGTGGGTCGAGTTTTACTAATGATGGACGGTTTTGGTGGTTTGCTTGAGGTTAAGGAGGATATGACGGAGTTCGTGGTGGCCATAGACGTGCACAAAGACGACGGTAAGCCATTTCCCGTAAAATTTTACCTTGAGTTCAAAAATGGAAAATCACAAATTGGCCTTTGTTTATCGAGTTGGTTGCTCAGGTGAGCACCTGGGAGTTTCCAGGAGTCAATCTAGAGTGGTTTTAGGGTCTGAGGTGACCTGAAGTGGCTGGAGACGGTGGAGGAAAATAGAAGCTTGGATAGTCGATCAGGGAGGTAAGTTTCAGCCCCTAATTTCAGGTTTTGATGTCATTAATAGATTAGAATCAGTGGAATGAAGCTATAGGATTAATTGGGAGTGAAAATAGGTGGAAATGGAGAAAACCAGTGAATCGTTTCAGAACCCGGTTCACCAGAGGTTGAAGGTGACACTGTTCACCAACGCGTGAGGCCCAAGCGCAGCGCCTTTGGGCGGCGCGTGGGGGCGTGTGAGGGGTATTTTGGGGAAACTTTCAACAGGTGAAATAATCTATTTGATGTAACGAACATTTTGAGACTGGTTTCGTGTCGATCAGACACCGTTTCGATATGTTTCGGGATGTCCGAAGGTTTTGAATTGAGTTTAAAAATAGTTAAAAATTCGGAAAAATTACGGGGCTTTAATAGGAGGTTAATGAAGAGGTTAGTAACCCTCTAGTGTGGTTTGGACAGGTTTGGAAGTCCCGGTGATAGTGATGGGGCCCAGGAAGGCTTATGTCACGTGTATCGAGGTGGCAGCGTAGGACGGTTTGTGGGTGGAATTTGTTTTCTAAATTGTGATGTATGCATAACTATTTTATATGTTTTACATACATGATTTCTACGATGATAATTGTGGAATTGGTGGTTTACATGATTGCATGTTTTTCGAGGTAATCTCGTATGTATACGTATTTCGAGGTTTACGAGTTTATACTATTGCTATTTAATTGTGAATTCAATAATGGTTCTATGGTAAGGTTTTGGTTTTGGAAAGATGAACTCGGGCATGAGACTCATTTGAATTATGTGATCGGGCTAGGGGCCTAGTTGGTTTACGAAACCGGGCTAAAGACCCTTTTGAGTTATGTGATCGGGCCAGAGGCCCAGTGGTTTACAAAATTAGGCATGAGGCCCAGTTAAGTTTTATAAATGTAATTTCGGGTCTGGGACCCTATGTTTCATAAACGTGATTTCAAGTCGGGGACCCTAAATGGATTGTGATGTTTTATGAGATATTTCGGGCAGGGGCACATTAAGATGTTTTGAAATGGCTTTGTAAAACTGTTTTTCATATACCATCTTGATACGAGGACATGTGATGGTCTCCTTCAAGTGTCTGGGACACTGGGGAAGTCACGGTGCATTTCCTGCGAGGGGTCATTATACGGAGCTACCGGACCGTATGGTGACTCAGGAGCAGGAATGCTATGATTAGACGTCTGGGACGTCAGACATCTGGGATGTTAGAGATATTGACCGGAGAGACCTCGGGTAGTGCGCGTTGCTTATTACCGTGAGATATGATGACTGAGACGTCAAGCGTCTGGGACCCTAAGCATCTGGGATGCCAAGGATGGTTATGTGGTAAATATGGATTATTGGAATCTTGAAATGGTATTTCGGTATTTGTGGATTTGTGGTTATGGATTTGGGTAGTGGCCCACTTGATTTTGGATTTACGGATTTTGGTATTCTACAGTTTTGGGCTGAGTTCCCACATCTGGTTTTGAGTTAAGGTTTTTGGGCTAAGGCCCTAATGGTTCATTTGAGTAAATTTTTTGATTACTGATTTTACGATGCATGCATACTTTTTAGTGAAGGACATAAATATGTTTATGAAATGTGTTTTTATAAACTTATTGATTTCGTCCACGCACAGTTTTGAATGGTTTTAATGCCCTTCAGGTTGATCACGGATGCGGGCTGTAGCAGAGACCGAGACATCGCACTCCTCCACCGATCCTGGCGCGCTCTAGGAGCCCTATATGAGTTGGGGTACATATTATCATTTGTCTGACACTTTGTGTCAGAGGGGAGCATGACACATCCCACGTTAATCCCGGGGGGATTGGGATGGGTCGTGTCATGATGCGTTTACGGACTTGGCATCTCCAAGTCCAGGTGGAGCCAACATTGAAGCTTTTAGCAAAGAAGATGAGGAGTCTCATCACCTGGTATGAGGCATGTCACAACCCAGTAGGAGGTCTGTTCCAGCTGCGTAGACCCTTGTATGATTCCAAAGAGTAAATCAAACAGTTGGATGTTGAAATCCAAAATTTAAGAGCTGGCTGCTTGCTGCCCTCACATGTCCCCACAACTTTGTGTTTTAAGGAAGATGAAGCGCAATAGTTGGATATGGAAAGCTGGAGCGGGATCACCACCAAAGAGCTGGAACTTGAACTAGAGATAGAGCTTGAGCCTGAACTGGAGCCTGAGTTAGAGGCTAAGAAAACAGATGTTCCTGAAGCCGATGAGTCTCCTGAAGACGTTTCTCTACTTTCAGCAGAAGAGTGGGCAAAGTTTCGAAGGACCATGGGCTTTGAATACTTGCAATTGCATCTACTTCATCTTTGTATATTGATTATCGCATATGCATTTTTGTATTGAATAACTGGTTCGAGCGATCGAGATATGATTAACCAACTACCCTTCAAATCAATAAATGAAAACGATAGTTATGAGAAATTATGAGCTCCCTTATCTTTGTCTAATTATACTAACTGCCATGATGTATCCAAACTTGTTTTCTCATCAAATGCCCCTGTTGTAGCCATGGGCGTCCAACTTTGGGTTTCAGCTAACTTAGCATTCGTTTTAGTGTTGCCTTCAAGGAAGGGCTTTTGTTTCTTATTAGAAGGCTTGAAGTGCTTCCAAGAGGAAAACTTTGAGTGCTTCTTGGTGGAAGGCTTTGAGTGCTTCCGGGTGGAAGGCTTTGAATGCTTCCTGGCGGAAGGCTTTGAGTGCTTCCAGGTGGAAGGCTTTGAATGCTTCCTAGCGGAAGGCTTTCCCTGGTGGAAGGCTTTGAATGGCACGCATATCGAGGCAGCAAATCTGATGGTCTGTGAGTGGACCTTGTTTTCTAAATTGATGCATGCATAAATGTTTATTATGTGTTTTAATACATTTTTTGTGATGCCATGAGTGCTTTTTTGTGTGTTCACGTATTGGCACGTATTTTGAAGTTTCGGCCTTATACGATGCTTATATGTACTATGATTTCTACGATGGTTTAAATGAAATGGTTTTGGGTTTTAAAAAGTACAAACTCGGGCATGAGACCCATTTGGTTTTGTCTCGGTCATGTGACCCTATTGGTGACCTACGGGCCTGAGTCGTGGTCGCGGCAAGTGCTTTGTGTATGGCGATGGACGATACGACGCTCGCCTCCGGACTGGGATGTGTTCCTTCCGGAGAAGTCACGATGCACTAATCGTTGTCGAGCAGCCACTGGAGGCTCGACTTCGTAATGCTAACGGTTCAAGATATCGATCGGTGATGAGTGTACCATGATCTAGTGGTGGTCGCATCAGTTTATTCGTTCACCGCGACATACCAGGATTGAGGGCGGTCCTAGACGGATGGTTACACACATCACTAAGATCGGAATCATGGCTGACCCTGAGATATCGGGAACGATGACCAATTGAGTTATGAGTTCGGGCTTGAGGCCTAGTTACTTTACGTTTAAGATTGCGTGTCGAGGACCCTAAATGGATTTCCGGATTCATGACGGTTTATGGGGACTGGGCATGAATCCCTTAAAAGGTTTTAAGAATGTTTTCGATATATATATATATATATATATATATATTCATATACCTTCCTTTCTTTGGATTGTCTCCTTCGGGGAGGTTGTTGGCCTGGATGGACCCCTGAGTAGTCACAGAGCACTAACTGAGTGGAGTCGCCCCGTTGGGTACCTTACTCTCAGGAAAGCTTATGGATTGTAACCCCCAGAGAAGGTCATTGATCTACGGACATTGACTTGGGTGGACCCTGGGGAGACTTGGGCTTTGAGACCCCGGGTAGCACGCACGTAGCTTTAGCAACCGTGACAAGATTGGTAGCATGATTTATATGTATATGTTATATGATATGTGATGTGTACAGGTTTTGGGCTGAGTACCACATGGATTTGGGCAGTGGCCCGTATGATCAGTTTCATTTACGTTTTAGAGCCAAGACACTAGTGGTTTGGTAAATGGTTTTCGAATGCATGCATGCTTTTTAATGAAGGGTACAAATGTCTCTTTCCGATTAAATATTTTTATAAACTCTTTGTTTTGTCCACTCACAGCTTTTAAATGTTTTGATTGCCCTTCAAGTTGATCACTGATGCGAGCTGTAGTAGAGACCGAGACATCACATACCTCCTCCAGATCCTGGCGTACTCTAAAGCCCCGAGCGAGCTAAAGTTGAAATTTCTCTTGTTTGACACTCTGTGTCAGACGGGATCAGGCGCGTCCCGCGTTAATCCCGGGGGGAAGAGGGGGGGGGGGGGGATTGGAACGGGTCCTGACATACTATATAACTGCAAAAGTGATGGATCTTAGTTACTGTGAAGATCTAACTAAAGTTCTAGATGTGTCTCAAGGCAAAAAGATTGAGAGCATAAAGCTTCATGGCTGCAGAAGTTTGGGAATAATTTCTCTGTATTTTAAAACGGTTGACAAGCCGTCAAGCTAGGTGTAATTATGTTTTAATTTAGAGCTCATTGAAGTCTTTTCATATATATATATATATATATATATTGTTATTTTTGAAAGTTGTTATAAAAAGTGATATTTATGAATTTGAATGTTAAATTTTGACTACTTTTGATAAATTCTCCCAAATTCGTTTGCCAAATCAGTCTTTACATCTGATTCCATAAAAAAATGTGGTTAATGTTAGAAAAATACGCTGATGCTGTCTTACATGGTATATTTTACATGGCACTTGCGTTAGGAAATGTGGTCTTACTATTCATTATTATTCTTGCTAAACTTATCATTTACCGTTTCTTTTCACGAAGACCAAACAACTCGATGTATTTATAAAAAAATTATCCCTGCCTCATCGTATTAAAAAGATATCACAATTTATTTTAGATTATTATTTGACTTTAATTTAATCTCTTAATAATATGAGTAATTATAAGACGATATCTTCTTTGAATGTAGCTTCAACAGTAGAATTGAAATTGTGAAAAACTAGTGATTATTCATGTTCTTCCATTTTTTTCCCATCTTGTTTTTCCATTTAAATGTTCTAGTATTCTGCCAACCATTTACATTTTCTTCTATTTTATTTAAATATTTAAGCTTCTTTATTGATTTTGAATTATTTTCATTTACGTGTTTATTATTATTTCAAAGTGGAGATTGAGATGATTCAAATTTATTAACCCTATTTTTTTAATTAATGTCATGTGACTACGCTCAAACTACGCATTAAATTGAACATGTAATTCGAGTGTTATGCAATTTAAACCCTTTTTGTGTAGATGTAGTATTGATAAATAGGGATCGTTCTTAACCGGGGAAATTAGGGAACATTAATAATATGTTAGTGGATTATGAATAAAAGAATAATGAATTAGAGAATTAAATAATAAAAGAATTAAACAATTAAAGAATAGATGAACAAGATAATAATAAATTAATGAATTACAAAGAATTAATAAATTAACGAATTAAAGAATGAAATAATAGAAGAATAAAGGACTTAGTTAATCAAAGAATAAAGGAATTAATCAATCAAAGAATCAATAAATTAAATAATAAAGGAATGAAAGAATAAAAGCATCAAAGAATAAAAGAATAAAGAATAAACAAGGGGGGTTTTGAAGAGGTTTGTAATTATGTAAATAAGTAAAAGCATAGATAAACTCATTCTATTTCTATTCTAACTTATGCACAAAGTAGACTTCCCGTAAACACAAACTTCAACAACATACTACAATTGCAAATATTTGAATTAATCACGAAATTATACCTTCACAAACTCATATTTCTTCATACATTATTCATATTATAAATGTACCGAACAGCGGATTTTTACTTATAATATAATTACCTTAAGTTTGTGATTTAATGCGCCGAACAGCGGTCATACATTAAATCTCTCCAAATCTACTCTAAATGCCCCGAACAGCGGATCAACATTTAGTTTCGAAATGAAGTTTAAGCTCTAAAATGTAAGAAGTAAATGATTTTTAGAAAGTAAAACACATGGAGATTATACTCAATTTTCACAAAAGATAGGAAGGAGAAACCAATACATATATTGCATTATAATTAGAACCAATAACAAATAAGAGAGTTTAAGAGAATGGAGAGCAAATGTTACACTTTTCAGATTGGATGAGAACAATGGATTGTTTTTCACAAGGAACACCGAACAGCGGCTGGAACCTTATGAAGATGGAAGAAGATTAAACAAGGAAATTCGGACTTGAACTCTCAAAATTGTATTGGAACTATTTTGCCAAGATTTCTCCTAAAAGAAGCTCAATTTTGTGCTACTTGGAAGTGTTTTCAACAAGTGAAATCAACTCCTATTTATAGGTGGAGAAACACAAATTAAACCCTAAAAAATAAATAAAAACTAAACAAAAATTATAATAAAAATATTCAAAAGTGAAATGATGAGTATGGGTGGTTTTTGGGGAAGAGAAATTAAACAAAACAAAGGAAAAAGCTTGAAAAACAGCAAGAAAATTCACTAAATTGCTGCTGAAAGAATTTTCGGTGGCTGCAAGCTGGAAAGGAGGCGGCTGGTCGGCAAAGCTGTGCTGGAAAGGTGGCGGCTGGTCGGCAGGCGTGAGCTGGAAAGGAGAAGCTGTCGTCGGTAGGCGCGCTCCGAACGTGAGAGAGGCAGCTCGGCCAGCGCTTGTCGACGGATTCGCAGGGCTGAACGATTGGGCCGGGATGTCTGGGCTGTGCTGACGCGGGCCGCACGGATTGGGCTGGGATGCCTGGGCTGCGCAGATGCGGGCCGGACAATTGGTTTTTTTCAGAAATGGGCTGGGCTGCACAGATTTAATTAATTAATTAACTAAATTAATTAATCCACCGAATTTCGTCCATATTTTATTTGTTATAATTCCGATCGAGACGATTCTTTCGCCAAAATACATCCAAATTACAAACTTTATTTATCTAAACTTAAAAATCACAAAATAATTTATTTTATCAATTTATTTAATATTTTAATACTAAAAGTCAAGTATAAAGGGTATAGAATAATATAAAATAATGCTTATTTAACGTCCTATCAAATACCCCCACACTTAAACTTTGCTAGTCCCTAGCAAATACTAAAATTAAACTACGAATTCAAAACAAGTAGACCCTTAACCGTTTGTCTCAAATTTCATTGTTATAATCATGGCATAAAAGATTTTTCACTTAAAACATTTAAGCAAATGAAATTTAAAAGTTAATATATGGTAACAAAATGTTCAACAAGTCAGATAATGAGTAAATATGGTGAAATGGAGTTCTGCACGAATAAGACAAGTATGAATCAACTCACAAGGATATGCACTCATAAATTCACTCAATTTGTGAGGGTTTGTGTTTGCACTCAAAGTATGTGAGAAATACTCACATAATCGAAATGAAGTACTTTTGCAAAATTTCAAACAAACACCTCAAGATAAAAACAAAACATACTTGCACAAATGAACCAAAACCATAAGCTTACTCAAGTGATTGACTCAACTAATCAAAATTTACCATCTTAAGGATCATAAGGTCTTTATAAAGGTTGTAATGGGGCTAAGTTTAGAGGCAAGGAGAATATAGGACAAGTGGTGCTCAATTCGTTCCAAGACTCAATAGACTCCCAAAACGTATCATAACTTCCCAACCTTAGTGCAATGATGTCAGTAATCCATCCCTTCGAACATAGGCCTAATTTCATCTTGTTGGGCCTCGAATTCATTCTTTGTGCCGGATTTACAAATGTAAAGGACTTAACTCAAATATTCATAATCAAACCTTATTACCTTGATAAATATATCTTTCTTTCTTTTTTTTTTTTCTTCTCTTTTTTTTTTTTTTCATTTTTTTTTTCTCATATATCAAGGTAATAACATGTGTCAAAAATACAACAATGTTTGAGTAAGTAAATCCACAAAATACACATAAAAGTCTTTCAATATCATCATTTTCTCTTTACATAATCATTATGTCTTCAACCGAGTCCTTGGAACAAAGGTAAAAGATGTCTATACTAAGCTCAAGTGTTTAGATAATCATGGTGAGGAAAGAAAGGCTTAATGTGGGCTCAAAAGGGGTAAAACTAAGGGGGTCGCAACTTGTGCGCACAAAATAGGGAACATGGATGTTTGAATTTGTGGTGTTAACCCTAATGCCTTAATCATTTCCAAAATCAGAGAATTTATTGACTTAAAAGCTTTGAAAATCACATAGAATAAGTTCTAGTGCTCTAGAGTTCATTAAAAGCTATGGCAAGCAGTTATGAGGCATATGTATATCAATTTAAACAAAGAACTTATGAATCACTCATCAAAGATGTATATAAGTTCTAAAGCTCACATAAGATTCAAATGATTCATACTTATCATATCATGCTTATTTATGTACCAATTTACATGCATTATCTTCAAGTAGTAACACTTAATCACAAAATATTAACAAACAAATTCAAGTTGTAGTGATTATCTTTATGGCCATAACATAATCATTTCCATTCACTTATATCATTGACAAGTTAAAGGGCAACTTGATGACTCGTAAAAACGCTACGTTAAAACAAAAAGACTCAAATTTTTTTTTTTTTTTTTTTTTAAAGAAAGAAATAAAACAATTGAAAATTAACACAAATAAATTTGTAAACCATTCCCCCACACTTAAATTCTACATTGTCCTCGATGTAGGAAAATACGAAGTAATTTAAACATAGAATCAAAGTAAGGAAGATGATTTAAGAAAATGAAATAAGAAAGAAAAACATAAAAGAGAGTGAAGGGTTGAAAGAAAGCAAATCTGTGTTGATGACTCCTTCACACTCGCGAACACATTGGGTTGCCTCCCAACAAGCGCTTGAAGTTTAACGTCCATCCAGCCTAGACCAAATTTAGTTCATCTGATGGGACGTCGTAGCACTCTTTCTGACTCCACATCGTGTTCGCCAATTGCCTCGATATAAGGCTTCAATCTATGGCCATTGACCTTGAACTCTTTTCCAGTTCCAACGTGTTTTATCTGTATGGCTCCATGGGCAAAAATATTAGTGATAACAAAAGGTCCTACCCATCTAGAACATAACTTACCAGGAAAGAGTCTGAGCCGAGAGTTGAAAAGCAAAACTTTCTGGCCAATGTCAAATGCTTTACTCCTGATCTGTTTGTCATGAAATGCCTTTGCCTTTTCCTTGTAGATCAGAGTGCTTTCAAATGCATCATTTCTTATTTCCTCAAGCTCACTCAGCTGGAGCTTTCGATGCAGACCGGCGTCATCTAGCTTGATGTTGAACGTTTTGACGGCCCACCATGCTTTATGCTCTAGTTCCACCGGAAGGTGACATTCTTTTCCGTACACCAACCTATAGGGAGACATTCCTATAGGTGTTTTGTAGGCCGTCCTGTATGCCCAAAGTGCATCATCCAACCGTTGGCTCCAATCCTTTCGATTAGGACCCACAGTTCGCTCTAGTATCTTCTTGATCTCTCTATTACTGACTTCCGCCATTCCACTCGTTTGAGGATGGTAAGGTGTAGATACTCGATGAGTGACACCATACCGTTTCAGTAAAGCTTCAATGGTCTTGTTGCAGAAATGACTTCCTCCATCACTTATTAGGACCCGCGGGATCTCAAACCTGGAAAGAATGTTAGTTCTGAGGAAATCTGCAACAGTTTTCGAGTCATTAGTCCTGGTGGCCTTAGCTTCCACCCATTTTGATACATAATCAACGGCAAGTAAGATATAGAGATAGCCATTAGATTGAGGAAACGGACCCATAAAATCGATACCCCAAACATCAAATATTTCAACAGTAAGAACATAATGTTGTGGCATTTCATCCCTGCGTCCTAAGTTTCCTGATCTCTGACATTTATCACAGGCTAAGCAAAATGAATGTGCATCTTTAAAAAGTGTGGGCCAATATAGTCCAGATTCTAAGATTTTGAGTGCAGTTTTTCTCGATCCAAAGTGGCCTCCACAAGCATGGCTATGGCAGAACTCTAGGACTGACCTATGTTCAATATCAGGGACACATCTCCTAATCAATAAATCTGCACAGTGTTTCCACAAATAAGGTTCATCCCAAATATAGTGCCTAGCATGCTTCTTAAGTTTATCTTTTTGTGCACGGGAGAGGGTGGTGGGCAACTGCTTGGTGACTAAATAATTGACAATATCAGCATACCAAGGAGTACCTCCCTCGATTCTGAAGAGTTGTTCGTCTGGAAACATCTCTTGAATCGCCACAGGATCTCGCTCATGTGCAATGCGACTCAAATGATCCGCCACCACGTTCTCGACGCCTTTCTTATCTTTAATCTCGATGTCAAACTCTTGAAGAAGAAGAATCCATCGGATCAGTCTTGGTTTCGCTTCCTTCTTGGCTAGGAGATACTTCAGTGCTGCATGATCAGTGTAAATAATGACTTTAGTTCGAAGTAGATAAGAACGAAATTTATCTAAAGCAAATACAACAGCAAGCAACTCCTTTTCTGTAGTGGTGTAGTTCATCTGGGCATCATTTAAGGTTCTGGATGCATAGTAGATGGCGTAGGGCTTCTTGTCCCGCCTTTGTCCGAGTACGGCTCCAACTGCATAATCAGAGGCATCGCACATTAGTTCAAAGGGTAAGGACCAATCAGGGGCACAAAGAATGGGGGCAGTGGTTAAGAGATTTTTAAGCTTCTCAAAAGCTTCCTGATAGTCTGCATCAAAGACGAAGGGTGTCTCTTTCTGAAGCAGTCGGCACAAGGGCCTTGCAATGTGGGAGAAGTCTTGGATAAATCTTCTGTAAAATCCTGCGTGACCAAGAAATGAACGGATTCCTCTCACCGAAGTGGGAGAGGGTAAGTGGCGCACAGTATCAACTTTAGATTTATCGACTTCAATTCCTCTTTCAGAGACAATATGGCCCAAGACTATCCCTTGTCTAACCATGAAATGGCATTTCTCCCAGTTAAGTACCAGATTAGTTTCGACACACCTTTGTAAGATAAGTGCTAAGTGTTCTAAGCATGCATCAAAACTATCCCCAAAGACACTAAAATCGTCCATAAATACTTCAATTATTTTTTCGACGTATTCAGAGAAAATAGAAAGCATGCATCTTTGGAAAGTACCTGGGGCGTTACATAAACCGAAAGGCATTCTTCGGTAGGCAAAAGTGCCAAAAGGACAAGTGAAAGTCGTTTTATCTTGGTCATTTTGAGCGATACAGATTTGATTGTACCCGGAATAACCATCAAGAAAGCAATAATAGGAGTGACCTGCTAACCTTTCAAGCATTTGATCAATGAAGGGCAAAGGAAAGTGATCCTTCCTAGTTGCTTTGTTCAGGCGTCGATAGTCGATGCAGACTCTGTATCCGGTCACTGTTCGTTGGGGCACTAGCTCTCCTTCACTGTTCGCAACAACTGTGACTCCACTTTTCTTTGGGACTACTTGGACTGGTGAGACCCATTTGTTGTCTGAAATTGGGTAGATGACACCACAGTCCAAGAGTTTGATGACCTCTTGTTTCACGACTTCCATCATCGGAGGATGGAGGCGACGTTGGGCTTCGCGAGAGGGCTTTGCATCATCTTCTAGTAAGATTCGATGCACACAGGTTGTAGGGTTGATTCCCTTGATATCTGACAGAGTCCATCCAATGGCTGTCTTGTACTTTGTCAAGACCTGTACCAGTCTATCTTCCTGTGACTCGGTTAGTGCAGAAGACACTATGACGGGCAGAGTGTCGTCCGAGCCAAGATAGGCATACTTCAGGTGGTCAGGCAAAACTTTGAGCTCAAGAACTGGGGCCTGAATCACTGAAGGAGGAGTGGCATTAGTACTAATTGGAAATGACGAGGGTACCTGATGATTCACCATTCTGGGGGTCTCATTTAGGGTCATGACTTCATCCCAAATTCGAGGTTCTAGTTCGTAATCCGTATCCTCAACCAAGGCGTCCCCTGATTGCGTTAGGCCAACTCCTTTCTGGATTATCATGTTGAGTGTGTCTTCTCGAATTGAATCAAAATGTTTCTCTGCGAGAGAAGTGCACACGTCAACAGAAAAAGTAGTATGAGCTGCGGAACTAGGGTACCTCATGGCATCAAAAATGTTGAAGCCAATCTCCTCTCCGTCTACTTCCATAGTTAATGTTCCATTGAACACATCAATCTTTGTCTTGGCAGTTCTCATGAATGGTCTTCCCAACAGCATTAGTGGAGCTTGATTCGTAGGGGAATCCTCCATGTCTAGGACATAAAAGTCAGCTGGGAAGATGAGTTGGTTAACCTGCACAAGAACATCTTCTACGTATCCCTTAGGATACACATTAGAGCGATCGGCTAACTGAATGATAATATCGTCATGCTGTAATTTACCTAGACCTAGGGCAACATATAGTGAATATGGCATAACATTAATGGATGCTCCTAAGTCTAGCATGACTTTATCAAATGACTTGTTACCAATCACGCAGGGAACAGAAAAACTCCCTGGATCCTTCAACTTTGGGGGTAGCCGACGCTGGATTACAGCAGAAACTGTTTCACTCACCATCACAACCTCCTTCTCCCTCGTCTGGCGCCTTGGAGTGCATAACTCTTTCAGAAATTTTGCGTATTTCGGCACTTGTTTGATGCACTCGATCAAGGGCATGTTGATTTGCACCCTTTTGAAGATCTCCAAGATTTCCTCATCGGATTCATTCTTCTTAGATTTGGCAAGCCTACTTGGAAATGGTGCATGCACACACGGGGAATTAGTAACAACCGAACTTGAAGGGATTGGGTTATTACCTTGTGTGTGGGTAGGTTGAACTGGCGGTTGTGTCGTGGTGGTCTTAGTTGCCACCTTGTGCTTTTCAGCCTCAGAAACGGCTGGATCTGGTTCTATTTCTCCGAGCACTTTACCACTTCGAGTGGTGATTGCATTGGCTTCAGGTCTTACATTTGGGTTGGGCGTAGGTTGAGGTGGAAGCACCCCGCTAGCTTGGATCTTACCCATGAAGTCCACGACCTTACCCATTTGGTCCTTGAGATCAGCGATGTCTTTTTGTTGATTTTGCTGACCTGTGACAAGAGCCTGAGTTGACGCCATTAGTGTTTGCTGCCCTTGGGAAAGAGCAGCCAGCATTTTATCATAATCAGGATTAGAAGATGAGGAAGTATGATTATTTGCATGATTATGAGAAAAGTTAGAAAATGGGACCGGGGGCCTTGGTTGCCATGTGGGCCTTGGTTGCCATGTGGGCCTTGGGAACTGGTCTGGGACACGGTTTGGCCCAGTCGACATGTGCTGAGGGTTTAGGACATTGTTCGGATCTCTCCAACTATAACCTTGGGTCCTTGGCCCTCCTTGATAGCCTCCAATGGCGTGTGCCATTTCAGTTCCGGAGTCTTCTTCCCTTGCAGTGTAGGGACATTGTTCCTCAAGATGGCCTTGAGAGCATATGGAACAAACTAGAGCTACCTGTTTCTTTAGCTCAAGCATATTCGAAAGCATAGAGGTGATTTTATCTAACTTTGAATCATTTATAGCATGGGAACTTACCTCATGTACCTTTCTAGAAATGGGATCGGCACCTTCGTATTGTGCATCATTGAGTGCACGGCTTTCAAGTAGTGCACGACCATCTACTAGGCTCCGAGCTAAGAAACTTCCATTAGCTGCAGCATCGAGCAGTCCTCTATCCCAACCTTTGAGTCCTTCATAAAAGTAGGTTAAAAGATAGCCTTCTGTGATCCCGTGAGTAGGGCATGAAGCACAAAGTTCCTTAAACCTCTCATAGTACTGGCTGAAATTCTCATCATGTTCTTTCTGCTTGATTCCAGTGATCTCCTTTCTTAAGACCGTAATCTTTGAGGCAGGGAAGTACTTGGTAAGAAACTCCTGAACCAACTTCTCCCAAGAGTCAATATGATTGGGTGGGAGACTTAAAAGCCATACCCTTGCTCTTTCTTCCAAGGACAATGGGAAAGCTTTCAGCTTCATGATTTCCAAGTCCGCATCATCCGGACACATACTACTAATGATGAATTGGAACTCCGTTAAGTGTTTGTGTGGATCTTCATTTCTGATTCCACGGAACTTGGGTAGTTGATGAAGAACTCCACTCTTAAGCTCAATATCTTTCTTGTTGGTTCGAGGCTCTGGATACTGGATGCAGAAGTCTGTAGTGCCATTTGTGTTTGCACATGTCTGCTCCCGGATACTCAGGTTTCGTGCCATGGTTATCGGTGTTCCGAAAATCTGTTCTTCTTCTGAATTACTCTTCTCGCTTTTGGACTCACCAAATATTGGGGATGGAGGTTCGAACGAACTGGTTTGCTTAAGTGCGTCTCTGAATGTGGCGTTGCTTGGTGAGATGTCAAGTTGTCTTCTCAGCCGATCAAGCTTAGATTGATGAGCACGCATTCATAAGTTCGTACCTCTATGAAAACAAAACTCTAAGTTAGAAGGCAAGTATACACAAGAAAAGATAATAAGTGTAAGATAGTAGAGATTTGCATAAAATAGCTCATAAATAGAAACCAGAATTACCAAAAAGTTACGTTAATGGAAAGAAAATACACAAGTTTCAAATGCAAACTAATAATGCAATAAGTAGAGTTTTAGAGTGTCATGAATAACTTTCCCCTTCCGCTTCTCATAGTACTTTCCTGGGCGTACGGCCTGCGCGTACTGATAACCACCATTCCACCATTCAACATTAATCATGGCCAGTTGAGATAGATGTAACGCGAGAAGCAAGGATAATTTTAAGAGCACCCCGAGGCTAGCTTGGCATATACTCCATTGGTGTTCCCTTTCTTAATCCAAAACTTGTCACCAGTCATAACTCTCCTAGACACCATAATTAATCCAAATGATGACGTAGAGAATTACCAAACCCTAGTGTTTACAAACTCCGCCCCAACCTCATGTCCATAGATTCGAGTCTATGGTATGTGGTGATGAAATCCACACATCATGAAGGGTTAAGGAGAAAGTAAATAAGAGGGGCACTACCTGTTCCCGAAAGTAAGATTTTGAAGAAAAAGGGACTAAGAGATTCATGCAACTCTAAAACAATTAATAGGAAATTTTTTTTTAATTTTTTTTTTAATTTTTTTTTTAATTTTTTTTTTAATTTTTTTTTTTATTTATTCCGAATTTTCTTTTTTTTCATTTCAGATTTAAAGTTTAACAAGACATAAACAAATAATTGATTACATAAAAATAAAATAAGTGTAAACATAAAGTTAGTGGAACATAAAGGTTATGTAATAAAATTAAAAGAAAGTTAATGGAATAAAGTTAATGTAATATAATTAAAGTTAAGGGAATAAAGAAAAAGTGTGAATATTAAGTTAAGGGAATAAAGAAAAAGTGTGAATATTAAGTTAATGGAATAAAGTATAATGGAATAAATAAAAGTAAAAGTAAAGAAAAGTGAACATATAAAATATGCATTTATGAACAAGTATCAAATTTATTATGAACAAATATATATATAAAAAAAAATTATGAACATTTATGAACAAGTATAAATTAGAAATTAAGAAAAAGTAAAGTATGAGCATTATAAACAAACATAATAAGAACAATAATAAGATGGATAAATAAAATATAAACAAGTAAGTAAATGTTATAAACAAATATAATATTAACAAAAATAAAATTTATAAACAAGTATAATATGCACAATTTATATACATACACTAACAAATTAAAATGATTTTCAATCTCCCCGGCAACGGCGCCAAAAATTGACTACGCTCAAACTACGCATTAAATTGAACATGTAATTCGAGTGTTATGCAATTTAAACCCTTTTTTGTGTAGATGTAGTATTGATAAATAGGGATCGTTCTTAACCGGGGAAATTAGGGAACATTAATAATATGTTAGTGGATTATGAATAAAAGAATAATGAATTAGAGAATTAAATAATAAAAGAATTAAACAATTAAAGAATAGATGAACAAGATAATAATAAATTAATGAATTACAAAGAATTAATAAATTAACGAATTAAAGAATGAAATAATAGAAGAATAAAGGACTTAGTTAATCAAAGAATAAAGGAATTAATCAATCAAAGAATCAATAAATTAAATAATAAAGGAATGAAAGAATAAAAGCATCAA
This sequence comes from Prinsepia uniflora, assembly GCA_032719365.1. Taxonomy (NCBI): domain Eukaryota; kingdom Viridiplantae; phylum Streptophyta; class Magnoliopsida; order Rosales; family Rosaceae; genus Prinsepia; species Prinsepia uniflora. The sequence continues at coordinate 35,222,868 of CM064875.1, read as the reverse complement.
AGAATAAAAGAATAAAGAATAAACAAGGGGGGTTTTGAAGAGGTTTGTAATTATGTAAATAAGTAAAAGCATAGATAAACTCATTCTATTTCTATTCTAACTTATGCACAAAGTAGACTTCCCGTAAACACAAACTTCAACAACATACTACAATTGCAAATATTTGAATTAATCACGAAATTATACCTTCACAAACTCATATTTCTTCATACATTATTCATATTATAAATGCACCGAACAACGGATTTTTACTTATAATATAATTACCTTAAGTTTGTGATTTAATGCGCCGAACAGCGGTCATACATTAAATCTCTCCAAATCTACTCTAAATGCCCCGAACAGCGGATCAACATTTAGTTTCGAAATGAAGTTTAAGCTCTAAAATGTAAGAAGTAAATGATTTTTAGAAAGTAAAACACATGGAGATTATACTCAATTTTCACAAAAGATAGAAAGGAGAAACCAATACATATATTGCATTATAATTAGAACCAATAACAAATAAGAGAGTTTAAGAGAATGGAGAGCAAATGTTACACTTTTCAGATTGGAGGAGAACAATGGATTGTTTTTCACAAGGAACACCGAACAGCGGCTGGAACCTTATGAAGATGGAAGAAGATTAAACAAGGAAATTCGGACTTGAACTCTCAAAATTGTATTGGAACTATTTTGCCAAGATTTCTCCTAAAAGAAGCTCAATTTTGTGCTACTTGGAAGTGTTTTCAACAAGTGAAATCAACTCCTATTTATAGGTGGAGAAACACAAATTAAACCCTAAAAAATAAATAAAAACTAAACAAAAATTATAATAAAAATATTCAAAAGTGAAATGATGAGTATGGGTGGTTTTTGGGGAAGAGAAATTAAACAAAACAAAGGAAAAAGCTTGAAAAACAGCAAGAAAATTCACTAAATTGCTGCTGAAAGAATTTTCGGTGGCTGCAAGCTGGAAAGGAGGCGGCTGGTCGGCAAAGCTGTGCTGGAAAGGTGGCGGCTGGTTGGCAGGCGTGAGCTGGAAAGGAGAAGCTGTCGTCGGTAGGCGCGCTCCGAACGTGAGAGAGGCAGCTCGGCCAGCGCTTGTCGACGGATTCGCAGGGCTGAACGATTGGGCCGGGATGTCTGGGCTGTGCTGACGCGGGCCGCACGGATTGGGCTGGGATGCCTGGGTTGCGCAGATGCGGGCCGGACAATTGGTTTTTTCAGAAATGGGCTGGGCTGCACAGATTTAATTAATTAATTAACTAAATTAATTAATCCACCGAATTTCGTCCATATTTTATTTGTTATAATTCCGATCGAGACGATTCTTTCGCCAAAATACATCCAAATTACAAACTTTATTTATCTAAACTTAAAAATCACAAAATAATTTATTTTATCAATTTATTTAATATTTTAATACTAAAAGTCAAGTATAAAGGGTATAGAATAATATAAAATAATGCTTATTTAACGTCCTATCATCATGATATGGGGATTTATTTAAATTCTAATTTCATTTTCTCCCACTTTTCTAATTTTTTTTTGTATAATTTAAATTTTCGATTTTCTTGTTTCTTATTTTATTTTTTAAGTAGATTAGATTATTACTGTTTTTTAGGTATACCGAGCTTGTTTTCCTATATAATAAGTTAGAGTATTAACATATTTTAGTTTTTTAGGTATATAGGTATATAGAGTTTCTCTTCATCTTAACAAATTTTTATGTTTAAGTACATATGATCTTATCTATTTATATACTAGGTAAATTGAAGTATATGTATTTTTACCTATGATAGTGGTAAAAAACTGATGATATAGCAGGTCAATTAAAACATATATGTTTTCATACTTATGGGCTATATTTACGGTGAATTTTGTCTTTTTATATGGTAGGTAGATTCTAATACAACTAATTTTTTATGTGTATCAATTTATTTTCTTAAATTGACAAATTTTTTTTGCTTGATTATGGCAGATATTTTGATTATATAAGAATTCTTAATAAAAACAAAAGTATTCAAAATTTAAATTCAAATTGTCTCATAAACAAAATTTTTAACTTGTTTCTCTTATCCATTTAAAAGGATAAAATGGGTATAAAATGAACTAAAATTAATAAACAGACTAAATTAAATGATATATAATTGCCCTATTACAAAAATTCATTCTATTTTGATTAAAAATAAATAACAAAAAATTATTGTCGAAAAGAAAAAAAAAATCATTTTTTGTCTCCAAAAATTCTAGTGTACCCTTCTTACCCACTCTTACATAATTCTTCAATTTGATAGTCTCAAAATCAAACGGTTGAGAATTACTATCAGACCGATCATTTTACCTTCGCATTATCTCTCAGAACGACAACCAGACCGATCATTTTACCTTCGAATTATCTCTCAGAACGACAACCAGATAACGTGAAGCCCAAAAAAAAGAAAAGAAACTGAATAATTGAATTGAAATCTCAACATTTTGCTTTACTCCTACTTCTTTCCATTTGATTTTCCCCCACTTTCTCGGTCTCCAAACCGCTGCGAAGTTCCTGTCGAGCTTCGAGTGAAATGGAGATGGCTATGGAGGACTCGTTCTCTCATTCGCTTCTCTTCCTGGCTCGTTTCGCGCTTCAATCTAATGGACGGACTCCGAGGTTTCCGAAAAACCCTATACAGAGAACGCCTCGAATATGTAATTGTACGATTTTCCGTGCCAATTTCTAGATTTACGTAGCTTTGAATTATCCATTTTCATTTTCTATTGCTCTATTTGCTATTTGTGCCCCCAATTTAAAGAACTGGAAACGAAAATTAGGTTACGGTGAATTCTGGTCAGTTCTTGTTTTAGATTCTTGTAGATTTTGGGAGTTCTGTTATCTTTATGAAGGAAGGATGTTCCTTTATGAAAACTAGGGTTTCTGGTAAATTTTAGTAGGATTTCAGTTTGTTAGGTTTTCACATGCTTTGCTTGTTGAATTGTTCTCGGCTGGTACCTGTTGAAGAAGTCTAGGGAAAGGTTTGAGTTGTTGGAATTGAACGAAGTGTGTAATTTTAGTTTCCTAAAGTTTCACATGGTTTTTGAATGCTCTCTGGCTATGGATGCTGGTGGACTTCTTGGAATTTGAGATTGAATTTTGGGTCTTGAAGGATCTCGCAGAACGTTTGAAGTTGAACTTGATTTTGGGGAGTTTGATGGCAGGAAGGTGGGGGCTTCAGCTTCCGAAGACTAATGATTGTAATCTTAGAGAGCAAGCAACAAGAACTATTCTTCGTAATGTGAGGTCACAAGGGCACACTTATATCGAGATCCGAGAAGACGGGAAAAAGTTCATTTTCTTCTGTACTTTGTGCCTTGCGCCGTGTTATAGTGATAAGGTGCTGTTTGATCACTTGAAGGGTAATCTACATAAGGACAGGTTAGCTGCTGCCAAGGTTACTCTTTTGCGATCGAACCCATGGCCTTTTAACGATGGTGTGGTTTTCTTTCAAAATTCAGATGAGTCTGATAAAAAGTTGGTGATTCCAGTTGACAATAAGCGTCGGGTTTTGGAGTCTCTAGACAATGAAAACAATCTTGCTATTGTCAGCTATGGAGAGAATCTGATAACAAATGGAAATGGGCATTTTGGTGCTGATGGTCTTGAACATAATGAGTATTTAGATTTGTCAGGTGTCCGTTCAAATATCAAATTTGGCTCCTCTAATGATAATTCAACTGCTAATGGAGAAAATTCCTCTTTGGTGATCCCTCATATACTGCTTAGGGATGAAATTACAGACATCGAAGCCAGGGAGGTGGGCTTTGGACAAATTTCTGCAAGAATCCTTGAGAAGGATGAGGTGTCAAATGGTATTGGTAGGATATGGTGTGAATGGTTGGGGAAAAGTACTACAGGGGACGATTATCTTTTCAAGGTTCCTGAGCATGACATTGCTGTTGTTACCTTCAGTTACAATATTGATTTAGGTAGAAAGGGGTTACGTGATGATGTAATGGCACTTCTCTCTTCAAGTCCGACTGTTGAAACAGAGAATGGTGATGGCATGAGCAGTAAGAGAAAGAAATCCTTTTCTGACCCTGAGGATATCAGTGAATCTCTGAGTAATCAATATGATTCTTGTGGGGAAGATTCCTGTGCTTCCAGTGGTACAACATCAAGGTTTCTTTTAGACAGGTACGACGATCAGCTTCTGCACACAAGAATTATCTTAAATAAGTCTGTACGGAGAGAGTTAAGGCGGCAACAGCGTTTAGCTTCGGGTAGAATGTGTGATATCTGTCAACAGAGGATGCTACCTGGGAAAGATGTTGCAACTCTCATAAACATGAAGACTGGAAGGCTTGCTTGCAGTAGTCGAAATGTGAATGGGGTGAGAATCCTAAATAACTTCCATTATGTTTGTTTTGATCATGCCATTTTGCTACTGTTCTGTAACTCCATATTTTGAACTTTGCAACAAAATGCATTCATTTCTGCATTATTAGAGTTTGTGAATCTATCTCAACTTTAAAGTTCTCGTAATCTGTTTTGTTGGCATGCAGGCTTTTCACGTGTTTCATACTTCTTGCCTCATACACTGGATACTCCTATGTGAGGTTGAGATGATCACAAATCAGTCCACTACTCCCAAAGTGAGAAGAAGATGTAGGAGAAAAACTACCGCCAAGTGCAATGGACAAGACAGTCAGCTGCAAGCTTTGAGCACACGTATCTTTTCTGTATTCTGTCCAGAGTGTCAGGGTACTGGTATTACCATTGATGGAGATGACCTCGAGAAACCAAATCTTCCTTTGTCTCAGGTTTGTACTTTGCAACTTAACTGAATAGTCATCTTACTACTACTACTATGATTATTATTATTATTCATTTTTTATTTCCTCATTGGTTTTTATGCGACTGTAATACAAAGAAATATTTCTATCCTCATTTGGGGAGAAAGAGAATCAAGCATGCAAATTTCTGTTCTTATTTTTGGTAACTTCAACTTCTGGTAAAGTTGTTATATTTAAAGTACTTTTGGTAAACACATGTATAATGCGATTTTTCTGAACAGATGTTCAAGTATAAGATAAAGGTGAGTGATGCACGTAGAGCATGGATGAAGAGTCCTGAAATGTTGGAGAATTGCTCAACAGGTTTTCATTTCCCTGCCCAAAATGTTGAAGGAATCCAGGTTTCTGCCCGTTTCTGAATGAGGTTTCCTTTTCAATTGAAAATAACAATCATCATAGCAAAACTTAATTCACCCCTTCCCAATTCATTTTTTGTGCCAGGAAAAGGTGCAACCATTAAAGTTGCTGCATTTCTACAGAGCAAATGAGTAGAGTTGGCTTCAAGAATACGAGACATGCAGTTGCTTTACCTTCTCCGAGGCATGTATGTTTTTTATTCTAAAGTGCAGCTGTTGTACATGAGCTCATAATATAGTCATAAACTTATGAGTAGGACTTCGGAGTGGACACTGGAAAGGCATAGGTTGTATGGGGGCTGTTAGCTTTTGTCAGTAGTTGGATTAGTTTGCTTTAATGATAAATATTGTACATACCTATTCTTAACACAGGTACATATATGTTGGCTTGTATACTTCGATGACATGGCTTCATTATAAATGAATTGAAAATATTTGTATTTCTTCTATGTTTGAGTAGGCATGGTTAACACAGGTACATATATGTTGGCTTGTATACTTCGATGACATGGCTTCATTATAAATGAATTGAAAATATTTGTATTTCTTCTATGTTTGAGTAGGCATGGTCATGGATACCTATGAGACCCAGACTTAACACAGGTACATATATGTTGGGTTGTATACTTCGATGACATGGCGTCATTATAAATGAATTGAAAATATTTGTATGTCTTTTATGTTTGAGTAGGCAAGGTCATGGATACCTATGAGACCCAGACAGTCCATTTTACTTTTATTTTTGGTGCAAATGAAGTTTGTTGAATATCACCCTTTGTTTTTTTTATTGTCCTTTGTTTCTTTTTTATCCCTTTTATGGACAAACTGAAGATCACAGTTAAGAGTTCAATGTTTAACGTTTAATATCTATTAATATTTGTTTTCTTTCCCCTTCATTGAAATTTAGGGCTCTTTTGAGACATTTTCTTCTTTTTGTTTTTGGTGCAAGCAACATTGAATTTGAAATGCAAGCGGGAGTACTCGTTCATGGATCATGGATGCAGAAGGGGAGAGTACATTCGTTGTAAATTTGATTATTCTCACGATCCAGGATTTGGTTGGATACGAGGAAAAAGACTTGGAACTCCGAATCCTATGTAGAGGATCTCACCCTTACGGTTCTTGAAATAGGGACATTGAACCCAAAGAAGAACCCTTTTTGGGCATGCGAATATATCACCTTTATTCATGGCCACTTTTAAATGAGAAGTTTTTCGGTTTCAAATTTTATAAATAACGAGGAAGCTATCTACTTGTATAGCATTTGATAAATACTTGAAAGTTGATTATTTGACTAAATATTTTACTCTTTACCACCTAGTGTTATAATCTAGTGGTATTATTTTACACTATGTAGGAAATTTTGCATACGACTCAACTGGAAAAGGTGAGGTCAATCTCAATGTGTATAAAATAATCCATCTCCTTCAATTTAATTATATAACATGATAAAAAAAATTGATCTTTCATGAAAATTAAAAACATGGTTATATACAAAATACAACGAAAAAGGCCATTTAGCCAATTTATAGCATCTCTAGTTATAATCTCTTTTTCTGCCTTTTTTTTTTCTCCTTAAATTTAAGTTAAAGTAATTTAAAAGTAATTTTAGTCACTCAATTAACCTAGCAACTCTCCCTACTTTAACAAGCCTTACATATTTTAACTTTTAAATACTTTTCAAATCCTAAAATTTGATTAACACCTAATTAATTATGTCATTCCATATCTCCTCTTGTTCGAGCCCAAAAAGTCGTCGTCACGGAATCTGGTGTCGTCATTCGGTGGCAATGGATAGGACACCACCCAAATACACTCGGGCCTTGCTCCCATTTGATAGAAACCGTGCCAGACAAGGGAAACCACTAACCCCGCAGGTTCATGCCTCTACCACTCGAGCCTTGATTTCCGTGTAGTAACTCTGAAGGGTTACAAAATCACGAAAACGTGAGTGGAAAAAAAATAGTTTAAAACATCGTTCGAAATCATATAGTTTTTACCCTCCATTTTCCAAAATCACACATACATACGAAAACCATTTCAAAACCGTTTCACTTCAATTAGAACAAAATACATTTTATCATCTCGAAATATGTGAAAAGAGTTATGAAATCAACAAAAACATCAAATTGTATAGGGCCTCGATAAATTGCTATAACCATCAAACAAGATCACAACCATCAACAGAAAGTCGACACATTAATCATCAAACCAATACACTACTAAAAGGTACACCACCCAGGAAAGGAGCCCAGCTCGATGTCCAAGTGGGGATCTGACTCAGGAAAGGAGCCCATCTCGACGTCCGAGTCGTGTTAGTCTTAGGAAATGAGCGCTACTCGATGTCCAAGACTCACCTACCAATAGGCATAACCACAACATACATCAACCAACAAAAATCATCACATCAAAACCACACAGTCAATCCATATCTAACATCACCACAGATCTTATATGTGGAAATCCCAACGTCAACACAGTACTCATACACAATTCCCTACATTCAAACTATCCTCAAAGCACAAGCATAATCTCAATCACCGTATCACAAGCGACGATCACAGCCACAATCGACAGTCACAGTCACAATCACACATAATACCCTTCTCACACAGTACTAGTCTCAAGATTTGGAGCCCCTGGCTCGACGTTTGAGACCAATCAATAAATAGGCATCATTACACATAATCGACTCAAGTCCACTTCACAATCATGATCAAAACTTTACATCATCAAGACCAATAACATGTACTCATATCACGTTTCAAACCACACAAGCGAATCACAATCAGAAGCTAGGGCCTAAGCCCCAAACACAGCTGGAACACAAACACCGTAAAACGAGCCATTGAAACTATTTCTGAAAAAAAAATTCCAAAAAACATATTAAAAATCATAAATATTCCAAAACACATGATTTCATTTCATAATCCAAATTCATCTCAAAACCACGTTCGAAACGGCGTTCAAAACATAGTTTACCAATCTTCGTAAAACGTTCATTCAAATAATAATATAATATTCATAAAATCACCAAAAATTCATATATGATCCCAATCACTTCAATATCATCAAAATCATATAGAAACACATTTAAATCATGTAAGTATGCATGCATATATTTTAGAGAAAGAAAGTCCACTCACACATCATTCGAATAACCGAATCCCACTTTGCACGTTTTTTTCGTAATTTTCGGGAATGTCACTTCCTACCAAAATTCATATATAAGGGTCACAAATCATCTTAAATAAGTCCTATTTTAATCCCATAAGTTTTTGGGATTTTAAAACGTATTTAAAATGCACCCTACACTTTCGGACAACCAAAACAACCCTGAGACGATATTTGGTCGCCTCTAGAATTGTACCGTTGGACTCGTAATATTGAAAGGATGAACTTTCGTGTTGACGGTACCTCGAGATTCCCGCTCACGTGCACCCAAGCGCCACCTAAAATGGCTGCGTATGGGAGCCACGTGCTGTTACAGTGATATCGCTGAAATCACTGTTCATCTTCCTTGTTACCCGCAACTCTTGGTTTTCTGATCGCCTGACCCGACAACCCGACCTGGTCTTATTTCCCTTATTTCCCACCAATTTTTAGTTCTAATTCGACAAATATCTTCTAAACTACATTAGGAAGGGATCTACACATTCAAAACCAAGGACACTTACCCAAAAATCGTTCGTCGACCACCAACCTTTTCGGTCGTCCGTCTAACTTATTACCAGAGTGATTTCTGCATCGAAACCTACGACCTAGAGCTTTATCAGGGTCGCACGAACTCAAAGAAGGAAATCACAAGCTTGTTTCCCAAAGTTCTCACTCAAACTTGATCGAGAAACCCAAAACCCCCACGGTTTACATCTCGGGTCTGAGCTGAATAGCTCCACTTTTTTCTCTCGTCTTCCTTCTTCCTTCTTCCTCTTCACTCATTTCTCTCCTTCTAATTCTCCCTTTCTTCTCTGATTTCTTCCCCTTTGTTGTCTTTGGTTTTCCTCTTTTTGGTCGTGAACACACATCACACACAAGCACCATACTTAACATAATAGAGACCCACAATAACCCAAGTAGGTGGCACACACATATAACAGATAAAGGACATTTTTTCTTGTCCAATTTGCCACAAAAATATCTCCCAAATAAATTACGAAAATGCCCCTTACCGTTTTAGACACGTAACATAGTTGTATGATCTCCATTTTCGGCATGGCGCCTCTCAATGTACTCAGTAGACCAAAACCTTCCTAATGGAATTTTCGGAATTGCCAAAACCATCTTGGTCAAAAGTCAACATTTTGACCTTGGTAAGTCAAACTCAACCCTTTGACTTTGATAAAAAAGTCAACTAGGGGCAAAATGGTCAATTCCATCCGACTTTTCCAATTTTAACCTCGTTGACGGTTCGGGTCATTACAACAAGTTTTCGAAAGAACGAATATGCGGGTGCTTGGGGTGAGCGGGGATGTCTTCGTGATAGCTCGCTACAAAGGGGGGTGAAGCATAAGTAATTAGGGAAAATAGGGGAAAGGTTGGAAGCCTTGGGCCACGTGTAACAACTTGTCCCTAATCTACAGATTTATTAAGGATTAATTGAGGATTATCGAGACTAATCAGGCATTAATCGAGTATTTTTCGGACGGTCGACGTAAAATGACGATTTTGCCTTTAGAATAGGCAAAATGTTGACTTTTAACCTGGAAAGAATGCACGAGGCCCGAGGATCGTTATGTAGATCGAGACGATGAGTCCGTAGACAGGCGACATGTCAAAATCGGACATCTTACGAGAAAGTTACGAGTCACGGAAGAAAAATGGGACTATTCATGCTTACCGAGAAAAGTGTAAAATTGGCTTGTTTGGATTGGGTCAAAATCTGGGCTGACCAATTAATGAGTGACAAGTGTCCCTCATCTAATTGGCCCATATACCCATAATTTGGATTCTCATTTGTTCATCTTCATCTTCTTTGTTTCTGTTTAACCCGAAACCCACACAAACCCAACCCAACCATCAAACCTTCATCCTCTGGACCAGGGGGTGAGAGACTGGGAGACGACCTAGGACGGGACAAAGCCACCGTGGATGATGGAGGAACCGCGAAACAAGGTAACCCAAAACCAGTTTTGGACTTTGAAATTGGTTTTTTATTTTTGGACGTTTGGGGAGGTTTCTAACGTTTGGGTTGTGTTCCTAGTGTCTGTATGATTGTTTGGGGACCAAAAACAAGGACTGGAGAGGCTAGGATCAACGAGGAAGCCAGTGTGAAGAACAAGCACCACTATTCAGGCTTGGTTGAAGTAATCCAGGTATTTTCTGACCATTTTGAGATTTTAGGACTGATTTTGGGTTCATTACTAGTATAGAGGTTAAAATATGGCACGATTTGGTGGTTGGAGGAGGAAGAACGAGTCAAGTCAGGTCGAGGGTCTGACTAACCTGTTATAGGGAACTGCGTCGACTTAGTTGGAGGTAGACAACGATGACTTCAGTGGTGACATCATCTTCTGTTAGAGGTGTCACGCCACGTGGCCAATAGAGAGCTGACACCTGGCATACTTGCAGGTAAAGTCAACACTAACATGTCAGACACGTGGGCCAATCAAAGGCTGACAAGTGGCACATTGCCCTATTAATTGGTTCGAAAAAACCGACCGAAAAACTGTACCAAACTGTAATCGAACCGAGAGAAAAAAGAAACCATTTGGAGAAAACCGTACCGAACCAGATTAGATTGGTTCAATTTCAGTTTTTGATATCATTATACCAGACTGAACCGAACCCAACTGAAAAGAGTAGTAAAATAGGACGAAACCGACCAAAACCGAATCAAAATGCAATAGTTAATTTTATGCAAAATGGTGTCGTTTTATTTCTCTTTTCTTCTAAACCCTAGACAGAGTTCACTTCGACACTTCCCACCCAGTTTTCTCAATCGCACTTCGTTCCTCCCAGTCCCACTTCGAAGTTTTCGACGGCCGTCTCACACACTTACTTCATACCCTCCCTCTGCCTTAGACCTAAACGACAGAGACAGACTCCTTCCTCTTTCATTCTAGTCCCCATTCCCCAGGCGACAGAGGACACCATCGAACTGTCTTCAACATCGATTCCACTCCAGATGGCAGACGACACCGTCGAACTGTCTTCAACATCGATTCCCTCATGGCTCTGATTTTGCAGGTAATTGATAACATATATCGACTCGGGATGAATTAAACAGATTGGTTTATTATTTCTCATCCTCACTATTAATTAATTAGATATTTCAATTTTGAATTTTTATTTTGTCGCTGAACGCATATATTTGGATTTTTCTCTCGGTTGAGACTTGAGTTTACAGATATCTTGTGTATGTTGAGGATATTGGCCAACAAAACAAATCCCCTTTGTTTAAATTAGTGGCTTTTAGATTAGTTGGAACTTGGACGGTTGGTGAATAGTGATTACTTTGTATTATGTTCAACCTGAATCCTGAATAGCCTGAATATATTCAAAGTTATTACAGAAGCTTTTGGATTCTGGGTCGTTCATGTATGAGCAACCTACCCATTGATTTTCTTCGTTTAGAAGTTATTTTATTGATGCGAAGCAAATAGGAGTCGGAAACTGAGATCTCAACTGGTTCAGTGCTTCACCACTCAAATTAGCTATTAATTATGGGTCTGCAATGTCGTCTCCTACCGAGTAATAATTTACCCTTTTTTCTTTCTTAGATTCATTGAATTTTATAAATTCCATAATATGTTGCCATTACTAGCCCTTTATTTATGTTTTTGGTTTTGGTTTTTGTGTTGTTACCTAAGTATTTGCAGCAGTTTGTAATATAGACGTGAATTTAATTACGTAAAAGATACATATGATGCTTGACTAATCCAATTCCCATTTCAACACTCTCATGGTTTATTGACTTTTCATTTTAAGGATTGAGAAGAGATGTTTAGTTTGATAAATCCAAACTTAATTCTTATTGAGGTTTCATGAGATATTAGATGCCGGTTATATCGAAAATTTAAGCATGTTTATTTTGGCAGTGGTTTCATGATCTTCAAGATTTTGGGCTACTTCTAGAATTCCTTGGTTTTGTGTGATTACTCATGAGCACACTGATAGAATTTTCTGCCTCACTTTTTATTCTGTATAGATACTGAATTCTGGAAATAGTATAACTAGAATCGAGGGATAAGATCCCAGTTTCCTTCTAGGTTTTTTTCTTCAGCTTGGCGGCATATTAAGAAAATGTCACCAGTACTATTATCCATATATTTTCTTTGGGGAATGAGTTTGGTGTTTGTATTGGTCAATGGGTGTATGATTAACATATGATGGTAACTAAGTAACAAGAGCTCTTAGTTGTTTCGTGAAAATGTAGTGTATCGTAGTAAATGATGTTATCTTTAGATTATTATGATTATCCAGCTATCTTGTGCATCATTTATTATTTTCCTTCAATGTACATTGCTTTAATTACTTTATTTAACCATTACAATGATATTTTATTTGCTTCTTTCAGGTTTTATCAGTCACTTCCAATTTGAAAGTTTCAACTTTATTATGCCCTCTTTTAAATCATTAACTTTAAATTCTTGTTTTGTATGCTGTTTTTTTGCTAGTATGCTATTTTCTTGTTCTGTATGTTGATTTTCCTCGTCATTCTGAAAGCTAGTGCTTGAAGCTCACCCAAGTCACCATTATATGTTCTCTTCTTAAAACAAGCCTGCTTTGAAGTTCCTCATTTCTAGCTAACTTAGCCTAAATTCCTTGTAACTTTGAAGTTCCTTATCCAAGTTACCCTTAGGGTAGACAATTGCTCAAGGAAAGACAGTAACTTCAGATTATTTGATGTAATGGATAAGATAGTAGTCTGCATCATTTATCTTATGCATTGGCTGATAGCTTGGGCATTGTGGGTCTGTTTTATATGGATTAATTTGTTGTAATGGACATTAATTAGGTAATAAATATTGATTATTGTATAAAACTAAAAAAAAAACCGATTTTTATAGAAAACCGAACCGGTTTGTTCTGAATTGAACCGAAAAAACTGGTTTTAACCGAAATCTAACCAAATCGAATCGAATAGTTTGGTTTCGATTTTAGTTAGTTTTTGAGGATAAATCGAACCGAACCGAAACTGGTTCGCCCAAACCGGTTTGGTAAAAAAATTGAACCAAAAAACCGATTAACAGGGCTAGTGGCACATGTTAGAGCTGACAGGTGTCAGACTTGTCAAGCTGGCGTCAGCCGTTGATTTTGATCGTTCATCGTGACTTCAGCATTCACTTTTGACCAGAGTTGACCAGAAGTTTGACCAGCACGTGGAGGCGCGTGACACATTTTTCGAGGTGAAACTGATCTTATTTGAAAGGTTTTGACATTCTGAATCCAATGGTAGTCGATCGAAGATCGTTAGGTTGGTCAAATTAAGGTTTTTACCCTAGGGAAGCCCGATCGGGACACGTTGAATTTTCCGGGAGTTTTGAGGGTTTTTTATTAGGACTTTTCTAGGTTGGTAGTGACCTTTGAGTGTGTTTTGGACAGGTCTGGATGACCCGGAGAGTTCGGTTTAGTTCCGGAGTGGCTTACAGCGCAACTTGCAGGCGCGCAGTTTGGACGGTCTATGAGTCGACAATTGATTTCTAAATATGACGCATGCATAATTGTTTTTTATGTTTTATGAACATGATTTGAGATGCCTTGAGTGCATATGGTTTATATATATGATTGCGATGTTTTGGAATTTTCGTGGAAATGTGTTCTTGGACGTATTTCGAGATTTATATTTTTTGTGATACCTTGTGACAGGACCCGTCCCAAATCCCTCAGGATTAGCGTGGGACGTGCCTGCTCCCGTTTGACACGATGTGTCAGACCAGGGATATTTTCGTCCTTTTTCCCAACCGGGACTATCAGAGGGCGCTAGGATCCGAATGAGGCATGTGATGTCTCGTCTCTACTACAGCCGCAACCGCGATCAACCTGAAGGGCATTCAAAATACAAAAGTTGTGCGTGGACATAACAAATATTTTATAAAAACATTTCATAAAAGACCTTTATTCCCTTCATTAAAAACATATGCATGCATTCGAAAACCATTTCTAGGGTTCATGCTCGATCCCCATAAACCGTCATGAACCAAAAACCATTTGGGCCTTGGCCCGAAATCTGTAAATCATTACATGGGACCTCCGTCCAAACCAAAACATGTGGGAACTCGTCCCAAAGCTATCTCATATGGGTCTCAGCCCAACGTCGTCTCAGTGAAAACTCGTATACATATACATATATACATATATAACCCATCCTAGGCACTTCCGAAGAAGATGCCAACTAGGGGCACACAACCCCTAGGGAACACATCCCCGATATAGTCATGATGACCTTATATATATTAGTATGCATACTAATCGGGGTCTCACTCAGAGTCTTCTCCCAGAAATTCTCCATCTGGGAGGTTCTATCTTCGGACCTAGTCCGATCATCTCTCCGGAATCTGGTCCGGGACCACATCATAATGCCCACTCCTAGAAAGGGATCCCTATGGGGATACTCACTCTAGTTTGTGGATTGTGACTCTCCAGGTTGACGTCTGGAGGAGACTAATCAATAAGCTCGTAAGGAGGGTATATACATACTAGTATAGCAAACCATAAAACGGTACTCACGCCCGATAACACAAATCATGTCAGGACCCGTCCCAAATCCCCCGGGATTAACGTGGGACGCACCTGATCCCGTCTGACAAGAAGTGTCAGACCAGGGAAATTTCCTTCTCTAGCCCTCATCGGGCTTCCAGAGCACGCCAGGATCGTAGGAGGAGGAGTGTGATGTCTTTTCTCTGCTACAGCCCACATCCGCGATTAACCTGAAGGGCATTAAAACACGAAAGTCGTGAGTGGACAAAAACAATCATTTTCATTTAAAATTTTTTCACATAAAGCCATTTATGCCCTTCACTAAAAGCATATGCATGCATTCAAAAACCGTTTATCAAAACGTTCATAAAACCATTTCATTTATGAAACATATTCTCAAAATCATTTAAGGGTTCATGCCCGGTTCCCATAAACTGTCATGACCCATAAAACCGTTTGGGGTCATCGACCCTAAATCACAACCTTGAAACCATAAAAACAATACATGTGGGAACTCAGCCCAAAACCATTCTCAGTGAAGTACTAAAACATCGAACACGGGGTCTCTGCCCCAAACCATTTCCAAAACATAAAACACGGGGTCTCCGCCCCCAAATAAATTTCTGTAAAACCTCATACGTATCACCATACGTATAACCCATCCGCGACACTTCCTAGAAGATGCCAACTCGTGGCACACAGCCCCTAGGGAACACATCCCCGATAAATGTCACGATTAATCATATCTATCTAGTGTGCACACTACTCGGGGTCTCACTCCGAGTCTTCTCCCAAGAATTCTCCATCTGGGAGGCTCAATCTTCGGACCTAGTCCGATCGTCTCTTCGGAATCTGGTCCGGGACCACAACACAAATCATAACCCCCAATCCTTGAACGGGATCCCTATGGGGATACCCACTCTAGTCTGTGGATCGTGACTCTCCAGGTCGACGTCTGGAGGAGACCATATAATCAAATGGAAGGTTCATATACATTTTCGAAACTCTTTCTTTCTTTCTCAAAACATTTCTCCACTGGGTCTCATACCCGATTCATTTCAACAGGATTCCTCGAATCCTATTCAAATCAGTTTCACAGGCCTTGGCCTAAATCCACAGTTCAATAGGGTCTCATGCCCAAATTCTCATTTCACAAACTGAACTGGGACTCAAGCCCGATGTTACAATCAACAGGGCCACAAGCCCGTTACCACGACTAACTGGGCCCTAAGCCCGAATCATAAAGCAACGGGACTTCACGTCCGATTTCACAACCAACGGGGCCTTGAGCCCAATATCTCAACTAAAGGGGTCTCAGGCCCGATATCATAAATCAACAGGGCATCAATCCCGACAGTACAACCAATTGGGCCTCAAACCAGAATCGTAAACCAACTGGGCCCTCGACCCGATCATATAACACAAATGGACCCTCGGTCCGATTCCTCATCAATTCAAATGGACTCTAAGTCTGAGATTTGTAAATCAAAGGTGTCTCATGCCCGATTTCATATTTCCAAATCCAAAACCCGTTTATTAAACCCTCGTTGAAAACATGGTACGCAAAGGTACGACATAAAGCTGAAAACCTCGAAATACGTGCAATTATGTCGATCCTAAGCTACCACAAACAAATGCACTCATGGCATCACAAAATATATTCTAAACTATTGGCTCTTATTCAACCAAATTACCAAAATGCCCTTGGACTTCCGATCGTCATAACTTCTTCCACAAATGTCAGAATCGAGCGTGCCACCTGTCTATGAACTCGTGACGTTACAAACTACGTCACAGTCATCAGCCAAAGTCTATTTGACCGCCTGAATGAAAAGTCAACGATTCGCCCATTCTAGGCATAAAATTATCATTTCGCCCGAACGTCCGCTAATCCTCGTCTAATCCATGATTAGTCTCGCTAATCTGTCATTAATCCTTATTTAATCCCACTAATTCGGGACGGGTCATCATAAATCAACTGGGCCTTCAGCCCGAACATACGACTCAATAGGGCCTCTAGCCCGATTTCACAATGAAGTGTGCTTCGAGCTCGAACTCGTAAATCAACGGGGCATCGATCCCGATATCTGAGGGTCAGTCATGATCCCGATCATAGTGAGGCGTGCAACCATCAATCCAAGACCGCTCTCAATCCTGGTAAGTCGCCGTGAACACATAACTATCGCGACCATCTCGAGACCATGGTGCACACATCGCCGATCGATGCTCTAAACCGTCAGCACTTCGAAGTCGAGCCTCCAGTGGCTGCTCAATAACGGGACGTGCATCGTGACCTTTCCGGAGGGAACGCATCCCAATCCGGAGGCGTGCGTCACGTCGTCCGTCGCCGTGCACATAGCACCTATCGCGACCACGACTCAGACCCGTAGGTCATCAATAGGGTCTCATGCCCAAGTCAAAACCAAATCCAAATGGGTCTCATGCCCATTTTTACCTTTTCAAAATCATTTTATTAAAACTGAAAGCATAAGCGCATATAAGCACGTATAAAATCCGAAAACCTCGAAATACGTGCCAATACATAAACACACACCAAAATGCACTCAAGGAATCACAGAACATATATTAAAACATTTATAAAACATTTATGCATGCATCGATTTCAGAAAGAAATTCCACTCAAAGATCGTCCGCACTGCCACCTCGATACGCGTGCAATACGACTCCCCCGGGTCAATCGCCGTCACCGGGACTCCCAAACCTGTCCAAATCCCTTTAGAGGGTTACTAACTACTTAATTAACCCCTTACTAAAGCCCCTAATTTTCTGGGATTTTAGCTATTTTTAAACACTCACGGAAGCCTTCGGACAACCCGAACTATATCTTGACAATGTCCGATCGACTCGAAACCAGTCCCAAAATATTCGTTACATTAAATAGATGATTTCACATGTTGGAACCTCCATCAGATTCCTGATCACTCGCCATCATGCGCCTCAAGATGTCCCTGCGCATGGGCCTAACGCGCTACTGCACATGGTCATCCCTGTCCTCCAGCCGACCGGTCCGGTTCAGTTTTCTCTGCAATCCCGGTCTAACTGGACCCGCGTGACCGGTCCAAGCCTATTTCTTCCTTTTTTTCGTCCGTTCTTCTCCTAATCAATTCCAATCTCTCTAATTTAATTCTTGAAACCAAACTATATCATTAAAACACCGAAAAACCGAATAAAATCCCTAAACCAGATTGTCCCTCACGGTTTGTTTTTCCCAGAATTGTCCCAAGGCTTCCTCAACCTCCAACTTTCCTCAAAAGCTTCCTAACACACTCCTACTAACCCATTACACTCATTCAAAACATTCAAAACGGTCCATAACGATTAAAATGAAAAAGGGAGAAAAATCGGTTAAAACCGATACCTTGCACGGTTTGGCCTCCGTCGTCCACGGCGGCGCTGTTCCTGGCTGACCACCAACATCCTCAGTCCTCCTCTCACTCTCTTGGTTCCTCATTCATGATCATAGGGTTGAGGGCTTTGGATTTGGGGTGAAGGTTGATCGGGTTTGGGTTTGGAAATGGGAAAATGATCGATGAAGGAAAAAGGGAAGGGATATGCTTGAGTTGGTTTGGATGGGCAATGGATGGGTGACACTTGTCACTCATCCATTGAGCCTGACCAATAATATATGGGCCCACTTGCTGCCAAATAGTCCCCGTCTCATAAAACGTGCAATAGTACGTTTGAACTTCCATGAACCGTAACTTCTCCGTCGAGCGTCCGAATTTGACGTGCCACATGTCTACGGATTCGTATCGTCCCGATCTACGTAATGGTCCTCGGCCCTCGGCCATCCAACCTCCCGGGTCAAAAGTCAACTATTGGGCCCTATTAATCCAAATTACCAGAATACCACTGAACTTCCAAACGTCATAACTTCTTCCACGGATGTCGGAATCGAACGTACCACCTGTCTATGAACTCATGACGTCCCGAAATACGTCACAGTCATTGGCCAAAGTCCATTTGACACTCTGAATAAAAAGTCAACATTTTGCCTGTTCTTGGGCAAAATCGTCATTTCGCCCTGAATCTCCGTTAATCCTCTTCTAATCCCTATTAGTCTCGCTAATCCGTCATTAATCCTTAATTAATCTCGATAATTCGGGACGGGTCGTTACACCTTGGGCATAGGCCGGGTTTTATACGTGCTTGTGTTTTCAAATGATTTTATCAATGAAATGAATTGTTTTATGATATCGAGCTTGAGGCCTAATTGTTTTATGATATCAGGCTTAAGTCCCAACTATGGTTTATGAAATTCGATTTTGGGTTTGAGACCATGTTGAGATGATTTGGGAGGAGACCCTATGAGATTTGGATAGGGTCGGATTCGAGGAATCCTGATTTTGTGGAAACGGTTTGTGAAAGCGATACCTCGGGCTGAGACCCTGTTGAAATGCTTTAAAACTTTGTTTGAGGTATCAATAGTTTTACAATGATTTTCCACTGGATTTGATTATTGTTTCACATATACCATCCTTATGAGTGGATTGTCACCTCCAGACGTCTCGTAGTAACCTGGAGAAGTTGTACTACTTGAGAGGGGTCGTACCTAGGAGAGGCTCAGGATCATGAGTGCTAGCATTGCCTGAGAAGGGCCGCTCCGAGGAGAGGCTCAGAATCAAGATTGCTAGAGATTGATATCACCTGGGTAGTGTCCAAGGAAGGACTCAAAATTGAGACCCCCAGTGGTAGGCCTAGCCTTAGAACCGTGACATTAATGATTCGACATCAGGGATGTCAAGGATTTTGTATACTATTTCTGACTGATTTCGGCAGAGACCCCATGTGTTTTGGTTTTGGCTTGAGACCCTATTGAGGAAATGACTTTGATTGATAAATGTTTTAAATGAGATTTGATTGAAAAGCCATATGATTTGATTGAAAGAAAATCGTTGTGATAACTTGTTTTCTGATGCATGCATGTTTTTTAGTGAAGGGTATAAATCTCTTTTCGGAAATGGTTCTAAAACTGTTTATTTTTGTTCACTCACAAATTTTAACGTTTTTTATACCCTTCAGGGGTATTGCGGATGCGGGCTGTAGCAGAGACCGCGACATCACATACCGCCACAGATCCTGGCGTACTCTGGTAACCCCGAAAGGGTTTAGTTGTATCCCTGGTCTGGCATGGGGTCGCAGATGGGAGCATGGAACATCCCTCGTTAATCCAGGGAGGATTGGGATTGATTGTGTTAGCTTGGTATCAGAGCACTGGGTTGCTCTTGGAGTGTTGTGCATGTTCCAGATGTGATGTCTCTACGAGGAAAATAACCCGTCATTCACCTGATAGTTAGTGTAAGAGTAGGAGAGTTAGTGGGAACTAACCTCGGTTAGGTTTTGTTTGGGATCCTATGTCGTAGGTGGGCAATATTAGACCCGTGTAGGGCAGAGTTCCTTGTGTGCCAGTGGTAGGAAACCGTAGTGTGTTGGTGGACTAGGTTCGGGTGTGACGACGTTTTATAGTCATGTTCGTTGGACGGTCAGGTTGAGTGTGCTCCAGGGAGCAGCTGAGGTCGTGGATGACTCTAGCTGAGACTGGTTGGACAAGTTATTAGGAGAGTGGTACTTGTGGATCGGACCCCGGGGTGGACCGATTAGTGGACCTTACACTTTAAGCAGATAGCCTATGGGCGATAGAGGCGGTTTAAATGATGAGTTACACTCTTGAGGACAAGGTCCGGTTAGTACAGAGCAGTTGGTGTACGCGGTGAGTTTCCCGTCTGAGTACGTAGTCTCGATAGCGGAGTGTTTCTTGGTTGAACCCACGTGAGGTTGTGGAAGACATTGCTACCGAGGGTTGTGGTTGAGACCGTTGAACATTGGGAGATATTCGAGGAACGTTTCATACGTAGTTTTCACCCAGTGTTGTCGAGTTTGGACGGAGGTAGAGTTCCTCCGGCATGAGTAAGAGATTAGTTGTTAGCTCGGTACGAGCAGTGGTTTGCAGATTAGTCGTAGTGTGATCACGTTCGGTGTTTACTAGATGATGAGCTTTGGGAAGTGCAAATTGTATCGAGATGCCACATCATCTCTACTGAGCTGTGATTGGGAAAGACCCAACGAAGATGGCTGAGATGAGTTGACGGAATCTCAGCAGTGATCAGATGATTTCGGGGTATGTGATTGTGGTCACAGTATGATCCTTATTGATTTGGATTAGGGAGGCATACCCTTATGCCTGAATTAGAAACATGAGTTTTGTCTTACCTTGGTAAGTGCGCACGAGTGTCGGGTGCAGGAGTTGATCCTATAAGAGTTGGGGCATGAGAATCAAGTGGTTCCATTACCACCAATTGGATATGCGTAAACGGTATAATAAAAGACATGTGAGGTTTAACCTTGAGTTGGATTGATTCTAGGACACATGGATTGATGTCTGAGTGAGTTGCGGCTTGGAGGCTGGAAGATACTACAGGTAGCTGTTCGAGAGATGGGACACGTGTTATGATGTCCTTGAGGTGGAGTATTCAATGGTGGACTCAGTGGAATTGGGAAACAGTTGACTTCTCGATGGAACTTCGGGAGTTGGATTTGACCAGACTGTTAGTAAATATACTTACTTCTCCTGAGAGTTCCTAGTGAACTTCTCATCACTCGTGGAGGTTTAAGCTTGTTAGGGTTAAACTGAAGTGAGAAATGATTTGGTCATGGAAAAATCACTACAGTAGTTATCAACATATATTATTGGTTGGTGAAGTAGACTTATCATTTTCTGCTTCCATGGTTACAATTTCTCTTGGTGCTTGGATGTCAGGATAGGCAGTGGATCAAATTTGAATGAGTCGTGAAGCAGATGCTGTTTGGTGTGTCATGACGTTGGTGAGTGTAGTTTGATTGGTATTTACACTAACGTAGGATTAATTTTGATGTCATCATCTTTGATTATTCTAAACTGGGATATAATCATGGGCTAAGTGAATGAGATCCGCGATCCATAGACTAAGTGGTGACAAGTTCTATGGCTTACGAGATTGGGTTGTGACGACTGAAAGATCGAGAATCACGTGATGGATGATCAAGTAAGTTGTGGATCGAGAGAGTTTGGGATTGGCGGTGGCCTGTCAAGATAATAAACTTTGGACTCACTCATACAGGATGAGTGTATTGACTATCGGGTGGAGGTTTATCAATGTGGTTGCGGCCTGTTGACATGATTGACTCAAGGAAGAGTTAAGTCATTTTGGTTTGAGAGTGTTACTAGATTAGAGGTTGCCATCGTGACTTCAAAATATGACCTCTTTTTCTTGGTGTCGAGATTTGGATTGGTACGTCTTAGTGGACGTGAGTGGGTTTGGACACACTTCAGGGTTGGTCAGGTGACTAGGTAACTAGGAAGGAACACTGAGTTAAAGCGTATGATCTGTCTAGAACAAGGATGAGACAGATAGGCTCCAGAGTTGAAGCGTGATTGGCTTGGTAACCATGTAGTGGATGGATTAGATCCGAGGTTATTGTGGTGCGTGGACTAGTTGTTGTTGTTTGTTCAGACTACGTTGTGCGTGAGTATAGTTCTTAAAGAGGCCTGAGTAGTTCCTTGTGGGTGTGTGTTGTGTGTACCTGTGAGTAGGGCACGTTGGACAGTAGTTGTGGACGTGTTGGTAATCGGATTGGTTCCAATATTGTTGGTTTGTTAAGAACGTGGGCTGGACATCGTATAGTGGGCTGGACATCGTATACTATGCACCAGACCAGAGTGATCTTTAGAGGGTTCAGTGATTGTATGAGTTGGAGCTCAGAGTTATGGTTGGCCAGAGGAACCCTAGGGTTTGAGGTTTGTTATCCCTCTAGGGCAAGTACTCGATGGGGTCCAGATAAGTCCCAATTGTATCAATGGAACGAGTAAGGTGATAGTTTGAGACTTTTCTCGAGTCAAGATCACAGCGTTGGACGCTGAGTGAGATGAGGTTTGGTACGAGGTACCCTGGTAGGACTCTAGAGTGAACTGAGGTTCGTGTTGGCGACTCGAACAGTGAAAGTGGAGCCGTGAGTACCGGCTGAGCACGATAGTGTGTCACGAGCGTGGCTTACGGTTGGGAGATCATCTAGCGACAAGCGATTTGAGATTGGAGATCTCTGAGAGGGAGCAGGACGTCAACTTGGGTTGTCAGCTGAGAAGGGTTGTCACGCTGAAAGCTGAAAGGTGTCAGCTTGGTTTAGTAGGATTGTCAACCTAATTTGTCAATTGAGCAGAACGGTAAGTTGACTTGTCTGTTTGGATTCCGAGTGTACCTGCATAGGTGACATGTAAGATGGATGTGTGTTGATGTCTCACTCAAGATTCGAAAATCGAGACTTGGTTTTTAAGACTTGAAGCTGAAGTTTGGATTCTTGAGACTTTCTTTGTGAGGGTTGAGTTTTGGAACTTTGGAAACTTCCGGTGATAGTCGGTCACATGTTGGTGGGATACGGTTACAGAGGACTGAGCTGAGTTGCAGCATTGATCGTTGGATTGTGGTTAACATCGAGTGACGTTTGAGTACAGACGAGTACTGTGGTTAGTTGTTGGACGTGTATGTTTACACGAGAGCACCTCGAGGTGGATGCAAGATTTGATTTCCACAGTTGGGATGTGGACTTAGGTCAGTTTGAATTTCGAGTACGAAATTCTTTAAGGGGGGAAGATTCTAAAAACCCGTCCCGAATCTACGAATTTATTAAGGACTAATTGAGGATTATCGAGGCTGAACGGGCATTCGTCGAGGATTTTTCGGACTGTCGGCTTAAAATGATGATTTTGCCTTTGGAATGGGTAAAATGTTGACTTTTGATCCGGGAGGTCAAATACATGAGGACCGAGGACTATTACGTAGATCGAGACGATACGAGTCCGTAGACAAAAAGCACTTCGAAATCAAACATCGTACGTAAAAATTATAGGTCACAAAAGAAAAATAGGACTATTCATGCTTACCGAGAAAAGTGTACAACTGGCTTGTTTAGATTAGGTCAAAATCTGTGTGGACCAATTGTTGAGTGACAAGTGACCCTTATCTAATTGGCCCATATACCCATAATTTGGGATCCCAGTTGTTCATCTTCATCTTCTTTGTTTCTCTCTAACTCGGAAATCCACACAAACCCAACCTACCATTAAACCTTTATCCTCTGGACCACGGAGTGAGAGATAGAGTGAGAGAGAGACTGGGAGACGATGCAGGACGGGACAGAGCCGCCGTGGTCGACGGAGGAACTGCGAAACAAGGTAACCCAAAACCCGTTTTGGACTTTGAAATTGATTTTTGATTTCTGGACATTTGGAGAGGTTTCTAACATTTGGGTTGTGTTCTAGGTTGATTTTTGGTTTTTGGACGTTTGGAGAGTTTTGGGATCGATGAGGAAGCCAGTTTGAAGAACAATCGCCATTGTTCAAGCTTGGTAGAAGTAATCCAGGTATTTTCTGACCATTTTGAGATTTTAGGACTGTTTCTGGGTTCATTACGAGTCTAGGGGTTCAAAAATGGCACGATTTTGTGGTAGGAGGAGTAAGAATGAGTCGGGTCAAGTCGCGGGTGCGGTTGACCTATTATAGGGAACTGGGTCGACCCGATTGGAGGTAGACGACGATTATGTCAACAGGTGACGCCATCATCTGTCAGAAGTGCCAGGCCACCTGGCTAATAAGGAGGTGACACGTGGCATATTGTTAGGTAGAGTAAGCACTGACATGTCAGACACGTGGACCATTCATAAGCTAACACGTGGCACATGTCAGACCTGACATGTGTCACACCTATTAGGCTGATGTTAGCACAACGTCCTAATGACGTCAGCCGTTGACTTTGACCGTTGATCCTGACATCAGCGTTGACTTTTGACCAGAGTTGATAGGGAAGTTTGACCAGCGCGTGGGGGCGTGTGGGCACATTTTTTGAGGTGAAATAAATCTTGTACGAAAGTTTTCGACGTTGAAAATCCGATGGTGGTGGTTTCAGGTCGATCGGAGATCGTTAGTTTGGTCAAATTGAGGTTTTTAGGCTAGGGAAACCTGTTCGGGACACGTTGACTTTTCCGGGGGTTTGGAGGGTTTTTGATTAGGACTTGTCTAGGTTGGTAGTGACCTTTGAGTTTGTTTTGGATAGGTCTGGGTGACCTGGGGATTTCAGTTTAGGCTCGGAGTGGTTTACGATGCAGCTTCCAGACGAGTAGCGCGGACGCTCTATTTGTGGACAATTGATTTCTAAATATGATGCATGCATAACTGTTTTATATGTTTTATGAACATGATTTGAGATGCCTTAAGTGCATATGGTTTATATATATGATTGCGATGTTTTGGAATTTTCGTGGAAATGTGTTCTTGCACGTATTTCGGGATTTATATTTTATATGATACCTTGGGCTTAGGCCGGGTTTTATACGTACTTGTGTTTTCAAATGATTTGAATGATGAAATGATTTTTGAATTGGTTTATGATAACAGGCTTGAGGCTCAATTGGTTTATGATATAGGGCTTGATGCCCAATTGGTTTATGATATAGGGCTTGAGGCCCAATTGGTTTATGATATCGGGCTTGAGGCCCAGTTGGTTTATGATATTGGGCTTGAGTCCCAACTATGGATTATGAAATGAGATTTCGAGTTTGAGGCCCTATTGAGATGATTTGGGCGGAGTCCCTATTAGATTTTGATTGGATCGGATTAGAGGAATCCTGATTTTGTGGAAATGGTTTGTGAAAGTGATACCTCAGGCCGAGACCCTGTTGAAATGCTTTAAAACATGGTTTGAGGTATCAATGGTTTTACAATTATTGTCCACTGGATTTGATTACTGTTTCACAAATACCATCCTTATGAATGGATTGTCTCCTCCAGACGTCTCGTAGTATCCTGTTGTAGTCATGGTGCACTGCCTGAGAAGGGCCGCTTCTATGAGAGGCTCAGGATTAAGAGTGCGAGTATTTACTGAGAGGGGTCGCTCCAAGGAGAGGCTCAGGATCAGGATTGCTAGAGTTCGGTATCACCCGGACAGGGTCCGGGGAAGGACTCGGACTTGAGACCCCAAGTGTCATACGTAGCCTTAGAACCATGACATTATTGTTTCGACATCATGGATGTCAAGGATTTGGTATACTATTTTGACTGATTTTGGCAGAGACCCCATGTGTTTTGGTTTTGGGCTGAGACCCTACTGAGGAAATGACTTTGATTGATAAACGTTTTCACTGAGATTTGATTGAAAAGCCATATGATTTGATTTAAAGAAAATTGTTGTGATAATTTTTTTTCTGATGCATGCATACTTTTTTTTCCTGATGCGTGCATACTTTTTAGTGAGGGGTATAAATGTCCTTTCGGAAATGGTTTTATAAACTGTTTATTTTTCGTCCACTCACATCTTTTAATGTTTTTAATACCCTTCAGGATGATTGTGGATGCGGGCTGTAGTAGAGATCGAGACATCATATGTCGCCATAGATCCTGGCGTACTCTAGTAGTCCCGAAAGGGTTTAGGTATATCCCTTTTCTGGCTTGGGGTGTCAGATGGGAACATGGCACATCCCGCTTTAATCCAGGGAGGATTGGAATAAGCCGTGGCACATCCCACTTTGCCTTTTAACTACCTTCAAGTAGACGTGCCACTAGTAGAGACTACTAGTAGACATGGTTTGTGATTGGTTTTGAATTGTGGCCCATGAGCCATCACTCGAAATTAAGTGAAAGTAAGGCAAGCACGCATCTTGCTTGCGCCGTTCTTTCCTATACTTTTTGCAAGGACTTTAAATATTTTCTTTTACTCCTAATCCAAATTCAAGGTTCGACGTGTTCATGTTCGCGACATGCAATTCAACATCCCAGAGTTAGGATAAGGGTTTAAGAGATCAACCCTTCTAAGTCAGGTTTCTTTGAACACTGAACTAGAAAGCGACGATGGTTCTACGGCTTAAGCAACCTCTAGTACCATTGGTTGGTATTTTCTAGTTATCAGAGCAAGACTTGGAAGAGTCAATGAGGCAAAGAAAGGAGAAAAGGGGATGCAAACATTTAGAACATAAATTAAGTAGTTGCATTGAAGGTAGAATTACATGTGCGTGGAGTAAATCATCCCTAGACTAAGCCATGAGCTGGTGTTGGTCGACAAAGATCATCAACAGATATGAACATTGGTTGGAAATCATACCAAGGGTGTGGGCAGAGCAATAAAAAGACATGCTGATGTCGGGGATAAGTTTGTGAGGTTATGAGGGTGTGGGGATCTCAAGAGAGTGATTGAAGGTAGTCGTAGTAAGGATGATGATTCTTCAAACAAGCAGAGAAAGCTTAGTTGGAAAGTGTATGAAGGTCAGGAAATCTCCAGTTGCGACCCTGGGTTGCAAGTCCACAACTGAGTCCAGGACTGGGTCGAGGATACAAGTTTTTCCAAGAAGGCTAGTTTTTTAGTAACAAAGAAAACTTTTGAGGGTTTTATAGTTGTTATAATTTATTGGGTTTAATCAATTGTATTTGTTTGAGTTGAGTTAGTTGTTCTTTGAGAATAGGTCTTCTTCTTCTTTTATATGCAGCGTGGGGTAGTGGATGGTCGACACTTACATTCCTGCATGCCTCTCCATTGGGACGACTTTGTTCGCGTTTTCCCATGATCCAGTTGTGGATACTGGTTAGGCTTGGGCCTTAAGTTCGATGAGGTCTTTAATCTCTTAAAAAACCCTCTGAGGCCCGTAGTGGCATTTTTAGGTGTAAACATTACCCCCTTAATTCAAAAGCTTTTTGGACTAGAAGGCTTTCATATTCAAGTTGCCCACTATTTGCGCTTCCGCTGGCCCTACCGTCTACTCATATGCACACCTTCTCTTCTATAAATTCTCCTGTTGCGAACTAAAAGATCATTCATGTTTGTTTATCATTCCCAAAGAGGCTATGTGTCTTCCTAAGAGCAATGGTTTCTGATTCAGTTCCAGAAAAAGAAAAAAAGAAGCCCCCATTTTCAAATCTAGAGCTAGTTACCGGTTCCTTAATGGTTTGAAGCTCAGATCTCTAATATTGCCTCCATTCCTCAAAATATTTCCTTCTTTTTTGAAGGCAATGGTGACAACATCCAATATCCTTTTTTTTTTTATCTTTGATTCAAGGTGTTGTTACGCTCTCTATCTTTATATCCTTGTTTCAAACAAGGCCTTTCTCCCCGATGTCCTGACACGACCCACCCTCAATCCCCCGGGATTAAGGGCTAAGTCATGCTCCCGTCTAACGTACGCGTGACACGAAGGCTAAACCAATGTCCAACCTCCATGGGACACATAAGTCGGAGAAGGGATTTCCAAACGAACCCTTCAAAACATCTCGACTTCCCAGAGCGCACAGACTCTACTTTGGATCGCGTGTGTGATGTCTCCGTCTCTCTCGACCAACAGCCCGCACCGCGACAACCTGGAGGGTATTGAAAAGACAAAAGACTGTGAATGGACAAAAATAAAGAATAATTTCTAAAAACAGTTTATAAGAAAAGTACATTTATACCCTCCATTGAAAACTAATGCATGCATAATAAACTCATTTCATAAAACCATTTCATATTCAATCACGAAAACCGAACTTATTTCTTTTTCTCAAATCCCGGGCCTCAGCCCAAAACCATCAAAATCCGTTTCATCCGGGTCATAGCCCAAATCACCGGAAAAACATTATTGAAAACCAACTTTATCAAATTCGCATTGAAAATGCAAAACTCATTTGAAACACATTTCCATCCATCGAACCTACTGGATCTATCCGAGTCTTTAAACTCCCGAGTGTTTTAACTTAATCTAGGCCTCAATATAATCTGAGTCTTTAAACTCCCAAGTCTTTAAACTCAATAGACCAATGGGGGAAATCACAATATCCGAGTCTTTAAACTCAATCCGGGTCTTTAAACCCAATCCGGGCCAGCCCCCGTAATAATCATATCCGGGTCTTTAAACCCAATAACCAGATCCAGCAAATCCAATCCAAAACCATTTTAAACACATTTCCAAATCAATGTCCAAATCCGAATTCGAAATCACCATTTTGAATTCCAAGCCGAATTCAAAATCAGCATCCCGAATCCAAACCCAGAATCATATCCATCATCCATTTCCAAATCCGAATCCAAAACCATCATTCCGTAATCACGTTCCTCACAACCATTTTTCTGAACTGGGCTTCAAGCCCGAAATCACTTTCCGAAATCCATTTTAAATATTTGAAATCAAATCATATTTCGAATCCCAAACTTAAATCATCAAAACTCTGATCAAATCACAACATAAATCGAAAGCTCGTAAATCGTGCAAATACGTCATTATCTCGAAATACGTGCAAAATCGTAAAATATCAAGATCAAAATCAAAATCATAGAGTCACATATAGAAAACTTATATGCATGCATCATACGCTCGAAAGCAAACTCCACTCACAGACCATTAACGTCGCCTCCTCGATACAAGCGCACTTATGCCATTCCCGGCTAATCTGCTATCACCGGCTTTTCCGAACCTGTCCAAATCCCATAAGAAGGTTACTAACTACTTCATAAAGGTTATACTTAAACCCCGTAATTTTCTCGAATTTTTAACAATTTTTAAACAAGCCCTAAAATCTTCGGACAACCCAAAACATATCGAGAAGTTATCCGATCGACTCGAAACCAATGCCAAAATGTTCGTTACATCGAATACTTTAAAAGTCGTGTTGGAAACTTCCTCAAAAAGTGTGCCAAACGCCCACACGCGCATGCACTGTTCATCCATGTCCTCAAGTGAATCGGGTTCGAACCGGTCCAGGTCGACCAGGTCCAGACCCAAACCGGCGTGGGCGGTTCACGGTCAATTTGTCCATTTTCCAGCCCAATTCCATCATTTCTTCTTTTTAAAGCTTGGTCTTATTGTTATTTATCTCTTTACCAACCAAAAACAACAACTTGAGGACAAGAAATATACCTTCCCAATCCGAAATCATGCTTGTACTCTGCAACCATGGCTTTCTACTAGTCCGACTATCTACAGCCTCGATTTTTGTCCCAATCGACTCGTACCTCTTCCAGAATCGTATCCCAATAGTTAGCAATGTCCCATAAACACAAAAATCTATATGAAAATTTGGAACCATAAATTACCGTACCGGGTTCGCTGGCCACCATCCACGGCGGCTCAATCCATGGCCACCAATCGACTCGTCTCACCTTCCCCTCACATATTCCTTCAGACATGACAAGCACCTTGGGTCGTATGAAAGCGGTTCAGCCTTGGTTCCTCACCGTATCCATATCCTCTGTTTTGTTTCCTCACGGGTTAGGGCCACCGTTCACGGCCAGCACGACGGTGGCATCACCCTACTACCACCATCTCATCTCTCTGTTTCATTCACAGGCACGGTTGAGGGTTGGAGGGAACTGGTTTCATGATCACTCTGTTTTCCTCTCCAGCCAGTGCAACCATCCATCCAATTTTTAAATTTGCATAAAAGGTTCCACATACCTCTAGAGCTGGGACAAGTGTCCCAATCCCATTAAACAGCCATCCCAAGGCAGCCAAATGTCCCAAATCCACTGGGCACAGACCCAATGCAACCAAATGACCATTTTAACCCTACCTTGCAAAATTACCATTTTACCCCTCGTACATTTAGCCCAATAATTAATTCGTCCGAAGTCCAAAGATGATGTGCCACCTGTCGTTGTACTCGGGGGAATGAGACCTACCTACTGGTCCTCGAATTACGTAAAATGTCCATGTCGTTTGAAATGTCAACAAATTGCCCCTTTTTAACCAAATTACCAAATTGCCCTTGAACTTCCGAACGTCATAACTTTTTCCTCGAATGTATAAATCGGACGTGCCACCTGTCTATGAACTCGTGACGTCCGGAACTACGTCACAGTTACCAGTCAAAGTCCATTTGACCGCGTGAACGAAAAGTCAACATTTTTACCCATTCTTGGGGCAAAATCGTCATTTTGCACCGTCTGTCCGAAATCGTCCAACTAATTACTGATTAACCTCACTAATCCGTCGTTAATCACTAATCTAATTCCAATTTCCGGGATGGGTCATTACATGTCCCACATGAAGCACTCCAAGCTTCTCCTAATTTCATGAGGGAGATCTCCGTTATGCCATTTTCTCTGTCCAGATTTGAGTCTGGGTCACAGATCCTTGTGCTTCTGGCTTTAGGGCCTGAGGTGTGGTCCGTAACAATTTAGGTTCGTGGCAAGTATAAATTTTATAAATATAAGGTTTACCAGCTATCTTAATAGCTACCTTAAACTTTCTGGCTTCCTATTTCGGGTTGGTTAGTGGGATTTTACACATCTCTTTACAAAATCTATGCTTATCATAACCCAAGTTGCTCATGTACTTCTTGCTAGCTTCCTAGTAGGTCTTCCGTGCAGAAGATCCCTTAATATTTCCTCCGAACGAGAAGTATCCGGCCTAAACTTCTGATTTAAGCCTTTAAGAAAATGACTGGATATCCAGCATGCTCCATGACGAGAAAAACATCCCGAGTCTGTTCTTCTACTTCACTCACGTGGACAATTGGTAGCAACAGGAATGTCGGGAGGTTTACCAGATGTTGTGGGTGGCGGGTTTTTGTGAAGCCACTCGCTGGCCACATAGATGGGTCGTCCCCTTGTCGGGTGATCTTGTTTTAGACCCATCTGGAGCATTCCCAAAATATCTTAAGATAACTAGCATAAATCAAATCTGGTCGAGATCAGACCTTTCTTCAATACGCCATGGCCTCAAAAATGAAATGAGATCTAGTCCATGAATCAAAAGATGGGTCCATGTCGAGTTGGGACCCTTGTTTCCCCTATTCGGAAAAAGGTCCATCCCCAAGAGCCGAAAGCTCTTGCATCACTACCTTGTGATAAGTAATCTGGGCTGGAAGGCTATTCTCATCCTTTCCAATTAACCTGATGTTTCCAAGGCCGGGATTGTAAAAACTAGCCTTGGCTACTATTAGGTTAGCCATGAATTGCTTTGCATATGCTTAGATGACTATCCAAAGTCCTTCCTCCCAAGTGTTTTCTTTAGGGCTCCAAAGAGTAATTTGCTGGTGAATAGTGAATGGGACATACATACTCTTGTGCATGCAATCCTATCCGAATAACAGGTTGTAGCTAGCCGTGCTACTGATCTTAAAGAAAGCCAACATTAACTTCTTGGATCCAACCAAAATTTCTAGAGGAAAAACCCCAAGAGACGTGGTAGTGGCTCTAGTGAAGTTGGACATTATCGTCGTTGTCGGAAAGCACTCCTGAATGGTCGTACCCAGTTTTTCCAGCATTCTGGATGGCATGACGTTGATAGAAACTCCCCTATCGATTAGGACTTTGCTGATCGTGATGCCTTCTAAGTAGAAGGTGATGAAGATGGGTTGGAGGTGGTATGTCATTTCATGAGTGGGAACTGAAAAGATGATTTTTTCTTTGAAGTTCTTAGGTCCTCAAATGAAATCTTGGCTTCCTCCGTAGTTGGTTGTGATCTCTATCACTGCTCGAGATGGTTTGTAGGCTACGTCGCCTTCATTTGGTTTACCTGGTGATAAACAGACCGTTATATGTTCTGGTAATACCACCACTAGGTTAACCTCATGCTGTATTTCCTCTAGCTCCTCATCAAGAAAGTATTCCGTTTCCATGATCTTCAGCAGGTCCTCTTTGAACTTTTTTTTGCTCTTCCTTGGTCATGTCACAACCGTCGCTATGTTGGACCTCATGGTCAGAACTATTCTTGTTTGTCGGAAAGTGGAGATTCTTGGACTGGAAACATAATAATGCCTCTTTAGCAGAACCATCAAACATGATCTTTCTTTTGACTCCTGCTAGAGTTTCAGTTGTGAAGCTTGAGAGAAGTATACTTCTTTGGAAGTTGATCGTATCTTTCTTTCTTCTCTAGTTTTTCGCAGAAAAACACACCAATTCCATATTGATCACAAGTAGGGTTTCCCCCAAGCTTGGCTGATATTCTGGCGAATTTTCCCCAAGCTCACCTGAGCTACTCAGTACGCCTTGAATTGCCTCTAGATTCTGCGTCTAGCAGTCCATTCTAATTCCTTTTCTCGCTTGCCATTTACCAACCATGTATCATTTCCCATTCTATAAAATAGTTTTCCTTAGTAAAGAAACTCATGATCCCATAGAAATGGCCTTCCGGCCATCAGAACCACACTGACTGGTTTGGAAGCACCTGGCCCAACCGTGATTCATCTCTGTTCAAAATTAGGACTCAATCAGGTCGCCGAGCGAGTCATAGTTCAAAGTTCCGTAGGGTCCACCAGTCGAACACGCTGGTCGCACGATCGAGACGACGGGGTTGTAGCTCAAGGAAGGGCCATGGTTCAAAGTTTGCTAGTGCTAGGGCTACGAACATCACATTCATTTAACGATCGAGTACGTCCCAGTCACCCACGGTTCACGACGACAGAGGGAGAGTTTATGAGTTTCCCAGAAGAATTTGTGCTGTGTAGAGAGTACAGGAAGTGGTCGAAAGGGGTTTAAGGTCCATGGCTAAAGCAAGAGGGTGAATAGGTCTAGCTAGTTCTCGAAGTCATCCAAGGTGTGCAAGAGGGTGAATGGGTCTAGCTAGTTCTCGAAGTCATCCAAGGTGTGCAGGTGTGTGGTGTCTGAGGGGGCCAAACATTCTAAATCAAGCTAGGGGCTGATACTGATCAATTTTGGGCCAAAACTTGGGCTGACTTAAATTTAAAGTCCCATAAGAAGGACTTGGGGTGATAAGGTCTAACTCGAAAAACTGTGTACAACACACTCGAGTTTTGCTCCCGTATGACAGACAACCTAAAAATGCCAAAAATACACTCAAAACCCTGTCAGATAAGGGATACTTACCAACTCGTAAGCTTATGCCTCCACTTCGTATATAGCGTCGACTCTCATGCAACAGCCCTGGAGGGTTTCAAAAACCAAGGAAATGTGTGCGTGGACAAAAAAATGGTTTATAGAAAATATACTATTCAAAAACATCAAATTTGAAATATGTGCAATGACAAGAAAATCAGGAACTACACAAAATTTACCAGCATGAAACCATATCAAAACATCACTTCAAATATGACTAGACCAAAGCACAGACTCAATAAACATAGATAACTAGCCTGTCAAAATATCAGCACATATATGACACACTAATGCATAAGCTTACCAATTACACAGAACCAGCCGTACTGAGTTCGTTAACATACCAACCCGCCAATCATATGAATTGACCCAACCTCGATGTCTCCTATTGAATCATCATATCAAATGTGCACTACCAGTAGACTAATATCACTCGGGAAAGACGGAGTCCTAGATTAGACGTTCGAGTGTGGACCGGCTCAAGAATGATGGAGTCCCAGACTCAACGTCTGAGTCACGGTCCTAGTCTTAGGAATGACGGAGTCCCAGGCTCGACGTTTGAGACAAGTCTCAAGAGTGACAGAGCCCAGCTTGACGTCCAAGACGATGAATCACAATAGGCATCTCGAGAAGGGTCATCAACCACATCACATCTCACATCATCATAATCATCACACATCATCATAAACATCACAATGGTCACAAATATCGAGGAATCACATGTTCTTTTTAACATCACAATCCAAACCACACACCAACATCCCAAGCCTATGCTCAAAACCATAACTCAACTAAGCCTCGTAAAATGAGCCATTAACTGTATTCCAAAAATCATGTAAAACCCCATTTCACCAAACACCACCAAAATCATATAAATTGGTATATCGAGTATAAAACCAATGTCTAAAACTCGGTTACCAAGACAAAAAATACCCAATTTCCTCACAAAATACAATATCGATCATACTTATGAAAATCATCACAAAATCATAGGAAACCACAAAGACTCAAAAGTCACAATGTTCCAAATCAAAATCATATTCAAACCAAAACCATAATCGAAACGATATGCAAAACGTATTTTATGAAACCTCGTAAAATATATAATAAAATATTCACAAAATCATCGAAAATCATATAATAATTCCAATCACCCAAATATCATTAACGACCAACTAAACATATTTAAAACACATAAATATGCATGCATAGGGTTTACGAAAGACAAAGTTCACTCATATGTAAATTTCGTGCGTAACCAAACCAAACTGACATCTTTCCATTAAATCCAAGAATATTGATTCCTACAAAAAATTACTTTTAGGGTCACTAACCACCCCAATTATCCTCATAAATAATCCCACAAATTTTCAAGATTTTTAAACGAATTAAAACGACCCCTATAACTTCGGACAACCCAAAATTCCTCGAAACGACTTCTGATCGACTCAAAAATTGTACCATTAGACTCGTAGTGTTGAGAACTAGACATTTCATGTTGACCACTATACGTGAAGGAGCACCACATGCCCTCACGCGCTTGATTCCCTCTCTACGCCTGAAACCCACGTGATAAAGTACAATGTACTGTTCATCTCATTCAAACTCTCGTCGGGTCTCGTTTTTGGGTAATTTCAACCCGCGACTTGACCCAACACAAACTTACTAATTTCTTCATTACTTTTCATCACCTAAACATCTACATTCATCCTAGGACGATCAGTAAGAGATTTACAAGCTTAGAATCAAGGAAAACTCATCTCATAACACGGTGTGATGTTTGAGTTCAGCGGCCATGGCGTCGAAGAATCACCCAGGGCCTATTTCACATCCAGAACTCGTGGTTTTCTTCTCTGTAAGGTCGCATAAGCTTCAAAACCTCACTAGAGCATCGAGTTCCATTTTCTAATGCCTTGAAATGAAAACCTGATGTGTCGACTCACGGGTACAAATTCTTCCCTTCACTGATTCATCATTTACCTCCCTGCTCTTGCGTAAATTTCTCCATCAACTTCTGGGTTTTCCCCTCACTTCTCCCAGTTTTCTCCCTCACGGTTCACAGCCAACCATGGCTTCGGCCTTTGGCCACCCAAAAACACAAACCACACACACACGACATAAGTAAAGGGACAAGTCGGTGGAAGGGAAGAAATATTAGAACACCATATAATTGGACAATTGGCAGCATACACTTGGTCAATATTGCAAAATGACCAAAAAGCCCCTGATGGAAAAATTACAAAAATACCCTTAAGGGTTCTTAGTCCATAAAAACCTTAAACGATCGTCGATTTTGACGTACCACTTGTTGACGTACTCGGGAGGCCGAGACCTTCGTAACAACATTTTGGGAATCGCAAAAAATCATCCCGGTCAAAAAGTCAATAATTTGACCTTAGTCAAAGTCAACTCTTTAACTTTGATCAAAAAGTCAACCTCTGACTTCCAAGGGCAAAATGGTCCATTCCAACCAACATTTTCGATTTTACCCTCGCTTAAGGTCAAGGTCGTTACATGGGGACTTGGGGTTTTCTTTCAGGTTTGGGCCTCCATCACAAGGTCTTGTGTCAACACCCAACAAGACATAATTGGACTAGAAAGCAATTTGCAAAATCTTGCGCTTAGTGAGAAACCATGTGGGTTTGAATTGTCAATTGGGTTGGGCCCCAACCAACCAACTTGAAACTAGGTGTGGCCCAATGTAAAGCTCTTATGGGTAAGATGGTAATAATTAGTCTTTCCGTATAGATACTTGGTACGGAACGTATCAATTTTACTATCGAAATAACTTATTATTAACTATTATAAATAATAATAAATAACTTGCAGGGAGATTATTTATTATCGACATTATGAGAGTTATGGGCAATATGGCAGCTCTACAATTTTCCGATAATTTATGGTTCCACAAATTGAATAGATGGTTATTTAATGGTGGTGTTTTACACGTTTGTGATGTTTGTGGATGGGTAGTCTGTGGAGGTTATCACTTTATAAGCATGTTGTCAAAGTCTATTTTTTATGCATAAGCTCTGGTAAGCATATTGCCAAAGTCCATCTTTTTACACTATAGTGTGTGAGAATTTCTCTATATATGCTTTCTACTTTCATAACTCATCTTTAATATAAGACCATAACGTGCTCACCAAAACATAATATATGCCTTTTTACAAGTTGCTTCTGAGTTTTAACACTCTTCTTTTCCATATAGGTATTGAAAGAGAGCTTAATTTGAAACATTTTTTACGATCCGCAATGGAATTATAAATCTGGTTGACATGGTAAGACTCTACTGTGCTATTATATTCTCTATGAACTGAATATGTTGGTGTAGCTACTTTCCCTTTTTACTTTTTTGGCAGTACCAATTCAAATTACATGTTCATGAAGTTTTTTTATATGTTCAGCCGTTCAGGCTATGCTATGGTTGATGACAATGCTGGAACTGATTGTTCATAAACATTATACTCTTGGATTTGTTAAATAAGGATCCGCTCAAAAATATTTTTTGTTTTGTTTTTTTTTTTACAGGCTACATCCCTTGCTGATTTTTATGAATATTGCAAGGGTTTGCATCTTGGTATAACTTTGCAATTTCCACCATTGCGACAGGTTCAATTTTGCCTTATACCTTAATACCTAAGTTTGAGTCCACGACATGCTCTTTCACAAATGTTCTTTTCTGTACTAAACAACCACCTCCACCTCCATCATTTGTTGCCACGATGGAGGAGTATATCATGGAAGCACCTCAGTCATGCATGTTCCATTAACAGGCGATTGATGAGATATAAAGATCATATAAGTATGAACGTTTCAGTATTAGATATGTACACCATACGTAATGAATTTTCATTATATTTCTTCTCTCCAGATGTATATATTTTGGCTTACCTTCTACACCCTATATAATTTGCACAATCAAACTATTTTGTATATGTCTAACTCTTTAAGTAGTAATTTCTATTGATCTCCAAGAAGCGGAAGCGATGGAGAAGAAAATCTGAGGAGAGACCACCTGTTAAGGGTAAAAACGGAAATATACTATTCATAAACATTGTTGAATGAACCGTTTGTCTTTTAGTATATGTAAATATATATATATATATATATATAATTTGCACCGAATCATTGGAATCAGTATTTATAATTACATATGTATCCGCCTGTGTTGCATTAAATATGTAAGGATGTTTTATGCTGTTAGGAATATAATAATGCAAGTAATATTATTTGAATAAGGATATCTTATGGTTGAGAGATTTATTTGCTGCTTTCTTCTTAATTGATCCTCCATTAAGTTTCATGATTTTATTTAATGGCTACTTAATTAGTTGAGGAGACCTCCATATTCAGGCAACAAAAATATGACTGCTTGCAAACTTTTATTTTTATGCAAACTTATTTATTTAATTTGGTTACAAAGACGAGTGAGTTGACTTTAACTACTGCTGGTGCATTAACAATATTGTGGTTGCTTTGTGACATCGACCTTGCAGTTCGTCTCACATTGGTCTTAAATGTGACACCAACTTTTTCCCTAACTTCTATGGCATCATGCAAGAATATTGTTGCATGCATGATCATTCGAATGGGTAGGACATAGGTAATCCTCATCATTGGGTCGGGTCGGGCAAGTCCGACCCAAAATTTTTGGGCTTGGGCCACATCGGATCAGGCCTATTTCATAGTTTAAAAAATATCGGGCCGGGTCGGACGGGCTTGATTATAAATATGAAAATCCATGCTCTTTTTCGGGCCGGATTTGGGTCGGGTTTTTATCGGATTTTACAGGTCGGGTCTGCTAAGCCCACTTATACCTACCTAATTATAAAAGGTGTGAGTTGAGCTTAAATATCATTATTAAATATTGAGACAAGGTAAGGTGGAGACCTATTAGGTTTGGTGAATTGACTTAACCTTTCGACCGCAAAATCTAGACATGGTAAGGAGGTCACTAATCACAAATCTACTTGAAGTGTAGTAAGTTCTATGAAGAGTTACCCGAAAGGCTAGCTCCTGAGAGATTCTTTGTGGAGGTATGCTGCTCCTAGTTGTCACTCAGTATAGTAAAGGTATCAGAATTAAAGTGGGTCAAAAAGGGTGAATTTGGTGAATTTCCTATTAAAAAGCTAGGTTGCACTTGGGTTGGAGTTTTGGGTTTGGGCTGAAATAGTAATAATAAGATTTGACTGGATATTTGTAACGCCCCGGAAATTCGAAAAATGTAATATTGTAAAATAATGAATAAAATGACGTTTTTACCCTTGTGATTCGTATGACCAATTTATGGACTTTTTGATTGGAGGGTCGAACGGACGTTGACCGATAACCGTGACGTAGTTCGGGACGTCACGAGTTCATAGATAGGTGGCACGTCGGATTCGGACGTACAGGGTGAAAGTTATGATGTTCGGAAGTCCAGGGGCATTATCGTAATTTGGACGTTATATGGAAAAAAGTTGACTTTTTGTTGGACAATTGGTTTTCACATGATTCGAAGACCGTTAGGTTCGTCTCAAGGTCCCGAGTACAACGTCAGGCGGCACGCGTGAAACGGACATCGGGTGACCGATTTACGGGTCACGGAAGTTGGAGGGCATTTTGGTAATTATTGCACAGAGGGGCAATTTGGTCTTTTCACCACGAGTTACTGTAGCAGCCGTGGGGAGACAGTTGCTGCACCGCCGTGTGTGGTGGTTTTGCACGATCCAATTGTTTAAACCATAGTGGACTGAACGGTGGGAATTGTTTATGGGATTTGAGGTATTGGAAGCAGCCCATCGTGGCCTGAACAGAGCTCTAGTGCACGGGTGGTTTTAAAAATGGCCACGGGCTCTGTGTGCGGGAAACAGTTTCCAGAGAGGTTCAGTTGATTCCCACGGGTTGTCTTCCATTCTGAGGGGTTTAGCTGAGTGTCACTGAGTCGGGGAGCTCATTTCGATCATTTGGGTAGTCTGAGAGAGAGTTGAGCGAGTGTTCTGAGACGGGGAAGAAAAAAACGCAGAAATGGAGGGAAATTCAAAGGTTGGGTTTTGAGGGGAGTTGAACCAAACTGAGGGTGGAATTAGTCTTCTTTGATCCTTGCTAACACAACCGTGCAAGAATTGAGGAGGAATTATCAAGGTTTGCTCAGGGACTCAAGTTCCAGTTTCTGGAAAAACACAGTGTTGAGGACGACGACTTCCAGGTTAGTTTGGGGTTAATTGGTTGGATGTTTTGGTTCGTCTAGGTTCCCTTAAGCTGCTGGTGAAGTTAATTTGATAGTGGCACTGGTTTGGGTGAGTTCTGAGTGACGACCCGTTCGTCTGTTCGAGTCTGGGTTGAATCGATTTAGGGACAGTCGAGGTTAATCATCAATACAGACCTAAAATTAATGGATTAGAGAAGGTGATAGGATTGAAAACGGGAAGAATTGATTGAGAATTGAGGGCTAACTGATCGGGTTGAGTCGCGGGTATCAGACCCGTTTAGCAGGCTGTTCGGGTGAGGGAGAAGACACTGTAGCTTGGCGCGTGGCCTTCACGCGCAACCACTTTGGGCGGCGCGTGACGACGCGTGTGATGTCACCTCCGATCACGGTCAACATGAGATTTAATCCTTTCAATCTAATTAACATTTTATCTTTAGAGTTTGAGTCGATCGGGAGTCGTTCGGGATAATTTCGGGAGCTCGGAAGTTTAGGTCCTTAAGGTTTATTTTGTCGAAAAATCCGGAAAATTAGGGAAAAATCATACGAGCTATTTGAGGATGTTTGTAACCCTTCTTGTACGTTTTTACAGGCCCGGACACTTCCGAAGCTACGGAGGAGCGCGCGGGACGCGATTGACGCGTCCTAAAACTGTGAGTGGACTTTTTGATTTCTAAACTGGGCATGCATGACTAAATTACTTGTTTATCTTATGGTTTTGCATATGATTTTATGATGGTGATATGATATTTCGGTTTTACGTATTTTCACGCTTTTTGAGATATTCATCGTATTTCACGCATTTCGAGGTTACGGTTTGTGCTTATGCATAAATGATGTTTTGATGAAGTATCTGGATATGATTATGCATGTTACGGATTTATGATGTTTTGATTAGAATTGTAAAGTGATTTCGGAATTGCATGTGAATTCGGACATAAGTCCTATTATGACGTGATATGATTTCGGAATGATGTTGGAAAACGGTTTATGATGAATCCTGGTTTATTGTGTTTTAAAAACGGTTTGGGTTTAAAGACCCGGTTGATTGTTGGATCTGGTTTTGGGTTTAAAGACCCGGTTTATTGATGACGGGGGCGGGCCCGAAAATTGGGTTTAAAGACCCGGATTGAGTTTAAAGACTCGTGAGTTTAAAGACTCGATTATTGTGATACCCCCGAGGCCTATTAATCATGTTTTGAGTTTAAAGACTCGTTGATATCCCGGGAAGGCTTGATATTGAGTTTAAAGACTCGGATGGATCCAACGGCATAATTGTGATTATTGATTCACTTTTTACTTGGTTGTGCAATTGATGTTCCAAAATGACGGTTTCTGGATTCTGGTAATATTAAATTGTTTTACATGAGTTATGACGATTCTCTGTAATGTTTTTCATGTGTTTCGGAAAAAGAGTTTTCAAAGGTTTAATATGCGATTTCTGAATATTTGGTTATGCATGCATGTTACAAAACTGGAGGGCGAACCCGATTTCGGAAAACTGTTTTCCTGTAAAACTTTTGTTTCGGTCCACTCACACTTTGTTGTTTTAAATTCCCTCCAGGTCGTGGTACAAGTGCGGGGGCAAGCGCCGAGGCAGAGGCGGAGGCATAAAGTTTTCCGTTGCGGAGTAGTTAGTTCACAGAGTAGGATTTGTTCTTTAACCTGTTTTGTAATATTATGCTCTGTGAAACTGTGGACTTGACGTCCAGTCGGATGTATTTGTTTAATCTCCCTGGTCTGACAATGGGTGTGATGTAATATTATTTAGTTTTCCGGTCTTTTGGATTCGATTGTCAGACGGGAGCAGGATGCTTCCTGATTATCGAGGCGATAATCGGGGTGGGTCCTGTCAATATTAATTCTTAATTTATAATTATTTTATATATTTGGGCTTATGGGTTGGATTTACATGGGCGGATCGGGTTGGGCTTATCGGATCTTATCGGGTTCGGGTCTATCGGGCCTATCGGGTTTGAATACCTTAAGCCCAAGTCCAGCCCGTCAACATGCGAGTCGGGCTGGCCCACGACCCATACCAGGCTGGGTTGGACTTTTTTTCACCGGGCCTACCGAGTACCCACATGCCCGTGTGCTTCTGGGCCAAATGGTGAGGGCTAGACATAGGAGTAATTTTCTTTAGTGGCTTCTATTAGAGCTTGCTATTGGGCCCGAAAGTCTATAGGCTTATAGGAACCTGGTGGATAAAAGTTCGGCCCAACCCGCTATGGACCATGCGCTAGTTCGACTCAAAATTTAGGGTCGCGCTTGGACATAGGTGTTTAAATCCAATATACATGATAGGTCCGGCCTTGTAAAGTCCAGCCCAATCCAACAATATAAACATGGCCCGGAAGTCAAAATATTTAAAATCTATTATTAATTAAAAAATTAAATACCCACCCCATTTTTTTTTAATGAATCCAGCCCAAAGCCTCAAGACTCAAAACCACTTAAACGTCCATTTGTTTCTGGCCATACCCAAAGTCTAAACCCTAATCCTAGCACTTACCATAAATATAACTCTCTCTCTCTCTCTCTCTCTCTCTCTCTCGTAGGTCTCCCGTTAGTACGGGCACAGGTATGGTTCCAGCCTAAAGTTCTCCGACAGTCAAATTAATAACTTTCATAATAAGAGGAAACGATAAATGGTAAGTTTGGCAAGATAATAGTGAATAGTAAGTATTAGTTACCTTTATTGGGAAATGTGTACTCCTTATATATAGGTGAGTGGAATGTTCAATTCTCATAATTTCGATGTGGGAAAAATGCTCTTCAATTTGCGTGCTAACACGTGTTATACAGATAGATAGTGGAGATGCTTCCACGTTTCCGTCTTGGGTCCCTTGTTAGGGCCTTGTAAGTGACGTGGGTCGGGCCTATGTTCGGTGTTTGAGCTTTTCGGCATACAATCCAGTAAGTTTGGTCAGATATGGTGTCAACAAAACTAGTCCAAATTCACAATCAACAATCCTAATCAAAAGTCACAATAACCAATTACGAATTCAAAATTCACAATATTCAATCGAATAAAAATTCAAATCATTCAATCCTACAGAAACCTAAATCCAATCACGATTCACATTATCAATTCATGAGAGAGAGAGAGAGAGAGACTTGTGGTCATTGATGAAAATATCGACACTATCGCCGATATACCAGCTTTTCCAACCGGCGACACATAAGAAGGGGAAAAAGATATTGGCCAAAATTTCAACATGATTTCTCGTTTTAAGCCCATAGATCATTTCCTAGGATAAAAACGATGAAGATGCACTATTAAATCATGAAAATCGGACGTAAAACGAAGAAGATTGAGTCGGGTTATGCTGTCGGGTCGGAAACTCGAGTTGTAGACCCGGCTGGAGGTAGGAGATGACTGCTATTGTTTATACTTATATAATTGACGTTGGTTAAATTACAAAATCACTGGCTAGTAGCGTTGGCTGGGTTTTTGTTTCTCATTTGGAGGGTCTTGGGTTCGACCCGCCTAGCCTACAACTGTTTTTTTATTATCCATTTTTTCAACTTTTCAACAGTTTGGGTTTTTTTCTTTTTCATTTTTTGTCCAATTTTAAATATATCCACTACTTCCAATTTTTAAACAAAGTTTGATCCTATTTTTTCATCTTTTTTTTTTAA
The DNA here is from genome assembly GCA_032719365.1 of Prinsepia uniflora. Lineage (NCBI taxonomy): Eukaryota > Viridiplantae > Streptophyta > Magnoliopsida > Rosales > Rosaceae > Prinsepia > Prinsepia uniflora. Next base: position 35,179,384 of record CM064875.1, on the reverse strand, counting down.
AATTTTAAATATATTTAAATTTATTTTATCATTTTTCTTATATTGAATTTTGTATGTTTATTGTTATGTTTTTAATATATTAACATTCAATTATAGTAACTCACTTCAATTTATGTTTATATTTAAGATTTTATATTATTAGTCATCGTCAGAATCATATTATATCATATTATTCATCATATATTTATTATATCAAAGTCATGTTATAGTTTTTATTAGTCCTATATAACCTATTATTGGGTACTTAATTTTTTCCCAAATTTCATTCCAAATTTCTAACTTTTAGACCGAATTTCTTTCATTTTTGTTGACCGTAAACGATATCGATATCGATATTTGGGGCAAAATATCCGTAAATTTGACTAGCGAGGTGTCAACGTGAAGGTGTTAGCGATGGCGACGAGGTGTCAATGGTAGTAGACACTGCAGAGAAGGACAGATGGTGCTGGGCAGCTTGTTTCGTGGGAATGAGAGACAAGGAGGGCAATGAGTTGTAAAGAAATTGGGTTTAGGGTTTCATTGGGTTTGCTCGATAATAGGACCTTTTCCGAAATCACTTTGATAATTATGAAAGTTCCTGCTCATGTCAACCAACTAAACCAAAATTGCAAAAATACCCTTAGGACCTAAAAATATAATATGAGAAACTAGTCAGACAAGGAATGAAACTCGACCATCTTAGAAACATTTCCTTGTTATGCGAACAAAACATATTTCTCCTTCTTGGGGTTACCATCCAGACCAACCTACTAACCCAATGACTAGTTCAACCCAATGTCTCGGCTCTTCCCGAGCCCTATCCTAATATTCCTACTCATCCTGTGTCCTATCTTAATATCCCAACTCTTCTTGAGTTTTTATTTTCTAATTATCCAACCACATAAGGAGCCAATATCTAAATTCTCAAACCTGGAGGGATTTATACATGTTTTTACTTAGAAGCGCCATCACTTCGGGCACCATTAAACGATGCCTACTTGACTTGAAACTTATGATAATGGGTCCGTAACATCGAAACCATTAAAATACCACTTGATCAGGATCGGAAGAGAGCCGCCACATGCCGATTAATAGCCATACCCTCCTCCATGCGCTTGCTACCGCGAGTGCAGAACGTACATGCTGGTACCTCTAATCGGGTCATTTCTAATTCTTGGAACTGGGTCCTGACTAAGATTATAGCACCTTGTAAGACCCGGTCTTGGAAGCAATAACGGTGAGCAAGACCCGTGATCTTGAGAAGCAAGAACGGTGAGTAAGACCCGTGAGCTTAGAAAGGTAAGATTGGTGAACAATCCCACAACGCTCGGGGAGGGAAAGGTGAAGTGCCTTATATGTGTGGGCACGTATCTATCTAACATAAGGTCTTTTGGGAGTTCACTGGCTTTGGATTCCTTGGGAACTCTGAAGTTAAGCGAGTTGAGGCTGGTGCAATCCCAAGATGGGTGACCTACTGGAAAGTTACACGTGAGCTCCCGAAAACAAAATCGTGAGGGCTGGGCGCAAAGTGGACAATATTGTGTTAGATGGGTCGAGTCATGACAGAATGGTATCAGACTCGGACCTCGACTAGAAGTGTGCCAGCGAGAACGCTGGGCCCCAAGGGGGGCTGGATTTTAAGACCCGTTCTTGGAAACAAGAACAGTGAGTAAAACCCATGAGCTTGAGAAGCAAGAACGGTGAGTAAGACTCGTGAGCTTGGAAAGGCAAGATCAGTGAACAATCCAACATCGCTTGGGGAGGGAAAGGTGAAGTGCCTTATATGTATGGACACGTATCTATCTAACACAAGATCTTTTGGGAGCTCACTAGCTTTAGATTCCTTGGGAACTCCAAAGTTAAGCGAGTTGAGGCTGGTGCAATCCCAAGATGGGTGACCTACTGGAAAGTTACATGTGAGCTCTTGAAAACAAAATCGTGTGCGTTGGGCCAGTGGACAATATTGTGCTAGATGGGTCGGGTCGTGACACACCTAGTTCTATTTCATCCAATTTCCATCCATTTTTCACATCCAAAATGTCACTTAAACTTTAATTAATCTCACAAACATAAATATAATTCCACAATCACCAAAACTATACGTCAAATTCACGGAGGAGGTTTGAAGTTCTGACCACCTTTCAGACCTCCGGTGTGGACATTCCTTGTGCTCAATCTCCTCAAATTTGGGTTAAGTTAATCGCCTAGGTCTCAGGAAGGTGATGGTGAGCTAGGTTTAAGGCTTTAACATCCCAATCGAAAGTTTGAAATCAAGGCTCACAGTATGGTTCTTCTGTTTTAGCCAGTTTGAACTCAAGGGTCATGGTTTGGTTCCTCTTTTCTAGCTTCTCCCTTTCTGAATTTTTCTTTTTCTTCTTTTCAGTCTCTATAGAGAAATTGATATATTTTTGTGAGAGTTATCCAATTCTTCCAAACTACTAGAGTGTAGAAAGAGAGAAAGACCCTCAGAATTGTGTTCCTCCATGATTCGACCTCGATATATAAGGGAGAGGAAGGCACTGACTCCTTTCTCCTTCTCCGAGCAGGTGACACTTGTCACCTAGAAGATGGATGAGTCAATAATAAAGGCTTATTCATCTTCTCAAACAATAAAGAAAACGTTAAAAATTACCAAAATGCCCCTAGTCATTTAGACCTGTAACTTTTTCGTACGAACTCCATTTTATGTGTGTCACCTTTCAATGAACTCGTGCATTGAAGACTCACGTAGTGGTCAAATCATAATTGTTCGAGACGTTTCTTGAGTTCAAATTGACTTTCACCCCCTTTTTAAATCCAAGGGTAAAAACATCATTTTCCCTCATTATATTCCCATATAAATCTAATTTGGATTATGTCAATATAACTTCCCTCTTTATAGAAATTTCATACTTGAAATTTACTTATGTAGGTCAAAAGTCAACCTATCGAGGACTCTACCGAGCATAAGCTGTCTCGAAAAAACCCGCGCTCTGGTTGCCTGGGAATTACCCCACGAGCTTCAGTTGCTTAAGAATCACCCCGAGCAATAGTCATGTGGGAAACTACCCCGAGCATCAGATGTGTGGAAAAAATCCTGAACTTCAGTTGTTTGGGAACCCCGAGCATCAGTCGTGTGGGAAAACCCTCGATTATTTGGCTACTTAGGGACTACCCCAAACTTCTGCTACCTAAGAATAACTCTGATGCTCAAACTTTCGCTAACTGGGAAACTACCTAAGAATTCACCGTGGGGGAAAAGTCCTTAAACTTTCGCTAACTGGGAACCTCGAGCATCAACCATTTGGGAAAACTGCAAACTTTCTTGGGAACTATCCAGAACTTTGGTTGATTGTGAATCACTCCGAGCTGCAACCATGTAGGGAACTACCATGAGCATTAACCGTGTAGGAAAACCCTGAACTTATGTTGCTTGGGAACCATGAGCAGCAGTCGTGAGGGAAAACCTCGAACTTTAGCTACCTAGGAACTACCCCGAACTTGTGCTGCCTAGGAATCACCCCGAGCAGTAGCCGTGTGGGAAACTACCACGAGCATGAGTCGTGTGGTAAAAACTTTGAAATTCAGCTGCTTGGGAAACCTGTATCTAGAAATCAATTTGCTGAATTTATAATATAATATTATAAATCTAAAAATCTCCAAATACACATTTAGCATCGTTTATTCCGACTATTGCAATCCATATCATACAATAAACATTTAGAATAGTTAATTATGTATACATCACAATTTATAATTAAATTTTCCAGTCATTGTGTACGCTTCATTGGAGTCACTAGGAAAATGTTGCCTAATTTACTCTGATACCAAATTGATAGGACCCTTCTAAAACACTTTGATAACTATGAAAGGTTCTGCTCCCCTCTGAAAACTAAACAAAAATTATATAAGTGCCCTTAGGACCTTAAAATATAATACGAGAACTTGCCAGATACAGGATGAACACTGATCATCTCATAAACATCGTCTTGTCATGCGAAACCAAACAAATTTCATCTTCTTCGGGCCATTACCAAAACCAACCCACTGAGCCTGATGAATAGTGTAACCTGATATCTCGATTGTTCCCAAGTCCTATCTTGATAGTTTGACTCTTTTCGAGTCCTATGTTGATACCCCGAGTCTTCCCAAATTCTATCTTAATACCCCGACTACATAAGGAGTCAATATTTAAATTCACAAACCCTATGAGATTTTTACATGCTTTACTTCGAAGCACCATCCCTTTGGACATACAAAACTACCTCTAAATAACGTCCACTTGACTTGGAACCTATGCTAATGGGTCCGTAATATCGAAACCATTAGAATTCCAGTTGACTGGGCCTAAAGGAGAGTAGCCACGCAGTGGTGAACAACTGGGATCCTCCTCCACGTGCCTGCATCTACGATTGCAAGGCATATTCGCCTACAACCTCCAACTGTTTTGATTCGGATTACTACAACTGGGTCCTAACCCAAATTATGGTACCCATTCCTATTTCTTCCATTTTCCAGCCATTTTTCACATCCAAAACATGAATTAAACTGTCATTCATCCTAAAAACTTAAATATAATCTCACAATCTAACACACCCAGATCCAAAAAAGTCCACTAAGGTGCCTAGATCGAGGCATGATGGCGGATATATGGACAGGGACGTCCAGATGACGAAAGCCCATTATTTAAAACGATGTGTTTTAGGAGGTCATACAACGAAAATATAGAGAATATGATACTAACGATGAACATATAGTCCAGTAACTACCCGAGTTATCTGATTCCCATCGTGTCAAACAAACCACTGGTATAAATGTTAGAGCAGCTGCTAATAACTCCTTGAAGCACATAAAGTACCATCGAGAACTGAGCGGTGCAAAAAAATAGAAGGGTGAGTGGATCCAGTAATTATTTCAATGTAAGACAGCAAATTATAAAATAGACTTTAACGTCTTAGTTTTCTGAAAACTTGTAACAAAATCATAATCTTGCTCGTAATACTAAAAATAATAATCAAATAATCATAAATCTCATCAACATCCCATTGTATGAACAAATCATGCATGAACAACAAACTGATGCTTATGAGTCGCACGAGTTATACATATATCACAGGCTAGTTATATCTTAACAGAAATGAAATAAAGAGTGTAACATCAAACGAAGAAGATTGAATTTGAAATAAATAATTGTGCAAAGTTTTGATCTTCATTTTATACAATGTTCAGATTTTCTCTATTTTGGTGTGCATTGTTAGCTTCTTTTTTTAGGTCCTTTCATGTATTGCTTTCTTTCATCTATAATCAAGTAGACATATCATTTTGCATAGAGGAATATCTATGCGAGGAAGGATTTAAACACCTTCTAAGGTAAATCTCGTCTATAATTAAATTTTTTTGGATGTGTGATCTCAGAAATGTCTTTCAAGTTGCAAAAGGATTGAATGATCATAGAAATTCTTAAGTTTACATGGTTTATATAAGTTGACCAATTGGAGACTTAAGATAACTTGAAGAAATGAGTTTTATCTATTTGATAATAGAAGCATTTATACATGTTGCAAACTCTTATGTTCATCTGTTGCTCTTGCTAATTCAGATTCTAATTACGTTGGATTTGTACATGTTCCAAACTCTTATGTTTATTTGCTGCTTTGTTCAAGTTCTAATTGGCAGCTGGATTATGATTAGTTAAGGCAGCTCGATTATACTTCCTTTTTAGCTAATTAATTTTTAAATATAGTGGTATTTGAATATCTTGATTTTTGCTATGGTTATACGCATATTATATTCTAAGTATTATGAATGTTGCCTATTTTTTCCCGTATTTGTTCTTTTGTTTTTCAAACTATTTCATCCTTCATTAGCTTAAAATTTGGGAAAAAAAAAATTATGCCCAAAAGATTCATAGGTTAGCTAACTAATGAAGGGTCAGATACAATTTCAAGTGAAGGAAGCTTTTTCAAGTGAAGGAAGCTTTTTCAAGTGAAGAAAGCTCATATGAAGATGAAGAAAATCTAGAAAAACACTACGCTAGAAAACATCATTCACAATCGGCAGAAAACGATGTGGTAGCCTTCCACAACATTAATGAAAACGTTGTAATAACCGAGCCATGATAGGCGTAAGTTCTAGCGTTGTTGAATGCTATGAATGCGTTTCCGCAAAACACTATCACTATTTTGGGTTTTACATAGTGTTCCTTGAAAATGCTGTGAAAAAATTTCCATGGCATTCTTGAAACACTATGATAGCTTTTCCATAGAGGTTTAGGAAGGTTATGGAAAAATTTTCCAGAGCAGTTTAGGAACACTATCAAAAAACTTTCCATAGCGTTTCTAAAATGCATGGTAGCCTTTCCATAGCATTTTAGGAAAACTAGCCAAGTTAGGCGTTGTCAGACCACATGGACGACTAAGATGGTGCCACGTGGCAGCATATCAGGGATTGTCAGATGATGTGGTAGCTGACGTGGAAGGTCCACGTCAGCCATGTTAGACCACGTGGACCAGTGAGGAGGTGCCATGTGATAGGGTGTTAGAGATGGCAAAGATACGTATCAGGACACGTGGCACCAATTAGGGAGAGCCACGTGGCAGGTGTCAAACCTGACAGGTGTTAGACTTGTGAGACTAACGTCAGTGTTGACTTTGCTAACGTCATCATTGACCGTTGTTGACCAAGGCGTGGATGAATTTGACCGGCACGTAGGCAAGAATTTCAAGGTGAGATTGATCTTGTTTAATAGGTTTCAATGATCTAAGTCCAGTGGCAGTGGTTTCAGGTCGATCAGAGATCAGTTGATAGGTCAAATGGAGGTTTTTCTACTCGGGAAGCGTGTTCGGGACACGTTAACCTTTTCGGAATGTGTGAGGGTTTATGATTTGGACTTGTATCAATGGATAGTGACCCTTGAGTATGATTTGGATAGGTGTGGATGTCTTGGAGAGTATGGATTATCCCCGGAGTGGCTAATGGTGCGGGATTCGGGGCGTGCAGCACAGACGGTCTGTGAGTGAACTTTTGTTTTATAAATATGATGCATGCATAAATGTTTTATATGTTTCATGAACATGGTTTTAGATGCAATGGTTACACATGTTTTGACTATGATTGAGAATATGCACGCATTTTGAGATTTATGTTTTGTATGATGTTGGGCTTCGACCGAGTTTTATACGTGCATGTGATTTATATGATTTGATGGGTTCACGGAGAGGCGTGAAATTGAGGATTAGATTTATGATTTTGAATCATTTCACGGGGATACGTGAAATCAGTATTCGGGTATGAGTCCCAGTTGATTTAGACTGACTCGGATGATAGTCAAAGATGATTTTGAATAATGAAATAATATTTAGAAATATATTTTTGGCGTATGACCCAGTTGATTTATAGTTTTACTTAGAATATAGTCAAATGTGAGCTATATCGGGCTGTGACCCAATTATGAGATTTATGAAAGATATTTTTAGCATGAGACTCAGTTGTGGATTTGATAGGATTCGAGGAATCCTGGAGTTATGATCGGGCATGAGACCCAGTTGTGGATTTGATAGGATTTGAGGAATCCTGGGTTTATGAAGTGTCGATAGACACTGTTTTTGAGCTTGTGACCCTATTGATGATATCCAGGCTTGTGTCCTTGTTGTTGATGATATGACTTTGAGTTTAAAGACTCGGATTTTATGAGAGGGCCTCCGGTTGTGAATATGTTTCCTCGGAGAACACCCTGGAGATATGCTCGCCTCCGAGGTACGGAGAGGTCAAGATGCGCCTGCTATCGAGCAACCGAGAGAGGCAGCAGCTGAGAGAGGTAGTAGCTGAGGAAGGCTCGACTCAGGAGTGTAGTATATAAGATCAATCGATGATATGTTCATGACGATCTGGAGATTGTTGGCTGGTGATGTGTTCAGGACGACATGCTCAAGATTAGAGGCAATCCTTGAGCTTATGGGCACACATTGCTGGATTATAATGGTGACTGATGATATGGTATTGAGTTTAAAGACTCGAGAGTTTAAAGACTCGAGAGTTTAAAGACTCGGATTTTGATACAATGATTTGATTTGGGCTGAGATCCCACATGTTTATGTTTTGGGCTAAGATCCCAAATGTTGTTGATTTGGGCTGAGTCCCTGACACGACCCACCCCCAATCCCTCAAGATTAGGGGATAAGCCATGCTCCCATCTAACCTAATGTGACACGAAGGCTAAACACTCGCTCAACCCCCATGGAACACGCAAGCCAGACAAGGGATTCCAGGTCAACGTCATCCAAAAAACTAGAGTTCGCAACAACACTGTGGATCGCGTGTGTGATGTCTCAGTCTTTCTCACAATAGCCCGCAACGCATCAACCTAGAGGGTATCGAAAACATAAAAAGGATGTGAGTGGACAAAAATAAATAATAAGTTCAACAAACATTTACAAGAAAAGAAATTTATACCCTCCATGTAAAACCAATGCATGCCTTTGAAAACCATTTCTTAAAACCATTTCATTTCCAAAATAATAGAATCGTTTACGAAAAACTAGAAATCATTTCCTTGCCTCAAGTCCGTTTCTCCAATCCAGGGCATCAGCCCAAAACCATAAAGCAACATCAACGTACGGGAACTCAGCCCAAAATCATAAATCAACATCCGGGCCACTACCCAAAACATCTGAAAACCAGTGAAAAACCAACCAAAAATCACAATCAATCAATCTTCTCGATCTCAAGCACCGAGTCTTTAAACTCAAAACACATGCGCATCAGACCTTCCTGGGATATCAACGAGTCTTTAAACTCATAGCCACATATCAGGCCTTCCAACGAGTCTTTAAACTCAAAACAACATATCAGGCCGTCCCGGGATATCAACGAGTCTTTAAACTCAAAACACAATCAACAGGCCTCAGAGGATATTAACAATCAAGGGCCCTCCCCCGTCATGAATCAACTGGGTCTTTAAACCCTAAACTAGATCCAGCAATAACAACCGGGTCTTGAAACCCAAAAGTAGTGAAGGAAAATCCGGTAGATGAGAATGCAGAGAGAATGTTAAGAGGCAGGAAGATGAAATAATACGTCTGATTATTATGAGATCATTAGGGTTTACAAAGATAAGTATCCCTTATATAGGGGTGGATAATTAATGAATACAAAAGGACAAAACTACCCCTAGCACCTATTACATTAATAGACATAACCATGAAACTATTTACAACACTCCCCCTTGGATATTTCATGTAATGGTACTACTTGGCTACGCATATATATGTTGCCTCGTTAAAACCTTGTCAGGTAACAAAAACCCTATGGGACTAAAATAACCCTGCTCGAAGGAAAAAGAGTGCAACGTGCGTATAGGTGACCAATAACAACGGGTCTTTAAACCCAAAACCAATAGAAATGGGTCTTTAAACCCAAAACCAAGTGAAAATCATAGGAAATCTGGAAATCCATCGAAAACCAAATTCCAAAACCAAATCCGGATTCATCACTGGAAATCTCGATTCAAATCCAGAAAATCTCATGAAAATCGAAAGCCGAAATCACATGGAAACCGAAAGCCCAAAGCAATAGAAACGATGCCTCATGCCCAGCATTACTTTCCCAGAATCCATTTCAAATCCTTGAAATCAAATCATAAGTCAAACCCAAAATCAAAGCATCGAAACCATTCTCAAATCACAGCATAAATCATATCTCGTAAAACATGCGATTATGTAAAAATCTCGAAATACGTGCAAACCGTAAATCATAAGTATCATCATCATAGTCATAGAATCTCATATAGAAAACATATAAAAACATTTATGCATGCATCATAAGTTAGAAAGCAAAATCCACTCATAGACCGTTTACGTCGCTGCCTCGATACGCGTGCACTTACGTCGTTCCCGGCCAATCCACTATCACCGAACTTCCCGAACCTGTCCAAAGTTTATACTAAAGCCCGTAATTTTCTCGAATTTTTACCTATTTTTAAATGCGATCCTAAACCTTCGGACATCTCGAATCATATCGAAACGATGTCTGATCGACTCGAAACTAGTCCAAAATGTTTGTTACATCAATACAATAAAAACTCATGTTGACAACTTCCCCATGAACAGTGCCACACGCCGCTTAAGGGCGCTGCACGTGGGAGCCACGCGCTTGCACCAAGTAATCTTCTTCGTCGGGTAAATCCGGTTCAGACCGGTCCAGACCAACCAGGTCCTGCCTGAACCGGCGTGGACTTTGATAACCAGGTCCCCCATTTTTGGTCCATTTTTCATGACAGGACCCATCCCAACTAGACTTTGATAACCGTGCCTGGTCCTGCTCCCGCCTCACAAGGCAACTGTAGTCCTGAAACTACCCCTCAACACCTGTCAGACAAGGGATAACAACACTGATTTCCGCTCATGCCTCTGCCTCTCGGTCAGCCCCGAACGTCATGCCACGACCTGCAGGGTCATCAAAACAGGAAAGGTGTGAGTGGACAAAAATAATATCATTTAAAAATACATTTCAAAATACATCATTTACCCTCCAGTTTATCAAACCATGCATGCATAGGGTTAAACACATGAATCACCGGCTTCCAAGCCAAATCATATTAAAAGTATCGAATCCCGGCTCTCAAGCCAAACATATGAATCATTTCATAAAACCATTTTATCTTAAAATAAAGCAGATAACTCGGGAATTACACATCCGAGGGTCCTCTGGGAATTACACATCCAAAGATATCATCCTGCTGGGAATTACACGTCCAGCGCTGCTGGGAATTACACATCCAGCCTCACCGAGAATTACACAGGTCCCTCCGGGAATTACGTGTCCGGAGTCCCTCCGGGAATTACACATCCAGTGTCACTTCGGGAACTACACATCCGAAGTCTACCCAGGAATTACACATCTGGGGGCACTGAAACATAAATACAAAATCAAAATCTTCATTTCAAAATCATCATTAAAACCACGTCAAAACCATTTATCATTTATAACAGGGTCTCAAGCCCGAAATATCATTTTCACGCAAATCCATGCACCCGCAACCTAAGTTGCCATTTTCACATAAATCCATAAAATATCTAAAAAATATTACAAATCTATCAAATCAATCCCTGACTCATACTCCAAGTCAAAATCGATCTGAAATCCCGGGCCTTCGTCCAAAACAGCAATTTCACAGTTTTCTTGAAAATCGTACCCAAAACACCGATTAAGATAATCATTAAACCCAGAAATAATCATGCCAAATCATCAAGAAGTAATTGCAACTCAAATAATGCAATAAATAATGTAAAACATTTAACTATGCATGCATATCAATTTATAAAACAAACGTCCACTCACACACCGTCTAAACAGCTCGTTTTCCGAACTGCACGCGTTTTCGTAATATCTGGTACTTTCCAAGAATTCCAAGTCCTGCCCAAAATCATCATTACGGGTTACTAATAACTCAATTAATATCATATTAATTTCCCATAATTTTCCAGGAATTAATTACGAATTAAACACGTGACATAAGCCTTCGGACCCTCGAAACAATATCGAAAATGTGTCTGATTGACTCGAAACCAACGTGAAAATGTTCGTTACATTACATAGAATAAAAGGCATGTTGACCTCACCTGAAAATGGACCTCCACGCGCCCTCGCGCGCCACCGCAAGCGGCTGCGCGCCTCACACTATTCCTACTATAGTTGTCTCCTTTACCCGATTAGCCTGCAAATGGGTCCGGTAACTCGCGATTCAACCCGGTTAGTTCTCAATCAATTTGACCCCAATTTCTTTGTTTCTTTCATCGATTTTCATCTAATCTAACTTAATTAGAGATCTGTCTTCTTACTTTCACGAATTAACATCATTAACGGGTCGATTTCCAAGTCGATACCCGGTTGGTTACAAGTCTAATTGTATCCAATTTCAGTTCAATTCGAGAATCTAATCAACTTGAAAGTGTCATAAGGTCATTATAAACATGAATTCAAAACCAATTTCAAGATCCTTTACCTCGAATCACCTGAACTCAATCTCAAGTTTCTCTCAATTCCGCCATGTCTGTTCGTGGCCTTCCCTGTGTCAATTCTTCTCAACTTTGAGCTAGTTACATTCCAATTGATCCCAGAAGACTCAATTGAATCTCAATTTGGATCATCACAGCCTATTTCTTTTATTTCGAATTTTGGAAGATTTGAGCTTCCACGGGTTTGGGTCTTCGGGTTTACGGATTTATCTTCCTCAATTCTCCTCTAATTCTCACTCGTTTTTCTCTATGGATTCATCCCTCCGTCTCAATTTAACACTTGGCCTCATCCATCAATCAATTTGATGAAATTTGAACGAAAGGGTGGGCGGTTTTGTTGTATCTGTTGTTGTTCATACACAACATCTTACAAACAGGGCCACCAATCCATCTAATTTCAGTGACATGTGTCACTTACTGGCCAGCTAAGTCACTAAACGCTGATTCATCAATTGGATCAGCCACAATTACCATTTTACCTCTGCACAAAATAATTACCAAAATACCCCTATGTCACGACCCGGCCCATCTAACACAATATTGTCCGCTTTGGGCCCAGCCCTCACGGCTTTGTTTTCGGGAGCTCACGTGCAACTTCCCAGTAGGTCACCCATCATAGGATTGCACCAGCCTCAACTTGCTTAACTTTGGGGTTCCAATCCCCCCCCCCCCCCCCCAAAGCCATTGAGCTCCCAAAAGGCCTTGTGTTAGATAGATATGTACCCACACATATAAGGTACTTCACCTTTCCCTCCCCGAGCGATGTGGGATCGTTCACCGATCTTACCTTTCCAAGCTCACGGGTCTTGCTTCTCAAGCTCACGGGTCTTGCTCACCGTTCTTGCTTCCAAGACCGGGTCTTACAATCCACACCCCTTAGGGCCCAGCGTCCTCGCTGGCACACTTCTGGTCAGGGTTCGGCTCTGATACCATTTTGTCACGACCCGGCCCATCTAACACAATATTGTCCGCTTTGGGCCCAGCCCTCACGGCTTTGTTTTCGGGAGCTCACGTGCAACTTCCCAGTAGGTCACCCATCATGGGATTGCACCAGCCTCAACTTGCTTAACTTTGGGGTTCCAATCCCCCCCAAAGCCATTGAGCTCCCAAAAGGCCTTGTGTTAGATAGATACGTGCCCACATATATAAGGTACTTCACCTTTCCCTCCCCGAGCGATGTGGGATCGTTCACCGATCTTACCTTTCCAAGCTCACGGGTCTTGCTTCTCAAGCTCACGGGTCTTACTCACCGTTCTTGCTTCCAAGACCGGGTCTTACACCCTAACCTTCGCAGACCCGCAACTTTCACATCTGACCTCCGATTGATGCATGCCGCCTGTCTACGGATTCAGTGTTCCGAGACCAACTCAACAGTCTCTTCGAGAAATCTGAAAAATTTCCTGAATGAAAAGTCAACTTTTGCCCCTCCTTAGCCAAGGGCAAAATCGTCATTTCTTTCCAATTTTTCCAAATTTTCCTTTTTCGAATTTCCGAGTCGTCACAACCTTCCCCCTTAAAGAATTTCGTCCTTGAAATTCAAACATACCTCTCCCACAAAAATCATGGAGACTCAATTCACATCCATTTTAATACCTTGGGTTCCCACATGAACCCTCGTTCACTCTACACAACCATAATTACCTTTTCCATCTTTCTCGGCTCATCCGAGCTTTCATATCACATCATGACTCATCCCAAGTCCTAAACCATCTCCTAACTCCTATTAAGTCCAAATCCAATGTCTCGAATCCTCTCGAGTCTGAATTCAACATTCACTAACATCAATGCCACCACTGGCATATCCGGTCACCTAGCAAACACCCCTAGGTGAACCACATCCTATTCAGGGTCTCCTAACACAAATTAAATCAACTCCGGACTCCCTCTGAGTCCCATTTGATATCCAAATCTAAAGGTCACTCATCCGACCCCCTATCCTTAGGTCAAGTTTATCCTGGGCCCAACATGCCCATTCATATACCGTATCGTAAACAACCATCCGGACTAACAAAAGTCTGACACAACCAGAAAACAAGATGAAATGTTCGACTCCCCAATCCAGGGTCATAATCACTCCAGGGATTTCTGACACCCTCACATCCCGTCTTATCACCAGGCCGCACACAGGGGTCGCGTCTCGGAGGCATGGCAAATCAGTAACCTAATACTCTTATATCAATTTGACAGGACCCGTCCCAACTGAACTTTGATAACCATGCCCGGTCCTGCTCCCGTCTGACAAGTCAGTTGAAGTCCCGAAACTACCGCTCAGTACCTGTCAGACACGGATAACTGCACTGATTTCCGCTCATGCCTCCGCCTCTCGATCAGCCCCGAACATCGTGCCACGGCCTGGAGGGTCATCAAAACAGGAAAGACGTGAGTGGACAAAAATAATATCATTTAAAAATACATTTCAAAATACATCATTTACCCTCTAGTTTATCAAACCATGCATGCGTAGGGTCAAACACATGAATCACCGGCTTCCAAGCCAAATCACATGAAAAGTATCAAATCCCGGCTCTCAAGCCAAACATATGAATCATTTCATAAAACCATTTTATCATAAAAGAAAGTGCATAACTCTGGAGTTACACATCAGAGGGTCCTCTGGGAATTACACATCCAAAATTATCATCCTGCTGGGAATTACACGTCCAGCCTTGCTGAGAATTACACATCCAGCCTCACCGGGAATTACACATTCGAAGTCTACCCAGGAATAACACATCTGGAGGCATTGAAACATAAATACAAAATCAAAATCTTCATTTCAAAATCATCATTAAAACCACGTCAAAACTATTTATCATTTATAACAGGGTCTCAAACCGAAAATATTATTTTCATGCAAATCCGTGCACCCGCAACCAAAGTTTCCATTTTCAAATAAATCCATAAAATATCTGGAAAAAATTAAAAATCTATCAAATCAATCCCTGACTCATACTCCAAGTCAAAAACCGATCTCAAATCACATGCCTTTACCCAAAACAGCAATTTCACAGTTTTCTTGAAAATCGTGCCCAAAACACCGATTAAAATAATCATTAAACCTAGAAATAATCATGCCAAATCATCAAGAAGCCATTGCAACTCAAATCATGCAATAAATCATGTAAAACATTTAACTATGCATGCATATCAATTTATATAACGAACGTCCACTCACACACCGTCCAAACCGCTCGCTTTCCTAGCTGCACGCGTTTCCGTAATTTTTGGTACTATCCAGGAATTCCAAGTCTTGCCCAAAATCATCATTACGGGTTACTAATAACTCAATTAATATCATATTAATTTGCCATAATTTTCCGTGAATTAATTACGAATTAAACACGTGACATAATCCTTTAGACGGATTTTGAGTCTTGGTCGCCTTCAAAGACTCACCCAATTAACCAATCCGAGCTTAAACCAACAAATCAAACTTCACCATGTTTGACTGTAAAATCGAGTTTTACTGGCAATCTCACCTTACCATCCACCCTAGGCCTTGACTTTGAGTCCATTGAGCTCGTCTCACTCTCCAAAACCTCACACAAACCACCACAACAGTTAACATGTATCAACACTTAAGTTACCGTTTTCGAATTCCAAAAACGGGGAACGCGATCTTACATTCTAACGTCCACCACCGTACACGATGGTTCTCCAAGGTGGCACCACCCCTTTTCTCATCATCAAATCTCTCTCTCTCATTCATACATCATGGACAAATGTTGTAGATTGAGGATAATTGTGTAGGTTGTTTCACGGATTCCCTATTTTTCTATTTTTCCTCCACACACAACTATGCACGACCATTTTTTTTAAAATTCAATTAAGACGATGGGGAGGGTTCTAAGACCTTCCAGCAAGGGGCAGGTGTCCCAAAACCATTGGACACACTTCCCAAGACACCGGGGGGCAAAATTTCACTAGGCACAGATCCCTAGGTAGCAAAAGACCAAATTTCCCTTGAGGTTAAATTACCAAAATGCCCCTCAACTTCCGAACAACAGAACTTCTTCCTCGAACGTCGGAATCGGACGTGCAGCCTGTCTACGGGTTCGTGACGTCCCGAACTACGTCACAGTTATCAGCCAACATCCGTTCGACCGTCCGAACTAAAAGTCAACATATCGCCCATTTCTAGTGGCAAAACTGTCACTTCGCATGGTCTGTCCGATTAACCTTACTAATCCGTCATTAATCACTAATCTAATCCCGATTTTCGGGACGGGTCATTACAATCTTCCCCATTAAAAGAGTATCATTCTCGAAATTCTGAATAACGTACGTGCATGACTAGTGGGGGAATCCAACTTGTCTCACAGCTGGGCCTCTTTTCCTGTATACATTACGTGTTAATCCTACTCTTTTCCTGGCACTTCTCAAACTGTCACCACCAGTATTGTCACGACCCACCCCAATCCCCCTGGGATTAACGCAGGACACGTCTAATCCCGTCTGACATGAAGTGTCTGACAAGGGAAATTCTGACTTTAGCCCGCTCGGGCTTCAGAGTATGCTAGGATCCAGAGGAGGTATGTTATGTCTCGGTCTCTGCTACAGCCCGCATCCGTGATCAACCTGAAGGGCAGTCAAAACATTAAAAGATGTGACTGGACGAAAGAATAATTTAATAAAAACATTTTCATGAAGACATTTGTACCCTTCACTAAAAAGCATGCATGCATTCGAAAACCAATTTATCAAACCAATAGGGCCTTGGCCCAAAATCGTGAAACTAATCATACGAGCCACAACTCAAATCCATGTGGAACTCAGCCCAAAACCAGTACATCATATATCATATAACATATACATATAAATCACATAACCCATCCCGTCGCGATATCTAAAGCAATGCGCGGGGTCTCAAAGCCCAAGTCTCCCCAGGGTCCACCCAGGTCAATGTCCGTAGATCAATGACCCTCCCTGGGGGTTATAATCCATAAGCCTTCCTGACAGTAAGGTATCCAACCGGGGCGACTCCACTCAGTTAGTGCTCTGTGACTACTCTGGGGTCCACCTAGGCTAACGACTAACCCCAGAGGAGACAATCCAAATAAGGAAGGTATATGAATATATATATATATATATCGAAAACATTCTTAAAACCTTTTAAGGGATTCATGCCTGGTACCCATAAACAATCATGAATCTGAAAATCCATTTAAGGTCCTCGACCCAAAATCATAAACGTAAAGTAACTAGGTCTCAAGCCCGAACTCATAACTCAACTGGGCATCGTGCCCTATATCTCAGGGTCATTCACGATCTCGATCGTAGTGATGCGTGCAACCATCCGTCCAGGACCGCTCTCAATTCTGGTATGTCGCCGTGAACGAATCAACCGACGCGACCACCACTAAATCATGGTGCACTCATCACTGATCGATATCCTGAACCATCATTACTCCTAAGTTGAGCATCATGTGGCTGCTCGACAACGGAACGTGCATCGTAACCTCTTCGGAACGTGCACAAAGCACTCGCCGCGACCATGACTCAGACCCATAGGTCATCAATAGGGCTACATGACAGAGACAAAACCAAATGGGCCTCATGCCCGAGTTTATCCTTTTTAAATCCAAAATCATTTTATTTAAACCATCGTAGAAATACGAACCCTTATAGGCACCGTATAAGGCCGAAACCTCAAAATACGTGGCAATACGTAACCACACACAAATGCACTCATGGCATCGCAAAACATGTATTAAAACACATAATAAACATGTATGCATGCATCAATTTAGAAAACAAGGTCCACGCACAAACCGTCTGAGCTGCCACCTCGATACGCGTGTCATTCGGCTCTCCCGGGCCAATCACCGTCACCAGGACTCCAAAACCTGTCCAAATCACTTTAGAGGGTTACTAACTACCTTATTAACCTCTCACTAAAGCCCTATAATTTTTCGGAATTTTTAAGTATTTTTAAACTCGATCCTAAACCTTCGGACGTCACGAACAATATCGAGACGATGTCCGATCGACACGAAACTAGTCCCAAAATGTTCGTTACATCGAATAGAGTATTTCACGAACAATACCGGGACACCATGCACCCTCACGCGCTAGCATTGTTCATCGTCCCTAACCTTTTTCCAGCTGGGTTCAGACCAGTTCAGACCGATCGGTCTAACCAAACCAGCGGTCACGGTTCACGGCCTATTCTCACTCATTTTCAATCCATTTCTTCCCTTTTTTATTCCTAAATGTTCCTAACAATAAACCTAATCAATCCAGCCATTCAAAACAGCAAAAACGGGTCGAAATCTTACCTCCACGACTGAAGGATGAACCGGCCACCTACAAACCTCCACCGCCGTGGCCACCAGCTCTCCTAGCCCTCAAAACTGATCCACCTCGACTCACCTAGGTCCCTAGATTGTGTTCGGATTAATAGGATCTCGAAACCAAGACTAAAAATCAACCTTCAAATTTGAAAATAAAAGGGTTCTCGGGTAAACTCACCTCCGCCGTCCACGGCGGCCACTGTCCTCGTCACTCTCAGTCTCCCACTGTTCTTCAAATGAACGTGTGGATGCAAGTATGGTGGTTAGGGTGGTGTGTCAGGTGTTTTGCTGGTTTAGAGAGGAAGAAATGGTGTACGGGTTTTTGAAGAGAAACAGAAGAAGATGATGATGGTACAGAGATGGGAGATGGACGACAGAGATGAGAGGGGAAGAACAGGATGAATGGCTGGGATTAAGAGATGAGAGGAGTGAGAATTATAAAATAATTAAAATAATATTATTTTAATCCGAATCTCACCAATCACATTTTAGATTCACTTTTTGGGAAAGTGACCAATGGGATGAGTGACACTTGTCACTCATCCATGGGTCCCACTTAAATATCTGCCCAATCATATATTACCACGTCGTCTCCACCTCGTAATGCGTGCATAGTGCAATCGAATTTTCGTGAACCACAACTTCTCCGTTCGACGTCCGATTTCCGCGTGCCGCCTGTCTACGGATTCGTATCGCCCCGATCTACGTAACGATCCTCGACCTTTAGCCAGCGAACCTCCTAGGTCAAAAGTAAAAAATTTTCCCATGATTAGGGGCAAAACGGTCATTTTACGTCATCAGTCCGATTTCGCTTAACTAATCACCGATTAACCTCACTAATCCTTAATTAGTCACTAATATAATCCCGAAAGTTGGGACGGTTCATTACAAGTCTATCACGCGCTGTCCATCACGTCGCGTCGCTGTCAATCACGTCGCTGTCAATCCTACTCTTTTCCAGTCTATCACACGATCACTTCATTCTCCCCGAAATTCTAACATCGCACCAGCCAACACTCATGGCTCAATTAACACTAAGTCGTGACAACATCACTGCTATCAGTCACATCACTCTCGATTCCTCCTCGAGTCATGCGTACCTCGTACCAACGCCCTCAGTCTAACATAAGAGCTTACCGTCAACATGCACAACTCACCTCGTAAAACTAATCCTCAAGACGACATCTGTCAGCCTCGGTACTCCTATGCATCCTATCCGTTCAAAGGCCCGTACTACGTCCATCAGCGTTCCGTGTCGACCTCACCAGAGTCATAACGTACTTGCTCACACTAACAACTCAGCAACTCAACCCATCATCTCACTGGTGGTTCCACTAACCACCAACGCCATCAACCTGTGGGAACACCAACCACGTCCCACACTACCTATCTGCAACTAAACCCTATTACATACCCTTCACACTGTGATCACACACCTCTAATCACACAACTCAACCTTAGGGTCTCACCAGCCACTCATGGCTTTGAGCATCCAGCTCACAAACCATCACGGAACCCTACAACAACCAATCAATTTCTCGGGATTACCCTGATCCAGTCCATATACTCAGTCAACACATCAACTCAGACTTACTCCAATCATATATACACTAAACAACATACCTCGGCACCAAGCCGATCACCAACACCTCTACCAGAACATCACGATGCACGTCTCATCGCATCAGAATGGTTCCGATTACTAATAGAACCACTATGCACCAATCACAACCGACAAGAATTGCGGTGCATACCACCGAAACGTCACAACATGCCTCAATTACTTCCAATGGCATACCACAGTTATCGATCAAACACATTGGCACTAGCCAGGCTCCAATACACTCAGGAGGATCACGATGTATCCCGTCTTCATTTAGTAATCATCCTAATACATCCTTCGATCGTCACACTGTATCCTCGGGCACATAACATCCTCGTATCCACACTGACTACCCGCTGACTACGAGCCAATTACCCTTCATTTTTGGAGTCCATCGGTCCAACCAATACTAGACCAATCAACACTCTATACCCAACAGTAGATCCAAGTCCATCTACCCGTAAGTATACAAGACATACCACACTCGTCCTGCACAAATCCAACATAATCAAGAGATCCAATGACAGGACCCATCCCAATCCCCCCGGGATTACCGTGGAATGTGCTCTGCTCCCGTCCAACAAGGGGTGTCAGACAAGGGATAACCAAAAGTCACTGCCCAAACGGGGCTTCCAGAGTGCACAAGGATCGATGGAGGAGGCGTGCAATGTCCCAGTCTCTGCTGCAGTTGCATCCGTAATCAACCTGAAGGGCATGAAAACCAATAAAAGCTGTGAGTGGACGAAAATTATTAAGTTAAGTAAACACAGTTATAAGACATTTATGCCCTCCAATAAAAACGTATGCATGCCACAAAAACCAGTAACCAAAACGTTTGTTCAACCAAGCCATTAGGGCCTTAGCCCAAAAACCGTAACTTAAAACCAAGTGTGGGAACTTAGCCCAAAACTGTGGAATACCACATCTAGGCATTCAAAACCATGTGGGCCACCGTCCAAAGCCATAAACATAAATCCATAAATCCAAAACCATTTAGGGTCCCCGACCCGAAATACCATTTCAATAACCAATAATCCATTTTTACCACATAAACACAAATCCAACCGAAAAGCCATTTCATAGATTCGTTAATCCATATTTACCATTACCATCACCAGCATCCCAGACGCTTGACGTCCCAGACGTCATATCTCACGGTATAATAAGTGACGCGTGCTGCCCGGGGTCTCTCCAGGTCAATATCTTTGACATCACAGATGTCTGACGTCCTAGACGTCAATTATAGCAATCCTGCTCCTGAGTCATTATACGGTCTGGTAACTCCGTACGATGACCCCTCACAGGCAATGCACCGTGACTTTCCCAGTGTCCCAGACATTTGGAGGAGACCATCATATATCCTCGTATCTAGATGGTATATGGAAAACAGTTTTATTTAATCATTTCACAACATCACAATGGGCCCTTACCTGAAATCTCCATAAAAATCACAATTCCATTTAGGGTCCCTGACCCGAAATCACATTTATTAAACATAGGGTCCCAGACCCGAAATCACATTTATAACCCAACTGGGCCTCATGCCCGATTTTATAAACCATTGGGCCCACGGCCCTAATTCGTAAATCAACTAGACTCCTGGCCCGATAATATCACTCAAATGGGTCTTAGCCCGTTTTCATAAACAACTGGGCCCCTGACCCGATTTCATAAAGCAATTGGGCCCTTGGCCCGATTACGTAACTCAATTGGACTCCAAGTCCGAGGTTTCCAAACAAGTGGGCCTCAAGCCCGAGTTTATCTTTCGAATTTTAAAATCATTTCATCAAATCTTATCCAAGACCATAAACATGGAAAATCCGTGCAAAACCGGAAACCTCGATTTATGTGCATACACTTAAATCGCCTCGAAATATGTGAAACCGTATAATTTACCAACATCCAAATCAACAACATACAATCACAATCATAATCCATATAACACAGTTAAGCATGCATAGAATTTATAAAACCAAAATTCACTCACAGACCGTTTAACGATACGCCTCGATACGCGTGCCATAGGCCTTCCCGGGACACAACACTATCACCGGGACTCCCAATCCTGTCCAAATCACATAAGAGGGTCACTAACCTCTTCAATAACATCCTATTAAAGTCCCGTAATTTTCTCGAATTTTTAACTATTTTTAAACTCGATTTAAAACCTTCGGACGTCCCGAACAATATGGAAACGGTGTCCGATCGACACGGAACCAATTCCAAAATGTTCGTTACATTAAATAGGACAGAAGTCATGTTGACCTCACCTCGAGATTCGTGCCCACGTGCCGTCACGCACCGCCGTGAGTGGATGCGCGTGAAACCCATGCGCCTGCTACAGTGTCATCGTCCCAACCCGTTTAACTGATAAACGGATCCTGTTGGCCCGCGAGATAACCCGGTTGGTTTCCTATTAATTCAGCCTTCATTACTTCAATTGATCATTCAGTTAGCTTCGTTTTAAGTTCAATTTAAGGTCTGTAAACTCAATTACACGATTGCTTACCTAAAATCCAATGATTCCTTGATGAACAATGAAGAACACCCGTCACTGTTCCTTCTTCGAAATTCCTCAATGGCTGCTGATTTCTTCCAATTGATTCACCCAGAAGTATCATTGGACCATGAGAAAGTGTTTCCCCACATCAATTTCGTCGTTTGATCACTCGATGATCACGACTCAACCTCGACTCAAGCTCTCTGTTACCAGGCCCGTTCAGAGTGAATTGGGCACCAATTTCCTTCATTCTTTCGACGAAACTGATCGTGGCAATCCCAGAAGACTCAAATTGAACTCAATTTTGATCCTCATTGCCTATCTCTCAGTATTTGAATTTCCCCCCAATTTTTCTAAATTTTCAATTTTGATTTCCCAGCTCCCCCTTTGTCCCCGTAATTCCCTCGTTAATTCTGTCTCTCAAAGCTCTCAATTTTCCCCTCACAGCTGGTTGTGAAAGGGAGCTCAATTCTCCCAATTCTGATGCCCAATGCTCACGGTTTGAAGACAATTAGATGATTAATGGAGGATAAGGGTAATTAACAATATTAGGACATAATGATGGTGTTGGGAGGCAAACATGGAGCATATTCTAGGGCTTAAATTAGGGGATGGGTGACACTTGTCACTCATCCAGGTGTGTACAGTCAATAGTCACTATTCATTATCTTATTATTATTTTAATCGGAGTCTCGGTTCGTTCGGTTAATTGAATTCGTTCCCGTGACCATAACTTCGCCGTCGAAACTTTAATTTCGGCATGCCGCTTGTCATTGGATTCGTATCGACGAGACCTATGTAACGGTCCTTGGCCCTCGTCCATTGGACCTCCCGGGTCAAAAGTCAACATTTTGCCCCTATTACTCGAAATTACCAAAATGCCCCTAAACTTCCGAACATCATAACTTCTCCCTGGAATGTCGGAATCGAACGTGCCACCTGTCTATGAACTCGTGATGTCCCGAACTACGCCACGGTCATCGGTCAAAGTCCATTTGACCGCCCGATCAAAAAGTCAACATTTTAGCCACGACTAGGGGGTCATTTTGCACATTTTGTCCGATTTCGCCCTTCTAATCACTGATCAACCTCACTAATCAAGATTAGTCACTAATCAAGATTAGTCACTAATCTAATCCCGGAATTCGGGACGTGTCTTTACATCCAACCTGCCCATCACTATATCCACATCATATCACTTCCGATATCCATCCACGTTCACTCCTGCAGGAGAGAGCAATCTCCTCATCTTCAGGTCATATCCAACCTCTATCTTGTCATCCTACTAACATGTCCATGCTCTGTCTTGCATACGATTCTCCAAACTCAATCCAGTAGCGATCCAATCTCGATCCACTCACTCCTAAGTGGATCCCACTTATTGTCTCATTACTTCGCCTTTAATTCTCACAAAGGATCAGACCACCGCATCGGATCAAATTGATAAAGCATTCCACACGTCTCGAGACACGTCTAGATTGTGGGTTCTCTTCAATTACCTTATATCGATCAGTTAGAGTCACTCCTTATCATTTTTCCTCCAATATCTTTCTTTGTCATCATACCACAGAACTCACAATGGGCCACAACCATGACATCACAAGTAATCCTATCTTAATCCAACTTAACACAATCCCATGACACTCGCCACACATGCCCAACATGAAGGGCGTCAGTAAGTACTCTCTCTACTCCTAAACACCTCCACACGTGTCCACGATTAAGGGGGGTCACAACTCCTGAAGTTCCTTTAATGAGTCTCCCAAATTGACTCCAGAGTATCTATTACACAACATTTAACTCCAACTCGGCATCAAACACGGTATCTCATAGTTCCGAGATTCCAACCACGTTGAAAGTGTATCCATCTTTCCAACCAGGAGACTTCATCCTCAACAAGTATACCACCACCAGACTAACCGTCCAAACTTCAACTCCTCTACAGGACTTAGGAAAAATCCCCAATTCACCCGGATAATTTTCTCGTCCGTAAAACAATCCAACTCACCTGTTGGTTAACCAAAGGATGTTAATCATCATTCCTTCTGATTATCGAGTCTCAACCATTCTGAGGTTCAACTCCGAGCATTAATAAAGCACAAGTCACCAACTCTCGGGATCAGAATCAACAATCACTAACCTCAAACTCCTCAGGCACTCTCCTCGAAGTCGTCAATCACCAAGTACTGGCCTCGACATCGCCCACGACTATCCTCAGTAGCCCAAATGGCAATACACTCCAACACAGCCAACATCTGTTGACTCATTCATCGCATCCTACGGTATCCACGAAAGCCAAACTCACTCATGGTCAACTTGACCATACCAACCTAGCCCGATCCAACACGAAGCATAGGTCTACCGCGTCTCCGCTACTCTACTCTGATCAAACCAGAACCATCCTGACCAGCATACCGAAATATGACCTACCAATGGTCATTACATGTACCAGCTCAGTTAGTGGTTCCTACCAGACACCGGTAAACTCACGACGTGCCCATCCTACCATTCACAAGGATCCCAGTTCATGGCACATCATCTCCGATCTAGGGTTCACAGCACACTGATCCCGAATCTAAGCTCGGGTCAGGGAAACTGACCTCCCTCAATCTACGCTCGGGTCAAGGAAACTGACCTCCCTCGTATGCCACAACTCTAAGCAACTCATCGTTCCACAGTCTCATCTAGGGAAACCTAGGGTCAACAGACCGCAACCAGATCCACTGCACCATACTCTACTGGTCGGGTCAAGCCAACCAATCATCGCAATCTCACAAGACTCGACCAGAATCATCCACCAAGCCATCCCATACCTCAGCTGCGCATAGCAGCACCATCTCCAATCTGGTCGTAAGTCGGCCCAAGTCACAACAACTAACTAACCACAAACCCCAACTCACATTTTCCAGACTAAGCACCTATACTTGGGTTTCTCACTACAGTACTCACATTTACCAAACCAAACGGGGTTCCTCAAATCATTATCATCACTAGGGTCGTTAGAACTGACTGACTCAGCTATGAACATTCACTAGCTCGGACCTCACCATTCGGGTCATCACACCCAGCTACGAACATCCATTAACTGCGTAGCTACACCATCGTCAACTAGTAACCATTGCTAGGGGGAACCCTTCAACTCATATGATATCAGGTTCCTTTACCCCCGTAACTCGAGGCATCAGGCTACTCGTAGTCGCACAAGTCCAACTCAACCAGTCTGACCAAGTGGTCACCATTCAATACTATCGTCACCCAATCGCCATCAGGCCCAATAGGCGGCCGTCACACATTATATCCGGCTCAGCGGGCTGTCATTGGGCCCCACATGCTGACCAGCCAACCCTCAATCGTATCTCTCACTTCTAACTCACTAATTACCATCCGAGTTAACTGCTCTGGAACCCATCCGACCAACAGGTCCAACCAATCATCGAGCATATCCAACGCCAAACACGCTTTCCTTTCCGGCCCAAAGACGACATACATCTCACTATACACCGCATATCGGGAAACACATCACCTAGTCGCTCATGCTCTTGCCACTAACTAACATACTATCCCTCAAGTGTCCAGGTTGATGATGGGTTGTTCTGCGTCGAGACATCACATCCAAAACATCACAACACACAAGTCGACGAACCAACTACTCCGGAAGTCACAACCTCACGTATAGCGTACAAATTGCGCTCTGATACCAATTGACACGGCCCACCCCCAATCGCCCGACATTAGGGGATAAGTCATGCTCCCATCTAACCTGCATGTGACACGAAGACTAAACATTTACTCAAGCCCCGTGGAACACACAATCCAGACAAGGGATTCCAGGTCAACGTCATCCGAAAAACTAGAGTTCACAGCAACACTGGGGATCGCATGTGTAATGTCTCCGTCTCTCTCAAAAAAGCATGCACCGCATCAACCTGGAGGGTATCGAAAACATAAAAATATTGTGAGTGGACAAAAATAAATAATAAGTTCAACAAACATTTACAAGAAAAGACATTTATACCCTCCACGTAAAACCAATGCATGCCTTCGAAAACCATTTCTTAAAACCATTTCATTTCCAAAATAATAGAATCGTTTACGAAAAACCAGAAATCATTTCTTTGTCTCAAGTCCATTTCTAAAATCCAGGGCCTCAACCCAAAACCATAAAGTAACATCAACGTACGGGAACTCAGCACAAAATCATAAATCAACATCCGGGCCACTGCCCAAAACATCTGAAAATCAGTGAAAAACCAACCGAAAATCACAATCAATCAATCTGCTGGATCTCAAGCACCGAGTCTTTAAACTCAAAACACGTGTGCATCAGGTCTGCCCAGGATATCAACGAGTTTTTAAACTCAAAACCAAATATCAGGCCTTCCAACGAGTCTTTAAACTCAAAACAACATATCAGGTCGTCCCGGGATATCAACGAGTCTTTAAACTCAAAACAAAATCAACAGGCCTCGGGGGATATTATCAATCAAGGGCCCTCCCCTGTCATCAATCAACCGGGTCTTTATGACAGGACCCACCCTTAATCCCCCGGGATTAAGGGCTAAATCCCGATCCCGTCTAACTTACGCATGACACGGAGGCTAAACTGACGTCCAACCTCCATGTGACAGGTAAGTCGGACAAGGGATTCTCGATTCGACCGCCTAACAGCAACCGAAGTTCCCAGAGTGTGCTGAATCTACTATGGAGCGCAGGTGTGATGTCTTCATCTCTCTCGATCAACAGCCCGTGCCGCGACAAACTGGAGGGTATCGAAAACACGAAAAGACTGTGAGTGGACAAAAATAAAGTATAAGTTTAAAAACAGTTCCATAAAACAATGACATTTATACCCTCCGTTTCAAAACCAATGCATGCATATAAAATTTAGGTCATAAAACCATTCAATATTTCGGTTAAACAAACCATATAAGAAAAACAGAACACATGTTCCTTTTTCTCAAATCCCGGGCCTCAGCCCAAAACCACCGGAAACCATTTCATCCGGGCATAGCTCAAAACCTCAGAAAACCATTATTGAAAAGCATACCACATTTCCGTTCATCGAACCTGCTGGATCTATCTGAGTCTTTAAATTCCCGAGTCTTTAAACTCAATCCAGGCCTCAATATAATCCGAGTCTTTAAACTCCTGAGTCTTTAAACTCAACAGGCCTACGAGGGAAATATCAGTATATCCGAGTCTTTAAACTCCTGGGTCTTTAAACTCAATACGGGTCTTTAAACCCAATCCGGGCCCGTCCCCCGTCAAACATAATCCGGGTCTTTAAACCCAATAACCAGATCCAGCAAATCCAATCCAAAACCGTTTGAAAACCTTTTTCCATTTCCGAATCCGAATCCGCAATCTCATCAAGATCCCGAATCCAAACCCAGAACTTATATCCATCTCTTTTCCAGATCCGAGTCCGCAAACATCATTCCGTAAGCCGGCATCCAGAATAACCATTCCGAACCCAAACCTGGAATTCACTTCAAGTTCCAAATTGAATGCCGAATCGTCATCCGGAAATCCGATTCCAAAACCCGAAATCACATTTCTCAAAACCACCTTTCTGAACTGGCTTCAAGCCCAAAAATTCTATTCAAATTCCTTTTACTTTCTTTGAATTCAAATTGGATTTCAAATCTCGAAATCAAATCATTAAAACCAGGTTCAAATCACAATAGCCATCAACTTATCGTAAAACGTGAATTTTCGTAATTTCCTCGAAAATGTGCAAAACCGTAAACCATCAGAATCATAAATCATATCATTAAAACCACGTATGAAAATCATATAAAAACATATATACGTGCATTCAGAGTTAGAAAGCAAAGTCCACTCACAGACCATTTCGGCGTCGTCTCGATACGCGCGCACTTCCACCATTTCCGACCATTCCACTATCCTCGGCTTTCCGGAACCTGTCCAGAGTCACCAAAACGAGTCACTAACACTTCAATAAGTTCCTCCTAATTTTCCCAAAATTTTCCCCAGACTTAAAACGTAACTAAACGGAACCCTAAACCTTCGGCCACTTAGAACTAACCTGATCCGGTGTCCAATTGTCCCGAAACTTGTCCCAACAGATTCGTTACACCGATTAGACCAAAAACTATGTTGGACACTTCCCCATAAACCTCCCCACGCGCCCCCACGCGCCGTCCAAAGTGGCTGCGCCTGGGCCTCACGCGCCTGCACAGGAACACTGTTCATCTTCTTCCTCGATGGTCAGACTGGTCTGAACCGGCGTGACCGGTTGTCCGCCTTCCTGCAACCGTTTTCATCCCTTTTTCCACCAAAATCTTCGTCCTCATCCTAGCAACTAAGTCCAATCCTAACAACTAGACATCACAACCTCTAACCCGTCGACCTCAAGCTCGAACAAAACCTCCCGAACACCCATGTTTCGGTTCCCGGCCAACCGTGCAATCCCCCGTCACGGCTTCACAACTGGAGGTTCCTAGGGACTTCCTAAACATAGTAGAACTCACAGAATCCTTCGACTCAGTCCCAACCTTCATGACTTACCGTTTGAATCAAAACTAGAAAACAGAGCAAATAGAGAAAGTCGAGCAATTACCTGCGCTCAGTCCGCCACCGCGAGCTCCGCCGTTCCCACTCGACTCTACTCAGACCTTTTAACGCCACCACGGGTTCAATTTGACGGTTTGATCACTGGAAATGCACAACCGTGCACGGGGATCCTCGGCTCTGTGTCCTCTGGTTTCTCCTCCCTTCTCACACACACACACACAATCACGCCCAAATCCTCACAAACACGATCACTCACTCTCCTAACTCTCCTTCGAACACCACGGAACCGTACAACACTCACACACTCACTCAGTCTCTGCAATTCGAACAATTCCTCCTCACTGTCTCACCCTCTGTTTTTCCCTTTTCGACCACGACTAACACACACATATAATTGCACCGTGCACAAAGCCTAGAACCCACACACATATAATTGCACCCCCACGTGTCCACCATCCCATGGCCCAAACTCAAAATATCCAATCCCTCCTGTACACTTGTCCTTATCTCTGTTGCACAAATCCCAAGGCACCAAAAGACCAAACTTCCCTTGTGAGTCAAAATTACCAATTTGCCCTTCGCCGTTCTAGACCCATAACTCACTCGTCCTACGTCCGACAAAAGCATGCCGCTTGTCGTTGAACTCAGGACGACGAGATCCACCTAACGGTCCTCGGTCTACGTGTAAAAACCATGTCGTAAAAAAAGTCAACTTTTCCTCCTTCGTTTAACCAAATTACGGTAATGCCCTCAACCTTTCGAACATCATAACTTCCTCCTCGGATCTCGGAATCGGGCGTGCCACCTGTCTATGGACTCGTGACGTCCCGAACTAGGCCACAGTCATTGGTCAATGCCCAATTGACAGCCCGAACTAAAAGTCAACTTTTTGCCCAAACTAGGGGCAAAATCGTCATTCTACACCCAAAGTCCAAAAGTAACCAATTAACCACCGATTAAATCAGCTAAGCCATCACTAATCACTTCGCTAATCCCGACTCCCGGGACGGGTCATTACACTTTAAACCCAAAACCAGATCCAGCAATAACAACCGGGTCTTTAAACCCAAAACCAATAACAACGGGTCTTTAAACCCAAAACCAATAGCAACGAGTCTTTAAACCCAAAACCAAGTGAAAATCATAGGAAATTCGGAAATCCATCGAAAAACAAATTCCAAAACCAAATCCGGTATCATCATTGGAAATCTCGATTCAAATCCAGAAATCTCATGAAAACCGAAAGTCGAAATCACATGGAAACCGAAAGCCCAAAGCAATAGAACGGGGCCTCATGCCCATTATTACTTTCCCAGAATCCATTTCAAATCCTTGAAATCAAATCATAAGTCAAATCCCAAAATCAAAGCATCGAAACCATTCTCAAATCACAGCATAAACCATATCTCGTAAAACGTGCGATTATGTAAAAATCTTGAAATACGTGCAAAACCGTAAATCATAAGTATCATCATCATAGTCATAGAATCTCATATAGAAAAGAAATAAAACCATTTATGCATGCATCATAAGTTAGAAAGAAAAGTCCACTCACAGACCGTTTACGCCGCCGCCTCGATACACTTGCACTTAAGTCGTTCCCGGGCAATACACTATCACCGAACTTCCTGAACCTATCAAAATCCCATAATAAGGTCACTAACTAATTCACAAAGTTTATGCTAAAGCCCCGTAATTTTTTCTAATTTTTAACTATTTTTAAACACGATCCTAAACCTTCAGACATCCCGAATCATATTGAAACGATGTCCGATCGACTCGAAACCAATCCCAAAATGTTTGTTACATCGATAAGATAAAAACGCATGTTTACAACTTCCTCATGAATAGTTCCATGTGCCCCCACGCGCCGCCCAAGGGAGCTACGCGTGGGAGCCACGCGCCTGCACCCTTTCATCTTCTTCCTCGGGTAAACCCGGTTCATACCGGTCCAGACCAACCCTGTCCAGCCCGAACCGGCGTGGGCAGTTTTTCCCCCATTTTTGGTCCATTTCTCATCCTTTTAATCTTTAGAGTTTCATCTCACTATTTCTAATTAGTTCACACGATCAAAGATAAAAAACAGGACTGGAGGTTACCTCCCAAACCAAAAATTGAAAATCCATTTTTCCCCCTCTGGTTCTGGCCACCAAAGGCTGCCTCAGGCCCTCATTCTAGACACATTCGACTCCTGGTCACCTTCAAAGACTCACCCAATTAACCAATTCGAGCTTAAACCAACAAATCAAACTTCACCATGTTTGATTGTAAAATCGAGTTGTACTGGCAATCTCACCATACCATCCACCCTAGGCCTTGAATTTGAGTCCATTGAGCTCGTCTCACTCTCCAAAACCTCACACAAACCACCAAAAAAGTTAACAGGTATCAAAACTTAAGTTACCATTTTCGAATTTCAAAAACAGGGAACATGATCTTACATTCTAACGTCCACCACCGTACACGACAGTCCTCCACGGTGGCACCACCCTCTTTCTCTTCATCAAGTCTCACTCTCTCATTCATATGTCATGGACAAATACTAAAGATTGGGTATAATTGTGTAGGTTGTTTCACGGTTCCCTTGTTTTTCTGTTCTTCCTCCACACACAACTATGCACTACTGTTTTTTTTTTTAAATTCAATTGAGACGGTGGGGAGGGTTCTACGACCTTCCAGCAAGGGACAAGTGTCCCAAAAGCATTGGGCACAGTTCCCAAGACACCAGTTGGTACAATTTCACTGGGCACAGATCCCTAGGCAGCAAAAGACCAAATTGCCCTTGAGGCTAAATTACCAAAATGCTTCTCAACTTCCGAACATCATAACTTCTTCCTCGAACGTCGGAATCGGACGTGCCACTTGTCTACGGACTCGTGATGTCCCGAACTACGTTACAGTCATCAACCAACATCCGTTCGACCGTCCGAACTAAAAGTTAACATTTCGCCCATTTCCAAGGGCAAAACTGTCACTTCGCACCATCCGTCCGAAATCACCCCACTAATCACCGATTAACCTTAATAATCCGTCATTAATCACTAATCTATTCCCGATTTCTAGGACGAGTCGTTACACTCCCTATTGAGGAAATGACTTCGATTGAGAAGAATTTTTCACTGTGTTTTGTTTTGAAAAGCAATACGACTTGTTTTTGAGAAATTATTTGAAATACTTGTTTTCTGATGCATGCATACTTTTACGTTAAGGGTATAAACTTATTTTCGATAACTATTTTTGATAAACTGTTGTTTTTGTCCACTCACAGCTTATACCTTTCAGGTTGATTGCGGATGCGGGCTCTAGCAGAGATCGAGACATCACATGCCGCCACAGATCCTGACGTACTCTGGATAACCCCGAGCGGGTTACAAACTTATCCCTAGTCTGACACATGGTGTCAGACGGGAGTAGGCACATCCCACGATAATCCAAGGGGACTGGGATGTGTCGTGTCTTATACTTTCTTAAAATATCTCCACTGGTTAAAGTAATGCCCAATAGTTTTTTGACAAGTAAGTTTTGCATTAAAGACATGAAGTATCTTGGTTAGTATAGTTGGCTTGCTTATACTGCCACTTTTATTACTTCATCCACATATTGAAGCATTAATAAGGAGTTGTAATAACATTTCGCTCTCTTCTTTTGACCATTTGTCATACTTAGCCTTCACCTTCCTATTCTTATGTATCTCCCATTGCTAATATATATATATATATATATCATACATAAACAACCATGCACAAAGTAAATTTCACACATATATCAAACTGTGAAAATAAAATGAAATAGACATATATCTCAACATGGAATATAAAACGAATTTTCAATTGTACTTGTTGATGCAGAAATCGTCTGGCTCTGTGAAACTCCTTCTTGATCCCTACACACAATAACGAAGATCAAACGGGGTTAAGGTTGAATCCCGGGGGGTGGTTCAACCGAAAACGCTCTGATGCTTAAGTCAGTTTTCTGTGAGAGAATAATCTGACAGAGTGTTTGTAGAAGTTTTTGACTACCTTTAGAAGTGAAATGAGGTGTTCTATTTATAGTGAAGCCTTGAGGGTCACCGGAGCGTCTGATTGGCTGAAGGGGAAATTGTTAAATAAGTGATTGTACCAAGTGTAATCACTTATTTATTAATGGATAAATAATTCACTGGGAATTTATTTATTATCGACATTGATTTGATTAATTAATATATTTAGCTGGTAAATATATTAAATTAATGCGGAGACCGTTACATGTCGATGTCAATTTTACCGAGGGTAATATCGACATTATGAGAATTGCTGGCCACGTGGTGGCTCCTGAATATTCCGGTAATTTATGGCTCCACAAATGCCCCCACATCATTTAGGAATTCGAGGAATCCTAAGGGATGTAGTCTCCTTGTGGCTCCAGTAAATCACGTCTTAATATTTTGTCTAGGAGTAGGACTTCTCTTTCCCGGATGTAGCTGGAGACTGACTTTGATCCTCTTCCAAAAAGGAATTTTTTCGGGCTTGTATTCCTGTCTCGAGTTGGTTGTACGAGCCCAATTTACTATTTGGGTTTGCTTAATTTTCCTTATTTAAATGAGAGTATGAGACTCTTATTTGGTAAAGAAAATAAAACCCTAATACTGTTGGTGTGGTTGTCGCAGTGAAGTAGTCGGGCTCCTCTATTTATCAGGTAAAACATCTTTATCTTCTTCTTGATATTCGGCCTATATCCATGTGCAGAGGCATGTAGTTTGCAAAAGAAAAGCAAGGAGAAAAGTGCACG
Organism: Prinsepia uniflora; assembly: GCA_032719365.1. Lineage (NCBI taxonomy): Eukaryota > Viridiplantae > Streptophyta > Magnoliopsida > Rosales > Rosaceae > Prinsepia > Prinsepia uniflora. Next base: position 35,145,712 of record CM064875.1, on the reverse strand, counting down.
GCTACCAAAGCGAAGAGAGAGGTGCACGGCCTTGAAATTGGGGCTCAACTGCAGTGAACAAAAAAGCAAGCAGGATCTCTGGCGCAGTGGGTCCTTCGGCTGACGTCGGTGGAGAAAAAGCATGCTGGGATGAGGGCGCATCGCGTTGAGCGCGCGTGCAGTCCGAGGGACGCTGGCGAGTGACGCCCGACAGGGCCTGATGGTGAAGGACGACAGCAAATCGACCGGTGGACAAGGATAGGGCGACAAGCCTAGGCTGTCGTCTGACGGATGAGACATGAAGGCGGGGTCCCACGGTGACGCGTCAGGTCGGGACAGGCGGGCTCCAACTGAGTTTGTGCAAAGGTGGGGGGCAGGGGCCCCACACGGAAGACCTTTACGGTTCTTTTTGCTTTTTTTTTTCTTTTTTTTGTAATTAGGTATGTATTAATTAATAAAATACATACCTACCCCCTTTTTTATATAAATATATGTAAGTAAATATATACTAAAATATAAAGTATATATTTACCTTTTTTGTATATGTTTTCTATGTAAGTAAATATATACCAAATTATAAAGTATATATTTACCTTTTTTGTTATAGGTGATAAATATGTATATGTATGCATATTTATTTTTTATATTTTTTGAAACTCACAAATTTTGTTTCTTTTTTAGCTGTGCTGCTCCTGGGAGTTCCGAAGGTTCGAAGTTCTCAATCACAGCGAGTTCAGGGATGTCAAGCGGGAAGCAAGAAACGAGGCCGGGAAAGCTGCACTTGTTGGAACGAGGAGGCTCACGCAGCGCGCGCCCATTCGTCGGGGAGCAGATCGAGCTACTTGACCTTGACGAATTTGAGAAGTGGAGGAGTCTCCATGAAGATGCTTTCCATGAAGGCGTGGTTGTTGCGCTTGGCGACGCATGTGGAGCTACGAAGGCCCCAAGGGGAGCTGTTTCCAGAAGCAAGAACGCGAAGCTACTCCGGTGGATCCAGTTTCACCCTCTGATCATCAACTGGGGTTTCAAGTTCCCGTTTTCGAAGCTATTCACCAAGATCATCTGCCAGATGGGGTGTTGCCCTTCCCAACTGCACGTCGACGCCTACCGCCACATCATGTGTTTTGAGAAGCTGAATGAACTCTTCAACTTAGAGCTTACTGAGGATGAGTTCTGGCATTGCTACTCGGTGGAGCACAAACCAATTCCCGGCACGCGGAGTACACATGTGGTCCCGAAGGTCGGGCTTTTCGTGGGCACGTTGTTTGATGACGAGTTGTATCGAACTTCGTGCATTGAAGTTGGTGGAGAATGGGATCGTAACTGCGTCAATGGTCTGAATATTGCTTCACGCTACCGCGACCTATCTGACTTGTACACCATCTCCAAGTTCCATGCTGATACCAAGAAGATTGACAGAGTTCTCATGGTTCCTCCGCAGTTTTGTGAGATGAGCTGGTTACTTAGTCCTCGCCGATGCATGGCTGGTGGGCGCCCTCCCGCAGACTTGATCAGAAGCTGGTTTACTGCCCCGAGGCACAAGAAGCAGGGAGCCCAAACGGTGCGTGCGAGTCAAGACGAGTCGGGTGCTCCTCCGGAGAAGGTCCTCCTCTGGAGAAGGTGCTCAGCTGGCTCGTGCCCCCAAGTGGCACTTCCCAGATCGTGTCCTGTCCATCGAGCCCAACGGGATCATCGAGCAAGCGTAGGTCTTCAGGCGAGCCTCAGAGAGATCCGGTGAAGAGTTCAGTCAGGTCCCCGAAGAAGTTGAAAGTTTTTCACGCTCCTTCTGAAGTTCGGGTGGTGCCCCCTGCCCGGGTGTCAGCTGCATGTTCCCCTTTGAAGAGACCGACTTTAGATCCCCCAAAGAGAACAAACGGTAAGGTTCTGAGCGCAGATCATGGAGGAGTCAGAGTTATTTCCGCGAAGGTAGGGAGCTCTCAAGTCCGCGAAGGCGAGTTGCCCTCGAAATGCAACAAGGGTGGAGTAGCGCAGGAAGCCCATGACAAGGTCGTCAAAGAGCTCGAGATTGTAAAGTCGGGGGCTCGTAAGCTTGCCAGTATACTACGCCTTCAGGCCAATATCCAAGCTGAACTCAAAAAGCTCAAGTCCGAGCACACCGTACTTCAAGACTCTCATACCCAACTTCAATGAACAAATGAAGGTTTGGTGCAAAAGTTGGGTTTGCTAAAAGCCAGTTTGGATGAATTGAGGAGCGTCCAAGCTGAGAAGTTGTTGGCGGAGAGTGAGCGAGACGTCGCTCTCGACGAATCTGAGTTGTTGCGTGGCTCTCTTCAAGACGCTCAGGAGAAGGTTGGGCTCCTGGAGGTTGAGGTAGAGTGAGCTCGTGCTGAGATTGAATGTTTGAAGTCTGAGCCATACTCGCCTCCTTGTGTTCCCCACGCCTCGTGTCAGAATGTAGAGGAGGTCAAAAATTCTGTGGAGGATTTGAAGCTGAAGTTGTTCGTGGCGGGTTGTAGTGAGTCCGAGATGGAGTCACGCCTTGCTCGTGAATACGTCGAGGGGTATCTTGATTGTCAGAACAGCATGTCCCCCTAAGTATGCGATTCAGGAGGGGGACATTGAAGATGCGTCTCGTCGGGCTGCAAACTTAGAGCAAGAAGCGCAACATGGAGAAGCGATCCTACCTGAGGTGCCAGGTACTGTGCCGCTGGATTCCCCAGGGCAATTTGGTGATGATCCTATTCCCGACATTGGCGACTCGTTCTATGATGGGATTCCCGAGCTATCAAGCGAGGACTGGGCCCATTTCACACATTCAATGGGTATTGAGGACGTGATTTCGGACTTGCCTTAAGCTTGCAGTGGAGCTTCCTCATTTTTACGTGTTTCATCAAGCAAGCTGTTGAGTAGTCGACTTGTGACTAGCCAACCTTTTCTTTTGTTTTTGTTTTAGTTCAAGTGGTTGAGCAATTGGTATGTGATTTGCCTACCCAGTTTTCTTAATCATTACCAATATAAAATCTTCCTTTAGTTTCCTTCAAACTTCGTAGAATCTTCACCTTTATAGGCTTGCTTTGAGATGTAGAAATTTGAGAGGTGTTGAACCAAGTGTAACTTGGGCTCATGTGTTGTTCTGCGAGGGTGACCTTCGTGTACAAAAACGTTCGCTGGGAACTCGTCTCAACCCGGAATTGCATGAGACCAATGGCGTTGGAAATCTGACTTCTATATCTTTCTAAATCCGTCGGCCGCACGTCAGGGTAATCAAAATTCAGTAGTCTAGGACTGGATGAATCTCGTACTCATGCGCTGGCACGTGCAGTCGACCTTCGTGTGCAAAAACGTTCGCTGGGAACTCGTCACTACTCAGAATTGAGTGAGGTCAGCGGCGTTGGAAATCTGACTTCTGTAGCTTTTTAGGGCCATCAAACTCATGCCAGGGTGATCAAAATTGAGCGACTTATGATCGAATGAATGTCGTATACGTGCGCTGAAATGCGGAATTGGGCTTCGCATATTAAGACATCTGCCCATTGTTTGTCGTGGCCTAATGGTTGCCCATCTTGGTGGGGTTGGAAGCTTTTCTTTTTTAGTAGCTTTCTGACTCCACCAAGTCTAGATTGTGGATGGTTTCATATGCTTCTCCGAGGCGGGCCCTGGGCCTTTCGCATGACGAAGACCTGAGCACTTCGAGTGGCGAAGGCTTGTGTGCTTCGCGTGGCGAAGGCTTGATGTGCTTTGCATGGCAAAGGCTTGATGTGTTTTGCGTGGCAAAGACGTGAGTGGTTCGAGTGACGAAGACTTGAGTGCTTCGAGTGACGAAGACTTGAGTGCTTCGAGTGACGAAGACTTGATGTGCTTTGCATGGCAAAGGCTTGGCGTGCTTCGCATGACGAAGACTTGAGTATTTCGAGTGATGAAGACTTGAGTGCTTCGAGTGACGAAGACTTGAGTGCTTCGAGTGGCGAAGGCTTGATGTGCTTTGCATGGCAAAGGCTTGGCGTGCTTCGCATGCCGAAGACTTGAGTGCTTCGCATGACGAACACTTGAGTACTTCGCGTGGCGAAGGCTTGATGTGCTTTGCATGGCAAAGGCTTGATGTGCTTCGCATGACGAAGACTTGATGTGCTTCACATGACGAAGACTTGATGTGCTTCGCATGACGAAGACTTGAGTGCTTCGAGTGACGAAGACTTGAGTGCTTCGCGTGGCGAAGGCTTGATGTGCTTTGCATGGCAAAGGCTTGGCGTGCTTCGCATGACGAAGGCTTGAGTGCTTCGAGTGACGAAGACTTGAGTGCTTTGAGTGACGAAGACTTGAGTGTTTCGCGTGGCGAAGGCTCGATGTGCTTCGCATGACGAAGAATTTGAGTGCTTCGAGTGACGAAGGCTTAATGCGTTTTTGCGTCTTCTAAATAAAAATGTAAGCGATAAGAAAATTTCACTAAACATTGAAACAAAAAATCCTGAATCTTATTGGAAGATGCTATGTGAGCAAAGTAGGCGTTGAGCCGAATTTTATCCACATGTTTTGTGTCTTTGATGATTATTTGGTCACTGATTCAGTGTCCTAGACGTAGTACTTCCGAAGGTGATGGGCATTCAGTGCTCCGCTTACAAGTTTCCCGTCCATGGTCTCCAAGATGTAGCTCCCTTTCCCACCCACTTGTTGGATGCGATAAGGACCTTCCGAGGGGGATTTGAGCTTTTGAGACCCGGGGCGGTTTGGTGTTGTAAATGTTTTCTTAAGGACCAGATCGCCAGGAAGAAATTGTCGAATCTTTGCCTTTTTGTTGTAGAAACTTCTGACTTGTTGCTGGTAATTGCAGATGCGTTTGACAACTTGTTCCCTCAACTCCTCGCTTAAGTCAAGAGATGTTCTTAAGGCCACATAGTTGACGGTAGGATCGTCGAGCTCCGTGAAAGGTGCCAGAATGACAACGTGTGGCGGGATGACAGCGTTTGTTCCAAATGCAAGTGTAAATGGGGACTCGCCTGTCGCTCGTCGCGGGGTCGTCCGGTAGGCCCAAAGTGCACCGTCTAGTTCTTCATCCCATAGTCCTTTTTTGTCATTGAGCCTCTTTTTGTTGCAATCAAGGATGGTTTTATTTGAAGCTTCGGCTTGACCATTACCTTGAGGGTAGTATGCTGTTGAGGTGAAATGCTTTATTTTCCACGATTCGAAGAACTCCTTGATAGATGCGCCAGTGAATTGCGTTCCATTGTCGGTTAATATGACCTTTGGTATCCCAAACCGATAGATGATTTGGCTCCAGACAAATTTTTGCACATCCAGTTGAGTGATGGTCGCCAACGCTTTGGCTTCTACCCACTTGGTAAAGTAATCGGTGGAGACAATCAGGTACTTCTTATTTGGTGTTGGTGTAGTCGGCAGTGGTCCGACTATGTCAATGCCCCACTGCATGAATGGCCAGGGGCTGACCAGAGAGTGTAACTCTTCGGGAGGTGCTAGGTGGTTGGGCTTGTACCTTTGGCACTTATCGCATGCTTGGGCATATCTGAACGCATCTTGATTCAAAGTTGGCCAGTAGAATCCTGCGCCAAGCGTCTTTTGTGCGAGCGATCTTCCTCCAGAATGGTTTCCACATTGCCCCTCGTGAATCTCAGCCAAGACCTTCAATGTATCAGGGTGCCTTAAACATTGTAAGTTTGCCCCTGTGAAGCTCCGACAAAAAAGCCGGCCGCTGTCGACGTAGTATCGTGCAACTTTCATTTGAATTTTGCGAGCTTCTAGTCGATCGTTTGGCAAGGTGCCATTCACCAAGTAGTCAACGAGTGGGTCCTGCCAACTTGGGGCGAGGTCAACTTCTCTCACTTCAACTTCCTTCATGCCAATGCTGCGCTGCTCTAGATACTCAATCGGGATTGAGCGTCTGAAGCGATAGTCGAGTGCTGATGCCAAATTTGGGAGTGCGTCGGCTTGTGCATTTTCGGCTCTAGGGAGCTGGTGGAAGGTGAAGACTGTGAAGTAAGTGAGCAATTTTTGTACCTTGTTGTTGTACTGAAGTCCTCGTATCTCTTGCAGCGTACTCCCCGATGGACTGGTTAGTGATCAACTGAGAGTCGGAATGTATGGCAATTTTCTTAACTCCCAGTTCTTTAGTAAGGCTTAGGCCGCAAATCAGTGCCTCGTATTCTGCTTCATTGTTGGAGGCCTTGAATCCGAACTGGACTGCTTGTTCCATCATCGAACCATCGGGGGTTATAAGGACGATGCCTGCTCCTACGCCTCGTTGATTTGACGATCCATCCACAAAGTGCTTCCAAAGTGATGAGGGTTGTCTGAGTGTTTGTTCACGTTGGGGGGGAAGCTCGGTTGGGTGTGAGTCCTTCTCAAGTTCCATGCCCCGAGTTTCTTCTGGTGATGCTGGTGTGAACTCCACAATGAAGTCTGCTAAGGCCTGGCCTTTTATCGCAGTCCTTGGGCGGTAAAGCATGTCATGTTGACTCAGCTCTATTTCCCACTTCATGACTCTTGTTGAGGCGTCAGGTGCATGGAGGAGTGACCGCAGGGGGTATTCCGTCATGACGATCACCCGGTGGGCTTGAAAGTAGGGCCTTAGCTTCTCTGTGGTAACCAGTAGTGCCAGAATTAGCTTCTCCAGCTTTGGATACTGTGTTTCAGCGTCGAGGAGAGCCTTCGATGTGTAGAACACCGGGAGTTGCACTCCATTTTCTTCCCTGATTAGCGCGGAACTTACGGCCACGTCAGAAACTCCCAGGTAGAGGAACGGGTCCTCGTTGTCCTTTGGCTTTGAGAGCAATGGCGGAGATGCTAAGTAGCTTTTGAGATCTTGGAAGGCCTTCTCACACTTCTCATCCCATTTATCCTTGGATGCTCTCTTCATTGCTTGGAAGAAAGGTCGACATCGATCCGTGGCCTTGGACAAAAATCGATTTAGATCAGCTGTGCGACCTGTGAGACTCTGTATCTCCTTCAGACTTGATGGTGACTTCATGTCCTGAATTGCTTGATCTACTTCGGGTTTGCCTCGATTCCTCGCTGGGTGACAAGGTACACTAGGAACTTTCCGGCAGCCACCCCGAAGGTACACTTTAGACGGTTAAGCTTCATCCCATATTTCCTCAGCAACTCGAAAGTTTGTTTCAAGTTTACGATATGGTCTCCACGCTTCTCCCCCTTGATCATGATGTCGTCGACGTAGACCTCCATCGTCTTCCCGATAAGATCCTTGAAGATGCGATTGACAAGTCGTTGATATGTAGCGCCTGCGTTCTTGAGGCTGAAAGGCATGACCTTATAGCAGTAAACTCCTGTTTCGAAGACGAAGGCCGTCTTATCTTTGCCGTCTTCATGCATGAATATCTGGTTGTAGCCGGAGTATGCGTCAAGGAAGCTAAGAAGCTTGTTAGCCGCCGTGGAGTCCACCAGGAGGTCGATCCTCGGTAGGGGATAGCTGTCTTTTGGGCATGCCAGGTTAAGGTCTGTATAGTCGACGCAAACTCTCCATCGCCCTTCCTCCTTCTTTTTCACTAGTACTACGTTGGCTAGCCATTCCGAGTACGGGACTTCCTCAATGGAGCCAGCTTCCAGTAGCTTGTCAATTTCAGCCTGGATGATTGCGACTTTCTCCGGGGAGAAGTTTCGCTTTCTCCGCTTGATTGGCTTGAAGTTTGGGTTGACGTGCAGTCTGTGACAAGCAAATGTAGGGTCTATCCCGGGCATGTCTGACGGCGTCCATGCAAATACGTCCTTGTGCTCGCGTAAGAACAAGGTGAGTTCCTCATTCTCTTCGGGATTTAGGCGTGCCCCGATGCGTGCATACCTCTCAGGAAACTGCGGGTCAAGTCGTATGAGGATGACATCGTCTTCTGGTTGCCATCCTTCAGGCGAAGGAGGTTCTTCATGGATGTCAGGATCTTGACCCGCTGTTGGTTGCTATGCGGAGGTTGAAGGCGTGGGTTTGCCCCCGGTGGCTTCAACTGTCTGGGGGATGAATTCCGCTATCTTGATTTCTTTTAACCCCTCGGTGAGGCACTTGCGCACCATGGCTTGATCTCCTTTTATTTCTCCGGCTTCTCCACCCGAGATGGGGAATCGGATTTTTTGGTACAAGCTCGAGGTGTTGGCTAGTATCTTGTGCGTCCACGGCCTCCCCAGTATGCCATTGTAAGGTGAGTACTAGTCAAGGACGTAGAAACTCTGTTTTGAGACAACGGGCGGGGGGGGGGGGGGGGAGTGGACATCAAGTTGGATCGTGCCGATGGACATGCTTGTCGACCCGTTGAAGCCTCGTAACGGGACCTTTCTCCCCGTCGTGAAAGATTCAAGTCCCAGCTTCCGGACCGCCTCAATGCTGAGGATGTTTGCAGCACTCCCCTCATCCACGTGAATCCTGTTGACCTGCGCATGGGTAATCTGGATTGAGATGACGAGGGCGTCGTCATGAGGCCAATCAAGTCCAACCTTGTCCTGAGCGAAGAAACCAATGATCGGGTCATCGGTTCCTTGTGTTGCAGCGACATGAGTGACTTGGGACACAGCGAGGGCCTCGCGGATTTTCCTCTTCCTTTGCTTCCTAGTTGTTCCCTGCAACTCGGACTCAGCAATGATGGTGTCAACGCGGATCATCTTTTGCGCGGGCTCCTGGGGGCCTTTGTCTCCGAGACGTTCTGTTGCCTTTTTCTTGACGTACTCGGTGCAGTGTCCTTCCTTTAAGAGGTCCCGGAGGTACCTTTCGAAGGTTTGACATGTGCTTATGTCGTGTCCATAACAATTGTGATAGGCGCACCACTTTGACTTGTCGGCCCTTTCCTGATCGCCCTTAACGGGAGCTGGTCTTTTGAACCACGGCTTTTCCTTTATTTGATTGTATATCTGGAGGACGGGTACTGAAAACTGAGTGTTCTGCCTTGTACCGGCAAATGTATTGGATGACGGGTTCCCCTTGCGTTTGTTGGTCTTCCCGACTGAGTTCCCGTGGTGGGCGCCCTCCCTTGGCTGCGCAAACGCCTTCGTGGGATTCCATCCATCTTCCACATGGTTGGTGGCATGCGCGGTGTTTTTCTCGTCTTCCCAGCATGCATGTCGCTCTGCTAGGGACAACATCTTAGTGAGGCTTCGGGCATTACTCATGACGATGTCTCCATAGAGCTGGCTCTCCCGTGGTAGGCCTTGTTTGAACGCCATGGCCGCGACGAGGTCGCTGCATCCCGTGATGCGTGATTTTTCTTCGCAATACCTCTTGATGTATTGCCGCAAGGTTTCTTTGGATTTCTTTCGGACGGTGAAGAGATGGTCGTCCTTGACTTCGACGGTGCGGAGCTGTGAGTACTCCCTCACGAAGGCAAGGGCCAATTCCTCGAAGGAAGCGATCGATCTCCGGGGGAGATGGTTGAACCACGTCGTTGCCTGTCCCTGCAGCGAGGCTTGGAAAACTTTGCACATGAGTGCGTCGTTGTGCCTGTGAGGTACCATGACGCCCCGATAATAATTGATGTGTTTTACCGGATCGGAGGTCCCCTTGTATTGATTGAAGTTGGGAGTTGAAAACCGTTGCGGGAACGGCTCTTCCTCAATGTCCCTCACGAATGGTGAAGATGATGACGTCTGAATTTGGCGCCAAAGGTCATCTTCCAAGTCTCCGTCTCGCTGAACTCCCTGGAGACGTCGATCTAGCATCCTTTGAACGTCCTCAGCGTGCAAAGGCTCTTTGTGACGGGGGTTTCCTCGTCGGGTCAAATTGTGTCGACTCCCTCGAGTTTCAGCTGGCCTGGTTCTCGAGCCTGCTGGCGAGTAAGTCTCGTCCCCTTCGTTGTGATCATCTAAGCGGGTGCGTGACGCACGTGAGACTGCTTGTTGCCGTCGGCCATCGCGTGGGTACTCGATGCGCGAAAGTGCCCCGAGGCGTCCTCCTAGTCGTTCTCGGGCTGATGGCCTTGGTTGATCTCGTCCTCTTGCTCTAGGGGTGCAGCTTTCTTCCCCTGAGTCGCTCAGCGACGTGTCCCGGGACATTGTCTGGCAGCGGACATGTTCCTTGCCAACGCGTTTCGGGATGTCCCTTGACGTCTTGCGAGGTTCAACGCCCTTTTCAGAGGTTCTGGAAGTCCCGATGTCCCCCAACAGCTGCTGTAAGAGCTCCGATTGGGCTCGAACTTGGTTGCTCAGCTGCTCGACCTGATGTGTCAGTCCGAGTCGCGGAGGTGACCCCCTAAGTGCTTGCTCGTGACGAGTAGCACGTCGGGGCGCACGTCGCGCGCCTTCAGACGTATGTGAAGAGCCCTGTCCCCCTGGTTCCTAGGTGTTGGCCAGCGGGTTGCGCAGGGCGTCCAAGCGCCTCTTTAGGTCCAAGTCGGCATGGAGCTGATTTGGGACTCTCAGAGATGCTTCTCCTGCCAGCAGACCGTCCGTTTGTTTAAAAATTGTTGCGCTTGTCCCCGTTGCAGGAGAGGGGTTCACGGTAGCGGCGGCCATGGGAAACGTTCCAAAACTGAACATGGGTGTCCAATCAGGCCTTCCGAACGGCAGGTGAATTGACGAGTGGCGCGGGCCGTACAGGAGACGGGAAAGTGATTCCTCTGGAATCGTTGGGAGAGGTTCACTCTCGGCAACGATCGCAGCAGCAGATGAGGCAGCCTCGGAGGCTCGTGTGGTTCGGCGTGTTCTGGCCATGTGAAGAATGGTAAGTGTCGAAAGTGTGATGGTTGAGTTTTTTTTCGAGGAAAAACTATAGAGCACGCTTTGAGTATTTCTCAAATCGGCTCTCAATGAAAGCACCAGTTGTTGATGCAGAAATCGTCCGGCTCTGTGAAACTCCTTCTTGATCCCTACACACAATAACGAAGATCAAACGGGGTTAAGGTTGAATCCCGGGGGGGGGGGGGGGGGGGGGGTGGTTCAACCGAAAACGCTCCGATGCTTAAGTCAGTTTTCTGTGAGAGAATAATCTGACAGAGTGTTTGTAGAAGTTTTTGACTACCTTTAGAAGTGAAATGAGGTGTTCTATTTATAGTGAAGCCTTGAGGGTCACCGGAGCGTCTGATTGGCTGAAGGGGAAATTGTTAAATAAGTGATTGTACCGAGTGTAATCACTTATTTATTAATGGATAAATAATTCACTGGGAATTTATTTATTATCGACATTGATCTGATTAATTAATATATTTAGCTAGTAAATATATTAAATTAATGCGGAGACCGTTACATGTCAATGTCAATTTTACTGAGGGTAATATCGACATTATGAGAATTGCTGGCCACGTGGCGGCTCCTGAATATTCCGGTAATTTATGGCTCCACAGTACTAATGGTAGATGATTGACAGAGACAGTGGGTAGTGGGTGGGAAGGAGAACATAAAAAAAAAAAAAAACAAAAAAAGGAATTTGTAGTAGGTTACAAATTCATTGATGTCACCTAAACCCAAAAAACGAATTTGTAGTAGATTGCAAATTGTAAACAGAGATGGTTGGTGGGAGAAATGCAGAGATGGTACCAATTTGCAGTAACTTTGTTAGACCAAATTGTAAACAAAAATTTGCAGTAACTTTGTTAGACCAATTTCCAACCCAGAGGTTACTTCTTACTATTTTCTCCGTACTTGAACAAGAGAGCATCACATTTTTTATGGTAAAGATCAAAGGTGTGTTAGCGACTTTCTATAGGCCAAGTAATTTTTTCGTAGAAAATTCTCGTCTTAGCACAAAACCAAATAATATTTCTAAAGAAAAACAAATATCTGAAAATTATAACATAATTCAACAAAAACAGTAATTCATTCCATGCGGCTTTTGAAAATCTGATGAATTTTTTGTTTGGGGGATTAATTTTCATTGAACTAATGAATTAATAAATCGACATCCTCTTGCTAATTGTTTTCTTTTATCTGTTGGTGACAATTTTATTGTAGCCCTGCTTTCAGACAGCTTGATTGAATACCCACGATTATTTTGACAATTTTAAAACAATTAAAAGTTTTAATTAAGTACCCCAAAACTATTTAAAAATCTTTTAAAACATTTAATGTTCGTAGTGGAATATGTCTTAATTGGATAACCCCGTAAATAGAAGTCGGAGCGAACCTTGGATATGAAATGCCTAAATTGCCCCTTTGAAACGCAGCGTTTGGTTGTACACATGTCTTCTTCACTCTTTACGCAAGGTTTCTTCTATGGTTTCATTTGGGATTGGGCTCTGCGCTTTGCGAGAGATGGAAGGAATTGTGGAGGGGGACGGATTGGCTGCGAGCAGGTACACGCTGAGACCAGGGAGGCTGAACAACGAGGACATACTGTTTTGTATAGATGTTGATCCAGAGTCAATGGTGGAGATGAAAGCAGGGCCAAATGGCCGATCCTTAACCCGCTTGGACTCAATCAAGCAAGCCATACTTCTCTTCATCAACACCAAGCTCACAATCAACCCCGAGCACCGATTTGCCTTTGCCACACTGGGAAAGTCAGCGTCTTGGGTAGATCTCTTTGTTTTTCTCCCTTTTTGCTTGGTTTCTGTTTGGTTTCTGAGAAAATGTCCGATCAAGGGCCTTGGAATTTCTGTGTATTCTGGGTTTTTGAGTAACTGAACTCCTTAAAGCCATGTATATCTTCGTTTTGAACTTTATGGGTAGGTACAGTCTTTCATTTATATTTTCATTCATCATCTGTTTGGCAGATGTTGAAATGGGGGAAATGGAAAATTCATTTGCTGGATGAATGAAGGAATTTTAGTTTATGTAATTTTCTTTCTTTGAAGTAGCGCATTGTACATAATCCAAAGCGTAAAAATCTGTTTTTAATGATAAGCATTTTGGTCATTTCTACTAACTGATGAATCAATTCCTTTAATATTAACAAGATTAGGGACCTTGGCTGTGATAAAAATGAATACAGCAGCGCTCTAGGCTATTTGATATGTATAGCTTCGGGGGCTACTTTTTTCTGCAGTTTACTTTTGTTTGTTCCTTGACTTATTCTATGAAATGCAGCACCGAGAATCATTCACTTATCTTGTTATAATGTTGGGCTTTTGATGCGACAATGCAAAAACTTATGCTGTATATGAAACCTTTGCTTTTTTTTTCTTTTCTTTTCCAAATCACTAGATTTATCCTCTGTGTCTGTCGGTTTGATTTAAATTTGGCAATTGATTTAGAACATATATGTTTTGAAGCTTCGAAAAGAGTTTAGCAGTGAAGTCGAGTCTGCTATTGCTGCATTTCGGGGGCTCTCAGCTGCTTCATCTCCTGGTAATGCAGATCTTACCACTCTATTTCGAGTAGCAGTTCATGAAGCAAAGAAATCCCGTGCTCAAAACAGAATTTTAAGGGTGGTAAGTAGTGGTTTTGGCTTCACTTTTACCTTCTATTACATTTGTTCTTCGACACCTATATATTGATTCTAATTTATAACCTATAACTAGAATGATTCCTTGCCCCTTAGACGACATTGAATTTTCTTTGGTGATTGCTAAAGCCATGACTTGCTTTCCCTTAGATTCTTATATACTGTAGATCATCTGTAAGACCACACCATCAGTGGCCTGTGAACCAGAAACTCTTCACTATGGATGTCGTGTACCTTCATGACAAGCCTGGACCTGACAACTGCCCCCAGGAAGTTTATGATTCACTTGTAGATGCCCTTGAACATGTTACAGAATATGAGGGCTACATCTTGGAGAGCGGTCAGGGATTAACACGAACCCTCTTCCGTCACATGTGTGTGCTCCTATCGCACCCTCAGCAGCGCTGCCCACAAGAGCATCTGGACATACCCAAGTCTCTCGCAAAAAAGTTGCCAGCAGGAGAACCAGTGACTGGTGAAGAGAGTGTAGCAACTGTATCCAGCAGATCCGGACATTAGAAATCAATTTTACTGAAGTCGTGTTGCTTCTGATCTACGAGTCTATATGTATGTAGTTTTTCCGATTTTAATCTAGATCTGTAATCAAGTGACTTTTGAAGCCGGTTTGATCTAATCCATCTTTTCCGTACAATTGTATTGTGAGTTATGGAGCTGGTTTGATTTTGTTTCCCTCGAATTGACGGATCAAGTCGATAGAAGGGATACCACTACCCGGTCGCTAAATGACCTAGTTGGAATGATAAGTCTTGGATGCGTCCCTTAGAGTGACTTCTAGCCCCATGAATCGTACAACTAAACGAGTAATCTCTTAATGTTTTAGATTCTTTCACTCCCTATTTAGGCTTTGAACTTTTATTTTTTATATTTTTGAATTTTTTGGAATGAGATGAATGTAAGTGCACTAATGAATTTCAAGATTAAAATTAACTATGTTTAAAGAAATTAAATCGGAATGTAAATGCAATAAGCTAGAATTTAAAAATAAACGTGATAATTAAGGGCAAGGGTGTTTAGGCTTTGTACTTTACTTTTTATATTTTTGGATTTTTTGGGATGAGACGAATGTAAGTACAATAATGAATTTGAAGATGAAAATTAACTATTGATAGAGATTTTATCAAGCACAAAAGATGTATTAGGCAAGACCTTTACGTGTAATAAACTTTGCAAACGCACAAGACGTATAGGTAGTATAGATGCAAACAAAGGTCGATCTCACGAAGACTTGCTCAACAGTATCCAATTTGTTTTAACTCAATTGACTTAAGTGGAGTAATTAAAATGCAATGGGGGGTTTGTCGCGTTGAATGAATGTAAGTAAATTAACTAAAATTAACTAACTAAGTCGAGCTAGGGTTTCTATCCACCTTTACCAATTATAGTTCCGTTAGATTTTCTTGATTAGATTACTATGCATGTATCTGAATTAAGTGCCCGTGCAGGGGTCCGGCTAAGGTTCACCCCACACATATTATCTTCTCTTAGATTGCATATTTAAGCGTGATGTGCCCGCCCTTAAACTACTATTACCGATCGTGCGTGATAATACATGAAACATAAAGAAGATTTAATGACACTACACTATCCCTACAAAAGTGATGTGCAGACCTAGGAAGTCATTAGTTTAGATTACAAATAAGATTCCCCCTCTTAAACGTGATGCCATAAATTGCAGGGTGAACACAAACATCGAGGTGATCTGTCAAGCAATTACATCGACAATTATACACAAATAAGGTAGCTAAGCCTAAAAGCATAAATTGAGTTCTTGAAGCGCAGTAATCCAACAAATCCAGACATTCACAACAATCATAATCAAGAGCCAGAAATCTAAGTAAGAACTAACATGGCTAGGGCTTTAAGTACCCCTAGCCTTAATTACACTACTAAAACACTATTGAATAAAATAAGGACATAATTAAAAAGTGCACAAATATAAATAAAGTAAGAAATAATAAAAGGACAATGAATAAAAGAGATGAAGGAAAACTCCCTCAAGGTAGACATGCTGAATTTGAAGATGCTTGAATTATAAAGAGTGCTTGAATTAAATTACAAAACTCTAAACTAAGAACATGGATTGAAGTACGAATTTTGACAGAGTTTCAGGGACCTTCAAGAGGTAAATTCGGCCCCATACAATAAACCCTAATGCCCATATTTATAAGAGAATAAGTAATCCTCTTAAAAGTAGGAGTTTTAAATTCAATTCTATAAGAAAAAGGCTTCCTAATTAATTAAGAAATCTAATAAAAACTTTCCTACACGTAAAAGAATTAAAATAAGAATACAAAAGGAAATATGACTAAAATCCCTATACAATATGGAGAATAAATGTGGAAGGAACTTGAAATTAACCTAAAAAAAGAAAATCCAGAATTAAAGCTGCAGAGCCTTCCTATGCAATCTTCTTTCCTTCATAACTTCTTCGTTTCAACTCCGATTTAGGTGATTCTTTGGCTCAAATTCTCATAATTCCAAACTCTATTTGATCTACACATTTCTCACAAAATATATTATTTTCTCCAATTGCATAGAACGAAATATTAACAAAACAAACGTAAAAGTGTATGAAATCATGGATAAAACATGCACAAATTATGACCTATCAACTATGTTTAAAGAAATTAAACCGGAATGTAAATACAATAAGCTAGAATTTAAAATAAATGCGATAATTAAACTTAAAGAGAAAAACAATAAATTTAGACTAATAAAGCGAATAATGAGATTAAAATAAAGCGATTTAAATAAATGAAACTTAGATAAACTCGAATTAACACTAAAAGTTATAATAATTTTGAATGTTAAATAAAAGTGTTTTGAAAAATAAACTTATTTTAAGAATTGAAGGACTTGGCTACACTGAGCTTGACTGTAAAAATATAGTCTAAGAATTGAATGGTATAAGATAAAGAATAAGTTTGTGCGTTGATGCAGATGTCTTATTCTCTTCTTCACCTTGACTATTTATACGGTTCAACAAACCCACGAATTGGCCATGCTTGACCTTCACTCTTCTAACTTAAAAACCTTCTGTATTGAGCCACCTAAATCCTTCCTTGTCCAGCCATCTGAATCCTTCATTTTTGAGTCACTTAAATCCTTCAAGGCCTGATTGATAATCTAATTGAACAAATCTGACCTTATTGTGCCAGCTTGAATAAAGGTTGGATTGACACAAAATGATTTAATTGAGATTCAATCAAAGCCTTTTCTCATCCTCAAATTATAAGTTTACATTATTTTTAATCGGTGTATTTCCTATTTCGACCACTTAACAATAAAAGTCGAGTGTGGGTTGATAAGCACCGACCGGTATTTAATCCCTTAGGCTTAAGTTGTCAGGACCCGAATCATCTAGCACGATATTGTCCGCTTTGAGCCTCCTTGCCCTTGCCCTCATGCTTTTGTTTTCGGGAGCTCACAGTGCAACTTCCCAGAGGGTCACCCATCATGGAATTGCACCAGTCTCAACTCGCTAAACTTTGGGGTTCCAATCCCCCCCAAAGCCACTTGAGCTCCCAAAAGGCCTCGTGCTAGATAGGTGTGTGTCGACACCTTTCAGGCACACCACCATTCCATTCCTAGACCATTCCCCCCTCGCAGGAATGTGGGATCATTCACCGTTCCCTACAGGACATGGATCTTACATAAGCTGAGTTGAAAGTTGGACTTAATAAAATAGAAATCCAACATGAAGTTGATTGGGTGTCATTATGCCATTAGTGGCCACTATTTTTATTTCTTGGTCTAAATACCATTTAAATAAGCCATATGCTTTGCCTTGACTTCAAAAGTAGCTCTAGGGTGGCGTAGCTAATTGGATATCTAGCCAACCCCACCTGGCCCAAAATCCATGGCCTTTTCTTGATATGTTTTGGCCAGCAAGGCTGACCCAAATTGAAGCTTCAAAGCTTCTTTCTTCTTCTTGGATTGATTCAGTCTGATCACTTAGACTGATCATGGAGTATTCCTAGTTTTTCCCCCTTATTTTCACCTTTTTCCCCTATTCATGGAATCTTACCTTTTGTTAGCCACCTAGTCTAAAAAGAAAAGAAATCTTTTAAACAAATAAATCACTCTTCACTCACTTGAAAAAGCTTATTGAGCCGCACCCTACAAGGAAAGATTTTCCATCCTCCCAATTTCAATCCAACTGCACCCAATAATACTCTTCCTAGTTGTCTTCTTGGCTACACTTGGCCTCAATTTATAGCCCAAATCCACCCACATTGACTTCCAATTTTCAGCCACCCTTGGCTTTAATTTTCTTTTAAAAGCCGCCTATCTTGGGTCCAATTTTCAGCCACCTTTGGCTTTGAATTTCAGCTACCCTTGACTTTAATTTTTAGCCACCCTTGGCTTTAATTTTAAGCAGAAAGCCACCCATCTTGGGTCTCAATTTCCAGCCAACCTTGACCTCATCTTGAACCCAATTTCTAGCTAACCTAGAGAATAAAACACTTCATCCTCCATTTAACTAAAATATTAATGTCACTCTTCACTTTTCATTCATGTCAACTACCATATATCATACATGAGAGGGGGAGCAAGAAAAATGATAGGTACGTGAGCTCCATTTTCCAACCAAGACCAAGAGAAATAGGTCATCAACCAATATTTTTCCAACCTTGCTCTAAGGCCATTCTTGGCCAATATACTATAATCTAGTTCATGATGGAATTTAAGTCTAATGTGACATTCCCTATCACTTTTATTGGTCTTATTTAGGTTGAGATTTACGATCAGGCTTAAATATTGCCCCCTTTGATTCTCTAACTTGAAGGTTAATTAGCAAAAAAGAGAATTGATATCTTAATGGCAATCTGGAGGTCTACCACTCTTGTTATCTTTGGCCGACAATGCTCTATTGCATTTTTTTAAATTGAGCTCGGCTGAACAATCACTTTGCCACTTTTTGTAGCGGTCGATTGAACTTATGTATTTTGTGGTTAGACATTTCTTACCACCATCTTTAGTAGACTTGTTAACTTTGGCCATTCGTTGGCTTACCTTGTAATTAGGAAATAATTCTTGGTCATTGAATTGGCTCACACAAGAAATTACATCCATTACATAATAAATTTTTGTTTTGTAATATACCATGACCAATGCATATTTAAATTGGGTTCAAACCAATATTTAGTCACTCGCCGCCATCTCCCAAGACGTGGGATAATATTTTCTAAAATACCAACCATCTATTGGGAGATCATGAATTGAACCACTTAAAATAACACAACCTATAGTCCCCTTTTCCTAACACTTGGTGAACTAGAAACAGTCCTTCCCAACTTGGATACCACTTACCAAACCTATAATCTTTCTTTCCCACTAGTAGTATTGCTTTCCAAACCAAGCCTCCTGCACCGAAACTTTTAGCCTTGGTCAACTTATTGTAGGTGACACGGCCCATCCCAATCCCCCCGGGATTTCTGTGGGATGTGCCATGCTCCCGTCTGACACGAAGTGTCAGACAAGGGATAACCCTAAGCCATAGCCCCCTCGGGCTTCCAGAGTGCGCAAGGATCGATGGAGGAGGCATGCAATGTCCCAGTCTCTGCTGCAGTTGCATCCGTAATCAACCTGAAGGGCATTAAAAACCAAAAGCTGTGAGTGGACGAAAATAAACAAGTTCGAAAAATACATTTTATAAGACATTTATGCCCCTCAGTAAAAACATATGCATGCATCAAAAACCAATAATCAAATATTTATTTGAAATAACCCTTAGGGCCTTAGCCCAGAAACCGCAAACATAGTTTCAAACCAAAAATCAATCCAAAAGTTATTTCATAAATCCAGTGGCACATGTTTATTACTTTACCATCTATGGCATCCCAGATGCCTAGCGTTCCAGACGCTTGACGTCCCAGACATCATATTTCCATCTCCGGCATCCCAGATACCTAGCGTCCCAGACGCTTGACGTCCCAGACGTCATATTTCCATCTCCGGCATCCCAGATGCCTAGAGTCCCAGACGCTTGACGTCCCAAACGTCATATCTCCATCGTCATATCTCACGGTATTAAGCGACGCGTGCTGCCCGGGGTTTCACTGGGCCCATATCTCTGACATCCCAGATGTCTGACGTCCCTGACGTCTAATCATAGCAATCCTGCTCCTGAGTCACTATATGGTCCGACCGCTCCGTACAATGACCCCTCGTAGGCAATGCACCGTGACTTTCCGAGTATCCCCGACACCTGGAGGAGACCAATATATATCCTCGTATCGAGATGGTTTTATGGAACACATTTTATTATTCATTTCCAAAATATCACAAGGGCCCTGCCCCGAATTTCCATAAAACCGTCATAAGTCCAAATAGTTGATTATTAAATCCGAAATCATTTATTCAATTCCATTTTAGGGTCCCCGACCCGAAATCACATATATAAATCAACTGGGCCCCTGGCCCGATTTCATAAGTCAACTGGGCCCCTAGCCCGATTTCTTAAATCAACTTGGCCCCTGGCCCGAATTTACTTTATCAAATCCGTAACTGTTTCATAAAATCATATCTGAACCACAATTATGGAAATCAGTGCAACTCCGGAAAATCTCGATTTACGTTCAAATCCGTAAATCGCCTCGAAATGCGTGACATCACATAAATTCACCGATATCCAAATCAGAGCATATAAAAACAATTATAACAATCATGAAACAGTTATGCATGCATAGAATTTATCAAAACCAATGTCCACTCACAGACCGTTTAATCGAGCGCCTCGATACGTGTCCCACTGTCCTTCCCAGGGCCTCGTTACTAACACCGGGACTCCCGAACCTATTTGTATCACATTAGAGGGTTACTAACCTCCTCATTAACATCCTATTCATGTCCCGTAATTTTCCCAAATTTTTAAGTATTTTTAAACCCGACTTAAAACCTTCGGACATCCCGAACAATATCCGTAGGGATCCGATTGACACGAAACCAACGCTAAAATGTTTGTTATAACGTATAGGATAAAATTCGTGTTGACTGTACCTCGGGATTCGTGCCCACGCGCCGTCAAGCGCCGCCGTGAGTGGCTGCGCGTGAAACCCACGCGCCAGTTACAGTAACGGTGAACAGTCGTCTTCCTCGCCCGTTTCCTCTGCAAATGGGTCCTGCAACCCGCGTGACAACCCGGTTCAATTCCTATCAATTCAGCCTCAATTACTTCAATTGAACATTCATTTAGCTTCGTTTCAAGTCTAATTAGAGTTCTGTATCGTTAATTCCTCTAATACTTACCTCAAATTAAACAACTCGAAGATGAACATCGAAGAACATCAGGCATTGTTCATCTTTCAAAAACCATCAACCTCAACCGATTTCCTTCAATTGATCCTCCCAGAAGCTTTAATGGACCAAGAGAAATAGTTTACCCACTTCAATTTCGTCGTTTGATCACTCAAACATCACGACTCAACCTCGAACTCTGCTTACTGTTACCAGGCCCGTTCAGAGTCAATTGGGCCTCGATTTCCTTCGTTCTTGATCTGGATCGACTCTTGAAGGCTCCAGGAAGCTAACCCTCAACTCCAATTCTATCAATTGGCCACCCAGATTGAAATTCGAAAATGAAGCATGAATTTTGAGTTTTCGAGTCTGGGCATTGTTTACTGGCAATTCACTCTCATTCTCAGCTCTCTCACTCTCAAACTGTCCCAGAGACAGATTCAAACTCAACTTAATCCGACCAGTGCTCTGCACATTGCGAATTGAAATTCCCATGCTCTGTTTTGCCTTCCACGATCAAACGCACCAGCCATCGTTTAATGGCCATTCTCACCGTCCCATACAGCCTTGCATCCCACTATGTAATTAAACAATCCAATCAACCCATAAACAATAGTTTCGGCCATCAATTTGCCCCATAAAAAAACCACCCGTGCACTGGCCATGTTCCCCCAACACAGCCGCTACAGTAACATTCAAGCAGTCCCTGTGAAATTATAATTATGCCCCTGTGTAGAAAATTACCAAAATGCCCCTCACGCTTCTAGGCACGTAACTCGGTCATTCGGACTCTAATTGATGCGTACCGCCTATCCACGGACTCAGGGCATTGAGACCTTCCTAACGGTCCTTGGCCCTCGGCCATCGGACCTCCCGATAAAAAAGTCAACATTTTCCCTTATTCCGTCCAAATTACGAAAACGCCCATGGACTTCCGAACGCCATAACTTTCACCACGAACGTCGGAATCGAACGTGCCACCTGTCTATCAACTCGTGTCGTCCCAAACTATGTCACGGTCATTGGTCAAAGTCCATTTGACCGTCCAAATAAAAAGTCAACATTTTGCCCACGACTAGTGGAAAAACGGTCATTTTGCACCGTTCGTCCGAGTTCGCCCAACTAATCACCGATTAACCCTGCTAATCATGATTAGTCCGTAATCTAATCTCGAATTCTGGGACGGGTCGTTACAATAGGTCCTGGCCACCGTTTCTTTTTACCCTTCAACTTATCCAAGGTATTTAGCCTTGCTTCATCCAATTCATCTAACTCTTGAAACATGGCATGCTTGTACTCATCCTCTGACAGGACCCTCCTCGTAATCCCCTTCGATTAGCATGGGAGGACCTACTCACGTCTGACACGTCATGCAAAACCCCAACACTCTGGAGATCCTATCCCTTGTCTGACACGTAATTATCGAGGGTACTTTAGGGTTTTTGGATGACTTGTTAGACGGGAGAAGGTCCTTCCATGCTAATCGAGGGAGAGTACAAGAAGGGTCCTATCATACAACATCTAGGTGCAAATCGTGCATCTCAAGGATACAACGTTCGAGTGGCCGTCCAGGGATACAAAATCCGAATGGCCGCCTAGGGATACAGCATCAAGGCTTAATCCAGCAATCCGATCATACCACATGTATCCAGAATCCAATAACCCTATTCCGCATAAACTCCATTTCCATAATCTAAACCAGATTCAAATACCCAATCAACAGTATCACAATCACATAAACAAGTTATAACAAGTACAAACCATTTTCCAAAACTCAGTAAAGATCCAGAGTATAATAAACCCACTTTCCTCGCAAAACGCGTTATTTAGATATTTCGTAAATATTCGTAAAATTCCCAAAATCCACATGAATAGTACGTAAATAACCATCAAGAAATTCTCATTATAAATCATATAAAAACCATATAAAAATGCATGCAAAGAGTTAGGAAAACAAAAGTCCACTCACCTACCACTACTCCCTCAAAACACTAGCCATAAGCTAATCCAAAGCCTCCGGGACATTTCGGCCTGTCCAAATCACACCCAAGGGTCAATATCAATCTATACAAGTCCATATAATAAACCCCCAAAAACCCCATAACAGAATTCTCATCCCGAACACGCTTCCCTACGAGAAAAACCTCCAAAACACCATCTAAATGACCTCTGATCGACTTCGAACAAGACTAGTTTGACCTCGAAATTTGTATTGACGCACCCACACGCACTGGTCAAAGATTGGCCAACGCTAACGTCATCGTGGATGTCACTTGCTGACGTCAGCCTGACAACCTGACATCTGACAACCTGCCACATGGCACATGGCACCACCTGACAGGTGCCACGTGTCACCCTCTAACATGTGCCATGTGTCATATGCTGACGTCACAACTGGCGTTATCCTACCACGTCACATGCGACGTAGGCTCTGACAATCCCTGACAGGTCGCCATGTGGCACAACCTGATTTTCCATGTGGCCTGATAGTGATGATGTGAATTTCCATGTCATCATCATCAACCTCCAGCTGGGTTGACCCTGTTTACTATAACGGGTCGTTCGACTCGAATCGTGACCTGGTCCAAACGTCCCTATTTTACGTCCAAATTCCGCCATTTCTTCACCGTTCTAATCATAGCCTACCCAGACAATGATCTATGGGCTGAAAATAGAAAGATTATACCTGAAAATCCACCTGGCCAAGCTCGAACCTTCATGGAAAAAGCTCCAACACCCAATCTAGCTCATCCTACTGTCCAAAGCTTTCCGTTTTGGTCCCTACAGCCTCGCACAAAGTCGAGGAACAAAACTATGGCCGTAGAACACCTTCACAACCAACCAAAACCCAAACCAGAAAACAAACATACACGCCTTACCTGTTTTTCGGGTTACCGGCCAGCCATCATTGCTCCAGCGCGTCCAACGTCTCACTCAGTCTCTCTCTCGGCACAACATCAAATTTCTCACCAAAACACCTAAATTGGGTAAGGAACATAAATGGTGAAGATAAGGATAAGGAAGGCCCTAGAAATGCCCCATCCCTGTCCAATGATAGTTGTTGAAGGGTTGCATCCGTGGGTGTGCCATGTATAAGGATAGGTGCTAGAATTTCAGGGACCTCAAGGATAGATGCTAGAATTTTAGGGACCTCAAGGATAGGTGCTGGGATTTCAGGGACCTCGGTCAAAACTTGGTGCAATGCTTGCGGGTTTGGTAATGCTTCATGAACATCAAGAGCTTGACCCAAGGTGCATTCATTGGTGTTGTCCGTGGGTGGCAAGGGGACGTACACGTCATTATCCTTATCATCTCAATTGGGTTCCCAAAGAAATTTCAGTCGAAGGTGCTCTAGTTCCTTGTCCTCTAAGAGGGCTTCCCGTAGTGTTCATTGAGGTTGGGCCTTGGTTAGTGCATCCCAGAGTGTTTTTTGAGTTCGGGCAGGCCTAAGATCCTAAGGAGGAGGAGTCCAAGTGTGGGGTGTTGGTTCACTCCATCTGTGGTGGTATGGCTCCATATAGGGCTGATTGTAAGGCTCAGACATGTACGTGCGATCTTGGGAGTATGCCCATCCCATTTGTTGACTTGGAACGAAGGAACGTTTACATAGGGCTCGTAGCCCATCCTTGGTGAGAATAATAGTTATTTCACGGCTCCATGTCCCTGAACATGTAATAAAAAAACTAAAAGGTTATATACAAAAAAAAAACCCCCTAAGTTAAAGGAATCAAATAAAATGGACACCGTTGAGGAACAAGTACTCGGCAACGACAACAAAAACTTGATAGAGATTTTACCAAGCACAATAGATGTACTAGGAAAAACCTCTACGTGTAATAACTTTGCAAGCGCATAAGACGTGTAGATAGTATAGATGCAAGCAAAAGTCGATCCCACAGAGACTTGCTATACAATATCCAATCTGATTTGGTTCAAATGACTTTAGTGGAGTAATTAAAATTCAATGGGTTGTTTTTTTCCATTTTATGAATGAAGTAAATTAACTAATAATAACTAACTAAGTCGAGCTAGGGTTTCTATCCACCTTTACCAATTATACTTCCGTTAGATTTCCTTGATTAGATTACTCTGCATGTATCTGAATTAAGTGCCTGTGCTGGGGTCCGACTAAGGCTCACCCTACATATGTTGACTTTTGATCCGACAAGTCAATTGCTTGTGGACCGAGGTCCATTATGTAAATCGAGGGATTATGGGTATGTAGGCAGGTGACACGTTGAATTTAGACGTCCTACGAGAAAGTTATAGGTCTATAACGATTTTTTGAACTATTACAGTTGCACGTTTTACTAAAAGGTCGACTTTGGTTTATTTGTAGTGGCACCAAAATATCTCATCTAGACCAATGGATGAGTGACAAGGGTCACTTATCTCATTGGCCCACTCTCCCATCTTTATGCATCTATATCTCTTTCTCCCATTTCAAAATACCCAGAACCCCACCCTACCTCATTTTCATCTTCTTATTCATATGTTGTTGGCTGAGAGAGATAGAGAGTGAGAGTTAGGCAGAGAGGAGGTGAAAGGCGGACGAGGACGGCGGAGCTGCGGTGGTTAGCTGGAAAACCTAGGGAAACCCGTGAACAATTTAGGGTGGATTTCTGGGTCTTCAATTTTGGAAACTTTTACACTGTTCTAAGCCCTTATTCTTGTTCTTTGAGGTGAGAGGAGTCTGTAGAGACAAAAATGGAAGGTTTTGGACACTAGCAGTGGCCAGGAGAAGGACTGAAAGATTGGCCGAAACTTTGGAAGCTCATATCGTGCAAACGAGGTACTTTCTCTCAATTATGGGTTCAGATTTGGATTCCTTGGCTTGATTAGGGAGTGTTTACATCTAGGCTTGTATAGATTGTTTGTGACTACTGAGAGTGACTTTGACACTCAAGTGGTTCCAGAAGCTACAAATTGGCATATGACGCGGGTTTTGAGCGTAGTGTGGACTGTGTATTAGTAGACTTTCACTTATAAAATGATGCATGCATAAATGATTTAATGATCTTACGAGCATGGTTTGAAATGTGAAGTTTGCATATTATTTTGAATGTTGAATTGTGTAAAGGTTTATATAATGATTTGATCATAGTTGGTGAAAAGAATGCTAGACACTTTGTTTATGATATTTGTGGAAACCATGTTTTAGGCTCACACCCTACGTGAAATGCATGATTTGATTTGAAAGCAAAATGTTTGTCAAAATGGGTTTATGAGATTTGATAATTGTTTTCACTATGACCATTCTTCGTGATAATTGATATGACTCTGGTAGGAATGTGTTTTTCCGGAGAAGGCCTTCGGTTGTGAATGGGTTTCCCTGAAGAGGACCCTATGAAATGTTGCTCGCCTCCGGGATGTGATGTGTTTCCCCGGAGAGGTCACGATGCACTGCCTGTTGTCGAGCAGCCATGGGAGGCTCGACTTAGGAGTGTTTATGATGTATGAGATCCGTCGTTGATATGTTCACGACGATATGCTTAGACGTGGGTTGTGTCAGGATCTGACCCTCCTTGGTCCGGACCCGACTCTAGCACGATATTGTCCACTTTGTGCCTCCCTGCTCTTGCTCTTGCCCTCACGATTTTGTGTTTGGGAGCTCACGGTGCAACTTCCCAGGGGGTCACCCATCATGGAATTTCACCAGCCTCAACTCGCTTAACTTTGGGGTTCCAATCCCTCCCAAAGCCACTTGAGAAGGCCTCGTGCTAGATAGGTATGTGCCTACACCTTTAAGGCACACCATCATTCCCTTCCCAGACCATTCCCCCCTCATGGGAATGTGGGATCATTCACCGTTCACTCCAGGACACGGGCTAAGCCCAAATCCACATACAAACTGGGCCTCCAGCCCGAATCGTAAACAAACTGGGCCTCGTGCCTGATTTTGTAAACCAAATGGGCCTCGTGCCCGATATCGTAAACCAAATGGGCCTTGTGCCCGATACGTAAGTCAACTGGGCTCCAAGCCCGATTCGTAAACTAGCTGGTCCTTGAGGCCAATATGTAAATCAACTGGGCCTTCGGCCCGATGCTTCGTTAAATCAAATGGACTTCAAGTCCGAGAGTTCAAAAATCAAAGGGGTCTCGTGCCCGATTCCATATTTCCAAATCCGTAATCGATTCAAGAACCAATTGGGCCTCTGCCTCGAGAACATAACTAAATGGACTTCGAGTCCGAGGGTTTCCAAACAAATGGGTCTCAAACCCGAGTTTACCTTTTCAAAACCAAAACCATTTCATGAAATCATTTCCAAAACTACAAACACGGAAAATCTGTGCAAAACCGTAAACCTCAATGCGTGAAACCATGTAAATCACAATCATCCAAATCATCATCATAGAATAATATCTATAAACCATATAAAACATTTATGCATGCATCACAGTTTAGAAATCAAGGTCCACTCACATACCATCCTAAGCTGCCGCCTCGGTTTGAGTGTCGTAAGCTTCCCGGGCTAATCGCCGTCAGCGGGACTCCCAAACCTGTCCAAATCAATCTAGAGGGTTACTAACTACCTTATTAACCTCTCATTGAAGCCCCGTAATTTTCTCGAATTTTTAACTATTTTAAAATTCGATCCTAAACCTTCGGATGTCCCGAACAATATCGAGCCGGTGTACGATCGACACGAAACCAGTCCCAAAATGTTCGTTACATCGTATAGATTAATTCACATGTTGAAGTCATCCCCAAAAGATGTTTCACGCGCCCCAATGCACGACCCAAAGGGACTGCGCGTGAACCCACGCGCCTAACACTATTCACTATCTCCTACCTCCAGCCGACTAGGTTCACTGGTCTGAACCGGACTGGACCAGTCCAGGGCTCCCTTTCACTCATTTTCATTACATTTCTGTCCATTTTCATTCCAATAGGTTCCTAACATCAAACCCTATCGATTTAGCTATTCAAAACATGAAAAATGAGTCGAGATAATACCTCAATGATTAAAGACCGAACCAGCCACCTGTAAGTGTTTTCTGCTGTCGACTCCGGCCGTCCCAGCCCTCGAAACCAATCCATACCTTCCCCTAAGATCACTGGAAACCGAACCCAACCTTTAAAAACACTCAACAACCTGTCTAACAGAAAGCCCAATTTCAAACCTGTTACCACTCACCTACGGGCTTCATGCCACCGTGGTCTAACGCCGAAACCGTTAGCACCGTCATGCTCGCTTTATCTCCCTCTCAAAGTTTCATTCACGGGCCACCTATGTCAAACAAATTTTAGGGGAGGTGGTGGTGATATGTGTGTTCGGTTTTGAAAGAAAATAAAAAGAAATGAAAAATGGTAGTCGCGGGGAGAGAGAAATTAAGTTAGATGATGATGATGATGAGAAGATAGAGAGAGGAAATGGACGGTAGAGATGAGGGATTAAATGGGATGGATGGTTAGGATGTGAAATGGGTGGGTTATATGTATAAAATAACAAAAGTGGATCAATCACACTTGTGGAGATCCACATTTTGGGGTTAAGGCCCAATGGGATGAGTGACACTTGTCACTCATCCATTGGGCAGGAATTAAATATCTGGACCCACCAGGATACAAAAGTAATCCGTCTCGTAATTCGTGTAATAGTTCAATCAAACATCCCATGACCATAACTTTCCCGTTTAACGTCCGATTTCGGCGTGCTGCCTGTCTACGGATTCGTATTGACCCGATCTATGTAATTGTCCTCGGCCCTCGACCATCGGATCTCCGACTAGGGGCAAAATGGTCATTTTGTATCGTTCGTCCGATTTCGCTCAACTAATCACCGATTAACCTCACTAATCCTTGATTAGTCACTAATCTAATCCCGGAATTCAGGACTGGTTGTTACAAGCTGTCCTAGAGCTCGATTGCACGCGTTGCTTGGATATCTTGACCGATGATGATGGTATGATGGTATGAGACTTCCCTCTACTAAACGACTGTAATTCTCAACAAATCTGAGAGACTCCAATCTTAGTTACCGTGGTTGGTTGATGCCAATCCAAACCATCTCGAGCCTTCAAGGATCCATGCTAGTCATCTCAGTAGAATGATATGACCAATAACACCAACATGGGCCCACCCAAAACTGATCCTCACTCCACTCGACATATCACTGTTTTCCCCTGAGCCTATCGTATATTAGGCTACAGTATCTCCACAAGTGCTTTTGCACTCATCGTTCAAGTCAAAGTGTTACAACAACCCAATTCCTACAATGGTCTATAGCTTTCGGAGGTGCCATGCATCACGTCCATCACTATCGCTGGGGCGTTAGTTAACCCAAATGTCACTATCCAAAACTCTACATGCATGAAACCTACAAGTGAAGAGCATTGAAGAAAGTTCACTAAGAAGAACTTCCACGATAAGAATTATTTAATTCCCCATTATTTCCTCGTTCAACTACTGATCGTATCAATCCAAAATCTCAAGGTACGATCCCCCAATTCAGACAGACAACACTGGGGCTCCTCAAGAGTACATCTCGTCAAACGAACCCTAACTCCTCTAAATCCTGCAGTTGAACCTTCAATTCACTCAACTTAGTCGGCACAATCCGATGCGGTGGTTGCGAAACGGATTGAGTACTCGGAACCTCCTCTTGGGATGGCAACCATGTAGATCCTATGACAACGTATCCGAAAATTACTGCATAACCGATCTCACCCCAAGCTCCTTGTTTTATTTGGGGACATCATAACACAAGTCCAATATCCTGAACAGTTGTTCTATAATAACTTCCCAGCATCCAAAGCCGAACTAACTCCCGAAAGAAGTAGTCAGGACTACCAAATAAAACTGGTTCCTCAAGCACTCAACAGAGGTGTAACGGGTAATCCACCAAATTGTCCTTAGAATCATGTCCAAAATCATATAAGTATCCAACGGAATCCAATCCTTCTTACTGTCAAACTTTTCTACCCAAATTAAACGGTCTCAAGTCGCCGAACTAGCTTTGAGCATAGTATCGGTCAGAGTAATGATACTCGTGTTCCAACAGAGTGGGATCAACTCTCTGTCAATGAAATTGCTAAAGTGGGTTGATCCGTAATCCATCGATACTCGTGCATCCAAGCCAAGGAAAGACAAAACACATGTCTCTATTCCAAGTGTCGTACATGTGTTCAAAAGTCCCATCAGACTAGAAAAATATTGATATCTAAAGCGGCCCTCTCGAGGTCTTTTCTGTCTCGTTAATTGACCAATGAAATTGTACATTGGAGCTGGAAGTGTCCCTCTTCAAAGTTCCCTAGCTAATGCATACTCTGGATGGCCTTGGCGTCGATTGCAAACATCCGATCGTTGCTGGGATTCCGTCAAACTCATCTCCCTTTGAGAGGCCACATCTACCAGAGTTCAAAATATGGTGAATCCTCCAGCCAGCACCATCGCTCGAGTCTGACTCCCAAGAACCGACGCAAACCGAAGAAGCCTCAACGCCTTAATTGCCGTCGCACTCATTGCGAACAAAGCCAAATCCAAAAATCTCTCATCCTTGGCAATGAGCTAGATACCTTTGCACCAAAACAAGAACTATACCCCTCAAGCTTCTCGATAAAACTACGGGTGAATATGATGTATGAGAGTCTCGGTAGTCACATCCAACTCCTTAAAAACCAATGTCTGCCACTAATCATGTGCAGACCAATCCGAGAAAGACACCGTTATTAGTACCACACGCTCACGAGAACAACCCATCGCCCGTACGATTTGCTCAAACGTGAGATCCACTGATTGGTCACCACGCAATCTGATCCACAAGTGCCACTTTCCTGACAATTCTGTTCACCCGTACACGAATCAGGGTCATCAACAACCTCTGTTGCGCATAGCAGCAAATCTATCCAGACTGACCATCTGTCATACCTCCAAGTAATCACTATTCCGCGATCGACTTGGAGACTGTCAAAACCGATAAAAAGTGTGAGTGGACAAAAAGAAAGGTTGTAAAAACCTAGTTCAAAATATACCAATTCCCCCCGTTTAATAAAACTATGCATGTAGCAAATTTATCAATAAAATGACAATCTTAGAATACGTGCAGTATAAGAAAATCCAACAGTTTCTAATAAACCTATCAAATGTAAACCCACATCAAAACCAAGAAACATACGTTAATGCCGAGTATAAGCATAATAACCACAGTGAATGAACCCATGCACAATTATACCTATCATGCAGAACTCATCACACTTTACCAGCTAATCATACTGAACCAACCATCACATCGACTAACCATCCTCGATGTCTACAGACAGAATCATCAAATCACAAAGCCACTCGGGGATACAACATCTGAGGGCCCACCTAGGGATATAATTTCTGGGTGTCCAACCACACATCATACCACATAACTACTCAGGGACTATGGAGACCAGCTCAACGTCCAAGTGGCCACCTAGGGATAGAACATCCAGGTGCCAATAGTGCATCTCAAGCACTCAGGGAAACAGCGTCTAAGTGGCTATCTAAGGATTAACATCTGGACGTCAACCACATACCACAACAATTCGAGGATATAGCATCTGACTGGCTGCCTAGGGATACAACATCTAGGCGTAATCCAACAATCTGGTCATTCCACATGTATCTAGAATTTGATAACCCTATTCCGCATCAACTCCATTTCCATAATCCAAACCAGACTCAAATATGCAATCAACAGTATCAAAATCACATAAACAAGATATAACAAGTATAAAATCAATAAAGATCCAAAGTATAATAAACCCAATTTCCTCGCAAAATGCGTTATTTAGATATTTCTTAAACATTCGTAAAATTCCAAAAATCGACATAAATAGTACTTAAAGAACCATCAAGAAATTATCATTATAAATGATATAAAACCCATATAAAAATGCATGTCTAGAGTTAAGAAAAGAAAAGTCCACTCACCGTACCATTACTCGCCCAAAACACGAGCCCTAAGTCAATCCAAAGCCTCTGGGATGTCCGGGCTTGTCCAAATAACACCCAAGGGTCACAATCAATCTATACAAGTCCATATAATAAACCCCCAAAACTCCAAAATAGAATTCTCGTCCCGAACATGTTTCCCAAGGAGAAACACCTCTAAAACACCTTCCAAATGACCTCAAATTGGCCTGAAACGACCACCATTGGACTTAGGACGTCGAAACCTTTCAAACAAGACTGGTTTAACCTCTAAATTCGTGCCCACACACGCTGGTCAAAGATTGGTCAATGTCGATCAATGCTGATGTATCACTGACGTCAGCTTGATAATCTAACATCTGACAACCTGCCAAATGGCACCACCCGACATGTGCCACGTGTCATCCTCCCACTTTACTTTCCACGTAGGCATTTACAATCCGTGACAAGTCACCACGTGTCACCACTTGATTTACGATGTGACCTTGCAGTAATGACGTGGACTGCCACATCATCATTGTCAATCTCCCACTGGGTTGTCTCGGTTTACTGTAACGGGTCGTTCTACCCAAATCGTGACCAGCCCAAACTTCATTGGTTTACGTCCAAATTCCGCCATTTCTTCACCGTTCTAATCCTATCCTACCCAGAAAACTATCTATAGGTTTTAAATAGGAAGATCATACCTGAAATCCACCTGGCCAAGCTCGAACCTTCACAGCCAAACCTCCAGCTCCCAGTCCAGCTGATCCCGCCATCCAAACCTTTCGGTTTTGGTCCCTACAGCCCTGCAAAAACTTGAGGAACAAAACCATGACCTTAGAACGCCTTCACAACCAACCAAAACCCAAACCCAAAAGCAAACACACACGCCTTAACTATTTTTCGGGTTCTCGACCAGCCACCGTGGCTTCGCCACCTCCAGGGTCTCACTCAGACTCTCTCTTGACCTCACAACCTCACCCGCACTAGCTGGTGAAAACCGGGAAGGAAAATGAGGGGGGGGGGGGGGAGGTGGGTTTCTAGTGTGTCTAGAAAATGAGAAAGTGAGGGAGTGATAGGGATGGAAGGATAAAGGGGCATGGGTCTTGTGGTCCCCACTGGGATATTTTCGGGCCCCACAATCAACTACAAAAAATAACCCTTCTTGTAGAATGTGCAACCATAAACTCCAATTAAACTGTTCCAGACCTATAACTCCATCTTACAATCTTCGAATTCGACGTGTCGCCTATCTACGTTATCGCAAACCCATCATCTACGTAACTGGCCTCTATCAACATGCAAAAATTCTCTTTGCATGGCAAGCCACTCTTAAAGATTTTACATTCATTTTGAGTGGTAACATGGCATCATGGACATAGGTCAACGCAAATGGGATTGCTCTGGTGGCTGCCTTCTTTGAGGTTCAATAAGCCCACAAGGTGTTGAACTATAGTGAATGCCAATCTCTCGGAATTTCTTCAAACATTTTTTTAGGATTCCCTTTATGATCCTATTGTTTGTTTGAGCTTGACCATTTGACTGAGGGCTATAAAGTGTAGAATGTACTAACTTCAATCCCTAGTTGGTCGAGGCCGCTTCAATCCTTTATCCGTCATGATGGACTATAGAAACCCAAATTGATGGATGATATGCTTTTCCGTAAAATTTATCACTTCAGTTTGAGTGGCCTTCTTTAATGCAATTTCCTCCACCCACTTGGTAAAAACATTTGTGGCCACTAAGATATACTCACGGCCTTTGGATGACGTTGGGTGGATTTGGCCAACTATGTCCATCACCCAACCTTTAAATGGCTATGCCTTCATTATGGATTCATTGACTCGGCCAGGACATGTTGAATTGGGTCTTTCCTTTGGCATGCTTGGCACTATTTGCCATAGTCAATGCAATCTTTTAAGATTGTTGGCCAATAATAGCCATATCTCCTTATAAGCCACCTCATTTTGATCCCGGCTTGATGAGCTGCAAAAATATTGACATGGATTTCAACCATGGCCAAGCATTGATCGTCTTTCCCTAAGAGAATCATTAATAAATGATCAAAACTAATACGAAACAATTCATCCTTCCTTAAGACTTAGTTACAGGCTATTCCCTAAGCTCGACGACAAGAAGGGACACTTGGGTTTTTAGATACTCTATTCGTACTTCCAATCATCTGGGTTGACGGCTAATACCATCACCTTTAAAGGAATTCCTTTTTTGGTAATAGAGGGTAAAGATCTTTTTTCCACTTTGAACATTTCCTTAGAAAGTCCTTCAAAAATTTGAACTACGGATGATAATTTGAACTATGGATGCTAATTAAGCCATTACATTGGCCTGAGAATTGCAATCTCTTGACAAATGTTTCAACTTCACCTCATCAAAGTCATCCAATAATTGTATTGCCACTACGTGGTAAGCCAATTTTTTTTGGCTATCTATCTTATGATACGCAAAAACTAAGCATTAAAGTAAACACAAAGTCATACTCAACACTTAAGGAAATGTACGCAATTAAAAACCCTTTTTTGTAGATTGTAGCATTCGTAAATAATGATCGTTTTAGACCGGGGACTGAGGGTACCTAAGCATGATTATCGTTTGATTAATTAATTAGGTGGTAGTTGATTGTTTCTATTATCCTAAGTGATTAACTAATCTAAACTAACCTAATCTATTATTTACATGGTCAACTCATCTTTAAACCTAACTCATTCATGAATTCTATTAACTTCAACCTATGAAATCCTCTAATTCTAGCCTTCCGAGTTATTTGCATATTATCTCAATGACGTGCTCGGGGACAGCCCGACATACACTTTCAATGAATTAAACTTGGGGACAGCCCGACATATCTAATCAAGCATTAAGCACAAACATACAATCATAACTAAAACTAGAATCATAAAACACATAGAATATTGAAGCAATACAAATCATAAAATCAAGAATAATATTAGAAATCAGTTCATAAACCAAGATATTCAAGCACAAAAGATAATTATAAGGTAAAGAGGTCGTGTTACACTTTTTCTCTTCGGGACACCCTATGGATACGAAGTGATTGGGCACTCTTTGGTGTGACACTCAGGGACAGCCTGACTATGCCACGGATGAAGGTGTAGAGGATGAAGTATGGTATAATTAACCTTGCACGAGAAATCTTGAATTTTGAAAAGGGAAAATTGGTTAAGCAGAGTTTTAGTGTAAATAATGAGCGACCTGTACAAATAACCTAAGCCTCTCTATTTATAGGAGAAAATTAATTCCCAAATAAATAGGAGTTCACAATTTAATTCTAAAAGGAAAAGGGTTAAACTAATTAAATTAAAGTCCTAAAGGTAAAATGTATTCTAAATTCTAATGAAAGAATAAATACAAAACTTAATTAAAAAGGTAATAAAAACTCCTAATTTAAAAAGGGAAAAAAATCCTAATTAAAAAGGGGAAATTCCTTTCCTTAATTTACTTGGAATTTGGGTTGCTTGCTAGAATTTTAAAAGATGGAGCAGCTGGAAAACGTGCAAAGCTTCAACTCGTAGTAGAACAAGTAATCATTCCCGCGCAGACTGACTATGCCTCACCAAAACAGGAATTCCTGTGGCTGTAAGACTCAGATTTGAGTAATTTTTGAACCATTGGAAACTAGACTTCTAGAGCTTTCCAACCATACCTTACTCACATTCGGATTCTATCTGAGGTGTTAATAATGGTCCGTGGAAGTGGGATAATCTGCACAGGAAGATTTCTGTTTTGTAACTTTTAATCCACTTCTTCTTTTGGGCTTCTCCAAGAACGAATCTTGGCATAAGCTTGAGCCTTCTTGCACATATGGACATAGTTTTGACCCATCTTGATGAATCTTGATCCAATCTTTATAAATCTTGGCCTATTTTTGATAGCTTATGCGGGTTTGCTCCAATTTAACCTCTTTACTCCACATTCTTGGGTTGCTACCTAAAAATATTAAACCAAGTTAGAAATTGTAGGATTAAGGATATAACAAAGTAAGATGAAAAGTAAATTGAGATAAAAAGGTGATGAAATATGTGCTTATCACCTTATAGACTCCATATAGTTGTTTTAGAACCAACAAGGAGTCTCCAATGACTAGCACATACGTGACCCTTATTTCGCGGAGAATTTCCAACCAGATAATCAAAGCTTTGTGCTTAGCCTCTTTGTTGGAACATTCAAAACACATTTGGGAAGCATAATATGTTCTAAGTAGAGCTGCCAGATAAGTTCATTATCCATGACCCATCGAAGTAGAGCTGCCATGTGATTAGCTTTAGGTTATTAATTTCAACTGTCTCCATGTTATCAAGTTTCATAGTTGGGTGGGATGCAAAAAATTTGGCCGATTCTTGGCCTTTCATGGCTTGTCGTGGTACATAATGGAAGCTGAACTCAGCTAAAGCTATTGTCCACTTTCCATCTCGGCCGCTAATAATAGGCCAGGAAAGCATGTATTTTATCAAATCAGTTTCGCCAATTATATGAACCATGGATGGAAACATAGTGTCTAAGCTTGGTGGCATTAAAATACAATGATAAGCAAAGCTTTTCAATAGGAGAGTAATTCCTTTGAGTGGCTGTTAATATTCAACTCAGATAATACATGACTTGACACGACCCATCCCAATCCCCCCGGGATTACCACAGGATGTGACGTGCTCCCGTCTGACACGAAGTGTCAGACAAGGGATAATCCAACGCCGCTGCCCCTACGGGCATCCAGAGTGCGCAAGGATCGGTGGAGGAGGCATGCAATGTCCCGGTCCCCGGCTGCAGTCGCATCCGCGCTCAACCTGAAGGGCATTAAAAAAAACCAAAAGCTGTGAGTGGACGAAAATAAACAAGTTCGAAAAATACATTTTTTTACAAGACATTCATGCCCCTCAGTAAAAACATATGCATGCATCAAAAACCAATAATCAAATATTTATTTGAATTAACCCTTAGGGCCTTAGCCCGAAAACCGCAAACATAGTTTCAATCCAAAATCAATCCAAAAGTTATTTCATAAATCCAGTGGCACATGTTTATTACTTTACCAACTCCGGCATCCCAGATGCCTAACGTCCCAGACGCTTGACGTCCCAGACGTCATATCTCACGGTATTAAGCGGCGCATGCTGCCCGGGGTCACACTGGGTCCATATCTCTGACATCCCAGATGTTTGACGTCCCAGACGTCATATCATAGCAATCATGCTCCTGAGTCACTATACGGTCCGGCCGCTCCGTACAATGACCCTTCGCAGGCAATGCACCGTGACTTCCCCAGTGTCCCAGACACCTGGAGGAGACCAATATATATATCCTCGTATCGAGATGGTTTTATGGAACACATTTTATTATTCGTTTTCAAAATATCACAAGGGCCCTGCCCCGAATTTCCATAAAACCGTCATAAGTCCAATTATTTGATTATTAAATCAGAAATCATTTATTCTATTCCAGTTTAGGGTCCCTGACCAGAAATCACATATATAAATTAATTGGGCCCCTGGCCCGATTTCTTAAATCAACTGGGCCCCTGGCTCGAATTTACTTTATCCAATCCGTAACTGTTTCATAAAATCATATTCAAACCACAATCATGGATATCAGTGCAAATCCGAAAAATCTCGATTTACGCGCAAACCCGTAAATCGCCTCGAAATACGCGAAACCACATAAATTCACCAATATCCAAATCAAAGCATATAAAAGCAATTACCACAATCATGAAACAGTTATGCATTCATAGAGTTTATCAAAACCAATGTCCACTCACAGACCGTTTAACCGAGCGCCTCGATACGCGTGCCACCGGCCTTCCCGGGCCTCGTCACTAACACCGGGACTCCCGAACCTGTTCATATCACATTAGAGGGTTACTAACCTCCACAATAACATCCTATTCAAGTCTCAAAATTTTCCCGAATTTTTAATTATTTTTAAACCCGACTTAAAATCTTCGGACATCCCGAAAAGTATCCGAACGGGATCCGACTGACACGAAACCAACGCTAAAATGTTCGTTATAACGTGTAGGATAAAATTCGTGTTGACCGTACCTCGGAATTCGTGACCACGCGCCGTCACGCGCCGTCGTGAGTGGCTGCGCGTGAAACCCACGCGCCAGCTACAGTAACGGTGAACAGTCGTCTTCCTCGCCCGTTTCCCTGCAATACGGGTCTGCAACCCGTGAGTTCAACCCGGTTAAATAGCTATCAATTCGACCTCGATTTCAACTGATTTTGATCCTAAAATTATCATTAACCATCTAATTAGAGTTCCATGTCCTCGATTCAACACAACCGTCCCGAAATCAGACCCACGACCCGTGATCACCCAAACGGGTCGATCACCCAAACTCTGTGTTTTCTCAATCAAACTCAAATTAACTTCACAGTAAGGATTCTAGGCCTAAAAGGAACTAAAATGCAAGATCAATTGGACACGACATTACCTGGGAGTGATCGTCCACAGCTCTGCAATTTTCCATAATCTAGAACCTAGGTTCCTGGACAGACAGCGGTCGACTCCCCTCAATTCCTTCGTGGTTGAGTTTGTAGTGCACCCAGTAGTCTAATACGGCCCTCAGTTCAGCCCAAAACACCCCAAAAATTGAAAACCAATTTTCACTCCAATTTCCAGAAACGGGTTCCCTCACTGTTTCCCTCAATCTCTCAGCTTCCAACTAAAACCCTATGGACTCCTCGTCTCAGAGGTACTCAAATCGTCCTTCATTTGGTCCAACAACCCTCAGAAATTAAACTCTGAATTTTCCCCCCATTTTTGATTTTCACGGTTCCAGAATCCTTCAAGTCTCCTCAGCCCGTTTTCTCTCCAAAATCATTCACTCAGCTCATTCTCAGTCCCTATAATCAAACAGCACGTGGAAAAACCCCTCAGTGCCTCTGTGAATTGTCCCCCACGACTGGCCCAAAACGGGAACAAAACGGTTGCTCGTGCTCTGAGTTTCCCCCAGTCCAGAGCATGCCATGCTCCCACGCAGCCTCCAACACGGTTAACAGCTCCCCCCAATGTCACTAACACAATTAAACAATCCCTTGGACTGATAACAAGCTTAAACAATGCCCCCCGTGCACTGGTCGTGTTTCCCCATTCACGGTGCTACAGTGCCCGTGCAGCAGCCCCCCGTGAAATTACCATTCTGCCCTTATGCAGAAAATTACCAAAATGCCCCTCACGCATCCAGACCCGTAACTCGGTCATACGGACTCCGATTGATGCGTGCCGCCTGTCTACGAACTCAGGGCATCGAGACCTTCCTAACGGTCCTCGGTCCTCGGCCATCGGACCACCCGATCAAAAAGTCAACATTTCCCCTTATTTTGTCCAAATTACGAAAGTGCCCTTGAACTTCCGTACATCATAACTTCCACCACGAACGTCGGAATCGAACGTGCCAACTGTCTATGAACTCGTGACGTCCCAAACTACGTCACGGACATTGGTCAAAGTCCATTTGACCGTTCGAATAAAAAGTCAACGTTTTGCCCACGACCAGGGGCAAAACGGTCATTTTGCCCACGACCAGGGGCAAAACGGTCATTTTGCACCGTTCATCCGAGTTCGCCCAACCAATCACAGATTAACCCTGCTAATCATGATTAGTCCGTAATCTAATCCCGAATTCCGGGACGGGTCGTTACTACCTTCCCCCCTTAAATAATTTCATCCTCGAAATTACCAAATATCCTTATTCCATATACAGCTCATGGAAAACATTTCGATCTCACACCTGTGTACACTTGTACACCCACCAAACTTGTCTGTACTCAGACGTCCCATCACGGTTTCTCACCGTACCGACCACCCTCGACCACCGTGAGTGAAATAGGTCACCTGATCCCTGTGAATATTGCTTGACAATTTCACCATTAATCTGACTTTTTTTAGCTTGTTGGTTCATTCCCAATCATTAATATATCTGACGTCTGCTCCCCCCTGGGAGTCACCAAAACACACATGTCAGTCCATGCTGACGCGACCAGTCAAACTGTCACCACTAAGCTTTACCACTCCGATAACGCTCCACCCATCAGTCCAACGGTGACGACACCTCATACTGCCACTCGCTCAAGTAGCGTAAGATCAACCCTATGATCTCATCTCGCAGGGCAATCCCATCCTGCGACAATATCCATCTCAAGTCCATAACTGTCAATCCCCTCAGTGGATCATAACGCTGGAATTATCTCGGCGTGATAATATCACGCAAGGCCCCACGTAGTGACGCAGTCACCAACTCACTCATCCTGAGTGTACGTATACCGTCATCATACTCAATCAGGTGGTGTAACTGACACACATTGGATACTAGCCAATCAATGATCGCACATCTCCACACTGGGGTTCACTAGCCATCCGTGGCTAAGAGCGCCTGCTCACACAATTACTGAACCCAACAAAAATAACTCTGCCCAGTGCATAGTATTCAATGTCCAGTTCACACCCACCACCAAATCCAATGGTGTTGGAACTAAGCCTGCCACCACACGTATAACCACACACCACTGGTACCTCACATGTACCATCACCAGATACCACTCGGTCCGTCCAGTACCGATCCTCATACACCGTATAGGATACGTACGTCCATCCGCCAATAAGCCCACTACATGGCCCACAGTCAATCGTAAATCGATATTGGGGTTCTCTTGTCCAGTCCTAGACTAGACAAATCGTTCAACTCAACTCAACACCCAGTCCCAAAACCAAACCCGAGTTCGAATCCACAATTTCATAAGAAATCCCGGATCCAAACCCAAACATCATACCTTAACCCATTTCCGAATCCGAATCCGAAATCATTATTCCGTAAGCTAGCATATGGAATAATCATTCCGTACCCAAATCCAGAAATCCAGTTTCAAGTTCCGAAATCGAATCCTGAATCGTCACCCAGAAATCCGATTCCAAAACCCGAAATCTCAACCACGTCTACCCAGACGCACCAAAACCGAACCTATCGGTTACCTGTTCAATCCATTCGATTGACTCCATAAGGAAGCCAATCCCAACATCCACACATCTCAAAACTGACCAACTAGACCTCGTGGAAAAACCACACACTCACAGGTCAAATCCTCGAGTAAAAGCGTAAGCATTCCAACACACTCGAGTACTGATTAACTTCGAGAAGAAGTTCAGTCCAATTATTCCTGTATCCAAACATGTGACAGAGCGATAAGCTCTTCACCCAACCTTACCCAAACGGTCAAAATTCCAATCCATCACCACGTCCCCAGACGGGTACCATTACGATCCCAGATCGTCACCAAGTCTAATGTCTATTACAATCCAGATCCGTCTCGGATCCACACACGCTCACGTGGCTAGGAATCCACCTGGAATCCGATCGTAGGGTCCTACACCCTCATGAGTCCTTGTCCACCACACAACACTTCTCCAATCATGCAATCATGCATTTACTATGGGACACAACAACATTGTGGGTCACATCCAATTACTTCGTCTCGATCCTTGTCGTTCCATCTAGGAAGATCAGGGATAGTCCAAATACATGGAATCATCATCCGTCCTATGTGAGTGCAAACAAAACTCACAGCACTCACCATGCCAAGTGGTCCAACACCGTCTACTACCACGCGGAACATGAGAAATCTCATTTACCCTACTTCGAATTATGCAACTCCACCTGGTGACCCAAACCACACATGGGTCCACCAACCAATACACACTCAACATACCGATAACCACAACAGCGTCTGCCAGGGCAGAAAATAAGAAGTCAACCCTAATGACTTCAAAGTACCTATTACCAATGCGAAAACGAGCACTCCTCTCGTCCGCAATCACAACTCTTCTCGAAACCAACGTTCCAACCACTGGACCCACAACGTCCTCAACTCACTTGGACAACCACGTGTCCGCAATCAATCCAATACTCAGTCCTCACGTCCGATAATAACCATTTATGCACACATCCCGATTCCGAACGGGAATTACTCCACTCTTTTGAACGTGAAAACAATACTGCCTTCACCTCACATCCATACCACCCATGGTTTTCCTCGTCTTTTTCAATTCCAGTCATTTCCTTGTACTTCCTGAGGATATCAACAACACCCAAACATACCTATCTCGGAGTTGACAACAACCCCCCAAACCCACCAATTCTCATGGCATAGGGAACATCATCCCTAGATTCCTCTTGTCTCAACATACCGTTATATCCACCAATCACTTGTCGTCTCGACACTGTTGGGACCCTATCCCAACACCTCACAACCTGCACTAGATCCTATCCAGTCCATGATTCAACCACCATTGAGTCATAGTTACCGATCATATGTCCATCAGGACAGAGTCACATCCCATCTCGTGGCTCACCACAATCTCAATCACCAACACCAGCACCAATGCTAGTATCATCAACACTTGCCTCAACACACAGGCATCCTAACATCCACACTCACACACGAACACCCACACTAGTAAAGATGTTCAAAGTTGATACCCTGGATCTCCGTTCATACCGAACGATGATCCCGTATCAACACTCGTACCTCCCAACTATGGGTACCCCCAATTTGACCATCCGCACATCAGTATAATGAACGTTCCCTGAACGTCCCCCGATCCTCAAGTGTTAAAACCACACCAAACACCCTCGATAGCTGGTCATCTCGACACAACTGTCGACCAACAGTCATCGCTTGTCGAGATCCGTATCCACACCTCACACTATTATTCGATCCAACACACAATTCCACATCATATCCCGTAACCGTACCCGTGGATCGAATCCCAAAGTCCCGACTAGACTCATTAGAGTCATCCACATGGTCATCCATGACCTCAGCCGCTCATCGCAACACAAGTTCTCATTTAAAGTTCACCTTTCCAAGTCCATCAATTATAACTTAGGGTTTCACAGTCACTCCCTAGGGTTCCACCGAACCCAACTGCCTTTTGCAGTAAAATCCACAACATGACCGACCCCGCGATCCCGACATCGATAGACGTCAGATCCAACTCAATCGTCAATTCATCGTGGGTTCCACCACGAAGGTCATCGGCCAATTCCGATGCACCAACACCCTGTACACTAGCCAAAACTACCAGGGTCCATAATTTAGACCATTACTTAACCGAGTTTCGCATTTCCCAAAATTACCACTCAAATGGGGTTTCTCGAACCCAGTTGTGCCCAACAGCACCACAATCCATTACCACATTACCAAACCTACGGTCCCATATTACGAGTTCATCGTACACAACCCCGCTTGGGTTGAATCGCATTAACGCACGGCGTACCAGGCCAACCACACACTATCCACTGACCGGGATCCAATCCCGCCAACCATCCATCCGACTACCCTAACTATCAGGTTGATGACGAACTGCAGCCAACAAGGGACACCACATCCTCGACCTGCGCGCACAAAAAGAGCAACCCTGCTCTGATACCAAGCTGACACGACCCATCCCAATCCCCCCGGGATTACCACAGGATGTGGCGTGCTCCCGTCTGACACGAAGTGTCAGACAAGGGATAATCCAACGCCGCTGCCCCTACGGGCATCCAGAGTGCGCAAGGATCGGTGGAGGAGGCATGCAATGTCCCGGTCCCCGGCTGCAGTCGCATCCGCGCTCAACCTGAAGGGCATTAAAAAAAACCAAAAGCTGTGAGTGGACGAAAATAAACAAGTTCGAAAAATACATTTTTTTACAAGACATTCATGCCCCTCAGTAAAAACATATGCATGCATCAAAAACCAATAATCAAATATTTATTTGAATTAACCCTTAGGGCCTTAGCCCGAAAACCGCAAACATAGTTTCAATCCAAAATCAATCCAAAAGTTATTTCATAAATCCAGTGGCACATGTTTATTACGTTACCATCTCCTGCATCCCAGATGCCTAGCGTCCCAGACGCTTGACGTCCCAGACGTCATATCTCACGGTATTAAGCGACGCGTGCTGCCCGGGGTCTCACCGGGTCCATATCTCTGACATCCCAGATGTCTGACGTCCCAGACATCATATCATAGCAATCATGCTCCTGAGTCACTATACGGTCCGGCCGCTCCGTACAATGACCCTTCGCAGACAATGCACCGTGACTTCCCCAGTGTCCTAGACACCTGGAGGAGACCAATATATATCCTCGTATCGAGATGGTTTTATGGAACACATTTTATTATTCGTTTTCAAAATATCACAAGGGCCCTGCCCCGAATTTCCATAAAACCGTCATAAGTCCAATTATTTGATTATTAAATCAGAAATCATTTATTCTATTCCATTTTAGGGTCCCTGACCCGAAATCACATATATAAATTAACTGGGCCCCTGGCCCGATTTCTTAAATCAACTGGGCCCCTGGCCCGAATTTACTTTATCCAATCCGTAACTGTTTCACAAAATCATATTCAAACCACAATCATGGAAATCAGTGCAAATCCGGAAAATCTCGATTTACGCGCAAACCCGTAAATCGCCTCGTGGTTGAGTTCGTAGTGCACCCAGTAGTCTAATACGGCCCTCAGTTCAGCCCAAAACACCCCAAAAATTGAAAACCAATTTTCCCTCCAATTTCCAGAAACGGGTTCCCTCACCGTTTCCCTCAATCTCTCAGCTTCCAACTGAAACCCTATGGACTCCTCGTCTCAGAGGTACTCAAATCGTCCTTCATTTGGTCCAACAACCCTCAGAGATTAAACTCTGAATTTTCTCCCTATTTTTGATTTTCACGGTTCCAGAATCCTTCAAGTCTCCTCAGCCCGTTTTCTCTCCAAAATCATTCACTCAGCTCACTCTCGGTCCCTATAATCAAACAGCCCGTGGAAAAACCCCTCAGTGCCTCTGTGAATTGTCCCCCACGACTGGCCCAAAACGGGAACAAAACGGTTGCCCGTGCTCTAAGTTTCCCCCAGTCCAGAGCATGCCATGCTCCCACGCAGCCTCCAACACGGTTAACAGCTCCCCCCAATGTCACTAACACAATTAAACAATCCCTTGGACTGATAACAAGCTTAAACAATGCCCCCCGTGCACTGGTCGTGTTTCCCCATTCACGGTGCTACAGTGCCCGTGCAGCAGCCCCCCGTGAAATTACCATTCTGCCCTTGTGCAGAAAATTACCAAAATGCCCCTCACGCATCCAGACCCGTAACTTGGTCATACGGACTCCGATTGATGCGTGTCGCCTGTCTACGAACTCAGGGCATCGAGACCTTCCTGACGGTCCTCGGTCCTCGGCCATCGGACCACCCGATCAAAAAGTCAACATTTCCCCT
The DNA here is from genome assembly GCA_032719365.1 of Prinsepia uniflora. Classification (NCBI taxonomy): domain Eukaryota; kingdom Viridiplantae; phylum Streptophyta; class Magnoliopsida; order Rosales; family Rosaceae; genus Prinsepia; species Prinsepia uniflora. The sequence goes on along the minus strand of CM064875.1, from coordinate 35,101,008 downwards.
TATTTCGTCCAAATTACGAAAGTGCCCTTGAACTTCCGTACATCATAACTTCCACCACGAACGTCGGAATCGAACGTGCCACCTGTCTATGAACTCGTGACGTCCCAAACTACGTCACGGCCATTGGTCAAAGTCCATTTGACCGTCCGAATAAAAAGTCAACATTTTGCCCACGACTAGGGGCAAAACGGTCATTTTGCACCGTTCGTCCGAGTTCGCCCAACCAATCACAGATTAACCCTGCTAATCATGATTAGTCCGTAATCTAATCCCGAATTCCGGGACGGGTCGATACATGACTTGCTCTTTTCCTTCATCATTATTTTGGGCCTATAGGCTGCCAATATAATTCTCTACGACCGAGATATAGAGCCTAAGTGAGCGGCCTCATTTTGGGTAAATTAATACTGGTGGCCTAGTCAAATAGCCCTTGATCGAGTCAAAAGATTTTTTTTATAACTCTTTCTATCGAAATTCATCCTCCCCTTTAAGCCAAAGAAGAGAACAATTCAATTTTACCAGCCGAGTTGGCAATAAAACTTGTAAGAAAATTTATTCGGCCAATAAGACATTGTAATTCTTTCTTATCCCTTGGGGGTGGCGCATCAATGTTGGCTTTGGCTTTATTTTATCAATCTCAATCCCATGTTGGTGCACCAAAAAGCCAAGAAAATTCCGAGCTGAAAGCCTAAAGGCACATTTCCTCGGATTCATCTTAAATTGATAGTTCTTCATTCTCTCGAAGGCTGTTAAATGGTCACCCAAAGGACCTAGCCTAGGTTTTGATTTTATTACTACACCATCGATGTAGACTTCCAAATTCCAACCAATTAAGGAAGATTGCGTTCATGGTTCACTGGTATGTAACTCCAGCATTTTTCAATCCGAAAGGCATCACCATATATTCAAATGTACCAGTAGACCGTGGACATCTTAAACCGATTTTGTGAACATCTTCTTTAGCTATGTAAATTTGGTTCTAGTCTGAATGTCCATCTATGAAAGGTAAGATTTCAGATTTGGTCACTCCATTTACTTGAAGGTGGCCATAGGCTTTGTATACCGATCCTTCGAAGTTGCAAGATTTATATTGCGAAAATCAACACAAATTCTTATTGCTCCGGTTTTCTTTTTTACAGGCACAATATTCGAATCCCAATACACATACCTAGATGGCCTAATAAATTTCGCTTTAAGAAGTTTTACATTCTCTTCCTTGACTTGTATTTTGACTTTCTCCGCTATTTGACAGGGTGGTTTCTTGAATGGCTTGTAGTCTTCCGAAATAGGCGAACGATGTTCCACCAACTCCCAACTACAGGCATCTCAGTGTAATCCCGAGCAAAGAAATCCTTGAACTCCCGAAGCAACTCCTCCATCTTGGTCTGCAGACCTGGTTCTAATAGGCCACTAATGTAGATTGGTCATGGTTCCTTTTTAGTTCCCAAATTTATTTCTGCCAAAGGGTCGTGAACTTTGGCCTTCGAATCGTCTATTTTGGGTAGTGCTAAGTCAATCTCTACAATTTCAAGGACATCCTTCTCTGAGACTTCTTGAAGAAATTTTACCAAGTCGGCGGATGACCCATGTTCGGCCACTCTTTCTGCCAAAAAACTATATGGTCGTCTCAAAGTCTCGCCCACCTTTCTGCCAAAAAACTATATGGTCGTCTCAAAGTCTCGCCCACCGTGACATTTTTTTCATCGTCCATGTTCATTGTATTATTCATTAAGAATGAAAAAAATTATCAATTGTGGGCCACTGTCCATTGGTTTGTGAATCATGTGACCCAAGTCGACTAGCTTCTAGGCCGAGACTCCCATAGGTTGGTCGTTTTTGTCTAAACTAATGAAGTAAATAGGACCAATATCCTTATCATAGAACTTGGCTTCTACTACAGTTGTTGAAGCCATGAATGGCCGTGAGTCAGCCTCAACCATTTATGTAGATCGTTCTTCATGCTAAAACTAGAGGTATTGGTGGAGCAAAGATGGCACACACATGCTTCCATGAATCCAATCTCGACGCAACAAAGCATTAAAGTGAGCTCTAGTTTCCATCACAAAGAAGGCCTTCATCCTGACATTGCCCTTAACGCTGACCTCGATAGGGAGTATCCTTCTACCTTTGTTGGTTTCTCTATGAACTCACTAACTGTTGTCTCCTTCGGGATGAGTTTATCCATCCATCTTTTCAACTTCTTCTTGATCGAAGTTGGAAGGTTGTTCACAGTTGCCTCGGTATGCACTTGCACCTTACTTATTGGAATCGCATCGAAATGAGCACACATATATAACAGTTTCAAGTGGGTCAACATCCTCTTGGTAGGAATCTCGTATTGAATTTTTTACGATTTCATTTTCTCATTGCTTGTAACTCAAATTTGTAACTCGTTAACCTCGACCTAAGGCGCCTTGAAGTTTATTTCTATGGTTGGATTTTTTGGCCCACCTACCAATACCATGGACTCTATCTTGTTAATACCATATCGACCAAATATGCTCAGTACGACCAGCACAACCACAAACACATGATCAGCTGGCAAGCGATTGGCAAGCATGTCCAAAAATAACTCTGAGTCAATTTAGCAAGCTCTTCACTCGACACGAAATGCCAAGCTGCTACTCGGCATGCAACATAAAAACCAGACACCTAAAAAGACCCAAGTCAAGTCCATTCGGCAGAGCTACTTGGTAGGCACAATTTATACCCTTGGTCCGATCCGCTAACAAATTCTAGTATCAACTCCTTGACATGATAGGAGATCTATTGCTAGCTAGCACACATCCTAAATCTGCTGGACACGTGGTAACATCTCCTGAGGTAGCTTGAACCCTACTTCGATAGTGTTCAACCACCATGTTCATTGCTCTTATAACTACACCTTCAAACCCTTCTATAAAGTTACTCGCTCACATCCACTTCTCTTTCTAAACACACATGTACCTAACTTCTTCTATTTTTAGGCTGTGATTTGCCTATTGGATCTCCATCTCGCTTACTTACTTAAGCATCGTAGCCTCTTAGTTTCACACCCCACTTGTTTCTAGTACTTTTTCTCTTTGTCTCACAGGTCATTCAGCTGGCTTAAGCAGTAAGCGAACCAGCACCCCTAGTGGGTCTCATCTTGTTAGGTCCAGTTTCAAATCAAACATTTGGCACTGTTAGTGGGAATATTGAGTAAGTCTTCCTACTATGGGCTCACATAACTCCACTCCATCTACCTGCTGATTCCAAATTCCTACCGAGAAATATGATGGTGAGCTCAACTGAACTTCCCAGAGAATGCAATAAAACCACTCCATCGACATGCCTTCAGTGGCCATGCTTGAAATGCTGAGGACTCTCGGTATGGAGATGGCTGAAATCTAGAAAAGCTTTGTTGCCATAAAGAGCCGAAACCACATGTGGGAAGATAACCATCAAAGCCCTCTTGCTATTCTCCAATCCACATGGGATGAGCTGAAGGAACAATGGGAAGCAACATTTTACCAAGCCCTGCCGACTAGAACCTTTGGGGCGGATGCTCATCCATCCCACCGAAGAGGCAGGACCATTAGGTATCCAAATCTTCCATGAGGCTCCTGAATTACTTGAAAAAAAGCCACGCTAATTTAGTCCACTCGCCTAGCCTATCCAACGAACAATCCTAAAATCGAAGATCAGCCTCCTTTGCCTTTTCTATCCCAAGGAGGCCACTTTCAGTTAGGGTCAGCCTTGAGGAAAGCACAACGTAAGAAGGGACCAACCTAACCAGCGGAAGATCAAGCGTTGCAGATCAACTCCCACCACTTGGTAGATGATGTTGACTCTACCACTACAATGTCTGGCAGAAGATCAAAATAAGCGGAACAACCAGGGAAAAGTACTACCAATGTGAGTCGTAGACCCATTGCTGAGCAACTCGGAGCACACTCCAAACCCCCCCTCCCCCCCTCAAATCCAATGATGTCATGCATAAGCACCTCCAGCGAGTTCGCGAGCTAGAGACTTACAAGTAGAAGACCAAGTCTCCGACGAATATCAAAGCCAATATTAGCCACTTTACAGATCGTAGTCTGCAATACAGGCATGAGATGGAACTCAAACCTCTCAAGATTGAGATGTACATTAGAAGGGGAGATCCAGTCACTCACATGAACAACTATCAATCTTTTGTGGCATTAAAAAACCTCTCTGATGAGGTCCAATGTCTGATCTTCAACTTCAGCCTCATTGAAGCTGCAGTCAACTGGTTCTACCTGCTAGAATCGCAGACGATTGATTCCTTCGACCAGCTCCACACAGTCTTCTTAAACCAGTTCATGATCTAGATGGATCGATTGCTAACCACAGAAGATCTAGGTTCTCTCTAGGAAGGGGATCCAAGTGTTAGGATACCAACGAGTAAGCAGCCTACAGAGTATTCCATAGTGGCTTGACTTTCACAGAAGGAGGGGATGCCTACAATGAACTGATGAGGCAAGTGGTAATCTACACCATGACAAAATACTTCAACGCTCTACAAGAAGAACCAAAGCAGACCAACGCCTTCACCCACTCCCCCCACCCCAGAGAAATCAAAAGTCCATGCCCCACCACGACTCCAACATCTAGAACCATGATTACGTGAATAACTCTTACTCAGGTAAGAGAAAAGGTTCCAATGACAACAATTACAAGGGAAGAAGGATTAACTCTATAATATGAACCAGGGGCATAAGAACACCAGTCATCAAAGGGATGACAAGCCCTTTGAGGGGCCAGCCTCCAAGTTCGAAACTTACTCTATCCTTAATACGTCACTCGAGAATGTTCTCATGAATATGGAGGGGATGATTCATAAACATAAGGCAAGAGTGCAAGGCCCTCGACCTAGATTTCAATCAAACTTATATTGCTAATACCAAAAATTCAATGGTCACACCATTGATGAGTGCATAGCCTTCTACAGCATCGTGGAATACCTCGTCAGGGAAGGGAAGATCAACCAATTTATGTAGAATGCACGACCAATTCCAAACAACATGTGGATCAACACCGTCAGTAGTGGCCCAATAATCTCCTCATCCAACCTATTCGACAGTGCAAAGAAGAGCTTCCTCCGAAAGACCAAGTCCAACCACCAGATTTTCAACATTGAATTTGGCAGGGCAACAAAGGTCACAACAGCAAGATGGACACCCATAACTTTTTTGGAGGAGGAAGAGCGACAAGTATTCTTCCCTCATGACAATCCCTTGATCATCCTAGTGCCAATCGTTAAAGCTAATGTGGGTTGGCTACTTATGAACATCAGTAGCTCAATGACAGGACCCGTCCCAACTAGACTTTAATAACCGTGCCTGGTCCTGCTCCCGTCTAACAAGTCAACTGGAGTTCCGAAAACACCCTCAGCACCTGTCAGACAAGAGATGACTATATTGATTTGCGCTCATGCCTCCACCTCTCGATCAACCACGAATTTCGTGACACAGCCTGGAAGGTCATCAAAACATAAAAGGTGTGAGTGGACAAAAATAACATTGTTTGAAAATACATTTCAAAACAGATCACTTTACCCTCCAGTTAGAACATATGCATGCATAGTGTAAAATATATGAACAACCAAATTTCAAATCATATCACATGAAAATTGTGGGACGCATAATTTATCAAAAGCCCGTGGCCCACATTTCCTGAAATTCGTTTAAACCAATCATCATAAAAAATTTGAATACAAACTCACTATCAAACACAATTCAACACTTTAAAGTTCAGGAATTACACATCTGAGGTCTTTCCTGGGAATTACACATCCAGGCTTTCTGGGAATTACACTTCCAGGCTTTCTGGGAATTACATATCCAGACTCACCGGGCATGACACATCCGGTTTCTCTGGGAATTACACATCTGGCCGTTCCAAAATGTATCAGGAATTATGCATCTGAACTAACCCAAGAATTACACATTCGGGTTTTTCCCAGGAAGGCATTACAAATCCGAGGACACTGAACATAAATCCAAAACTTTTGTTTCAAAACCATTTCTGACTTAAAACCAGGTCAAAACCATTTCTAACAGGGTCTCAAGCCCAAAACATCATTTCACGTAAATCCGTACAATCACAACCCAAAATTCCATTTCCACACAAATCCGTAAAATCACATTTGGAAATCATGAAATCTTCCATAAAATCATCCTTGTCTCACAATCCAAGTCAAAACACCATTTTCAACCTGGGCGTAGCCCAAAACATCATTTTCATCGTTCTCGTAAAATGTGCCTGAAAACCAATTAAATAATCCATAAAATCAACAAACCAATCATAGCAAATCATCATGCAATCATTGCAACTCAAATCTTGCAATAAATTATGGAAAACATTTAACTATGCATGCATAACAGTTTATAAAAAAAAGTCCACTCAAACACTGTACAAACTGCTCAATCTCGAGCTGTATGTTCCTCAAACATTTCGGGCATCGCTTGGCTTTAATCGATCGATTTCCAATTCGATTGTCGAAAGGGTCATGGGGTCAATTCCGTCAAATTGCCATATGTTTCTTCATTCTAATTAGTCAAGAAGTATCTTAAGAGCATTATAAACATGAATTCGAAACCAATTTCGTATTTCCTTACCTCCAATTACACGCCTCAAGCTCGAATTCTTCCAAAATTTGCAAGGTCTGTTCTTGGCCTTTTCCTTATCAATTCCCTTCGTTTTTGAAGTGTTTCAAGTCGTCTGGATTCCAGGAAGCTTAATCTAAACTTGTTTTCAACAATTTTGGTCCAAGAATTGAAATTCAAATTTCATGTTTCATCAAATTTCAATTTCTGGGTTTCGGGTTCTGTTCGGGTTCTCTTCCTTTATCCTCTCGTGTTTCCTTCTCGTTTTTTTTCTCTATTTCTCTCACATGGTTCGAATACCTCAGTAATTCAAGATCAAGACGAGTTGTTATATGGGTTTTGTTTGATCAAGAAATTCTCCGTTGTTCTGTGTTTAAACATCAGTTCCCTCAATTGTACAATCACACACCCACGCAGCTACACAAGGCCACTAAGCCATCAATTTTTGGCGACATGTGTCACTTAGAGAACAGATGAGTCACCACTTGGTTGAGTCATCAAAATCCTAGCCAATTACCATTTTACCGCTCGTTCGTAAAATTACCAAATTACCCATTCGCCGTTTTAGACTCTTAACTTGTCCGTCAGAATTCAATTTAAACGTGCCGCCTATCTACAAAGTCAGTGTCTCGAGACATACGTAACGGTCTTTACGGAAAGTCCAAAAAGTGTCTCAAACAAAAATTCAACTTTTTACCACCATATTTATACGGGTAAAAACGTCATTTTACATTCCAACTTTCAAATTTACATTTCTCGAATTTCCGGGGCATCACACTCAATCAACGTCCTATTTCATCGAAGCTTTGAACAAGCTTGGAATTGATCTGAAAGAACTCAATCAGACTATTTCCCCACTACTAAGCTTCTCAGGGAACTCGGTGATTCTCCCTATTGATCTCACTCGATAGTGCACCCTGCATAGCAAAACAATCATCACCTTCCTGGTGGTTGACTACCCTACTACCTACATTGTCATACTCAACACGGGGCTTCTGAACTAGATCAATGCAGTAACCATCACCCACCTACTGCTGATCAAATTCCCCAATACCATAGGAACGGGTTAAGTCACAGCAAGAAAATGCCACCAATCAACCTTGACCATGGTCAACCCATGTACCAGCAGAGAGACCATGGTTGTTGTCGAATCAGTATACGAGGTTGTTCCCATTGATCTAGAAATTTCTTGGAAGATCGAGTCCAATCCCTTAAAAGAGCCTTAGGACCTATCAGCAACTACTAAACCTCAACTAGTTGAGGAGACTGAGCAATCACACTCAACATTGAACACCCCGCTTGTCAGGCGAGGATCGACACCATGATCACCTAGGAGAGCAAGGATTCCCTCATCCAGTTCCTCATGGACAATAGTGAGGTCTTCGCATGGTCATATGCTGATATCACGATAATCTCCACCGATAAAATCTGTCATCGACTCTTCATTGACCATTCTTTCAAACCTATAACTCAGAAGCAAAGAACATACGATGCCAAGTGTCAACTTTCCCTTCAAGAGGAGATCATCAAGCGCAACATAATCCACTTTATGTGAAAGGCAATTCACACCGTTTAGGTAGCTAACATTGTCTTAGTGAAGAAACCTTTAGGGCTCAGGAGAATATGCATTGGCTTTACTGATTTCAACAAGCCATGCCCAAAGGACAGCTTCCCGCTGCAAAAAATTGATCTCCTGGTGAATGCCACTGTAGATTAGGAGCTATTCATCTTTGTGGATGCCTATTCAGACTACAATTAGATTAGTATGCACCCACATGATCAAATATATACCAACCTCCGCACCAGCTTTGGGGTCTACTATTACAACGTCATGCCATTCGAACTCAAGAATGCGAGAGCGACATACCAATGCCTGGTGAACTTCATGTTCACCGATTAGATCGGGAAAACCATGGACTATGTGGACGACATGTTGGTTAAAAGTGAAATTGTTGCGGATAATGTTACCAATGTCCACAAGATCTTTCAGGTACTCAAGAAGTACCAGATGAGACTTAAACTAGCCAAATGTGTTTTCGGAGTCAGATCCAAAAAATTCCTTAGCTAAATGATCACCCATCACGGGATAGAAGAAAACCACAAGAAGATCAAGGTAATCCTCGATATGTAGGTGCCACATATAATCAAGGAGGTCAAAAATCAGACTGGAAGAGTGGTAGCCCTCACCAGGCTCATGTCCAGGGCGGTGGACAAGTGCCTCCCATTGTTCAAGGCACCGAAGACTTACCGGAAGACCATTAATTGGACTGCTAACTGTGACAACGCATTCAGTACATTGAAGAAGTAAATGAGCGGGGCACCCTACTTGCTCGACCAGATACTGGAGAGTAGCTCATTCTATACCTTTCAATCCCCACCTTAGCCATAAGCCCATTCTTAATCAAGAGGAGCGATAGGGCAGATTATTCAGTTTACTTTATGAGCAAGGCATTTGAGGATGCAGAGACCAGTACCATAACCTAGAGAAACTCGCTTTTGCAATAGTTACCATGGAAAGAAGGCTCATTCCCTACTTTTAAGCTCATCCAATCCTAGCCTTGACCAACCAGCCACTAAGGAAAGTCGTCTATAAGTCGGAAACATTTGAATGACTGATCAAGTGGATAATCGAGCTTAGTGAGTTTGACATCACTTACGCTTCCCGCTCTTCTGAGAAGGGCCCAACAATCACCAATATTCTCTCTAAATTTACCAATAGCACTTACCAATACATGCTGGAAGTTCAGCAATCATCACCCTACATCCATCTACCAAAAGAATAGTGGAAAACACTCCATCTCCACTAGACAAGTAAAAGCCAATCTGGACCCCTTACGTGGACGGATCAGCACGCCACAGCGGCTCTAAAGCGGGGCTTTTGCTCAGCACATTTGACTAAGAGAATCATGAATATGCACCATGTTTTAGCATCAATGCCTCAAAAAACTTGGTAGAGTAAGAGGCACTCCTAGCCAGTGGTCACTTCACGAAGGACTTGCAAGCACGACATATCATAATTTTCAGCGATTCTCAGCTCGTCGTCCACCAGATGAACCATGACTATTCAACCAAGGACATCTCTATGACATTCTACCTTGACAAGGAAAAGATACTCCTCGACAGATTCCAAGGCTTTGAGATCAACAAGATCCCACGCTTTGAGAATAGCCATGTTGAGGCTTTAGCACATCAATTACAAGATTAATTGCAGCGTACCAGTTAACCTATTGGAGACCCCCAACACAAAGGAACATCAGATCATAGCCATCAACACTGAACCGTCATGGATGGATCCAATCATTCAGTTCCTTAAACATACAGGACTACTAAAAGACCGGAATGAAGCCAAGTACATCAAATGCCAAGCTACCCAGTATACAATTGCCCATGACACTTTGTACAAGTGTGGATTCGATGTCTCTCTCCTCAAGTGGCTATCAACAGTTTGAGGATATGCGATCCTCAATGAAATCAGCAAGGGAATTTGCGACAACCATTCAGGACCCATGTCCTTTACCCATAATTATTTCTAGCAAGGTCATTATTAGCCAACCATGCATGCAGATTAAGTTACCCTTACGCAAAAATGAAACTAATGCCAGAAGTACGCCCCTATTTCTCACCTACCTGCAGAGTAGCTGACTCCAATGCTTAGCGCATAGCCATTCTCACAATGGGCACTTGACCACATCGACCCCATGCCAAGAGGAAAGGGGGGAGTAGAGGATGCTATTATAGTCATCAACTAATTTTCCAAATGGATAGAAGAAAAACCACTCAAGACTATTGCTGCCGTGTAGATCAAAAGCTTTGTCTACCAAAACAGCATCTGTCGATTTGGCATACTGCACAACATTGTGATTGACAATAGGAAGCAATTTGACTATGATTGCTGTCACTCTTTCTACCAAGTCTATCGATCGGGCATATGGCATACTTGGTTCCAAAAGGGATGAACCCTACCTGTTAACTAAGGACTTCCGACAAAGTACATATGGACTGCAGACCACTGACGGCTGGCTACTAGGACATCCATGGCATGTCAATCATCTCAACGTCTTCTACATGTGTGATATCATTTCCAGTCTTACTTAGCATTGGGACAAACATTTTGTAATTGATTCGGGCACGGCTAATCAGACCTATTTCTTTTTTGAATGAGACATATCTTTTGGACATTTTTCACCTTTTAAATTTCCATGTGTAAGCCAATTGGCCCTCAATTATGTCAACTTCTGAATGGAACTACACAACCTTGCAAGGGTTCACTACAGTACTTAGGGTTCTCACTTAGTAGTCTACAGTGTCACTTGTGGTCAGCACCTATACATGCCTATGGCCGATCGACACTACTCAACTTTGATAAAGGTTCCACACAATCTCAGCCTCACTCGTGATGTGCTAAAATAAAGCATTAAAGTAAACATAAAGTCACACTCAATACTTAATTTAAAACATATGCAAATTAAAACCCTTTTTTGTAGATGTAGCATTAATAAGTAGGGATCGTTCTTAACCGGGGATTGAGGGTACCCAAGTATGATTATCGTTTGATTATTTAATTAGGTTGTAATTGATTGTCTCTAATATCCAACGTAATTAACTAATCTAAACTAACCTAATTATTATTTACATGGTGATCTAATCTTTAAACCTAACTCATTCATAAATTATGCCAATTCCAAAACCTATGAAATTCCTTCACCTTAGTTTTACGAAATACAAGCATATTATCTTAGGTACGTGCTCGTGAACTGTCTTATACACTTTCAATGATCTAGACTCGAGAACTGCGCTATATCTAATCAAGCATTAAGAAAAACATAAAAGTATAACAAAAAACAAGATATTGAAACACATGGAAGATTATTGAAATATATAAGATATATAACTAGAATTATATAAAAGATCAATCGACAAAAATGATCATTCAATAACAAAAGACAATCACATGGTAAAGAGGTCGTGTTACACTTTTTCTCTTCAGTAACTGCCCTATGGATGCTAAGTGGTCGACAATCCTTGGTGAAACAATCGGAAACTGCCCTATATGTCACGGACGAAGGTGTTTATGATGGAATGTGGTGTAATTGGTTATTGCAAAAGAAATCTCAAATGGTTGAAAAAGGAAAATTGGTTTAAGTAGAGCTTCGGTACAAAGAATGAGCGACCCTTTACAATTAGCCTAAGCCTCTATATTTATAGGAGAAATTTAATCCTCAAATAAATAGGAGTTTACAATTCAAATCTTAAAAGAAAAATGATAAAACTACTTAAATTGAAGTCATAAAGAAATAAGGTTTCCTTGAGGAAAAGGAAAACAAAACCAACCGTGAATTTGAAAATATTTCCACTTAGAAGAAGGAAATAGATGTTGGAAATTAACAAGAGAAGATTTCGGTGGAAGCCCACCAAAAATTGGGCTAGAATTCGGCAGTCAAATGGTGGTCAACGCGCAAAAGGTAAGAGGAAAGCACTTCGGTAGGTATACAAGGAAATAAGGGCTCCATTTCGGGAGGCTCTGGACTCACTGGTCTTAAGGGCTTCGAGAGTCAATGCAGGTGAACGCGCTGAGGAGCTGACGTAGAGGCTCGTACTATTGGTGGACGTGTGCTGAAGTTGGATTCTGGCAGTCGATAAGCGCGTGCCAAAAGGATGACGGGCGATTTAGCAGGTGAAAGGACCCGCCCCGATCCCACAGGGACCACAAGAGGACGTGCCCTGCTCCCGTCTGACACCCAAAAATTCATACCAATTTTAGCCTCAAAAACATCAAATGCATAAATAACCAAATTAAAGTAATACATCAAATCCGAATTAAACAGATGTCAGACAAGGGATGAAATCCAAACGACAAGTTGCAAGCACGACTCTAACATGAACCTGCGGGTACACCACCCAATAGGGGTTCAGGTACGCAGAAGTGGATCTATGCCTCAGCCTCAGGTTCCTCCTCTACCTCATTAGCACGACCTGGAGGGGTTACCAAAACAATAAGGGTGAGTGGACCGAAACTCAAGTTTATAAAATCATTTGATAAGTAAAACATATAATTTACCCCTCCGTTTTCCAAACATGCATGCCACCGAATTTAAAACCATCAATCATATAATATAAACCATAAGGCATATAATAATACCATAAACATAATTTTAGCCACTGCACTATACACTCCAATCCCGACATCCCCGATGTCTGACGTCCCTGACGTCAATAAGGTCACAATCACAAGGCTACGCGTGCCACTCGGGTCTCAATTTCCGAGTTCAATCCCCGAACCCTGTTCGGTTACAGCATCCCCGATGCTTAGCGTCATAGACGCTGGACGTTCTATACGTCTGTGACCACTCCGGGGTACCTCATCCGGAGGAGACAATATAATATGGAAGGATCTATACAGTGCAGTACCAAATACATTTTATTGATATCCACATGCAAAACATATATGTATACATAGGTAAAATCTGAACCGATCGTTACGTTTCATCAAACGGGTCTCATGCCCAAATACCGTGAAACGTGCCATAACCGAAATTCCAATATCATCAAAACCATTTATTGATTCCAGCATGTGAAATTATAAGTAAATCAGAAAACATTTAAGCATGCAAGGGTTTAATGAAATCGGGCCTACTCACAATACGATCCCGTGGTGAAACTGTGCGTACGAACTTGTACTGGGATTATCGTACAATTCCTGTCAGTCCAAATCATACGTAAGGGTCACAACAAGTCTTAAACATTTATCCAAATAACTCGAAACAGAAACCGGCTCGGGGAAACCGTCCAACACGTTTCCCGAGACAACCGGCCCTAAATTGACCCATCAAAACTATCCCAGATCAACATGGTTAATTCACCAAAAATGTTCAGAATGATGAGAGGAACAAAAGTCATGTTGCTCGTGATCAGAGATAAGGTCCAACGCGCCCTCACGCGCCACCCAAGGTGGCTGCGCGTGAAAGTCACGCGCCTGACACTGCACCTTCACCCGTTTGTCTGCAATATGGGCCTGCCACCCGCGGCTTGACCCGGTTGAATACCCATCAATTCTTACTCGATTTCTATCCCATTTGATCCTAACATGTTAAATAACTATCCAATTTAGGTTCTGTGACAGAAATCAACCTCGACACATCCCCAAACTACCCATCGACCCGTGATCAACCAATCGGGTCAATCACCAGAACTTCCTGGTTTCTAATTCAAACTTCAATTCACTTCATAGGCAGCTCAATAAGATCAAAACGAACTAATATGAACGATCAATTGGGTCTGAGAGTACCTGAAGGTTGTCGTCCCAAGCTCTGCGATTTCCCTGAAAACAGCAGTCACCGTCCCAGCTCACCCGTGGCTGATGGCCTTCGATTTCGATGTGGTTGAGTTCCAAACACTCCCAGAAGACTAAACCAGGCCTTGGTTTGGTCCAGCAGTCACCAGAAATCAAAACCCGATTTTCCCTCCAATTTTGCCCGAAATTGTTTCTCTGGTTTTCTTCATCAATTCTCAGTTTTCTTAATGGCAGAGTGATGCTCACACATGTTCTAATCAGTTTTAAATAAACTCAGCTGTCCCAGAGGCTCGTGGGAGTCCAATTTGTCCACTGAAAAATGTTCCCCGAAAAGCTTCGAACTTGAATTAACAATGGGGTCGTGCAAAGTGGATGCAACAGACCACGTTCTAAAGCATCAGACACTCCCATCTTTCCAGCACACAATTGCATAAACAAATGCACATTTGAACCACCGCACAGGGTGGTACCACCCATGTCCCCCCGCGGTTGCTACAGTAACCAGGGGCGAAATGACCAAAATGCCCCTGGTTCAATAATTACCATAGTGCCCTTCACATTCTAGACCCGTAACTCAACCATACGAAGTACGATTTCGGCGTACCGCCTGTCTACGAACTCAGGGTATCGAAACCTACCTAACGGTCCTTGAGTCATGTGAAAATTAGTTGCCAAACGAAAAGTCAACATTTTCGCCCGTGAAGTCCAACTTACGGTAATGCCCTTGAACTTCCGATAGTCATAACTTTTACCCAGATCGTCCGAATTGGACGTGCCACCTGTCTATGGACTCGTGACGTCCCGAATTACGTCACGATCACTGGTCAAAGTCCATTTGACCCACTAATCAAAAAGTCAACAATTTGGCCATACCATTCACAAGGGTAAAAACGTCAATTCAAATATTAAATTACAATTTTAAAATCCTCGAATTTCCGGGGAGTTACAACCTTCCCTCATTAAGAAATTTTTTCCCGAAATTTCAAAGAAACAAATGAGGAAATTGTTCTCGCATCTGAGCCTCAGGCTCCTATGTGGCTTCTTCCACATTCTGGTTTCTCCAGAGAATCTTCACGAGAGGAATCGTCTTTCGACGTAGTACCTTGTCTTTCCGATCCAAAATCTGCACTGGGTGCTCCTCAAAGCTCAAATCCTCTCGGAGTTCGATAGGTTGATCCTCCAATACATGGGAAGCATCACGTACATACTTTCGTAGCATCGATACGTGAAAAACATCGTGAACTCTAGAAAGTTCTGGAGGTAGTGCCAGTCTGTATGCAACCCTGCCAATTCTCTCCACGATCTCATATGGTCCGATAAAACGCGGACTCAGTTTCCCCCGTCGACCAAAACGGATAATCCCCTTCCCCGGAGAAAGCTTCAAGAAGACAAAATCTCCCACTTCAAATTCCAAGTCTCGGATCCGTCGATCGGCATAACTCTTTTGGCGATCCTGCGCCGCCTTTAATCTCTCCTTGATAACTCGAACAGTCTCCAGGGTTAAGTCCATCAATTCCGGCCCTACCGTCGCTCGCTCCCCTATCTTCGTCCAGCAGATAGGTGTCCTGCACTGTCGACCATACAGTGCCTCATAAGGTGCCATCCCGATGCTTGTCTGATAGCTGTTGTTGTAAGCGAATTCCATCAATGGCAAATGAGTATCCCAAGAGTCCTGAAACTGTAGCACACAGGACCTCATCATGTCCTCCAGGGTCTGAATGGTCCGTTCAGACTGTCCATTGGTCTGTGGATGGAACGCAGTACTGAAACGTAGGGTTGTTCCCAAAGTAGCTTGTAAACTCCGCCAGAACCTGGAAGTGAAATGCGGATCACGATCGGACACGATCGATTCCGGCGTACCATGCAATCGTATGAATTCTTTTACGAACAATTGAGCCAGTCGGTTGGGTTTATAAGTTTCGTGAACTGGCAGAAAATGGGCTGACTTGGTTAACCGGTCCACGATTACCCACACTCCGTCAACTCCACTTTGAGTCCTTGGTAACTTAAAGACGAAGTCCATGGTGATGTGATCCCACTTCCACTCGGGAATCGGAAGTGGCTGCATAGCCCCATACGGTCTCTGCCGTTCCGCCTTAACCTGCTGACAGGTTAAGCATCTGCTCACGAATTCAGCAATATCCTTCTTCATTCCCGGCCACCAATAATGGTTCCGGAGGGTACGGTACATCTTTGTACCTCCCGGATGCATAGCATAGGCCGAACTATGGGCCTCCTCAAGAATCTCGGTTCGTATTTCTGCCACTGCAGGTACACACAACCGGCCCAATTTCACAAGTGCTCCATCGTCCCGGATGGTAAAATCCTGTCTCTCATCCGCATCGACCTCAATTCTGTAAATACAGAGTATCGGATCCTGAAGTTGTGCTTCGATAATCCGATCAATTAGTACTGGTCGTACATGGAAGCTGGCCAACAAAGTTCCATGTTCATCCGTACCCAAAATAACTCCCGCCTTCCGGAGTTCCACCAGCAAAGGAAGATACACCATCCCTAGGTGTGCAACAGATCCCGCTGACTTCCTGCTGAGTGCATCAGCCACCACATTGGCCTTACCCGGATGGTACTCGATCGTACAGTCATAATCTTTCAGCAGCTCCAACCATCTCCGTTGTCTCATGTTAAGCTCCTTCTGAGTGAATAGGTACTTTAGGTTCTGGTGGTCGGTGTATATCCGGCACGTTGCGCCGAATAGATAATGTCTCCAGATTTTTAGAGCATGAATCACCGCTGCCAACTCCAAATCATGGGTTGGGTAGTTTAACTCATGAGTCTTCAGCTGCCGGGATGCATATGCGATAACCTTGCCAGTCTGCATCAACACGCAGCCCAGACCTTGCAGCGATGCATCACTGAAGACCACAAACTCTCCACTGTCATCCGGCAATGCAAGGACAGGTGCAGTGGTCAATCGATCTTTCAATTCTTGAAAACTCCGATCACACTGCTCGTCCCAAATAAGCTTCACTCCCTTCCGAGTCAGACGAGTCAATGGTGCAGCAATTTTGGAGAAACCCTCCACGAATCTCCGGTAGTAACCCGCTAACCCGACAAAACTCCGCACCTCCGTTACTGTTGTCGGTCTAGCCCAGTTGGTCACCGCTTCTGTTTTCTGGGGATCCACGTGTATCCCATTCGTCGATATCACGTGTCCCAGAAAACCAATACTGCTTAGCCAAAACTGACACTTGCTCAGCTTGGCATACAACTACTCTTGTCTCATCTTCTCCAACACCAACCGTAGATGTTCCTCATGTGCTCGGGCACTCCTCGAGTACACCAAGATATCATCGATGAACACAATCACGAATTTATGCAAGGAGGGTCGGAAGACCCGGTTCATCAGATCCATGAATGCTGATGGAGCATTCGTCAACCCAAAAGGCATAACCAGGAACTCGTAGTGTCCATAACGGGTTCGAAAAGCAGTTTTCAGAATATCCTCCTCCGAAATCCTCAGTTGGTGATACCCAGACCGCAAATCAATCTTCGAAAAGCATTGAGCTCCCCGCAACTGGTCAAAAAGGTCATCGATCCTGGGTAGAGGATACTGGTTCCTCAATGTCACCTTGTTGAGTTGACGATAGTCAATACACAAACGAAGACTCCCCTCCTTCTTCTTTACGAACAACACCGGGGCTCCCCACGGTGAAGTACTCGGTCGGACATATCCCAATTCCACCAACTCCTGCAACTGAGTTTTGAGTTCTCGTAACTCGGCCGGCGCCATCCGGTATAGTGCCTGGGATATAGGTCGGGTACCAGGGAGTAGTTCAATAGTAAACTCGATCTCCCGCGATGGCGGTAATCCAGGTAAGTCTTCCGGGAACACATCCGGAAACTCACGTACCACCGGTATCTCGTCGATACCCGGAGTATCAACCTGATCCGACACGACGTGCGCCAGATAACCCTGGCATCCCTTCCGTAGAAGTTTGGTAGTAGTAAGTGAAGAAATCACTCCAGGAGGAGAACCGTCACGTTCCCCCTGGAAGATAACCTCCGGCAAACCCGGGCTTCGCAGAATTACCTGCTTGCTACTGCAATCGATGAGCGACCCATGCTCCGATAGCCAATCCATTCCCAAAATTACATCAAAGTCGTGGATATCCAGAATAATCAAGTCCGCTGGTAAATCCACATCCACAATTCTCACCGGGCACCTCCGAATCACCTGATTCACAAGGTACACGATGCCCATCGGGGTGCTAACACCCATTTCGCAATCTAAGGCTGATACCACACAATCAAGCATACCAGCACAACTCTTCGAAATAAAAGAATGTGTAGCCCCCGCATCAATACACGTACAAGAAGGTTTAGGATATGTAGTGTACCTGTAACCACGCCTGGGGCAGTCCTCGCCTGATGCTGTGTCATAGCAAACACTTGGGCCCTAGGCCCTCCATTTCGTCCGCGCCCGCGCGCACCTCGCCCAGCACCTCGGTCACCTCCCTGACCGCGACCTCCATTAGTGTGGGAAGCCGTGCTCTGCACCACACTAGAGCCCCCAGCGTCGTTGCTCTTGGACAACAGCGGGCAATCACAAGCATAGTGGCCCTCCTCTCCGCAAGCAAAACAGGTTACCGGCCTCGGCCTATCCGAATGCCCACCAGAAGCACCGCTCCATGACGAACGCTGCCCAGAGTTGTATCCTGATCCTCTGCCCTGAGAGCCTCCGCGTCGACCTGACCAGCCACAACCCTTGAAGGATGAGGGTGCCCCCCTGTAGCCCCCTCCCTTGTTGTTCTTCTGGCCTGATGGCCCACGGTGTGGGCGATCTTGACGTCGCCCCTCTCCCGAAGGATGTCGTGTCTGGTGTGTCGCCAAACTGGCCTCGACACGCACCGCAGCGTCGACCATATCTCTAAGTGAAGCATGAGTAGCAGCAGTCACACTTGCCAGGATCTTCCCTCGGAGTCCAAGCTCGAACCTTTGGAATTTGTCCTCCTCCGTGCTCACGAACGATGCAGCGAACCAGGATAGTTTTCCGAAAGTCTGCTCGTAGTCCGCAACAGACATATCTCCCTGCTCCAGCCGCAGGAACTCAGCCTCCCGTGCCGCGCGAAACGATCGCGGGTAGTACTGGTCTAGAAATCGGGAACGGAAAGCTTCCCAAGTAGTGGTATGGACAGACCACCCAGACATTTCGAGGCCGTGCCACCACTGGTAGGCTCTTCCTTCCAGCAAGAAAGCCGCCAAAGTTACCCGTTCACCCGGAGGGCAGTGCATCACCATGAAGATCCTTTACCATTTGGTGATCCAATCATGAGCATCTTCGGGGTTCGATCCCCCGTTGAAAGGTGTGGCTCCCAGACGTTGAGCCTGCTCAATGCTTGCGCATTCCATTTCCCTTTCCAGATCCTCGTCAGTTCGTGTATGAGGAATTCTCCTAGGATGCATAACCAACTGTCAAGAGGCATAGATCAGTTAACATTATCCTTAAAAGCCGAAAAGTAACTAGTACTAATCGCTAGTCTAACAGCAAGGGAAGAACATTATGCGAAGTTTCTCCTGATCAGCACAAAACATGCTCTGTATGTTGATCAGAAAGAGAGTTATGAGTTAAACCGATCGGTAGCTTCAAATGTCAAACGGAAACAAGAATGAGCTTTGATGATTCTTTGCGCAAAAGTTTGAAAATGGGGAATTCTAGCCCTTTTTATAGGCACATGAGGTGCCTTGAGATGCGAACCATCCATCTGAATTGTACCACGCATCTGCAACAATATTCCTACAAACGAATATGTACACGTTATGTATTAAAAAAATTTGGATTGTCAAAAACTTGAAATCGACAACATCTTAAAGTATACTCCGATCGGCAAACAGGATCATTGTGACTAATCAGATGCTTCATGCAAAGTACGCTATCATGTTAATGTTTCGATCAACACGACAAACATTCGAACTGATCGAAAACATCTAGCAAGGTGCTCTTGCAGCCTTAATCGGTAAGTATGAACATTACGACTAATTAGGATCCATTACGAAGTACCCTTTAATGTTAATGCTCTTATCAGAAAGCGGAAACATTGTGATCGATCAGAAGCATCCGATGAGGTGATCTCATGAGCTCGATCAGAAACCAGAAACATTATGACCGATCATGTGCCATTAGGACATACCCTTTCATTTCAATGATTCGATTGGCAAGCAAGAATATTACATCCGATCAGAAGCATCTAGTAAGGTGCTTTCACAGTCTTAATCGGCAAGCAAGAACATTACGACCGATTGAGAGCCTTGCAAAGTACTCTCTCTTGTTAATACTCTGATTAGCAAGTTGGAACATTGTGACTAATTGGAAACATCTGGTGAGGTGCTCCAGTGGCCTTAATAGGTAAGCAGGAACAGTGTAACTGATCGGGAGCCATTGTGAAGTACCCTCTCATGTTAATGTGTCGATCACAAGCAGGAACATTATGACCGATTGGAAGCATCTAACAAGGTGCTCTCGCGACATCGATCGACAAACAAGTACATTGCAACTGATCAAGAGATTTTTACAAACTCATTCCTCACACTCATTCGACATGTAAAAACAATCCTAGCAACTCTGTATTGAGAATTGATGCCACACCAGTTGACCGAGACACACTTCCTCCAACAAGCACTTGGGGGCTAGTGGGTACCCCTACCATGTCGGTGGACACGTATTAGCCTAAGTTGCAAGTCCTCGACTGAGGAAATCCGCCTCACTCAAGGACTTAGGGGACTTATGTTGGTATCATATCGACTAACCAGGTTCAGTACGACCAGCGCCACCGCAAACACACGATCGACCACTAGGCGATTGGCAAGCATGTGAAATGACAACTCTGAAGAGATTCGGTAGGCTCGTCACTCGGAAGGCCATGTGAGGCTGTTACTCGGCAGGCAACGCCAGGTTACTACTCGACAGGCAGCACCAACAAATATCACCTAACAAGGCACAAGTCATGGCCATTCGGCAGGGCTACTGGCAGGCATGGTATGGCATCCATGGTCTTATCCGCTGACAACCGCCAGTATGAACTTCTTGACATGATAGAAGATATATTGCCCCCTAGAAAACAACGCGAATTTACGAGGCATGTGGCAGTATATCCTGAGGTAGCTTGAACCCTACTTCATTCGTGTTCAATGACCAAATTCATTGCTCCTATAAATACCCCTTCAAAACCTTCCAAAAACAAACTCTCTCACATCCACTTCTCTCTCTAAACACACACAAACTTGAGTCCTTTGTCGTTATACTATGATGTCCCTATTGAATCTCCATCTCGCTTACTAACTTAAGCATCAGAGCCTCTTAGGCTAGCACCCCACCAGTGTCTAGTGCCTTCTTTCTTTGTGCCACGGGTCACTCAGCAGGCTTAAGAAGAAAGCGAACCAGCACCCCTAGTGGGTCTCATCACGTTAGGTCAAGTTTTTGGATCAAACATACCACGTCAACGATGTCACCAGCATTGATGCTGGGTTGTCTGGGTTGGGTTTCGAAGAATGATGGTGATATGACCACATTAATGGACACCTTGTTATTCTTTCAGAATTGGAGGGTCCTCTTGGCAGTGGTTTTCCACATTTTTTCAGTTTGAGTCATACCTATTTCAGGCTCTAAGATCTAGGCTTGAGGAGCATTTGGGATCACCTTTCTGACCTCTTTTTCTTCAACTAGGCTTTCCTTAGAAATGTAATCCTTCGTTTCCCCAATGGCTTCCTCTTCCATATACTCTTCGTCTTTGCCATATTCATCACCTTCATCATACATTTTGATGAGCCCAATGCAGTGGTATAATTTAAACCTTGCAATTAATAGTCATTAGCAATATAGGATAAGCAAGGTATTGTGCAAAACAAAGATTTAGGGTACACACTTTCACACAACACACAAATATAAAACAAAACTTAGACTTGATACTTAAATGGAAACAAGGGGGATATTTGGTTTTGCATGCAAAAACTAAAATGATTAAAGGTTGAAAAATATGAGTGAGATGAGATAGTTAGGAGCACAATAATTCAACACTAGACATATGCAAAGCCAATTATTGGCTCTACAACTGAGACTCACATCCAATCCACATAATCATCACACTTCATCATAAAACATATATTCGATCCAAATCCAAATCACAATCCTCACCACAGTTTATATCCTAAGACATACTCATATCACATCTCATATCAAACCATCATCATCATACCTCATGTTCACCGTTACCAAGGAATCACACATTTATTACACAATTCAATTTTATATTCAAAATGTAACGACCCGTCACGTATTTCGGGATTAGATTAGTGATAATCAATGATTAGTGAGTTTAATCGGTGATTAGATGAGCGAAATCGGAAGGACGATGCAAAATGACCATTTTGCCCCTAGTAGTGGGCAAAATGTTGACTTTTTGACGGGAGGTCTGATGGACGAGGGCCGAGGACCGTTACGTAGATTGAGTCGATACGAATTCATAGACAGGTGGCACGTCGAATTCGGACGTTCGACGGAGAAGTTACGGTTCACGGAAGTTTAGGGTCATTATTGCACGTTTTACGAAACGACTTAGCTTTGTAGTCAAGTGGGCCAGATATTTTGGGAAGACCCAATGGATGAGTGACACTTGTCACTCATCCATTACTCATTATGATTATACACATGTATACCCCTCCCTTTGTCGTGCAAACCAACCCAACCAAACCCAAAAACCCGATCTCACCCATTTTCCATTTATGTACAACCCCTACCCCCTTAAGTCTAACCTAAGGCTGGTGACCCATGATGGAAACAGAGAGGATGAAGTGAGGACTGAGTGGAGGCTGCAAGGAGGCCTGAACCGCCATGGACGGCGGCGTGGAGGAGGAAAACTCGACAGGTATCAGTTTGGCCATTTTTCCTTTATTTTCGATTTGTGATATTATGGACGGTTTTAGGTGATTATAATGAGTTATTTAGGTTTCTAGGGGAGTGATAAGAAGGTTTTGGTGGTGGTTCACGGCTGAGGAAGCCCTGGGGAGTTTTTAAAAATGTTGAACCGTGAGGGAGGTTTTGAACCATGAGGATTCAATGGGTTTTAGGTGTTTTAGTTTATATGTTTAGGTTCCTAGGATTAAAATAGGTAGATTGGAATCATTTAGGTAGAAATTGGACGAACAATGAAGAGTGGAGGGCCTTGGACCGATCACGCCGGTCCAGGCCGACCGGATTTGCAGGATTGGACCGAATCGGCCGGTTCGGACAGGCAGGCTGAATGATAGGGAAGCTGAACAGTGGGCGTGTGGCTTCCACGTGCCGCCCCTTTGGGAGGCTCGTGAGGGTGCATGAGCGGTTCAATGGGGAAAGTTCCAAAATGTGAAATCATCTATTCGATGTAACGAACAGTTTGGGACTGATTTCGTGTCGATCGGACATCATTTCGATAGGTTTCGGGGTGTCCGATGGTTTAGGATCGAGTTTAAAATTAGTTAAAAATTCGGGAAAATTACGGGACTTTAGTGAGAGGTTAATAAGGTAGTTAGTAACCCTCTATTACGATTTGGACAATTTTGGGAGTCCCGGTGACGACGATTGGCCCGGGAGCGCCGTATGGCACGCGTATCGAGGCGACAGCTCGGACGGTCTGTGAGTGGACCTTGTTTTTGAAATTGATGCATGCATAAATGTTTATTATAGGTTTTAATATTTTTTTTGTGATGCCATGAGTACATTTGTGTGTGGTTACGTATTGGTACGTATTTCGAGGTTTCGGCCTTATACGGTTCCTATACGAGTTTGTATTTCGTTGTTGATTTAAATGAAATAGTTTTGGATTTAAAAAGGATAAACTAGGGCATGAGACCCATTTGGTTTTGAATCGGGAATGTAGCCCTATTGATGACCTACGGGTCTGAGTCGTGGTCGCGACAGGTGATTTGTGCACGACGACGGACGATACGATGCTCGCCACTGGATTGGGATGCGTTCCTTCCGGAGAGGTCACTATGCATGTACCATCGTCGAGCAGCCACTGGAGTCTCGACTTCGGAGAGCTTACGAGGTGACAGGACCTATATGAGTAGGTACCAAAAGGATAAGCTTGCAAAGCAAGAAAATACTATGTTTGTGATGACCCCTACCTGTGGAAACATTGTTTTGATCAAATAATCCGTAAGTGCATCCTGAAACATGAGGGGACAGGACCCATCCCTAATTTGAAGGAAAATTGGACTGGTCCTACTCCTTCCTGACAACCTCTTGTTAGATAAGGGATCTTACCAAAATTAATTCCACTTTGCGGAGTTACAGCCCACATCCGACCCACTCCCCGACAAGTAATGGAATTAATAGTCTAATCTAATTTAGAACACATTACGCTAATCATAAGCTCTTACATTAGTATAATTCCTCTTTTTAGGATAATGAGTGCATTCATCAAAATAGGTGGAATTCATAAGAAATCAATATCATGAACCTACTAAGTCCTTACAAATGTTCATAATTAGGAACCATTAATGAATATTCAAATTATAAACAAAATACAATAGATATAGAGAATAATGCCCAAACAATGTACATTAATTCCAGAAATTATATCACAAAACTAGAAAATTAAAAGAAAATTATTTCGTGTAGAACACGACTCTGGAAAAGCCTCCACATGCCCTCACGCGCTTTCCAAAGAAGCTATGGATGGGAGTCACACGCTAGCTACAATGATTGGGACAAAGTCACTATTCATCGTCATCTTAACCTATCTTCTCTAGTTTTCGGGTCGCCCGACCCAGTTCTAACACCCTCAATCTACCTATGATTTTTATGTTTTAACAACCTAAATTTAACTACTCAAGCTGAGGAATCAATCTATGAACTCAAATGCAAGATTTCTTACCTCAAACCTTTAGTTCGAGCTTCAACCTTCTCAAACAAAACTCAGCTTGCTTCCCAGCATCTCTTTCTCATCCAATCTCTATGTTTTCGAGCTCAACCAGGTCACAAGGCACAAAGAAAGACAATATAGTACTGAGCTTCAAGCTTCCTGGCCCAACTCTGAGGGCCCAAAAATCAAGCTCCACGGGTTCTCCACCTAACCTCCCTCTAAACACCTCCTTTTTCCTTCCCCAGTTTCTTGTCATCTATATCACTCATTTTTCTCTCCCCAGATCCCCCGTTTGGTCCTCTTTTTCTCGTTCAGAGTTTCCCTCACGGTAATCCATTTTCAAGGCTTTTTCATGGTTTCCCCGCTCCCACCATTATGTCATTTTTGGTCTTAGATGACAATGAAAAACTGTCATCTGATTGAAAAAAAAAGTGTTGTATATGTGAGTGTCATCTATTTGAATCATATCAGACGACACTTATTGACTGTCGTCTATTAGGCTAATAGACAACAGTTTTTCTCACAAACTGTCATCTGAGAGCCTAATAGACAACAGTTTTTTCTGAAAACTATTGTCTATGTGTGTAAAAAACTGTTTGATGGTGCATCAGATAACAATTTTTTTGAAAACTGTCGTCTATTAGCCTAATAGACGACAATTAATAAGTGTCGTATGATATTATTCAAATCGATGACATTCACATAGACGACAGTTAATAAATGTCGTCTGATATTATTCAAATTGATGACAGTTAATAAGTGTCGTATGATATTATTCAAATCGATGACATTCACATAGACGACAGTAATAATCTTATTAGAAAATGACATTTTTGTGTCAATTTCTCGAGCACCTGATGTCGATTCAAATATAAAAAAATTTCAATGAATAATAACAAATCCATCAAACGCGATTCTTTTATTAAATCAACTAAAAGTAAAAAAAATATTCGAACATTGCAATCCCATAAATAAAAAAAAAATAGCTATATTAGCTATGAAGACTCAAGAAAAATTGAAAATTGTTGGAAAAAACAATAAGCAACCAAATTGACGTGAATACAGAAAAGGCATAAAGTAAGATAACAAAACTTAGTCACAAGAAAGAAATAAATCATGCATCCATGCTAGAAATACACTGTCGATGCTATAATATTATCTACCCCAAAAAAAATAAACATTCATATTTTCAGTTTAAAACTGATCAAGAAGAGGAGAATTATGGAGACAATTCAACAAGTAATCCAATAATTTAACTGAAAGGAAAAAAGATACATAAATCCTTTTTAGCATAAGTATTAGAGGTATCTGTTTTGGCCTATCTTTGAATTGTATGGGTTAAAAAAACATCTAACACAGACCTCTTTTCATGTCGTATAATTGCTTTCATAAATTACTTTCAATCAAAGAAAAAAGTAGCTAACAATGTCACTAATCTTTTCATTGCAAATTGTATTAGGTGAACTGAATGGAAACTCATATCCTGAATGTTAAAAAAAGAAGTAATACGGGATGATTTGTTTATCTTTCTTTCTTACAAATCTATGTCCCTTTACTTAACCAAACAACTTAGTTTTCCTAGTCCAAAGTAAGGGGGTATAATTAAAGAGAAGAAAAATGAACTCAGCAATCAAACATTCATTGTTACAATCTAAATCCTGAAGTCATTTGTGGGAATAAATATCCCAGAATGTGAGGTTGTGCAGGCGGCAGCTACTTTCTTATGAGACTTAGGGGGTGTTGATAATCAGAATGAACAAAGTAGTTTCATTCTTATTCCACTTTATTGGTTTGTCCATTAATAAGGATCAAAAGTTGCTAACTTCTTAGTTAATCGCAAGGACAGAGATGGAAGCTGTAGTCTTTCTAGATCGTTGAAAATATTAGAAAATTCATTCCTAAGAGATGGAAATTAACGCTGCCACAATCTCTGGTTTCACGAGAACACAATTTTTGGAAACCTATGGGGAAGCAAAACCAATGGTTTATTCTTAAGCTAGAAATTATTTCATCTGAAACCTAATCCCTTGCCTAGCCCCGTTCCCTTAAAATCCCATTATCAGTAATCTACATCAAAATTTTAGACTTGGAGTTTTCCCAAAGAAAAAGGAAAAAAAAAAAAAACATCTACGGATAGCTGAGATTGTGAAAACGAAGGAGACAAAGCAAACTAAATGAACCATGTTTATCGAAATAAAAGAGAAGAAATTACAAGTGCATCTTACCTTAAGATCAAAATCAAAAGCTTGTTGCCCAAAATTGACATGCACATGAAAACAATAAACAAAAAACAGATTATAAATAGAATGATTATAGCTTTTGAGCAGACCAATTCTTTGACAGTTATCGTGCAATCATTTTTTAACTTTTAAGAAGTATGTCGGGATATCAGTACCTAGATCATTATTTGTAAAATAAATTTAAGAAAATGAAAAAAGAATATCACAACCACAAATTTTAAGAAAATGTTTGGAAGAAGAATCTTACCTTCGTTGCAGTTGCAAGCGATTGAAAAACAGCTTCTTCGAAGTTCCAATTGGTTGGTCTTCTACAACATTTGACCCACTATTAGAAACACCCCTTGCAATGCAAGGGGATAGAGGGTTACAACACAGAAAACAAATCAACAGCACCCAACAGAGTCAAAATAGTTACCTGAGTTTTCTTCCATCAACTCTTGTGAAGCTGGCTCATTTCCTTCTGAGTTTTCTTCCATAAGTTCTTTTGAAGCCAATGCACTCTCAAGTAACACAGCAAATTCATCACTGCTAGACGGGTGTACTGGAGATTCGGGAACACTCATCCTAATAATTCACACAATAAAACCTCTACATATGTTAATCTAAAGGTGAATTTGATGCAGACAATTATGCAAGAAAATAAAAAGACAAGAATCCGAAAACACCCAAAAGAGAGCATCAAGATAAATCATCAAAAGAAAAGATCTTTACTTTTCTAGCTGATCAATAATGGCTGATTAACGAGTTCTATGTTTATTAAAATAGGGAAATTGTAATTGAGACAAGAAAGAACAATAAGTTGGATTTTTCATTCCCAACCTCATGACAGAGCTGACGGAAAACATTCATGGAAGAGGCAGGGACCCTGATTGTTACCAAAGAATATTAATCAAATTGAAATTAACGATGCATAACATCAAAAAGCAAACGAAAAAACTTGGCCAAATCCAATTTACCATGTTATTACATTACGTGACTACGTGTTTGCAAGAGGTGGTTCAGACTAAAGATCCATGCAACCAAATCAAAGAATGTGAAAAAGAGCAAGTTTCTTAGTTCAGAATAGATGGTTTTCCAAACTTACCCTAGGCAAAAACTCAAACCAAAAATCTCTGATCATCTTCAATTGAGTAGCCAATTAATTTCACCAAATTAGGATGGATGAGATCACCAAGAAAATAAATTTCCGACTGAAATACAATGATCACTATACAAATTTAACCCAAAAGTAGACTAGTATGTAATCTATGAGTGTCATAAAAAATAATAAATATACAGTTGGGAAGTAAACGTAGTATAAAGAAGGGATAGTGGAGCCATACAAGCCATTCTTTAACTGCAACCTCGAGCCCGGTACCAGGTTTCACAGGAGAAGTTCCATTCTCCTCGACCTAACCTTTGAATACACAACCAAATCCACCTTCACTATGAAGACTCTCCGGTCTGAAGTTTCTAGTCCCTAACTTAAGTTCATTAAAGGTGAATTTTCAGAGCTGAGACGCAACCTTCAGTTCCTCGCTGAAATAAGGTGTGGAAGTAGTACTTCTAGCATTGCTAGTAGTTGTAGAAGACCCTCCACAAGTCAGATCTCGATCTCTACTTTTCTCATTCGAAGAATTAGTTTCTGTTGATTTAAACCAAAACAAACAACCCTTAGATAGCAAATCGATTTAAAACCATCAGACACAACTACTAGCTATCAATCTAACATATTTAATAAGTGCCCACCGTGCAAAAAAGTAAACCTTCATCCCTAAAATTGTTGTTTGACCAAACAAAATAGGAATTTTTATACACATTCAAATAATTTATGTCCTGGTCTTTTAGTTCCCAATACTAATTTACAGGGAATTGAACTCATCACCTAAACTAATTTACACTCTTCAAATGAAACACCAAAAAAAGTTCGAGCATCCATAAACATTTTCTAAATATGACGATACATGCCTCACCTGGCTCAACAATTTATTCCCCCCAAAAAGGAAGGATGGCAGAAATAAAAGCAACCCCTCCACTGAAATTAATCTTGATTGACAATAATTTCCCAACAAGTAGAAGGACAAAAAGAATTTTACCATAAGAAATAGTAGTTCCAGTTACGGAGCTATTGACACGACCCATCCCAATCCCCTCGGAATTAACATAGGATGTACCATAATTCATACCTCGGCCCATACGAGACTCCCAGAGCGCATCAGGATCGGTGGAAGGGTGCAATGTCTCAATCTCTGCTACAGTCCACATTCGTGATCAACCTGAAGGACATTAAAACCATTAAAGATTGCGAGTGAACGAAAATCAATAAGTTCATAAAACACATTTCATAAAAAGACATTTAAACCCTTCACTAAAAGTATGCATGCATCAAAAACCAGTAATCAAACCATCTACTTAAATAAACAATTAGGGCATTAGCCCAAAAACTGTAGAACCAAACATGTGTGGGAACTCAGCCCAAAACCGTAGAATACCAAAATCAGTAAATCCAGAACCAAGTGGGCCACTGCCCAAATCCATAAACACCAATCCATAAATCCAATAATCCATATTTACCACATAACCATCCCCGACATCCCAGATGCCTAGCGTCCCAGACGCTTGACGTCCCAGACGCTTGACGTCCCAGACGCTTGACGTCCCAGACGTCATATCTCACAGTACAAGAAACCCGTGCTGTCCGGGGTCTCTCCGGGTCCATATCTCTGACATCCCAGACTTCTAATCATAGCAACCCTTCTCTTGAATCACTCTACGGTCCGGTCGCCCCGTATAATGACCCCTCGCAGGCAATGCACTGTGACTTCCCTAGTGTCACAGACACCTGGAGGAGACCATCCACAGATCCTCGTAGCAAGATGGTATATGGAAAACAGTTCTATAAAGTCATTTCAAAACATCTCAAAGAGCCCTGCAAGAAATTTCCATAAAACATCACAAATCCATTTAGGGTCTCTGACCCGAAATCAGGTTTATGAAACGTAGTGTCCCAGACCCGAAATCACATTTATAAATCACAATTCGGCCTCATTCCTAATTTCATAAACCAACTGGGCCTCCGGCCCGATTACGTAACTCAAATGGGTCTCAGCCCTATTTCGTAAACCAACTGGGCCCCCAGCCCGATCACATAATTCAAATGAGTCTCATGTCCGAGTTCATCTTTACAAAACCAAAACCATTTCATTGAACCATTTAATACACCACAATCACGTATAACTACCGTATAAAATCGCAACATCAAAATACGTGCAAATACGAGATTACCTCGAAATACGTGCAACCATGTAAATCACCAATGCTACAATCATCACTATAAAAATCACATATATAAACATATAAAACAGTTATGCATGCATCACAGTTTAGAAAATATTGTCCACTCACATACCGTCCAACGCTGCGACTAGATATGCGTTCCATAAACCTTCGCGAGTCACATCAATATCACCGGGACTTCCAAACTTGTCCAAACCATACTAGAGGGTTACTAACTACCTCATTAACCTTCCATTAAATCCACGTAATTTTCCCGAATTTTTAAACGTATTTAAACTCGATCCTAAACCTTCGAACACCCCAAACTATATCGAAACGATGTCTGATCGACACAAAACAAGTCCCA
This sequence comes from Prinsepia uniflora, assembly GCA_032719365.1. NCBI lineage: Eukaryota > Viridiplantae > Streptophyta > Magnoliopsida > Rosales > Rosaceae > Prinsepia > Prinsepia uniflora. The sequence continues at coordinate 35,070,406 of CM064875.1, read as the reverse complement.
AAATGTTCGTTACATCGAATACATGATTTCAAATGTTGAATACTTCCCCAGAATGTCCCCCGCGCGCCCCCCACGAGCCGCCCAAAGGCGCTGTACGTTGGCCTCTCCCGCCTACTGTTCAACTTCTTCCTCCTCGGGCAGACCGGTCCAGACCGGTTCACGAGTCCAGCCGGCCCAACTGAACTAGCGTGACTGGTCCAACCCCATATCTTCCCATTTTTTCATCCTTTTTCTGCCTTCTTTCCACCAATCTTCTCTAATTTATCTGAGGGATTGTGCTTTGTGATCAAATCGAAGAAAACTAATCTAAAACTCATTGGTTCATTAAACCATTTAAAGCCAAAATTTGCTATCCATGTTCTGGGCATAACCAAGAGCCAAAATCACATTCTAGGGACTTCATTTAGCTTCTAGGGACCAAAAAAAATAGGTTTAGGGCTTTAGTTTTGGTTTACTTGACTATTTGGAGATTTCGGTGGGTTGCAACCGAAATCCTCCACGGCCGTTCGCCCGTCGTGTTCTCCTGCATCTAGCCACCCTCAGCCATTAACATCACACCCTACTACTCATAGAACCTCCAGCAACCATTTTCAATTGTTAGAATCGATCAATAACCACCAATGCTGCCACCACCATCACCACCATCAACATCGTCATCGTCATCGTCTCACCTCACTTTCATTCACATACCAAGCTCGGATAATGAGGATTAAAGGTTTGGGATTGGATCGGTTGCACGGTCACGGGTCTTGGGATGAAAAACCAAAATGATCGATCGAAGGGGAGAGAGAAATATCCCACTGTGTGGGAGAATGGGCTAATCAGATAAGGGACAGGTGTCACTTACGAATTGGTCCACCTAGATTTCCAATCCAATCCAAACCTGCCATATGTCCACCTTTCTCAATTTTCGTGCAATAGTACCGTAAAAAGTTCTAGACCCGTAACTTTTCCGTCGAACCTCCAATTTTGACGGGCTGCCTATCTACGGACTCGTGACGTCCCAATCTACGTCACGGTCATCGGCCCTTGTACGTTTGACTTCCTGAGTCAAAAGTCAACTTTTGCTTAATTCTAGGGGCAAAACGGTCATTTCACACCGTCCATCTGAATTCGCTCAACTAATCCCCAATTAGTCATTCTAAATCCATAGTTAATTAACATCTAATCCCGATATTCAGGACAGGTCATTACAACCTTCCTCCCTTAACAAATTTCGTCCTCGAAATTCCAACTATCCCAATTCCACATTCACCTCGTGGAAAGAAAATTCGACCTCACCTCATGGGTTCACTTGTACCCCCACCAACCATAACAATACTTGTCTGCACCCAGATGTTCCACATTATCCACACTCGACCACGTCGAGTGAAATTATGCACACGTTCCGAGGTGATACCACTTGACAATTCTACCATTACGTTGACATATTTAGCTAACACACTCAACATGATGGTTCTTCCCAATCACCAATCCACTCAGACATCTGCTCCCACTAGGAGTCACCAAATCTCACTCATCAATCCACGTTGATACCTCCAGCTAAACTATCACCAATTTTCCAGTCACAATTCAATCTGATATCTCCCCCAAACTGAGAGTTATCAAATCTCACAGTTCTCCCGCATTTCCTGAATTTTACCATGTCAACATCACATGTCCCAAAATGTCCCACTCAACTGGCAGACACGACCCCATGATCACAATTCGAATCACCGACACACCCTAACTTACTCTAGAGTTGCACCAAGGTACCTCGTACCAAAATTTCCTCACGACTCCAATGCTGCCATTAGTGAGACTCACAAAGCAGTCGCCACACGCAAAGCAACCTGTGGTTACACTAACCAACAACTCACTCAACCTGAGTATACGTATACCAACATCTCACTCCACATGTGTGTAACTAGACCCCATTGAATACCTGCCTAGCAATGTTACACATCACAACTCTAGGGTTCCACTAGCCATCCACGGCTATGAGCACTTGCTCATACGACCATTGAACCCATCAAAATCACTCTGGCCAAGCACACAATATTGAATGTCCAGTTCACGTCCTCAACCAATCCAATGATATCAGAACTAAGCCGACTACAAACATTCTCCACCACACAACACTGGTACATCCTATATACCGTCACCAGGCACCACTCAGGCCTATCCAGTATCGGTCCTCACTCAATGTACCCAGTACGTACATCTAACCACCAACCAGCCTACTACACAACTCGTAGCTAGACACGCTTCAATTCTGGAGTTCATTTGTTGGGTCTGGTACTAGATAGATCAAATACTCCAACTCATCATCCAACACGAGTCCCATGGCCACCCGACCAGCATCACAACATCTACTCCCAATCACGTAAACCAACACTTACCAATCCGACTCACGCCCACCAAGGCATACAATACATGCCAAATGGGCATCCAATCTCACCCATGTCTACTGAGACACACCAACCCTGAACCTATCGGTAACCTGCTACAATTACCATACCATATTCGATTGACTTCGAACGGAAGCCAATCCCATCATTCCCATATACAACTCCTATCTTGTCATCTCACTAACTAACCCACAAGATTCCTCAACTGTCTCACAAAATGATTCTCCTCTGCTCCTAGTTAGCACAATCAGCAAGGCAAAGTCTGCTACCACGGCACGACATCACGATCCACGCTATCTTGATCCATCACATAACCTGCTCATCAAGAACACGATCCAAATCCATCACCACATCCCCCGAACATTAATGCCACGATCCTCGATCGTCACAATGCCCTATATCCTCAACACCATGATCCCGATCCACCTAGGATCCACACATGCTCACTCCGCTAACGACTATATTTCAGGTTATAGGGTCTTACACCCTCTTTGAATCTGTATACTATCAAATCACTTCTCAACCAGTTTCACATCTAAACTGATCAGTCAATGACAAAACACGTCTAGACTGTGGGTCCTCTCTAATTCCCTCATATCGATCCTTGTCATCCAACCTAAGGAAAATTAATGATGATCCAAGACGTTGACATCAAAATTCATCCTACGTGAGAGCAAACACAAATTCACTGCACCCACCACATCATGTAACCCAACATCGTCTGCCACTAAGCAGAAAAGAAGAAACTACGTTCACCTAACCTCGAAATACCCAACTCTACCTGATGACCCAAAACAAATCACAGGTTCACCCACCAAGACACGATCACTATACCGGTGACACCCAACATCATTGGTTACCGGGCAGAAAAATGACAAGTTCACCTTGACCACCCAATACTACATGTTGACAACTTCTCAACATCCATTCCCCAATTCACATCAAACACCCTTCTCATCGTCTCAACCACAACTTCTCTTGATTCTGAAGTTCCAACCATGTTGGAAATAGATATGCTTCTAACTAGATGTCAAGTCCAACCATTGCATTGCCCAAATCCTCAACTCACTCGGACAATCACGTGTCCGCAACCCATCTACCACCCAGACCGCTTGTCCGTTGATAACCGTTTATGCACATCCAAAAGGTTGTAATTCGTTACTATCTTGTTCTCTCATCTCCACCTTTACAGACTCAACTCTCGGGTCTCCATGTTATTCACAAACACACAATCTTAACCTCAACACTACTATTAATTCTCTTCAGCATCTTCCAATTTCAATAAATTCCTAGCACCTCCTCCTGAGACTAGAAACACACAACTACTCAAGTTTCGGAGTTGACGACAACTCCCCGACTCCATAATTTCCATGACGTCCTCTGCATCATCCAAAACTCCTCGTGTCTCAATCATACCCTTTCATCCATTCCTGACTTAGTTATCTCATGCTTGTTGGGACTTAACCCAACACATCACAATCCCTGCTAGATCACATCCAGTTCATCACTCACCCACTGCCGAATCTCAGATACCGAGCGTATGTCCATCACGCCGGAGTCACATCCCAAATCGTGGCTCATCGTCATCACAATCACTAGCACGCAGTGTGCGAATCAGACGACCCTTAGTCATTACTCATACTGAGCGACAACCCCATACCTCTGCTCAGGTTAAAGGAACTCTGCCTATCTCGTACCTCACAACTATGGGTACCACCACTCTGACAAACCACATCAAGATAATGAACGTTCCCTGAACGTCCCCCAATTTCCCAACAACCACAACTACATCAATCACCCTGGATAGCTAGCCATTTCCACACGGCTCTCGACCAACATTCATCATTACCGAGATCCGCATCCACACATCACACTATTATCCGGTCCAGCTCGGGATTCCATATTTTATCTCATAACCGTACTCGTGGATCAAATCTCATCATTTCACTTTGTGTCGGGCCAACCAATCTCTATTGTTTCAACTAGACTCACTAGAGTCGTCCACTTGGTCATCCACTACCTCAACCGCACTCTGCAGCACAATGTCCAATCCATCAGCCACAATCTGGGGTTCGACCCGAAAAACTACCTCGACCTTAGAAAGTCATCCAATCCACAACAACTACGGACTCACAATTCCAATTCATCAATCACAACTAAGGTTCGCTTTTCCAGTACATCCATCATAATTTAGGGTTCCACAATCACACCCTAGGGTTCCTCTGAACCCAATTGCCCTCTGCAGTATAATCCACAATATGACCGACCCCGCGGTCCTAACAACATATGAACGTCAATCCAATCCTACAATCAACTCAACTAGGGTTCCCCAAACCCAACTGCTCTAAACCGCAAAACAATCTAACATCACATGACCGAACCAACGGTCCCACATTACCAGTTCGTCAGATACAACCCCACTTGGGTCGAATCACTCTAATGCACGGCGTATCAGGCCAATCACACTCTATCCACAATTCATTCTCACTAATTATCAAACCAGTATCCTAACTATCAGGTTGACAACGATTTGTAGCCCATAGAGACATCACAACCTCGACATGCGCATACCATAAGAACTACATTGTTTACTCGAATACCGACAACCTCCAGAGTACACCAGGATCGTAGGAGGAGGAGTGTGATGTCTCGATCTCTGCTACAGCCCGCATCCGCGACCAACCTGAAGGGCATTAAAACCACGAAAAATGTGAGTGGACAAAATAAGCATTTCATTAAAAACATTCCTTCACTAAAAGCATATGCATGCATTCAAAAACCGTTTATCAAAACTTTCATAAAACCGTTTGAAAACATATTCAAAACCTTTCAAGGGTTCATGCCCGGTCCCCATAAACCGTCATGAAACATAAATCCATTTATGGGTCCCCGACCCGAAATCACAAAAACCCGTAAATCAATACATGTGGGAACTTAGCTCAAATCAAACACAAGTGGGACTCAGCCCAAAACCATTCTTAGTGAAATACCAAAACACAGAATACAGGGTCTCTCCCCCAAACCATTTCTAAATATCAAATATGGGGTCTCCGCCCCAAATCAATTTCTAAAACAAGGAACACGGGGTCTCCGCCCCCAAATCACTTTCCTTAAATCTCATACGTATCGACATATATATAACCCATCTGCGACACTTCCGAGAAGATGCCAACTTGGGGCACACAACCCCGATATATGTCACGATTTCATCTCTATACTAGTGTGCACACTACTCGGGGTCTCACTCCCAGTCTTCCCCCAGGAATTCTTCATATGGGAGGCTCTATCTCTGAATTTAGTTCGAGCTCTATGTCTGGATCTAGTCCGAACATCTCTCTAGAATCTGGTCTGGGACCACATCATAACCTCCATTCCTGGAACGGGATCCCTATGGGGATACCCATTCTGGTCCGTGGATCGTGACTCTCCAGGTCGACGGCTAGAGGAGACCATATAAATCATATGGAGTGTATAATTCATTTTCCAAATAGTTTCTTTCTCAAAACATTTCTCAACTGGGTCTCATACCCGATTCATCTCAACAGGATTCCTAGAATCCGATTAAAATCAATTTCACAGGCCTCGGCCTAAATCCACAATTCAACAGGGTCTCATGCCTGAATTCTCATTTCATAAACCGAACTGGGACTCAAGCCTGATGTTACAATCAACTGGGCCTCTAGCCCGATATCAAGAATAACTGGGCCCTTAGCCCGAAACCATAACTCAACGGGGCCTCAAACCCGATTTCACAACCAATAGGGCCTCAATCCCGATACTACAGTCAAAGAGGCATCAATCCCGATGTTACAACTGGTCTCAAGCCCAAACTCGTAAACCAATGGGGCCCTCGGCCCGATCGTATACTCAAATGGACCCTCGGTCTGATTCCTCGTCAAATCAAATGGACTCCAAGTCTGAGAGTTTGTAAATCAAATGGGTCTCGTGCCCGAGTTCATATTTCCAAATCCAAAATCCATTCATTAAATCATCATTGAAAACCTAGCATGTACAAGCATCGTACAAAATCGTAAATCTCAAAATACGTGCAAATACATAAATCCTAGTCTACCAAAAACAAATGCACTTATGGCATCACAAAACATGTATTTAAAATATTTATAAACATTTATTCATGCATCGAATTCATAAAACAAGTTCACTCACAGACCGTCTGAAGTCGCGCATCGATACGCGCGCCATAAGTCTCTCCCGGGCCAAACTTCACCTCCGGAATTCTCGTACCTGTCCGAACTATATCGAAATGATGTCTGAACGACTCGAAACAAGTCCCCAAATGTTTGTTATATCAAATAGATGATTTCATGGGTTGAATTCATCCTGGAAAGTGGGCCATGCGCCTCCCAAAGTGCCCTGCGCGTGAGCTCACAAGCCACTGCAGATCATCTTCTTCCTGCAACCGAACTAGGTCTGATCGGCTCGCCTGTAAGTTCGGTCCGCCTGGACCGGCGTGACCGGTCCGGCCTGGTTTCTCACCCATTTTTCGTCCAATCCTTTCCATTTCAATCCCAATCTTCCTATTTTGGTCCTAGGAACCATTCTATGAAATCAAAACACCTAAAAACCTACTAAAACCCATTGGTTTGATTTTTTTCCTAATAGTTCAACGTTTTCACATTTTTCCCAGGGCTTCCTCAGCCGTGAGCCACCACCAAAACCTCCCTCATACCTTCCTAGCAACATATTAAACCCATTCCAAGCAACTAAAACGGTCCATAATGTTACACATAAAAAATAAGAGAAAATGAGCCAAAACCGATACCTTCACGGTTCCATGGCTGTCCCTGGTCAGCCTCCACCATCATCTTGCCTTCCTTTCACTCTCTTGGTCTCTCAAACATGATCATATGAGGGAAGGGTTTGATTTGGGGTTGGAAGGGTGATCGAGTTTGGTATGGGTTTGGTATGCACGAACAAAGAAATGGGGGATGCATGAATTAATTTGAGTGGGCAATGGATGGATGACAAGTGTCATTCATCCATTGGGCCTGTCCCAAAATATCTGGGCCCACTTGATGCCAAAAGGCATCCGCCTCGTGAAACGTGCAATAATGACCCGAAACCTCCAAAAATCATAACTTCTTCCTCGAACGTCGGAATCAGGCGTGCCACTTGTCTATGAACTCGTGACGTCCTGAACTACATCACAGTCATTGGCCAAAATCCATTTGACCACCTGAAAGAATTTCGTGCTCGAAATTCAAATCGACCTAATTCAACAACCAAATTGTGGAATCCAATCATGTCCCAAGTAGAGGGGTACCCACGTGTAATCAAACATGTCTGTCACTACGCCGTGCTTGTCGATACGTACTGCCACTAGTGCCTCCTAAGCTCTGACATCACTCTCATCAACAACGTTCTAATCGTTGACTCGTGAGAGTCATCAGGTCGGCTCGTAAGTCTCACTCGAGACAGAACGTCGACACTCGTCGATCTCGCCTGTCACTCGATCCGACAGGTCAACCATGGTAAGTTGTTCTCGATCCTTATAGCTTACCCTTTTGAGACGTTCTAACCTACACCCAGCAGGTTACCACGTGCTCCCACTAAGGGCTTTCACATCCAAGCGGATATCCTGCTCAGCATCCGATCAGACAGCATCCTCTAGATCCTGCCATCACAATGGCACGAATCTCATCTCACAGTCATCCTCAAACCTATGCCCATACCGACTTTCCTTAGAGTCCCATCAATCCATATCAATCTGAATGCCTTGGATATCGATCAATCCATTACCACAATATGTCAAGACTTCGTGACCAGCCGATAACTCCCGGCTCCACTACGCTTTGATGCTCTACTCTGATCTCGACTCGTTCTCGAGTCCCCATATCATATCTCACATCACTCAGTGATCTCCACTGACATCTAGACTCACTCGAGTGCCCAAACTGTCACTATCGGATCTAATCCGATCGCCACTCATGTCCATCTAGGACTCTGTCCAACCTACAACATACTCATAATCTCGGGACACTCTCAACACGACATATTGATTGACCATGCTCAATCCCATCGTCCAACGTGCACAACACACCGGTGCACCCACATCACAACAATCATCAAGGCTCTACTCGACCTACTCAAGGACTGCACTCTGGCAACGTCCGACCACATACTACTGCCCGCGTTCCAACCATGGCTAAGACCCTAACCGTCCATCACCAGGCGAACGTCAATCCATCACCTCGGACACTCACTCGTCACATCTTGTGATGCTAAGTACCATCTACTCGTCAAGTCAAACAAATTTGACTCACAGCTTAGGTGTTCGGTTCTTACACCCTCTTCGAACCCTTTAGCTATCATATCACTCCTCTCCGTCCCACCTAGGGAAGAGTCAAGGAGAATCTAAGATGATGACATCAAAGTTCATCCCATGTCATCCTCCGGCACCCAGCGCTATCAGCTAAAGAGTCACACTCAGTGACCTCAAAGGATCCATCACCAAGGCGGAATCAAGCACTCCTCTCGACGTCTCAAGCAATGGATGGATGACAAGTGTCATTCATCCACTGGGCCTGCCCCAAAATATCTGGGCCACTTGATGCCAAAAGGCATCCGTCTCGTGAAACGTGCAATAGTGACCCGAAACATCCAAAAATCATAACTTCATCCTCGAACGTCGGAATCAGGCGTGCCACCTGTCTATGAACTCGTGATGTCCCGACCTACATCACAGTCATCGGCCAAAATCCATTTTACCGCGTGAACTATATGTAAACGTTTTGTCCATTATAGGGGCAAAATCATCATTTTGCCGCGAACGTCCGTTAATCCTCCTCTAATCCCCGAGTAGCCTTACTAATCCATCATTAATTATTAATTAATCCCGATAATTCGGGATGGGTCATTACATTGGTGGAAGACGATGTTGGGTTACATGCTGTGGTGAGTGTAGTGGATTTGTGTTCGGCCTCACGTAGGATGAACTTGGATGTCACTGTATTGGTTCATCCTTGGTTTTCCCTAGGTGGGATGACGAGGATTGATATGAGATAATTGGAGAGGACCAACATTCTAGACGTCCCTTGTCGTTGACTGATTTGTTTAGTTGTGGGAAATGGTTGAGGAGTGATGTGACTGTCAGAGGATTCAAGAGGGTGTAAGTCCCTATCATCAAATTTCAGGTGGATTATTAGCTAAGTGAGCATGTGTGGATCCTAGGTGGATCGGGATTTTGATAATCGAGGACTTTGGGCATTTAGACGATCGAGGATCGTGATCTTGATAGTCAGGTAAGGTGGAGAGTTTATTACCCTCTCTTAAATATTTGAGTTGAGGATGTTCGAACTGAACTTCTTTTCAAGGTTAATTCTGTATGGTGTATTAATCGAACGAGTAGGTGTCCAACTAGGTTGGATTTGTTCAGCCTTAGATGTGTGAATGGTTGGATTGGCTCCCTTATGAAGTCAATCGAATGTAACGTGTTAATCATTTGAGTAGGTAACCGATAGGTTCGGAGTTGGTGCGTCTCGATAGATGTGGGTGAGATTAGATGCCCTTTCGGCATGAATGGGTAAGCCTTGGTAGGCATGAGTTGGATTGGTACGTTTGGAATTCGTGATTGGGAGTAGACGTATTGTTGCTGGTCAGGTGACCATGGAACTCGGAATAAATGGTGGGTTGGAGTTTTTAATCTGTCTTGTACTAGATTGGACAGATAGACTCCATAATTGAAATGTGTTTAGCTATGATCTAGGTTGTAGGCTAGTTGATGGATGGATGTACGTACCCTGTATGTTGTTTGAGGTACAATATGGGATAAGCTTGTGGTGCCTGGTGACGGTATATAGGATATACCAGGGGTATGTTGGTGAGCGTGTTTGTAGTTGGCTTAGTCTCGATACCATTGGATTAGTTGAGGACGTGAACTGGACATTGGATACTGTGCACTGGTCAGGATGACTTTGATGGGTCCAGTTACACGTAGGTCGAGTGAGATGTTGGTATGTGTATACTCGGGTTGATTGAGTTAGTGTTTAGTGTAACCACAAGTAAGTACAGTGTCAATTTTCGACTGCCGGCTGTCAAGTGGTGATAGTTTGGTGGGATGTGCCAATGTGGATCGATGAGTGAGATTTGTTGACTTCCAGTGGAAGCAGACGTTAGGATAGATTGGTGATCAAGGAAGGAACCGTCAAGTTGTTTGTGTCAGCGTAATGGTAGAACTGTCAAGTGATCACTCGATGTGGTCGAGTGTAGTCGACACGACGTGAGTGTTGGCGGAACGTCTGGGTGCAGACAAGTTTTGTACTGGTTAGTGGGTGTACAAGTGTACACATGATGTGAGGTCGAATTTTGCTTTCCACGAAGTGGTTGTGCAATCGGGATAGTTGGAATTTCGAGGACGAAATTATTTTAGGGGGAAAAGTTGTAACGACCCGTCCCGAATTCTGGGATTAGATTAGTGACTAATGAAGGATTAGTGAGTTTAATCGGTGTTTAGTTGAGTGAAATCAGACGGACGACACAAAATGACTGTTTTGCCCCTAGTCGTGGGTAAAATGTTAACTTTTTACTCGGGGAGTCAAATGTACGAGGATCGATGACCATGACGTAGATCGGGATGTCACGAGTTTGTAGATAGGCGGAACATCCAAATCGGACTTCGAACGTAGAAGTTATGGTCACGGGAGTGAAATCGGGGATTTACGTCTCGGGATCCGATTAAAATATTAATTAAATATAATTGGGAAGATATTTGCGTGGGACCCTTGGATGAGTGACAAGTGTCACTCATCCCATTGGTGGCTTCCCTAAAAAGTGGATCTAATTAATTAAAATATTATTATCCTAATTATTTTATAATTGTCCCACCCACTTTCCATCTCCACCGTTCATCTCTACCTCTCCCTCTCATCTCCATTGTCCATCCCTCCCTCATCTAATCATCAGCTATCATCTTCTTTCATTTTTCATTCCCTAACCCGAACGCCACCTTCATTTCTCTCTAAACAAACAAACACACACAACAAACATATCACCTCACCACCACATCCATCTTTGTGTTCGTGTGAGAGACCATGAGTGAGGGAGTGACCAGAGGGACTGAGGGACGGCGAGACATAGCGGAGGTATGTTGGACTGAGATCCCGTTGTTTTAAAAAATTGGAAGTTGAGTTTTGCCTGTTGTTTTGAGTTTTTTTTTTTAATTCTAAGAGGACCTAGGGATCAAGACGACTCGATAGGGATCAATTTCGAAGGAAATGGATGACTAGAAGGACTGGAAACTGAGCTTGAAGGTCAAGCTCACTGTTTGATAATGGGAGGTACGGTTTCGTTTGTTTTTACCGTGCTTTGAGGATGTAGATCGATAGGGAATGGTAATATGAACCTATAGGAATTGAAATAATGGAAAAAGGATAAAGAAAATGAGAGAGATAGAGAACTGGACTGATCACGCCGATCTAGACCAGTTTGGTCCGGCCGAAACCAGGCGAACTTGGTTCACCCAAGGTTAGGGGTGATGAACAATGCCGGGCGTGGCTTTCACGCGTAGGAAGTTTAGGTCATGCATGGAGGGTCTTTTGGGGAAACTTTCAACATGTGAAAGCATCTATTCGATGTAATGAACATTTTGGAACTGGTTTCGTGTCGATCGGACATCGTTTTGATATAGTTCGGGATGTCCAAAGGTTTAGGATTGAGTTTAAAAATAGTTAAAAAGTTCAAAAAAATTACGGGGCTTCAATGAGAGGTTAATAAGGTAGTTAGTAACCCTCTAGTGTAATTTGGACAGGGTTGGGAGTCTCAGTGATGGTGATTAGCCCGAGGAGGCTTACGACACGTAAATCGAGGCGGCAGCGTAGGACAGTCTATGAGTGGACCTTGATTTCTAAACTGTGATGCATGCATAAATTTTTTATATGTTTTACATATGTGATTCTATGATGATGATTTGAATATTGGTGATTTACATGATTTCATGTACTTCGAGGCGATTTACATATTTGCACGAATATCGAGGTTTATGGTTTTGCACTGACTATACGTGCTTATGGTTTCGGAAATGGTTTTGGATTTGAAAAGGTAAACTCGGGCATGAGACCCATTTATTTTGGAAACCCTCGGACTCGAAGTTCATTTTAGTCACGTTATCGGGTCAGGGGCCCAATTGGTTGTTGAATTGATTCTAGACTTGGAAATATGGAATCAGGCATGAGACCCAATTGATTTACGAACTCTCGGACTTGGAGTCCATTTGATTTAACAAGGCATCGTGCTCAAGGCCCAGTTGATTTACGAATCGCGCTCGAGGCCCAGTTAGTTTACGTAGCGGGCTTGAGGCCCAGTTGATTTACTAATTAGGAACGAGGCCCAGTTGGTTTACGAAATCGGGCTTGAGGCCGAGTTATGGTTTATATATGTGATTTCGGGTCGGGGACCCATACATGGATTTCTGGATTCATGACGGTTTACGGGGACCGGGCATGGGTCTATTGAAAGGTTTGAAAGGTTTGAGAATGATTTCAAAATGGGTTTTCATATACCATCCTTTGTTTATGGATTGTCTCCTCCGGGGAGGATCGTTGGCCTAGGTGGACCCCGTAGTAGTCACGGAGCACTAACTGAGTGGAGTCGCCCCCGTTGGGTACCTTACTCTCATGAAGGCTATTATGGATTATAACGTCCAGGGAGGGTCATTGATTTGTGGACATTGACATGGGTGGACCCTAGGGAGACTTGGGATTTGAGACCTCAGTAGCACGCTCGTAGCTTTGCAAACCGTGATAGGATTAGTTATATGATATTGGTAGACATGATTTCTTAGATTTGTGAAATTGTGTTTTGTGAATATTAAATGGATTTGGGCAATGACCCACATATTCGGATTTATGGTTTTGGGTTGAGTTCCCACATATGGTTGAATTGAATTACAGACTTGTGTAAATGGTTTTGGGCAGGAGCCCATATGATTTGGATTTACGGAACTTGGGTCTAAGACCCTAATAATTATTATTTGAATATATGACTTGATAAATGGTTTTCATATGCATGCATTCTTTTTAGTGAAGAGCATAAATGTCTTTATGAAATATGTTTTTATGAACTCATTTATTTTCGTCTACTCACAGTCTTTTCTGGTTTTTAATGCCCTTCAGGTTGATCAGGGATGCAGACTGTACTAGAGACCGAGACATCACACTCCTCCACCGGATCCTGGTGCGCTCTTGAAGCCGGTTGGGATGAAGGTTTTAAATTATCCCTTGTCTGACACAGACGAGATCATGACACATCCCTTGTTAATCCCGGCAGGATTGGGATGGGTCCTGAAAGTCCGTCCGAATTCACTTAACTAATCCCCTATTAGTCATTCTAAATCCATAGTTAATTAACATCTAAATCCATAGGTTCCAAAACTGAACTTGACCCAACAACTAGTTCCCTCTGATGCCTCACCTTTCTTCTTCCTGCCCTTTGATTTTTTCTCCACAACATCCCATGTCTCTACCTTTTTATCATTTAGGACCATACCCATCTTCTCGACTTCCTCAGATAAAAATTTTCATGGCTCAAACACCCAAAAATTTAACCTCAACAGATAGTAAACTAAAATCCAATCCAACCCACCAACCTGTAGACCAAAACCAACCAAAAACTCTAAAAATCTATGAAAGTTCACAAATTTGTGACCAAACCCATCTTCTCAAACTCTTCAGATTCAAATTTTCAAGTCCAAACAACCAATCATTTCACACCCTTGGTAAAACTCACTCCTAAATCCACGTTAAACACTAAAAATATCAGAAATTTCACAAAAATGTGACTGGGAGTCAAAGGTTTCATACCAGTGAGACCCAGGATTTGAAAAGAAATGAGATAAACTTTTAAGTCAATTTTCCTCCATCAAAAGTTCGACAAAGCCTGCTCGGTCTTTCATGGCATTTCCCCAATCTACAAACCAAACCAGTAAGATTATCTTAACGAATTGTGATTAAGATGCAAGCTGAGATCAGGATGAGATAGTAAAAAGGTAAATTCAACAAAATGAAAACCCAGAGCATAAATATCTCCAATTTTATAACGAATTAAGATCAAGATGCAAACTTTAAGAAATGGGTCTGAAGCGTAATTAGAGAAAATGTGGATGAATCTTTTTGAGGATGGCATGAACCTTGAAGTAGCTGGTGATGCAGAAAATGAAATCACTGTCAGCGGTCTTGTGGTGTGGACTCACCTAGCTTTGGTGAGAGGATTAAGAGAGACCATGGTGATGGGTCTCATTTGGATCCGATTCGATAGGCGGAAAGATAGGATGTAATCTGTTGGTGAAGATCTTTGGGGTTCAAGGAAGAGGTTCAAGGGGAAAAGAGAAGATGCATAAACCCTAGATCGCTCCCTCTCTTTCCTCGATCGCTCCTTCACGGTGTAACAACAAGCTTCTTCCAACTTTTAGGTTTTTTTTAAGTGATGAATAGTGATGTGTGTGTTTTGTAATTTCGTTTGCCGCTTTCATATTTTGTGAAAATTTTCATTTCCTTCCTTCCCATAGATTCCAATAGAAAACACTTTTATCAAAAAGTGTTGTCTATTAGATACCAAAATATTAAAAATAAAGGCACTTAATACTTTTAAATGACTATAGATGACATTTTTAATCTAAACTATCATCTAATTAGTGACATCTATGGCTAAGAATAGCATAGTGCACCACCGAACACCATGACATCCCATATATAGATATGAATGCTAATGGAGGATAATTCCAGACTTCTCCATCTGTTGACACGTGGCAACTTTTAATTGGTCATATTGCAAAATGACCAAAATGCCCTTGGGGGCAAAATTACCAAAATACCCCCTAAGGGTTTCTAACTCAAAACCACCTCAAACGATCTCCAATTTTGGGATGCCACTTGTCTACAGACTCAGAGTTTTGAGACCTATGCAATGGTCTTCTTGGAATTCTCAAAGGAGGACCACAACAAAAAGTCAACATATTGACTTTCTAAGGGTAAAATCGTCTTTTCCCTTTAATTTTCCAATTTTTACTTTTCTCAAAATCCAAGTCATTACATGAGGTAAATCCTATTCTTGAGGCCTATCATAACCAAGCTTGTGGAGGAAACTTTGGGGCTAAGAAGACATCCTTGAAGGTCTTACAATGTGGGTTCTTTTCGCCAACTCTCTTCAAGGACTCTTATGAGTTTGTGCTTACCTATGAGAGATGCCAAATTCAAGGAAACTTGGGACCTAGGAATCAAATGCCCCTCAACCCTATTCTAGTTGCTGAGAACTTTGATGTGTGTAGCATTGATTTCATGGGACCCTTCCCAAACTCATTTGGGAACTTCTACATCCTTGTAGCTGTTGATTATGTACTCAAGTGGGTGGAGGTCGTGGCCACCAAAACGAATGATGCCAAGGTGGTCTTGAACTTCTTGCAAACCAACATCTTCACACAGTTTGGAGCCGCCAGAGCCATAATTAGTGCTGGATGGACTCACTTTTGAAATCGGCCCTTTGAATTCTTGCTTAAGAAGTATGAAGTGACACATCATGTCCCAACTACCTACCATCCATAAACAAGTGGACAAGATGAGACCTCCAACTATGAGGTCAAACCCATCCTCCAAAAGATTGTGAATCCCAACAGGAAGGATTGTAGCACAAGACCCCTATTGGTATGTCCCCTTTTATGCTTGTCGTTGGCAAGGGATGTCACTTGATCGTGGAGTTGGAGCACAAATATTTTTGGGCGGTTAAGCAGATGTCTATGGACATAGATGAAACAAGCCTTCATAGGAAGCTTCAAATGAGTGAGTTGGAAGAACTAAGGAATGAGGCCTATGAGAGTGCACGGTTGTACAAGGAAAAGACCAAGGTCAACCATGAAAAGTACATTCAACCCAAGGTCTTCCAAGTGGGACATCAAGTGTTACTCTTTGATTCTAGACTCAAATTCTTCCATGGAATGTTCAGGTCTAGATGGACATGTCCCTATGTGGTCACCCATGTCTGCCCTCATGGGGCAGTGAACATTCAGCACCCCAAACGTCAAGAGCCATTCAAGGTGAATGGCCACAGGTTGAAGCACTTCTACCCGGCCTTCCTAGCAGCCACCATAGTACCATCACTTAGACAACAAAGAGACCCTTCATAGGGTGCTAGCATCGTTTTGTCTAGATGTTAAATCCAGCACTTCTTAGAGGTACCCTAGCCCTAGGTTTCTATTCCTAATCTTTTTTATTTTCTTTTGTTTTGTCATCCTTAAACATTTATATGCATGCTTTAATTTTCACACATCGAGGACTATACGTCATTTAGATTTGGGGGTATAGAGTAAATTCTCTTATTGGAAAAATTAAGGTTTGGGGGTATCAATCCAGAAACTGTCTTTACTTTTTGTGTCTTTATTTTTTGTGTATTGTCGTGTTTACTTGTTGTTTTTACTTTTGTGTCTATCTTGTTGTTTGTATACTAGTACTTTTGTAACGACCCAACCCAAAATCCCAAGATTATTTTGATTTAATTAAGGAATACTCGAGGGTTATCAGACGATTTAAGGTGAAATAACGATTTCTCCCCTACACGGGTGAAAATGTTGACTTTTGACCCGAGAGAATTTTTGTACGTTAACCAATGTTTGTTACGTTGACCACAGGATAACGATTACGTAGACAAGCGGCACATCAAATTTGGACGTCAAACGTTAATTATACAGACCTAGAATCGGTTAAATCGGATTTTATAGCGCATGTTTTACGAGATAAATGGATAAGGTTTGTTGTCTAGTGGGGCCCAAAAATATCTTGGACTGGACCAAAGGATGAGTGACAAGTGTCACTCATCCCATTTGCCCATTTTCCATATCATACATCTCATCTATTTCTTTGAATTCAAACACACACATGCACACCTGAAGACCACCTCACCCCCATCGCCCGGTTTCTTCCATCTCCTGTGGGTTCTGTGAGGGAAAGAGAGTGACTGAAAGGGAAAGGAAGATGATGAAAGATAAGCAGCCGTGAAGGATGCCTGAAAAATCCAGAAAACCGGTAACCCGTGAACTTCAAGAATGCTGTTTTCGATTTGGAAGTTTGGAACTTGAAAATCGATGCCATGGTGACGTTATGTGTGTTTTTGTGAGTGCACAGGGCAAAGAAACAGAAAGGAAGGACGCTGAAACAGCCTTAGGTGGACGTTCAACGTTGACTCGTGAAGAATCGATCTTGGCCACGTATTGTTATGTATATTTTTATAGTTTTGATGCCATAGAATTATTCGTGGGTGAGAGATGAGCAGATTGGTGAAAGAACGGAGAGAAATGGTCGAGAAATGACGGAGAATGAGTCGGGTGACAATTCGAGTCGAGTGACCCGTTTTTAGAGTCTCTTGTCAACCATCGAGAGGTTGATGATGATGATATGGAACACCACATCATCTTGTCAGCCACATGGCCAAGCGTGGTTGGCGTCACATGGCGAGGTGTTAGGCCATGTTAGAGGTGACGTTAGCATGTGACACATGGCACATGTTAGAAGGTGACACATGGCAGATTTCAGGAGTTGTTAGGTTGTCAGATGTCAGGCTGATGTCAGTAGGTGATGTCAAGGTTGACCAAATCTTTGACCAACACGTGAGGTGCGTGGGGATGAATTTCAAGGTCAAACCAATCATGTTCGTAAGGTTTTGGCGTTCGGAATCGAATAGTGGTGGTTTTTGGTTGATCAAAGATCGTTCAATTGGTGTTTTGGAGGTTTATCTCCTCAAGAAGCGTGTTCAAGATGCGTTTCGATTTCGAGGCTTTTGAGGGTTTATTATATGGACTTATATGGATTGCTAGTGACCCTCAGTTTGATTTGAATAGGGACGGACATCCCGGAGGCTTCAGATTGGCTTACGGCTCGTGATTTGAGCGAGTGGCGGTACTGTGAGTGGACATTTTCCTTCTTAACTTTGATGCATGCTTAAATCTATGTTTTTATTGATTTTATGGCATGGTATGGCCTGATTCTGATTATGGTTATGTGTCTTGGATAAGGAATGGTTCGAGTATCTTATAGCTATGATTTTTGGTTAATAATTTTAACATGGTTTTGGAAAACCGGGTTTTGGGCATGTGCCCTAGAGTCAATTGTTTTGGGGTGGGGCCCGTGTGATAACTATTTTGGGCTAGTACCCGTGTGTTAAACTATATGTCGACTTGGATTTTGTTTGCTGGATTAGTTATCCTCAGTTGATTGGATCGCTATATCCGGAGTTGGACTCCGTGCATTCCCAGAGACGGGCTCGGACGTAATCGGAGTTGGACTCCGCACGTACCAACGAAGTTGGACCTTGTAAGACTCGTACACTCTTATCAGTAGTGCACATGGGATGCTAGTTGGACTAGCAGCTGGTTGGACCAGTATGACAAAGTTTGACATTAGGCTGGTTGGACCAGCGAGATCAAGTTTGGCATTTAATAATTGTAATTTGTACAAATGTTTTCAAAACGGCTAAGAGCCGGTGATTTCAGTAAATGTGGGCTAGAGGGCCTTCGTATTTTTATGTGATTTCGAGTTGGGCCTACTGTTTATAATTTATCTATTAATTGCGGTTTTGAGCACAATGGTTTATTTGACTAAGCATGCATGTTTTATAAAACGGAGGGTTTAAATGTATATGTTGGAAAAATGGTTGTCCAAACCCTTATTTTCGTCAACTCACACTTTTATTGGTTTTGGCACCTTCTAGGTTGATCGCGGACGCGGGTTGTGTGAAGACTGAGGCATCACAGTGCGTGCGTACTCTAATTATTCTGGTTAGTAGGTGGTAGTATCGTTGGTCTGACAGGTAGTAAGAATGTTTATTTAATCCCGAGGGTATTAAGGTCATTTTAGAAGGTAGTGTAACACGGGAGCAGGTCCTCCCACGCTAATCAAGGAGAATTATTGGGAGGGTCCTGTCAACTTTGCACTACTTTGTTAATAAGAACTTATAAACATGTGAATCATCTTTGCTGCCTATTTTTTCGTATGGATTATTAACTTCCTTTTTGGGGTCATGCTTAAGTTACTGAGTTGTTTAAACACTTGTGATTGGGTAATCTTGGAAAATTAGAGGAGACTACCCATGTGAGATGTTGTGCCTATATGCTTTCTTTGTGAGTGATTTCATTGTTTCTACTCTTTGAATTAGTTTATAACTATCATTATTCATTTTGTTAGATCTCATTATTTCTATGCATTGGTGCTTATGAACTTAATCTTAAGATACTCTTGCACGCCCCCTTAAGCCCTTTTGCAACCAAACACTAGTCATTCTTTCATCACCTAGATTATAACCTCCCAAAAATACTTAGCTCCTAAAGACCTTTCCCTACCCATATTGCATGCTCCCTTAAGCACCTCGGGATTAATGCGGGATGTGCCATACTCCCGTCTAACCCCACGTGTGACACGAAGGGCAAGACACCCGTCTAACCCCCGTGTAACACGAAGGCCAAACAAGGGATAACCCAACCTTAGCCCACTCAACTTCTATAGTGCACCAGAATCAATGGCGGTGTGTGATGTCTCGGCCTACGCTACAGCCCGCATCCACGATTAACCTTAAGGGCATTAAAAACCATAAAAGCTGTGAGTGGAAACAAATAAATAATATAAAAAAAATCAATTCATAAGAGACATTTATGCCCTTTCACTTAAAAACATGCATGCATTCACAAGTAGTAGTTAATTTAAATATCAGACGGGAGCAGGGAACGTCCCCTTGTGGTCCCCGTGGGATCGAGGCGGGTCCTGTCAGAATCCCTCGGACCCGAGCAGAGATAAGTGGTGATTCCTCGGTTTGAGCAAGGCTTAGGATTGGTTTGATTTGCACTCCGCGTGGCGGTGATGCGATGAGGATAACGAGGAGTTGACTGCATTGGTTGGCGTGAGTTCTTGACACTAAGCCAGATGTGCATGTTGGTGTACAGAAAGAAAATGGGTACATGAAATCAAATTGGAAAATTGACCCACATTCCGAGCTGGGGTCAGTTGCTTTGCGAAGCGACTCCTTTTTGACAAGGGAACCCTTCAGTGCAGAGTGTTTTCTCTGCTGAGACAAGTATTCGATTTAGGATCGTATATAGACCCTAGTTGGGTGAGGTGTCAATTGTGTGTCAACAGGATGAGTAGTAGGACAATTGAGACTCGAGGTGAGTCTAGACATTAACGAAGATCGCTAAGCGGCGTGAGATGCGATACGAGTACACGAGAGCTAATCAAGATCGGGTAGTTAGGGGCGTGATCGGCTAGTCACGATCATGATCGTGAACTTAGAGGATGTTAGAAGAGAGATCGTGCTCCTCAGAACGATGGATTACGGTTGCGGACTATTTAAGTGACAGGAGATGAGATATCGATGAGTGGGAGCAATGAGGATAATTGTCGAATCGGATGTTGAATAGGATATCAGCTCCAGTTGTCGGATGAGAAGAACCATCAGACTGAAAAGCTGACCTTGATTATAGGATGGAACGTGTTAGAGTGGTAGGCTGAGAAGTCGTTTGGATGACAACCTAGTATGTGTGACTTGCTGGAGTGAGTGACAAGCGAGACTTCAACTTTCTGTCTCAAGTGGGACTTACGAGCGAAAGTGTGGATGTGTCAGACGTGTACTTTTACATGAGAGTGACTCTGCGTGGGGACATGATTGGATCCCACAGTTTGGTTGTGGAATTGGGTCGGTTTGAATTTCGAGGACGAAGTTATTTAAGGAGGTGAATTTGTAACGACCCGTCCCTAATCTTAGGAGTTAATTAAGACTAATGACGGACTAGCCGAGGATTAACGGACGTTCAAGGTGAAATTACGATTTTACCCTTGAACGAGGGCAAAAATTTGACTTTTGACTTGGGAGGTCTGATGGCCGAGGGTCGACGACCGTTACATAGATCGGGTTGATATGAGTCCGTAGACAGGCGATCCGTTGAAATCGGACATTCGACGGAAAAATTACGGTTAAGGAAGTTCCGAGGTACTATTCATAGTGGTACACTTTACGAGACAAAAGTGGACTTTTATCCTCAACTAGGACAAGATCTTTTGAAGTGCCCCAATGGATGAGTGAAAAGTGTCACCCAACCATTGGCCCTTCCCTTCATTCATGCATATCAGCCCCATTTTTTTGTTCATCCAAACCAAACCCCAAACCCCCATTTTGTACAACGCACATTCCACACCCCCTAAATCTAATCCGATGTTGGTTGCACGTGAATGAAACAGAGAGGATGAGGTGAGACAGTGATGATGGGGCTGATGGCGTCGACCATCGTGGACGGTGGCCAGAGACCCGACAAGGTACGATTTTTGATTCAAAATCCCATTTTCGTGATTTGAACATTAGGGGCGGTTTTTGTTCATTGGGAAAGGTTTATTAGGTAATTAGGAGTTTCTAGGGAAGGTTTTTAACGGCGGAGAAGGGCGGTGCAACCCAGGGAAGGATTGGAAAAATGGACCGTGAAGGGAGGTTTTGAACGGGAAGGTTCCATGGGGTTTTCCTTCGTTTTAATTACATGGTTAGGTTGCTAGGGTTGAGATAGGAAGATTGGGTCTGGATTGGGTGAAAACAGACCGAATTTGACGTAGTTAGGATGCTGGACCAATCACGACGGTCAGACCAGACCAAATTGCAAGCGGATCGGTTGGTGCCTGGTCTGCAAAAGGACAGGGATGACTGGTGCAGGGCATGTGGCTCCCACGCGCAGCCTTTTTTGACTGTACGTGAGGGTGCGTGAGCCACTTTTTTTGGATGGTTCCAACATGTGAAATCATCTATTCGATGTAACAAACATTTTGGGACTGGTTTCGAGTCGATCAAACATCGTATCGATATAGTTCAGGCTGCTCGAAGGTTTAGGATCGGGTTTAAAAATAGTTAAAAATTCCAAAAAATTACGGGGCTTTAATGAGGGGTTATTTCAGTTGTTATTAACCCTCTATTATGATTGGTACAGGTTCGGGAACCCCAGAGATGGTGATTGGCCCGGGAGAGGCGTTTGGCACGCGTATCGAGGGGACAGCTCGGACGGTCTGTGAGTGGACCTTGTTTTCAATATTGTTGCATAGATAAATGTTTTATATGTGTTTATGAACATGTTTTGTGATGCCATGAATTCATTTGTGTGTGCTTACGTATTTGCACGTATTTCGAGGTTTCTGTTTTATACGATGCTTGTACGTGTTTGCGCTTTCGATTTAATGAAATGGTTTTGGATTTCAAAATGTAAACTCAAGCATGAGACCCATTTGATTTTGTCTCGGGCATTTGGCCCTATTGTTGATGACACGACCCATCCCAATCCCCCTGGGATTAACGTGGGATGTGCCATGCTCCCATCTGACACGAAGTGTTAGACAAGGGATAATACGTACCTCAGCCCATACGGAGCTCCCAGAGCGTGGCAGGATCAGTGGAGGAGTGCGATGTCTTGATCTCTGCTACGGTCCCTTGGTCCGTTCAGATAATTCAAATGGGTCTCATGCCCAGGTTCATCTTTCTAAAACCAAAAGCATGTCGTAGAACAATTATTAAATTCACAATCACATAGCAATAGTATAACCTCGTAATCCTCAAAATACGTGTAAATATGGAATTACCTCGAAATACGTGTAATCATGTAAACCACCAGTACCATAATCATCATCATAGAAATCACATATGTAAAACTTATAACATAGTTATGCATGCGTCACAGTTTAGGAAACGAAGTCCACTCACAGACCATCCTATGCTGCCGCGAGCGGCTGCCCGTGAAACCCACACGCCAAGTACTGTTCTTCGCCAACCTCCTGCGAACCCGATCTAAACTGGTTCACTGGTTTGGTCCAGTTCAACCGAACTGACAGACCGACCCAACCAGTTCTCCCTATTCCGGCCATCATTTTCGATGGGGTTTCCACCTACAAGATCATCTAATCCTCCTCTAGGGTTCTATGACTTCAAAAACAACAAACACACATGAGATCATTACTTGTATTTCAAAACCAGTCGCCCAGATTTCCTCCTCCCTGTTCCTTGCTTTTTTGTTCTTCGCTGTTTCAGAGATGTCGAGAGAGAGAAATAGAGTTTGATGATGATGAAGAATCAGATGGAATGGAATGGAGGGTGGAGATGAACGAGCTGAGAGGAGATGGATAACTCGGAGGTAAGAGATGAGAGAGGTGTTATGTTAAAAACCATTTAAATAGTTTTAGACCAATGGACAAGATCCATGTTTTGGGGGTTCCAAGCCATGGGATGAGTGACACTTGTCACTCATCTAAGGGTACCATACAAATATATGCCCAACGAGCTTTAAGTAATATTTTATTCGGTTCCCGAGACGTTAAATCCCCGATTTCGCTCCGGTGATCATAACTTTTCTCAGACCTCCGATTTCGACGTGCCACCTTTCTACGGACTCGTGACGTCCCAATCTATGTCACGGTCATCGGTCCTCGTACGTTTGACTCCCCGAGTCAAAAGTTAACAATTTACCCAAGGTTATGGGTAAAACGGTCATTTTGCACATTCCATCCGATTTCTCTCAACTAATTCCCGATTAGTCATTAAATACCATAATTAATTAATACATAATCCCGATATTCGGGATGGGTCGTTACAGATGACCTACAGGTCTGAGTCGTGGTCACAGCGAGTGTTGTATGCACGACGACGAACGATATGACGCTCGCCTCCAGATTGGGATGTGTTCCTTCCGGAGAGGTCATGATACACGTCCCGCTGTCGAGCAGCCACTGGAGGCTTGACTTCGGAGTGCTGACGGTTTAGGAGATTGATCGGTGATGTGTGCACCATGATCTAGAGGTGGTCGCGTCGGTTGATATGTTCATGGCGACATACCAGGATTGAGAGCGGTCCTGGACGGATGGTTGCACGCATCACTACGATTGGAATCGTGACTAACCCTGAGATATCGGGCTCGATACCCAGTTGAGTCATGAGTTCGGGCTCAAGGCCCAGTTGGTTTACGTTTATGATTTCGGGTCGGGGACCATAAATGGATTTCTGGGTTCATGACGGTTTATGGGACTGGACATGAATCCTTTGAAAGGTTTTAAGAATGTTTTCGAAATGGATTATCATATACCTTCCTTAGTTATAGATTGTCTCCTCCGAAGAGGGTCATTGGTCTGGGTGGACCCGAAGTAGTCAAAGAGCACTAACTGAGTAAAGTCGCCCTCGTTGGGTACCTTACTCTCATGAAGGCTTATGGATTATAACCCCCAAGGAAGGTCATTGTTCTACGGAAAATGACCTGGGTGGACCCTGGGGAGACTTGGAATTTGAGACCCCAGGTAGCACGCGGGTAGCTTTGGAAACCGTGATAGGATTAGTTATGTGATTATATTTATATGTTATATTATATGATATATATACTAGTTTTGGGCTGAGTCCGACGTGCATTTGGGTAGTGCCCCGTATGATTGGTTTCATTTATGATTTTGGGCCAAGGCCCTAATGGTTTGATAACTGGTTTTCGAATGCATGCACACTTTTTAGTGAAGGATATAAATAAATGTCTTTTTGTGAAAATGCTTTTATAAATTCTTTGTTTTGTCCACTCACAGCTTTTAATGTTTTGAACGCCCTTTAGGTTGATCGTGGATGCGAGCTGCAGTAGAGACCAAGACATCACATTCCTCCTCCGAATCCTGGCGCACTCTGAATCCCCGAGGGGGCTAAAGTCGGAATTTTCCTTTTCTGACACTTTGATTCAGACGGGATCAGGCACGTCCCGCATTGATTGGGACGGCTCCTAACAATCCTGCTCCTGAGTCACTACATGGTCCGGTCGCTCCATGTAATGACCCCTCGCAGGCAATGCACCGTGACTTCCCTAGTGTCCCAGCCATATGGAGGAGACCATCCACTTATCCTCATATAAGGATGGTATATGTGACAGGACCCGTCCCAACTGGACTTTGATAACCATGCCAGGTCCTACTCCTGTCTGACAAGTCAAGTTGTAACACCCTAGAAACTCGAGGATTTTAATATTGTAATTGAATGTGTGAATTGACGCTTTTACCCTTGTGATTGGTATGGCCAAATTGTTGACTTTTTGATTGGTGGGTTAAATGGACTTTGACCTATGACCGTGACGTAGTTCGGGACGTCACGAGTTCATAGACAGGTAGCACGTCCAATTCGGACGATCAAGGAAGAAGTTATGACTATCGGAAGTTCAAGGGCATTACCGTAAATTGGACGGTTGGGGTGAAAATGTTGACTTTTCATTTGACAACTAATTTCCACACGACTCAAGGACCGTTAGGTAGGTCTCGACGTCCTGAGTCCGTAGACAGGCGGCACGCCGAAATCGGACTTCGTACGGGGAAGTTATGGTCAGAAACGTGAAATCGGGAGGTTCGTGTCTCGATTTTCGTGTCAAATATTTTATTCTGGAAATCTGATTGGAGGACACCTGGTGAGTGACAAGTGTCACTCACCCATTGGTTAGATTGGATCAAGCTCCACTAATCATTTATTTAGAATTTAAATCACCTTTTAATCACAGCCCTTGATCTGAAAATCTCCAGATCTAATCCTCACCATTGAATCTTAAGTTAGATTCAATCCTGGCCCTTGATTTCTTATGCATATTGTGTATTAAAACCATGCGACCATACACCCACATGTTCATTCTCTCAACCCGATTAGCACGGTTACCTCTTGGAACAACCCACCAGCACCTCACCACTCAACCTCACACCCCAAGCGACCAACAATCACCTCCAGACACCGGCCACCACTCCACGGCCACCCTGCACGCCCAGATTTCCCCCAGACCCGAGAAGAAACCCGAAAAACCCAAACCACCCAAACCATCCAAACCTTCACACCTGGATTCGAACCAACGTACGGTTGGGTTCACTGTGACGACAGGACGGCCCAGGACCTAAACTAGGCGGCGTACGGCGGAGACACGGCGGCGGTAGGACGAAAAACCCGTGAGTGCCCGATTTCCTTCCCTACTTCGAAACGTCCGTTTTTGCCGTTGGAATTGTTTGGTTGTTGTTATGACACATTTAGGGGACCTTGACGACCAGTTTGAACCAAGGACCGTGGCTGGAAACTCGACGACTCGCCGGAGAAGATAACAAGAACCGGCGGCCAACCTTCCCATCGATTTTCAGGTAGTTTATTCAACATAGAATCTAGTTTTATTTGCACATAACCATTGTTGAGGTCGAGACGAGTCCATAGGAACAAATCCCACCTGAAATGGTGGTCGGAATCACGATCTGTGATCGGGTCGAGCCGTGGGTCTGCGGTGACCCGGTTCTCTGAACCGGTTACTGTAGCTGATGACATCATCATGCTGACGTCAGCAGTGACGTCATGATGACGTCATCATGTCAGAAACTCTCAGACCAGGGACCAGTGGACTGCTGACACGTGTCCTCTGACACTGTCAGTGATGACGTCATGCTGACGTCAGCAGTGACATCATGCTGACGTCAACAGTACTGTAGCACAGTTGACTAGAGGGTTGACCAGGCGCGTGGGGCGCGTGTGAACAGTACTTTTGGTGGGACCACCACCATTCTTTAGGTTTCGACGATCCGGATCCAATGGCGGTGGTTTCGGGTCGATCAGAGATCATTAAGTTTGTCAAAATGAGGTTTATTGCCTTGGGAAGCGCGTCCGGGCCAGTTTCGGTCTAGGGTTTCATGGTTAAAAGTTAGGGGTTTGTATTGACCTTTATGTATACTTTGGATATGACAGGGACTGTATAATTATACCTGAACGAGGGTATACGTTCGGTTTTCAGCAGGATTGTACTGTGAGTGGGCCTGATTTCATTAAACCCTTGCATGCTTAAATGTTTTCTGATTTACTTATATGTTCACATGCTGGAATCAATAAATGGTTTTGATGATATTGAAATTTCGGTTATGGCACGTTTCACGGTATTTGGGCATGAGACCCGTTTGATGAAACGTAACGATCGGTTCGGGTTTTACCTATGCATACATATATGTTTTGCATGTGGATATCAATAAAATGTATTTGGTACTGCACTATATAGATCCTTCCATATTATATTGTCTCCTCCGGATGAGGTACCCCGGAGAGGTCACGGATGTCTAGGACGTCCAGCGTCTATGACGCTAAGCATTGGGGATGCTGTAACCGAACAGGGTTCGGGGATTGAACTCGGAATTGAGACCCGAGTGGCACGCGTAGCCTTGTGATTGTGACCTTATTGGACGTCAGGGACGTCAGACATCGGGGATGTCGGGATTGGAGTGTATAGTGCAGTGGCTAAAATTATACTTATGGTTTTATTACATGCCTTATGATTCATCATTTATGGTTTTAAATGATGATGCATGCATGTTTGGAAAACGGAAGGGGTAAATTATATGTTTTACTTATGAAATGATTTTATAAACTTGAGTTTTGGTCCACTCACCCTTAATGTTTTGGTAACCCCTCCAGGTCATGACACTGAGGTAGATGAGGAACCTGAGGCTGAGGCATAGATCTACTTCTGCGTACCCGAACCCCTGCTGGGTGGTTTACCCGCAGGTTTATGTTAGAGTCCTGCTCGCAACTTGTAATTTTGGATTTCATCCCTTGTCTGACATCTGTTTAATTCGGATTTGATGTATGACTTTAATTTGGTTATTTATGCATTTGATGTTGTGAGGTTAAAATTGGTATGAATTATTGGGTGTCAGACGGGAACAGGGCACGTCCCCTTGTGGTCCTTGTGGGATCGGGGCGGGTCCTGTCACAAGTGAAGTCCCGAAACTACCCTTTAGCACCTGTCAGACAAGGGATGACTGCACTGATTGCCGCTCATGCCCCCGCCTCTCGATCCGCCCCGGACGTCGTGACACGACCTAGAGGGTCATCAAAACAGGGAAGGTGTGAGTGCACAAAAATAATGTCATTTAGAACACATTTCAAAACACATCATTTACCCTCCAGTTTATTAAACCATGCATGCATAGGGTAAAACATATGAATAACAATCACCGGCTTTCTAGCCAAATCACATGAAACGTATCAAATCCCGGCTCTCAAGCCAAACATGTGAAAACATAATCACCTGGCCACAAAGACCAGAAAACTCCTACTCAATACCAATACGCAATCAATATCAACATCAAACAGCACTACTCACAAGTGCACAATCAATCAATCAATCTGCACTACTCACAAGTGCACAAATAATCACATAGTCACATCCGCACTACGCGTAGGCCAACCTTGGGAACTGCACTCAGGCACCATCCGAGTCATATCAGTCATGTCTGGGAACTGCACACGCACCATCTAGACATACCACATACTCGGGAATTGCACTCACACTACATCCGAGTCACGCCTAGGAACTGCACTCGCACCATCCAGAACATGGACCAGTATCCACAATCACAAACAAAATTCATACCACAAACACATATCAATCATATCCATGACTTCAAACCAAGTCAAAAGCATTCCCGATAGGGACTCAAGCCCAAATGCCATGTACATGTAAATCCGTACAATCACATTGAAAACATTAAAATAATCCATAAATCATCCTTGACTCACCAATTAAGCCAAAATATCATTTTCGAAACCTTTTTGACCCCGGGCCTAGCCCAAAACATCATTTGCACATTTCTCGTAAAACGTGCCAGAATGACTAATTAAAATAATCATTAAATCACAAATAATCATGCCAAATCACCATGACATCATTGCAATTCAAATCATGCAATCAATCATGTAAAACATTAAACTATGCATGCCTAATGGTTTATAAAACAAACGTCCACTCACACACCGTCCAAACCGCTCGCTTTCTGAGCTGCACACGTTTCCATAATTTCCGGTACTTTCCAGAAATCTCGAATCTTGTTAAAAATCATTACTCAGGGTCACTAATGACTTAATTAACATCATATTAATTCCCCATAAATTTCCGAGAATTAATTATGAATTAAAAACGTAACATAAACCTTCGGACTCTCGAAACAATATCGAAACGGTGTCCAATAGACTCGGAACCAAGGCCAAAATGTTCGTTACATTAGATAGAACAAAAGTCATGTTGAACTCACCTTGGGAATCGTGCCGACACGCCCCCATGAGTGACTGCACGTGAAACTCACGCGCCTGCTACAGTGCATCGTCCTCACCCGTTTAACTGATAAACGGATCCTACAGTGCGCGAACAAACTCGATTCGATTCCTATCAATGTTGCATCAATTTCGACAATTGAACCGTCCATTAGCATCATTATGGATCCAATTAAGGTTCTGTAAACCCAATTACATAAACACTTACCTCAATCCAATCGAATCAAACTCGACTTTTCGAAGAACCGTCGAACACTGTGCATCGTCCCAATTCAGTCAAACTCGATTGTTTTCTTTTAATTGATGCATCAATAAGCTTCATTGGACCCTCATAAGCATATTTCCAAGGCCAATTTCAGCCTTCAACCCCTATAATTTCATGACTTAACCTTGAATTTTCGAGAGGCTTGTGGGTTCTGTTCTTGACTAAACCACCGTCGATTTCCTTTGTTTTTCATTGGGTTCGCTTTGGTTTGAGCTCAGCAAGCGTAATCCAAGCTCAATTTCGATGTTTGTGGTCCATAAATTCCAATTTG
The DNA here is from genome assembly GCA_032719365.1 of Prinsepia uniflora. Taxonomy (NCBI): domain Eukaryota; kingdom Viridiplantae; phylum Streptophyta; class Magnoliopsida; order Rosales; family Rosaceae; genus Prinsepia; species Prinsepia uniflora. The sequence goes on along the minus strand of CM064875.1, from coordinate 35,040,393 downwards.
TAAATCGATCAATTTGAATTTCATGAATCTGGATCTCGGGTTTAAGTGTTTATTGTCCTCAATTCTCTTCTAATTCTTACTCGATTTTCTCTATGAAATCGTCCCACTGTCTCAGGTTTCACACTTAACTTCATTCATAACTCAATTTGATGAATTTAAACGAAAGGGTGGGCGGTTCTTTTTGTTGTCTTTGTCATTGTTCAAACATGACATCATCCAACAGGGCCACCAATCTCATTTAGTAAGTGACAGATGTCACTTAATCATCTAAGTGACTCACCCACCACGGCTGAATCAGCCAATTAAACTTTCCAATTCACCCTGCTGCCTTAAATTACCATTTTGCCCTTCCTTGGCTAATTACCAAAATGCCCTTCCCAATTCTAGACCCATAACTTTCACGTCCGAACTCCGATTGACGCATGACACCTGTCTACGGATTCAGCGTCCCTAGACCTATCTAACGGTCCTTCCGGAAAGTCCAACAAACGTCCCGATCAAAAAGTCAACTTTCGGCCCTCAAAACTAGGGGCAAAATCGTCATTTCCTTCAAATTTTCTAAATTTCCTTTTTCGAATTTCCGGGTCGTCACAACCTTCCCCCCTTACAGAATTTCATCCTCGAAATTCAAACATACCTCTCCCACAACAATCATGGACACTTAATTCACATCCATATCAATACCTCGAGTTCCCACATGACCCTCGTTCACTCTACGCAACCATAACCGCTTTTTCCATCTTTCACGGCTTATCTCGAGCCCTCTTAGTATATCACGACTCATTCCGAGTCCTAGACCAACTCCTGACTCCTACTGAGTCCAAGTTCAAACACTCAACTCCTTTTGAGTCTAAATTCAACATCCACTATCCATGCCATCACTAGCATATCCGGTCACCTAGCAAACACCCCTAGGCGAACCACATCGTATCTAGGATCACTCAACACACGCTAAACCAATTCTGGACTCCCTCTGAGTCCCATTCAATATCCAAAATCCAAAAGTCACTCATCCGACCCCCTATCCTCGGGTCAAGTTTAACCCGGGCCCAACATGCTCATCCATATACCATATCGTTAACAACCATCCGGACCAACACAAGTCCAACGCAACTAGAACACAAGATACAATGTTGACCCCCAATCCAGGGTCATACTCACTCCAGGTATTTCATATAAACTCGTTACTCGTCTTATCACCAGGCCGCGCACAGGGCTCGCATCTCGGAGGCATGGCAAATTAGTAACCAAATGCTCTGATACCAATTTGACAGGACGTGTCCCAATTGGACTTTGATAACCGTTCCTCGTCCTACACCAGTCTGACAAGTCAAGTGAAGTCCCGAAACTACCCTTCAGCACCTGTCAGACAAGGGATGACTGTACTGATTGCCGCTCATGCCCTCGCCTCTCGATCAGCTCCGGACGTCGTGCCATGGCCTGGAGGGTCATCAAAACAGGAAAGGTGTGACCGGACAAAAATAATGTCATTTAAAACACATTTCAAAACACATCATTTACCCTCCTGTTTATCAAACCATGCATGCATAAGGTAAAACATATGAATAACAATCACCTACTTTCCAGCCAAATCACATGAAACGTATAATCCCGGCTCTCAAGCCAAACGTATAATCCCGGCTCTCAAGCCAAACGTATAATCCCAGCTCTCACCATCCGGAACATGGTCTAGTATCCACAATCACAAACACAATCCATACCACAAACACATATCAATCATATCAATGACTTCAAACCAAGTCAAAAGCATTCCTGATAGGGTCTCAAGCCCAAATGCCATGTACACGTAAATTAGTACAATCACATTGAAAACATTAACATAATCCAGAAATCATCCTTGACTCGCCAATTAAGTCAAAATAAACTTTTCAAAACCTTTTTGACCTCGGGCCTAGCCCAAAACATCATTTGCATATTTCTCGTAAAACGTGCCAGAATGACTGAATCATTAAATCACAAATAATCATGCCAAATCACCATGACATCATTGCAATTCAAATCATGCAATCAATCATGTAAAACATTTAACTATGCATGCATAATGGTTTTTAAAACAAACGTCCACTCACACACCGTCCAAGCCGCTCGCTTTCCGTGCTGCACACGTTTCCGTAATTTCCGGTACTTTCCAGAAATCTCAAATCCTGTCCAAAATCATTACTCAGGGTCACTAATGACTTAATTAACATCATATTAATTCACCATAATTTTTCGGGAATTAATTACAAATTAAAAACCTAACATAAACCTTCGGACCCTCAAAACAATATCAAAACGGTGTCCGATTGACTCGAAACCAACGCCAAAATGTTCGTTACATTACATAGAACAAAAGTCATGTTGAACTCACCTCAGGAATCGTGCCCACGCGCCGCCGTGAGTGGCTGCATGTGAAACTCACGCGCCTGCTACAGTGCATCGTCCTCAAGCGTTTAATTGATAAACAGATCCTACAACCAGCGAACAGACCCGATTCGAATTCTATCAATTCTGCATCAATTTCGACAATTGAACCGTCCATTAGCATCATTATGGATCCAATTAAGGTTCTGTAAACCCAATTACATAAACACTTACCTCAATCCAATCGAATCAAACTCGACTTTTCGAAGAACCGTCGAACACTGTGCATCGTCCCAATTCAGTCAAACTCGATTGTTTTCTTTTAATTGATGCATCAATAAGCTTCATTGGACCCTCATAAGCATATTTCCAAGGCCAATTTCAGCCTTCAACCCCTATAATTTCATGACTTAACCTTGAATTTTCGAGAGGCTTGTGGGTTCTGTTCTTGACTAAACCACCGTCGATTTCCTTTGTTTTTCATTGGGTTCGCTTTGGTTTGAGCTCAGCAAGCGTAATCCAAGCTCAATTTCGATGTTTGTGGTCCATAAATTCCAATTTGTAAATCGATCAATTTGAATTTCATGAATCTGGATCTCGGGTTTAAGTGTTTATTGTCCTCAATTCTCTTCTAATTCTTACTCGATTTTCTCTATGAAATCGTCCCACTGTCTCAGGTTTCACACTTAACTTCATTCATAACTCAATTTGATGAATTTAAACGAAGGGGTGGGCAGTTCGTTTTGTTGTCTTTGTCATTGTTCAAACACGACATCATCCAACAGGGCCACCAATCTAATTTAGCAAGTGATAGATGTCACTTAATCATCTAAGTGACTCACCCACCACGGCTGAATCAGCCAATTAAACTGTCCAATTCACCATGCTGCCTTAAATTACCATTTTTCCCTTCCTTGGTTCATTACCAAAATGTCACTCACAATTCTAGACCCATAACTTTTACGTCCGAACTCCGATTGACGCAAGCCGCCTGTCTATGGATTCAGCGTACCGAGACCTATCCAACGGTCCTTCCGGAAAGTCCAACAAATGTCCCGATCAAAAAGTCAACTTTCGGCCCTCAAAACTAGGGGCAAAATCGTCATTTCCTTGAAATTTTCCAAATTTTCCTTTTTCGAATTACTAGGTCGTCACAATATGGAAAACATTTTATAAATCATTTCAAAACATCTCAAAGGGGCTGTGCCCGGAATTTCCATAATACCATCATTAATCCACAAATCCAAATCCATATTAGGGTCTTCGAACCCGAAATCATATTTATAAAGCACAATTAGGACTCATGCCTGATAACATAACCAACTAGGCCTCTAGCCCGATCATGTAAACCAAATAGGCCCCCAGCTCGATATCTTATTAAAAAAAGGGACTCCAAGTACGATAGTTTCCAAATCAAATGGTTTTCATGCCCGATTCCTTATTTCCAAATCCAAAACCATTCAATCAAACCATTATTGAAAACACAAGCATATATAAATCCAACATAAAACCATATGCCTCGAAATACGTGCAAATACGTAAATACCAAATACCACAAACATACGTACTCAACGCATTCAAAACATAGATATAAAACATATAAAAAATTTATGCATGCATCATATTTTGAAAACAAAAGTCCACTCACAGACTGTCCTAGCTGCTGCCTCGATACGCATGTCGTAACCCTCCTCGCAGCTAATCCATAGACTCCGGGTCATCCAGACCTATCCAAAATACACTCAAAGGTTACTACCAACCTAGAAAAGTCCTAATCAAGAACCCCCCAACATTCCTGAAAAAGTCAACGTGTCTTGGACACGCTTCTCATGGTGGAAAATCTTAATTTGACCAACCTAACGATCTCTGATCGACCCGAAACCACGACCATTGGATTCTAATCGTCAAAAGCCTTTAAATGGCACTGAACCCACCTAGAAATTTGAGTTCACTCGCTTGGTCAACGTACGGTAACCGCTGGTCAAAGTCAACGCACCTAACGTCAACCAAGTCAATGCTAACGTCAGCGGTCAACTGTCAATGGTCAATGCCTCCTGTCAGCATGACGTTATCCCTGATAGGGTGCCACGTGTCATTCATCAATTGGTCCACGTGTCTGACATGTCAGTGACAAGTGGCAACATCTGATAAGTCCACATCACTAACATGTCGGCTGACTAGGTACTACCATCATAACACTTGTCGACCTGGGATTGGGCAACGTCACTTGACAACTGACACATGATGGCATCACTGATGAAGTCATCGTCTTCCTCCTAGCGACGGATCTTGTGTAACTGGTCGCCCATACACGCGACCTGACCCGATCCGTTCTTCCACCATCGACCGCCATTCAACTCCATTTTTCTCTCATTTTCATTGTCTCAATCCCAGCAATAGATCCCCCTAATCAAAATTGAGGAAATCAAATGGAATCACACCTATTCGAACTGTCAACAGTAGTCGTGACCTTCCAATAGGTTTTTTGGCTATCTCCGGGTTCCTCCGCCTTCGAAACCAGCCCCCATCGATTCGTCTCACTCCCTAGAACACCTCAGGATCATCAGGAATCCTCAACAAACATACAAACACGATTTTCTAATTCTTGGGAAAACTGGGTTTTTAGGTTTCTAACCTCTGTCGTAGCTCTGAGAGTCATCCTCAGTCCTTCACTCTCACTCTCTCAGTCTTCATCGTAGAGGGTAGGATGTGAGGTACGATTAGGTGTTTGAATTATGGGTTTCGGGTGTGGAAAACACAAAGAAGATGAAGGAAGGGTGGTGGTATTCATATATGTAGAATGTGCCATCATAAATAGTACCCAAAACTGTCTGTGACCCATACTAAAGGACAAATGACAACAGCGCCTCGTAAAATGTGCCATCATAAATAGTACCCAAAACTGTCTGTGACCCTTAACTTCCTCGTAGAACGTCTGAATTCAACGTGTCGCCTGTCTATGGACTCGTAACGTCCCGATCTACGTTACAATCATCGATCCAAGTCTATTGGAAGAGCTGGGTCAAAAGTAAACTTTTCACCCATACTTAGTGGTAAAATGGTTATTTTACGCCATCCTTCCGAAATCTCTCTACTAATCCCTGATTAGTCGTGCTAATCCTCAATTAATTACTAAACTAATCCCGAAATTCCAAACAGGTCATTACACGCTTCGCCCTATAAATCATTTCGTCCTCGAAATTCCACCTATCCTAAATCTACACCCAGACAGTGGGAATCCAATCTTATCTCCCACTCGGAGAACTCCCGTGTAATTGTGCACGTCCGTCATAAAGCACAGAACACGTCAGTACTGTTGTCGCTCGACATGAACCACAATCCAACCATCCTACCCATGCATTCCCTAATCGTTGGATTGGATACAGTTACAACTCGAGTCTGAGGACTCCAAACATCAACTGAGATGTCTATACAAGTCTAACTCACCTTTTAGTAACACAAATACACTCGACAGGTCCGCTATACTAGGCTGAGATCCTAGTCAGCTTTTCAGCCCGATGGTTCTTCTCCTCTGACAATCAAAGCTGACCCTCTGCTCAGCATCCAATTAGACAATCATCCGCTAGATCCTGCTATCTCAAGATATCCTCATTGCTCCCCCTGAGCGATCTCTAATCCTTTGTTACTAACTGGTATCCAACCACAACCCTTACCCACGATAGCTATCATGACTAGCCAGTAACTCGCAGGTCCACTGCGCTTTCGTTGCGCCATTCTAATCTCGGCTCGCTCTAGAGTCGCCACATCATCTCGTATGTCCCTCAGTGACCTACATTGACAACGTGACTCATCTGGAGTCCCAACTATCGTCTCACGTATCCAGTCAAAACACATGTCGACATCTCGCCCCTCCTGGGTGTATTTGGGCCCCATTGATTACTTGCCCTAGCGGGGTAATCACAGATATAATCATAAGGGTTAATCTGGCGCACATGGCCCTGAGCTCCATGCTCACACAATCACTGAACTCTTAAACACCCCTCTACACTAGGCATAGTATTCAATGTAGGATCCAAAACTCGACATACAATTGACAACGAACCCTGTCCGATCACTATGTCATGTCCACCTTGGACTCACTCTGATGATTCTACCTCAATGATCAGATTTCGTAATCCTCAACAAATGTGAACGACTCTTAGGTACAACCACCACACACTCTAGCACAAGAACTCTTAAACCTGCCAAAGGATTGCACTCAAGCTACGTCCAACAGCGCACCCATCCACACTTCGAACACAGCTCGGTTCTGATCCTTCCATCACATGGCTAACATGCCGATCATGTTCCAAGGGTCAACCGCCTCCCGGCTGATCGTATCGGTCGATTATCTGGATCCTAACGAGACCACAACACCTTCAATATATAATCTCTCGTTCCAGATCCGATCCTAATAACCCCATCTGGAATATGCCACTTGATCCCACTGATCCTAGGTGGATCCATACTAACTCTCATCCTTAGTTAAGTCTTACTCCCTCTTTGAATTCTTTAACTGTCACATTACTCCTCATCCTCACACATAGGGAAAATCAAGGATGATCCCAACCGATGACATCAAAATTCATCCCACGTCAACTTGTGGGAACGTAAGCACCGAGTATCGCCTGCTAAAGAGCAGGAAATGAGAAGTTTCCTTCACCAACAAATAATATCTGTTGATAACTCAATCTATTTCTCACGATCATATTCCTCCCCAAACTAGCTTATATGAAACTCAGGAGGTATGATCACCCGCAATCGACCAAAACTAATGCCTACTAGACTCTCAAGTCATCAACTCATTCAGACATTCGTCCACGCATCCGTAAACAATCTAACCTTAGTATCCAACTCGAATGTCCAATTATACCTTTTTTTCCCATCCAAAAGGTAGCACAGAACGACTACCTGATTCTCACATTTCCACCTATATGGGTTCACCTCTAGAGCACATACCCGTTCCTCAAATCTTGTATCCACTAGTGGTAAAATGGTTATTTTACGCCATCCTTCCGAAATCTCTCTACTAATCCCTGATTAGTCGTGCTAATCCTCAATTAATTACTGAACTAATCCCGAAATTCCAAACAGGTCATTACACGCTTCCCCCTATAAATCATTTCGTCCTCGAAATTCCACCTATCCTAAATCTACACCCAGACAGTGGGAATCCAATCTTATCTCCCACTCGGAGAACTCCCGTGTAATTGTGCACGTCCGTCATAAAGCACAGAACACGTCAGTACTGTTGTCGCTCGACATGAACCACAATCCAACCATCCTACCCATGCATTCCCTAATCGTTGGATTGGATACAGTTACAACTCGAGTCTGAGGACTCCAAACATCAACTGAGATGTCTATACAAGTCTAACTCACCTTTTAGTAACACAAATACACTCGACAGGTCCGCTATACTAGGCTGAGATCCTAGTCAGCTTTTCAGCCCGATGGTTCTTCTCCTCTGACAATCAAAGCTGACCCTCTGCTCAGCATCCAATTAGACAATCATCCGCTAGATCCTGCTATCTCAAGATATCCTCATTGCTCCCCCTGAGCGATCTCTAATCCTTTGTTACTAACTGGTATCCAACCACAACCCTTACCCACGATAGCTATCATGACTAGCCAGTAACTCGCAGGTCCACTGCGCTTTCGTTGCGCCATTCTAATCTCGGCTCGCTCTAGAGTCGCCACATCATCTCGTATGTCCCTCAGTGACCTACATTGACAACGTGACTCATCTGGAGTCCCAACTATCGTCTCACGTATCCAGTCAAAACACATGTCGACATCTCACCCCTCCTGGGTGTATTTGGGCCCCATTGATTACTTGCCCTAGCGGGGTAATCACAGATATAATCATAAGGGTTAATCTGGCGCACATGGCCCTGAGCTCCATGCTCACACAATCACTGAACTCTTAAACACCCCTCTACACTAGGCATAGTATTCAATGTAGGATCCAAAACTCGACATACAATTGACAACGAACCCTGTCCGATCACTATGTCATGTCCACCTTGGACTCACTCTGATGATTCTACCTCAATGATCAGATTTCGTAATCCTCAACAAATGTGAACGACTCTTAGGTACAACCACCACACACTCTAGCACAAGAACTCTTAAACCTGCCAAAGGATTGCACTCAAGCTACGTCCAACAGCGCACCCATCCACACTTCGAACACAGCTCGGTTCTGATCCTTCCATCACATGGCTAACATGCCGATCATGTTCCAAGGGTCAACCGCCTCCCGGCTGATCGTATCGGTCGATTATCTGGATCCTAACGAGACCACAACACCTTCAATATATAATCTCTCGTTCCAGATCCGATCCTAATAACCCCATCTGGAATATGCCACTTGATCCCACTGATCCTAGGTGGATCCATACTAACTCTCATCCTTAGTTAAGTCTTACTCCCTCTTTGAATTCTTTAACTGTCACATTACTCCTCATCCTCACACATAGGGAAAATCAAGGATGATCCCAACCGATGACATCAAAATTCATCCCACGTCAACTTGTGGGAACGTAAGCACCGAGTATCGCCTGCTAAAGAGCAGGAAATGAGAAGTTTCCTTCACCAACAAATAATATCTGTTGATAACTCAATCTATTTCTCACGATCATATTCCTCCCCAAACTAGCTTATATGAAACTCAGGAGGTATGATCACCCGCAATCGACCAAAACTAATGCCTACTAGACTCTCAAGTCATCAACTCATTCAGACATTCGTCCACGCATCCGTAAACAATCTAACCTTAGTATCCAACTCGAATGTCCAATTATACCTTTTTTTCCCATCCAAAAGGTAGCACAGAACGACTACCTGATTCTCACATTTCCACCTATATGGGTTCACCTCTAGAGCACATACCCGTTCCTCAAATCTTGTATCCACTAGTGGTAAAATGGTTATTTTACGCCATCCTTCCGAAATCTCTCTACTAATCCCTGATTAGTCGTGCTAATCCTCAATTAATTACTAAACTAATCCCGAAATTCCAAATAGGTCATTACACGCTTCCCCCTATAAATCATTTCGTCCTCGAAATTCCACCTATCCTAAATCTACACCCAGACAGTGGGAATCCAATCTTATCTCCCACTCGGAGAACTCCCGTGTAATTGTGCACGTCCGTCATAAAGCACAGAACACGTCAGTACTGTTGTCGCTCGACATGAACCACAATCCAACCATCCTACCCATGCATTCCCTAATCGTTGGATTGGATACAGTTACAACTCGAGTCTGAGGACTCCAAACATCAACTGAGATGTCTATACAAGTCTAACACACCTTTTAGTAACACAAATACACTCGACAGGTCCGCTATACTAGGCTAAGATCCTAGTCAGCTTTTCAGCCCGATGGTTCTTCTCCTCTGACAATCAAAGCTGACCCTCTGCTCAGCATCCAATTAGACAATCATCCGCTAGATCCTGCTATCTCAAGATATCCTCATTGCTCCCCCTGAGCGATCTCTAATCCTTTGTTACTAACTGGTATCCAACCACAACCCTTACCCACGATAGCTATCATGACTAGCTAGTAACTCGCAGGTCCACTGCGCTTTCGTTGCGCCATTCTAATCTCGGCTCGCTCTAGAGTCGCCACATCATCTCGTATGTCCCTCAGTGACCTACATTGACAACGTGACTCATCTGGAGTCCCAACTATCGTCTCACGTATCCAGTCAAAACACATGTCGACATCTCACCCCTCCTGGGTGTATTTGGGCCCCATTGATTACTTGCCCTAGCGGGGTAATCACAGATATAATCATAAGGGTTAATCTGGCGCACATGGCCCTGAGCTCCATGCTCACACAATCACTGAACTCTTAAACACCCCTCTACACTAGGCATAGTATTCAATGTAGGATCCAAAACTCGACATACAATTGACAACGAACCCTGTCCGATCACTATGTCATGTCCACCTTGGACTCACTCTGATGATTCTACCTCAATGATCAGATTTCGTAATCCTCAACAAATGTGAACGACTCTTAGGTACAACCACCACACACTCTAGCACAAGAACTCTTAAACCTGCCAAAGGATTGCACTCAAGCTACGTCCAACAGCGCACCCATCCACACTTCGAACACAGCTCGGTTCTGATCCTTCCATCACATGGCTAACATGCCGATCATGTTCCAAGGGTCAACCGCCTCCCGGCTGATCGTATCGGTCGATTATCTGGATCCTAACGAGACCACAACACCTTCAATATATAATCTCTCGTTCCAGATCCGATCCTAATAACCCCATCTGGAATATGCCACTTGATCCCACTGATCCTAGGTGGATCCATACTAACTCTCATCCTTAGTTAAGTCTTACTCCCTCTTTGAATTCTTTAACTGTCACATTACTCCTCATCCTCACACATAGGGAAAATCAAGGATGATCCCAACCGATGACATCAAAATTCATCCCACGTCAACTTGTGGGAACGTAAGCACCGAGTATCGCCTGCTAAAGAGCAGGAAATGAGAAGTTTCCTTCACCAACAAATAATATCTGTTGATAACTCAATCTATTTCTCACGATCATATTCCTCCCCAAACTAGCTTATATGAAACTCAGGAGGTATGATCACCCGCAATCGACCAAAACTAATGCCTACTAGACTCTCAAGTCATCAACTCATTCAGACATTCGTCCACGCATCCGTAAACAATCTAACCTTAGTATCCAACTCGAATGTCCAATTATACCTTTTTTTCCCATCCAAAAGGTAGCACAGAACGACTTCCTGATTCTCACATTTCCACCTATATGGGTTCACCTCTAGAGCACATACCCGTTCCTCAAATCTTGTATCCACTAGGGAAATGATCACCAAACCAGGTATACCCTGTGCCTCATACTGAGCCACTCGGGATCCTCTGTCCCGCTCAGTGTCCACCCAACTCACCTGTTTGCACCTCTGGGGCACTTCCACAATAAAAGTCATAATCCAAGCCCTCAACGACGCTACATCACGTAGACACACTCATTGTCTTTCGAAACCATCCGATAAATTTTGGATTCCATTCAACTCATCTATAGTACCTCCCACTCATCTCAGTCACCTCCATTGAGGTAGTGCGGCACAGTCGCCAACACCCAAAGCTCAACATCTCCTTTTGTGATCGTAGTCAGTGGTAACCGAGTCAAATCCAAAAATCTCTGCTCGTATTGAGCAACACTCACACACCTCTGTATCATCATCACGACTAGCGAACCTCCATCGTCTCAGTTCTTACAGTCACATGAGCCTATCCAACTCGATAGGACTCATCCACGTCTATCGATAGAAGCGTCTGCCACCACCGCGTACAGACCAATCCCAGAAACGCTCCACTACTGAGACTCATACCAATGCGATCAACTCACCGTAGGGACCAACCTCTCAATGCACAATATCCCCGATAGGTCCCCAAGTACCATCTTCTGGAAACTTGTCCAATCGATCTTAAACTAGGGTTATCACGAACCTGGTTGCTCACTGTAGCACATCCATCCTAACTGATCCATTGCTCTCGACTCCGAACAGTCGTCATGTGGGGTAACTAGTACCCAACCAACCTGTAACCACGATCCGAGGATCTCATCCTCTCGAACCCAACTGCCTGTAGCCGTTAGCCCACAAGGACTTGGCCCTACGCAGTGTTAATCACTCTTTAACCACTGTAAGCCACAATCACGGCCTACTACGCCACACAACATCTATACTGTGGCATCATATGCCAATCGAAATCCATCCAGGATTCGACACACTGAAACATACCATCTCATGCCATTCACATCCACCTGGGATTCAATTCACCCCTACTCAGTAGCTCATCACAACACAAATCCGACTATATTTCGTTACGCTAACAGGACCACCCTAGGAGAAGACGTTCCATCCTGATATCTCTAAAGTAGACCACCCCTACATTTCCCAAGTCACTGTCTGAACATCCCCATCCAATTCTCAACAGTCTCAACTAGACTTGACTAGGGTTATCACGCAACTAGCTACAGCCTGCACCACCACTATTTGGACATGACGCAACCGATAATCTCGACTTCGGTTACACCGCGCAGCATAACCAAAATGCCATGACCAATGGTCTCAACTCCACAATATCGTCATATCCACCCTACAATCTTGTCGGAGACAACCCTAGTATCCAACCAATCATTTGTCATATCCAACCATTCTCGGGCCTAAACACACTCATTCACGGTGTATCGGGCCAAACGTCACCTATCCCCGATTTATTTCCACTAACTCTCATACTATTACCCTAACGTTCAAGTTGATGACGGGCTATTCCTCGTAGACACATCACATCCACAGCACCGGCGCACCAATACTCTGGTTTCAAACTGACAAAACCTCGCTCTGATACCACCTGGTATCAGAGTACCACATGTTAGCCTCGCTCTTATACCACCTTGACACGACCCATCCCAATCCCCCTAGCATTAACGCGGGATGTACCATCCTCCCCTCTAACCCACATGTGACACGAAGGGCCACACACCCATCTAACCCCCGTGTAACGCGAAGGCCATATGAGGGATAACCCAACCTTAGCTGACAAGACCCACCCCGTTTTCCCCCTAGGGACCACTAGGGAGGCTTGCTCCCATCTGACACGTAAAACAAAATACTACAAATACCCTTCTAAGGGTTTTATTACACAAATACCCTTATTGGGGGTTCTAGATACACACCGGTGTGTTTCCAAAATACAACATGTCAGACAAAGGGAAAGGAGCATTGTGTCCGTACTAATACAAAATAAAGATAAACCTACCCCTCAAGGTGGTGTAAACGCAACGGTGGTATTTATGTCTCGGCCACGGAGTCGATGCCCTCCTCGGTTTCCTCTCCTGAAGGGTCAAGAAAACATTCAAAGTGTGAGTGGACCAAAAATAAGCAGTTATAAATCCATTTGAATATATATATATATATCATTTGACCATGCGTTTATGGAAACATACATGCATGCAGTATAAAACAGGAAATACGATCATATATAAAAACATGGAACATATCTATACATATACGTATATCTATAGTAAAAACATATCTGGGCAACATCATATCACTCTACAAGTAATCATGTATCCACCACCCCTTCCTCGGCTCTTCCGAGAAGATGCCAACTCGGGGCACACAGCCCCTAGGGATCAAATCCCCGATAATGGTCACGATTTATCTCTAATAGGGTATGCATACCACCCAGGGTCTCGCTCCGAGTCTTCTCCCAGGAATCATCCATCTGGGAGGCTCTGTCTCTGAACCTAGTCCGAGCTCTCTCTCGGATTCTAGTTCGAGTATCTCTCCGTAAATCTGGTCCCGGACCAAAATACAATCTCCCACTCCTGGAACGGGTTCCCAATGGGGAAGCCCATTCTGGTCAGTGGATTGTGACCCTCCAGGTCAACGTCTGGAGGAGACCAATCCGCAATATGGAAGGGTGTAACATGTACTTAATGAAACATTTCCAAATAATGTCAAAATCTTTTCCCAGCATTCTTAATAAACAAGTCTTTAAGTTGAAGGTCTCAAATCATCAATACTCCATGGTTCACAATTCATTTGGAAATACCTTTGTCCAAATCCGAGTCAATGCTCGTCAAATGGGTCTCAAACCCGATAAGTCCCATTTTTAAGTAAAATCCATTCATTTCTCAAAATCCGAAATCCAATTCTCAAATCCCAACATCATAAAACATTTATCACAAAACAATTTAGAAAAAAAATAACATAGTCATGCATGTATTCATTTATAAAATCAACGGTCCACTCACAACATGTCCTTGCTGCGCTAACGAACCATTTACACCTGTCCTAAAGCTAAACACAAAGTCTGAACCTGTTCAAACATACTTAAGGGTCACTAATTGACCCTACTAGGTCTAACATAAAAACTTAGGGTGAAACCGGCCCGGGAACGCGCTCCGAACACGCTTCCCGAGGCTAATTTCCTCAATTTAACCAACCTAACGATCTCTGATCGACACGAAACCACCACCATTGGATCTGTATCGTTGAAACCTTGAAAATGGTACTGGCCCCACAAAAGTACTATTCACACGTGCCCCCACGCGCCTGGTCAACACGCGGGCAACGATGCTACAGTCACTGATGACGTCAGCATGATGTCATCCTCTGACAGGTATCGGACGCCACGTGTTAGCCTGTGATTGGTCCCTTCCCCAACAGTTCTCACAAGTATGACAAGATGACCTCATCACGCTATCAGAACAGTGTCAGAATGATGACGTCATCTTCGGTGGAGTCCTACCGAATTCTCAGTCTAAGCTTCGGCTGTCTTGCACCGAAGGCCTGCGGCGTTGCTCGGTGGGATCCTACCGAAAACCCAGCGGTAGAGCCACCGTGACCCACGGCCAAGACCCGCCCAGAAATTCCTCCTCCGGTCACCATTTTCTTCGCAGTTTGGCCCTAGAGGCTCGTCTAAACCCTACCTAGACGTCTGTAACCTCCAAAACTAAGAAAAAGATCGAGATTAATACCTTAGGTGTGAAGAACTTCGGCTCTGTTTCCCGGTTCCTGTCCGTCGCTTCAGGCCGCGTCCTGCGTCGAACCAGCCGGTCATGAGCTCCAGTCAGGCCTCCTGTCTTCTTCTGTGTCCACGGTCGAGCTCCAGACGGAAGGGGAAGGTGTGGTTTACACAGGGGACGGTTTGGAGTACGTTTGGGCCGTCGTGGGTCTTGGGTTGTCGTGGGGTCTACGGTGGCCGTCGACGACGACAGTGAAGATGATAATGATGATGATGTTCAGTGAGGGTTAGTGAGGGTGAGGGATCGATCTGGCTGAGAGAAAAATGAAAAGGAAGAGGAGAAGGGTGTTTGTGTGTGTAATTGGTGTTCACGGCAGAGAAGAATAGCAAGGTTCATGCACCCAATTATTTGGGTTGTTGGGCTAGTTAGATGAGTGACAAATGTCACTCGTCTGATTGGTTCAAAGGTCCAAGTTTGACTAATTAAATCCATTTACTTATCTCGTTCCTCGAAAAATGTAATAGTGCTCCGTAAAGTCCGTGACCCATAACTTTCGCTCCGGGTCTCCAAATTTGGCATGCCGCCTGTCCACCTAATCAGGGCGACCCGATCTACGTATTGGTAAAAAAGTCAAAGTCAAACGGTGCTTCAGGTCAAAAGTCAACATTTTGCCTTGACCAGGGGCAAATTACTCAAATAAGTAGGGGTGATGCTCTCTCATCAAGGCTTCCGGTTCCCAAGTTGCTTCCTCAACCACAGAATTCCTCCACAAAACTTTCACTAACGGAATGGTCTTGTTCCTTAGAACTTTCTGTTTCCAATCCAGGATCTGCACTGGTTGTTCTTCAAAACTCAAATCTGTCCTGAGTTCCAATGGTTGTTCCGTCAGGATATGTGATTCTTCCCTAACACATTTCCGAAGCATTGACACGTGGAAGACACTATTCACTCGTGCTAACTCCGAAGGCAAATTCAATCGGTAAGCCACTTTACCCACTCTCTCCAGTATCTCAAATGGTCTGATGTACCGAGGGCTCAGTTTTCCTCAACTCCCAAAGCGAACAATGCCTTTCGACAGCGACAATTTCAGAAATACCCAGTCTCCAACCTCAAACTCAAGATCCCGCACTCTACGATCTACATAGCTCTTTTGACCATCTTGAGCTGCCTTCAGTCGTTCCTTCATGATCTTGACTTTTTCTTGTGTTACATCCATAAGTTCTGGAGTCAACAAGGCTCTCTCCCCTATCTCTGTCCAGCACAAAGGTGTTCTGCACTGTCGCCCATACAGTGCCTCAAATGGTGCCATCCCAATGCTCGCTTGGTAGCTGTTATTATAAGCGAATTCCGTCAAGGGTAAGTAGGTATCCCAAGAACCCTGAAACTGTAATACACATGCTCTCATCATATCTTCCAAGATCTGGATGGTCCTCTCTGACTGCCCATCCATCTGAGGATGAAAAACCGTGCTGAAGTACAGTTTTGTGCCAAGCGCTCTCTGTAGGCCTTGTCAAAACCTCGAGGTAAACCGCGGATCTCGGTCTGACACGATTGACTTTGGAGTACCATGCAGTCGGACTATCTCATCAATAAACAACTGTGCCAGTCGGTTGGGTTTAAAACTTTCTCGTACAGGTAGGAAGTGCGCTGACTTAGTAAGGCGATCCACTACTACCAACACACCATCGAATCCATTTCGGGTAGTTGGCAACTTGAATACGAAGTCCATGGTAATATGGTCTCATTTCCATTCTGGGATTAGAAGGGCTTGCAGGGGTCCATACGGTCTCTGTCTTTCCGCTTTCACCTGTTGGCAGATCAAACACTGACTTACAAAGTTCGCAATCTCTCGTTTCATTCCTGCCCACTAGTAGTATTCTCGAAGGGTGCGATACATCTTGGTTCCCCCAGGATGCATGGCATAAGCCGAACTGTGGGCTTCCTCCAGTATCTCAGTCCTCAGTGTCGTATCCTTTGGCACGCATAGTCGACCCTGTTTCAAAACTGCACCGTCGTCCCTGATAGTGAAATCTTGTCTCTCCCCGGATTCAACTCCCAATCTGATACTACATAGTGTTTCATCACTGAGCTGAGCATCGCGGATCTTGTCCAACAGTAACAGTCTCACATGATAGCTTGCTAACAGGACTCCATCATCATCCATACTAAGACTAACTCCGGCCCGTCGGAGTTCTACTAGCAACGGTAAATAGATCATACGCAGATGGGCAACGGAACCAATCGCTTTCTTGCTCAAAGCATCCGCCACGACAATCGCTTTTCCGGGGTGGTACTCAATAGTGCAGTCGTAGTCTTTAATTAGCTCTAGCCATCTTCTTTGTCGCAGATTCAACTCCTTCTGAGTGAAAATATACTTTAGACTCTGGTGATCAGTAAAAATCTTGCACGTCTCCCCATAAAGGTAGTGCCTCCAAATCTTCAGAGCGTACACCACTGCTGCTAGTTCCAAGTCATGAGTTGGGTAGTTCATCTCATGTGGCTTCAACTGTCGGGAGGCATAGGCTATAACTCTCCCGTGCTGCATCAACACACATCCCAGACCCTGTAAGGATGCATCACTATAAACCACAAACTCTCCTCCGTCACTGGGTAAGGCTAAAACAGGAGCAGTGGTCAACCTTTCCTTCAATTCATGAAAGCTATTTTCACAATGCTCGGTCCAAACGAAATTAACTCCTTTCCTCGTCAGGCAGGTCAAAGGTGCTGCAATAGTAGAGAAGCCGTACACAAATCGTCTGTAATATCCTGCCAACCCCAAGAAGCTCCGAACCTCAGTTAGCGTCTTAGGTTGTTCCCAATTTGTGATTGCCTCCATCTTTTGGGGGTCCACACTGATCCCTTCCACTGAAATCACATGACCTAAAAAGCCAACACTGTTCAGCCAGAATTGATACTTGCTGAACTTCGCAAACAACTGAGTCTTCCTCAACCTTGCCAACACTAATCTTAGGTGTTTCTCGTGTGCCCTTGCGCCTTTCGAATACACCAGAATATCATCAATGAACACAATCACAAACCTATCCAAATAGGACTTGAACACTCGATTCATCAAATCCATAAAGGCTGTTGGTGCATTGGTCAATCCAAAGGGCATCACTAAAAACTCAAAATGCCCATATCTGGTCCGAAAAGCTGTCTTCGGAACATCTTCCTCGGCGATCCGCAACTAATGGTATCCAGATCTCAAATTAATCTTTGAAAAGTATCTTGCTCCTTTTAACTGGTCGAAAAGGTCATCTCTTCGAGGTAAAGGGTATTTATTTCTCACCGTTACCTTGTTCAATTGTCGGTAGTCCACACACAATCTGAGACTACCTTCCTTTTTCCGCACGAATAGGACTGGTGCTCCCCATGGCGATACACTTGGCCGGATGAATCCTAACTTGAGTAATTCATGTAGCTGTTCTCTTAACTCCCCCAGTTCTGCCAGAGCCATACGATAGGGCGCCTGTGCGATAGGTCCAGTCCCTGGAAGTAGCTCTATCGTGAAATCAATCTCTCGGGTTGGGGGCAATCTTGGTAAATCTTCTGGAAACACATCCGCGAAGTCCCGCACCACAGGTATATCTTCTATTCTTGGGGTTGTTATACTCGTGTCCACTACATGAGCTAGATACCTATGACATCCTTTCTTCAGTAGCTTCCGTGTCGTGAGGGCTGAAACAATTCTTGGTGGCGAATTTGCAATATCTTCCTGGAAAGTCAGGTTAGGTATACGCGGACTCTGGATCAATACCTTCTTCTTTCTACAGTCCATTAGTGCTCCATGCTCGGACAACCAATCCATGCCTAGGATTACATCGAAATCATGCAAGTCTAACACTATCAAGTCCGCCAACAATTCAAAATCCCCTATTCTCACTGGACAGTCTCTTAGCACCTAGTTAACTATATACACCTCCGCAGTCGGGGTCCCGACACCTAAGTCATCCTCAAGTACTGACAACTCTCGATCCAATAACCCAGCACAACTACGGGAAATAAAGGAATGGGTGGCTCCCGGATCCATCAATACACATACAGACATGTCAGAGATAGTAAGTGTACCTGTCACCACCTCAGGAGTAGTCCTGGCCTCCTGCCTAGTGATTGCGAACACTCATGCCTGGGGTCCTGTGCCCCGACCACGTCCTCGTGTTCCCCCACGATCTCCGTGATAACTGCTTTGTCCTCTGCCTCTAGCAGCATCTGACATGGTGCTCGGTGTGGATCCAGCTACACTACCGCCTGACCACTGCGGACATCCTCTCGACACATGACCAGTCTCACCACAAGTGTAGCATGTCACGTGCCTCATCCAATTTGCAGGCCCCTCGAAAGTGCCACTCTGCTGCGGTACACTATAACCGGTCCCACGGCTTCTCTCAAACCTGCCAAACCGATCACTACTCGATCCCCCCAATGTAGGAGGACTGTCCTCCACCAAACCGACCTCCCTTCGGGGCCCTGTTGCCCGAAGGTCCAGAAAAGGAATGGTCCCTGCGTCTTCCCACATCAGTCTCCTGTTGGCGGTTGGTCCAACTTGCTTCCACCCTAGCTGCAGCATCGGCCAACTCTCGCAGTGTAGTAAAAATCATAGCAGAGGAAGTTACCATAGCTTGGATGTCACCTCTCAGACCCTGCTCAAAACGGCGACACATGTCTGCCTCAGTCCTCACATAAACCTCTGCGAACCTTGACAACCTCTGAAATCTCTGCTCATACTCGGCAACAGTCGAGTTTCCCTGTTGGAGTTGCAAGAATTCAACCTCTCTCGCCTCGCTGATTGCACAGGGATAGTACTGGTCCAAGAAGCGGCTCCTAAACTCTTGCCAAGTCACAGCCTGAGCATCCCAGCCCGATAACTCCAGTGTGTACCACCACTCGTGAGCCTCACCATCAAGTAGAAAGGTGGCCAACAGTACTCTCTGCTCAGGTGGACAAGGAATCATCAAGAAGATCTTTTCCAGCCTCAGAATCGAACGGTGAGCCATCTCAGGATCGGCGTCACCACTAAACACCGTGGCACCCATGTAACGTGCCATACCAATCAATGAACTCCCAGCACTCACATCTCCAGAGCCTCCAGCGAGGCCCGTGTCAGGTGGTGCAATCTGGGTCCCTCGTCTCGGAGGCATACTGAACTGTAAAGAGGCATAAATAATAAAATTAGTACGACAAAACATGCGTGTCAAAATACCCTGTACCGACCGCCAACATAATGCTCGGCTCTGATACCAACTTGACAGGACCCGCCCCGTTTTCCCCCTAGGGACCACTGGGGAGGCCTGCTCCCATCTGACACGTAAACCAAAATACCACAAATACCCTTCCAAGGGTTTTATTACACAAATACCCCTATTGGGGGATCTAGATACACACCGGTGTGTTTCCAAAATACAACATGTCAGATAAAGGGAAAGGAGCATTATGTTCGTACTAATACAAAATAAAGATAAACCTACCCCTCAGGGTGGTGTAAACGCAACGGTGGTATTTATGCCTCGGCCCCGGAGTAGATGCCCTCCTCGGTTTCCTCTCCTGAAGGGTCAAGAAAACATTCAAAGTGTGAGTGGACAAAAAATAAGCAGTTATAAATCCATTTGAACATATATATATCATTTGACCCTTCGTTTATGGAAACATACATGCATGTAGTATAAAATAGGAAATACGATCACATATAAAAACATGGAACATATCTATACATACCTATATCTATAGTAAAAACATATCTGGGCAACATCATATCACTCTACAAGTAATCATGTATCCACTACCCCTTCCTCGTCTCTTTCGAGAAGATGCCAACTCGGGGCACACAGCCCCTAGGGATCAAATCCCCGATAATGGTCACGATTTATCTCTAATAGGGTATGCATACCAGCCGGGGTCTCACTCCGTGTCTTCTCCCAGGAATCCTCCATCTGGGAGGCTCTGTCTCTGAACCTAGTCCGAGCTCTCTCTCGGATTCTAGTTTGAGTATCTCTCCGGAAATCTGGTCCAGGACCACAACACAATCTCCCACTCCTGGAACGGGTTCCCAATGGGGAAGCCCATTCTGGTAAGTGGATCGTGACCCTCCAGGTCGACGTCTGGAGCAGACCAATCCGCAATATGGAAGGGTGTAACATGTACTTAATGAAACATTTCTAAATAATGTCAAAATCTTTTCCCATCATTCTTAATAAACAAGTCTTTAAGTTGAAGGTCTCAAATCATCAATACTCCATGGTTCACAATTCATTTCGAAATACCTTTTTCCAAATCCGAGTCAAAGCTCGTCAAATGGGTCTAAGGCCCGATAATTTCCCTTTTTAAGTAAAATCCATTAATTTCTCAAAATCCGAAATCCAATTCTCAAATCCCAACATCATAAAACATTTATCACAAAACAATTTAGAAAAAAAAATAACATAGTCATGCATGTATTCATTTATAAAATCAACGGTCCACTCACAACATGTCCTTGCTGCGCTAACGAACCATTTACACCTGTCCTGAAGCTAAACACAAAGTCCGAACCTGTCCAAACATACTTAAGGGTCACTAATTGACACTACTAGGTCTAGCATAAAAACTTAGGGTGAAATTGGCCCAGGAACGCGCTCCGAACACACTTCCAGAGGCTAATTTCCTCAATTTGACCAACCTAACGATCTCTGATCGACACGAAACCACCGCCATTGGATCCGTATCGTCGAAACCTTGAAAATGGTACCGGCCCCACAAAAATTACTGTTCACACGCACCCCCACGCGCCTAGTCAACTCGTGGTCAACGGTGTTACAGTATTGATGACGTCATCCTCTTACATGTGTCAGACGCCACGTGTCAACCTTGATTGGTCCCTGCCCCGACAGTTCTCACAAGTCTGACAAGATGACCTCATCACGCTGTCAGAACAGTGTCAGAATGATGACGTCATCTTCGGTGGAGTCCTACCGAATTCTCAGTCTAAGCTTCAGTTGTCTTGCACCGAAGGCCTGCGGCGCTGCTCGGTGGGATCCTACTGAAAACACAGCGGCAGAGCCACCGTGACCCACGGCCAAGACCCGCCCAGAAATTGCTCCTCCGGTCACCATTTTCTTCGCAGTTTGGCCCTAGAGGCTCGTCTAAACCCTACCTAGACGTCTGTAACCTCCAAAACTAAGAAAAAGATCGAGATTAATACCTTAGGTGTGAAGAACATCGGCTCTGTTTTCCGGTTCCTCTCTGTCGCTTCAGGCGGCGTCCTGTGTCGAACCAGCCGGTCGTGAGCTCCAGTCAGGCCTCCTGTCTTCTTCTGTGTCCACGGTCGATCTCCAGACGGAAGGGGAAGGTGTGGTTTGCACAAGGGACGGTTTGGAGTACGTTTGGGCCGTCGTGGGTCTTGGGTTGTCGTGGGGTCTGCGGTGGCCGGCGACGACGACAGTGAAGATGATAATGATGGTGATGTTCAGTGAGGGTCAGTGAGGGTGAGGGATCTATCTGGCTGAGAGAAAAATGAAAAGGAAGAGGAGAAGAGTGTTTGTGTGTGTAATTGGTGTTCACGGCAGAGAAGAATAGCAAGGTTCATACACCCAATTATTTGGGCTTTTTGGCAAGTTAGATGAGTGACATTTACTGATTGGTTCAAAGGTCCAAGTTTGACTATTTAAATCCATTTACTTATCTCGTTCCTCGAAAAACGTAATAGTGCCCCGTAAATTCCGTGACCCATAACTTTCGTTCCGGGTCTCCAAATTTGGCATGCCGCCTGTCCACGTAATCAGGGCGACCCGATCTACCTATTGGTCAAAAAGTCAAAGTTAAACGGTACTTCGGGTCAAAAGTCAACATTTTGCCTATATTAGGGGCAAAATGATCATTTTACATATAATTTCCATTTAATTAAATAATAATAAAATCCGGGTCATTACATTAGCTCACTCGACTTCCAAAGTGTGCCAAGATCAGTGGCAAAGTGTGATGTCTCCATCTGCGCTTTATCTCGCATCCGCGATCAACCTGAAAGGGATTAAAAACCATAAAAGCTGTGCGTGGACGAAAATAAATAATTTAATAAAAACTCATTTCATAAGAGACATTTATGCCCTTCACTAAAAACATACATGCATTCGCAAACCAGTTAATTTAAATATCATAAGAACCGTTTAGAAAATCAAAGCCATTTCATTCCACAAATCATTAGGGCCTTAGCCCAAAACCGTAAAATCACCAAGTATGGGAACTCAGCCCAAAAGCGTAAATCCAAATCCTGTGGGCCACTGCCGAAATCCATAAACACAGAATACCATTTCATCAATCCAATAAGTCTCTAATCCAAATACCCATCCTCGGCATCCCAGATGTCTAGTGTCCTAGACACTTGACGTCCCAGACGTCATATCACGGTCTAAGAACAGCGTGCTACCCGGGGTCTCTCGGGGTCAATCTTTGAAATCCCAGATGTCTGACGTCCCAGGCGTCTAATCATAGCAATCCATCTCCTGAGTCACTATATGGTCTGGTCACTCCGTGTAATAACCCCTCACAGGTAATGCGCCATGACTTCCCTAGTGTCCCAAAAATCTGGAGGAGACCATCCACATATCCTCATATAAGGATGGTATATGGAAAACATTCTATAAATCATTTTAAAACATCTCAAAGTGGCCATGCTCGGAATTTCCATAAAACCATCATAAATCTATAAATCCAAGTACTTAAATCCAAATCATATTAGGGTCTTCGAGCCAGAAATCACATTTATAAACCACAATTGGGACTCATGCTCAATATCATAACCAACCAAGCCTCTAGCCCGATCATGTAAACCAAATGGGCCTCCAGTACGATATCTCATTAAAACAAATGGACTCCAAGTCCGATAGTTTCCAAATCAAATGGTTCTCATGCCCGATTCCTTATTCCCAAATCCAAAACCATTCTATCAAACCATTATTGAAAACACAACCACATATAAATCCAACATAAAACCATACGCCTGGAAATACATGCAAATACGTAAATACCAAATACCACAAACATACATACTCAAGGCATTCAAAAAATAGATATAAAACATATAAAACAGTTATGCATGCATAATATTTCGAAAAAAATGTCCACTTACAGACCTTCCTAGTTGCCACCTCAATACACGTGTCGTAAGCCTCCCCGAGGCTAATCCAATCTCTCCGGGTCATCTGGGCCTGTCCAAAACACACTCAAAGGTTACAACCAACCTAGAAAGTCCTAATCAAGAACACCCAACATTCCCAGAAAAGTCAAAATGTCCCAAACACTGGTCCCACCTCGAAATTGGGCTCACGCACGTGGTCAATACACGGTCAAACCTAGTCAAAGTCAACGATGCTAACGTCAGCAAAGTCACCGCTATTGTCAGTGGTCAATGGTTAATGGTCAACAGCTGACGTCATCACTGATGTCAACATGACATCATCCCTAACACTTGTTAGTCAGACACTTGTTAGACCTGACAGGGTGCCACTGTCAGTCATCGGGTGGTCCACGTATTTGAAATGTCAATGGCACGTGGCACCATCTGTTAGGTCCACGTTACTGGCATGTTAGGCTGACTGGGCACTGACATCATAACACGTGTCGACTTGGGATTGGGCCACGTCACCTGACAGTTGACACATGATAAAGTCACTGATGATGTCATCGGCTTCCTCCTTGCTACGGATCCTCTATAAGGGGTTTCCCGTACCCACGAACCGACCTGGTCCTTTCTTCTACCTCCAACCACCTTTCAACTCCGTTTTTTTCTCATTTTCATCATCTAAATCCTAGCAATAGATCCCCCTAATCAAAACTGAGGAAATAAAATGGAATCATACCTGTTCAAAATGTGAACAGTAGTCGTGACCTTTGAATAGGTTTTTTAGCCAGCTCCGGTCACCTCCGCCTTTGAAACCAGACCCCATCGACTCTTCTCACTCCCTAGAAAATCTCAAGATCATCAGGAATCCTCAACAAATGTCCAAACATGATTTTCCAATTCTTGGAAAAATTGGGTTTTCGGGTTTCTTACCTCCGTCGTAGCTCCGCTATTCCTCAGCCATCCTCAGCCCCTAATCATCCTTAGTCCTTCACTCTTACTCTCTCAGTCGTCACCGTAGAGGGTAGGATGGGGGGTGTGGTTGGGTGTTTGAATTATGGGTTTCGGGTGTGGAAAATAGAAAGAAGATGAACGAAGGGCGGTGGTATGTATGTATGTAGGTTTAGGGATCAATAGATGAGTGACACTTGTCACTCATCTGTTGGGCCTGATAGAAATATCTGGACCCACACTAAAGGACAAATGACAACAGCGCCTCGTAAAATGTGCCACCGTAAATAGTACCCAAAATCGTTTTTGACGCATTGCTTCCTCGTCAAACGTCCGAATTTTACGTGCTGCCTGTCTATGAACTTGGAACGTCCCGATCTACGTCACGATCATCAGTCCAAGTCCATTGGACCACCCGGGTCAAAAGTTAACTTTTTACCCATTTCTAGGGGCAAAACAGTCATTTTACGTCGTCCTTCTGAAATTTCTCAACTAATCCCTGATTAGTTGCGCTAATTGTAACACCCGTGTCCTAGAGGGAACGGTGAACAATCCCACATTCCTATGAGGGGGGAATGGTCTGGGAGAGGATGGTGGTGTGCCTTAAAGGTGTAGGCACACACCTATCTAACACAAGGCCTTTTGGGAGCTCAGTGGCTTTGGGGGGGATTGGAACCCCGAAGTTAAGCGAGTTGAGGCTGGTGCAATCCCATGATGGGTGACCTACTGGGAAGTTGCACGTGAGCTCCCAAAAATAGAACCGTGAGGGCTGGGCCCAAAGCGGACAATATTGTGTTAGATGGGCCGGGTCGTGACAGAATGGTATCAGAGCCGGACCCTGACCGGAAGTGTGCCAGCAACGACGCTGGGCCCTAAGGGGGGGGGGGGTGGATTGTAAGACCCGGTCTTGGAAGCAAGAACGGTGAGCAAGACCCATGAGCTTGAGAAGCAAGAACGGTGAGTAAGACCCGTGAGCTTGGAAAGGTAAGATCGGTGAACGATCCCACATCGCTCGGGGAGGGAAAGGTGAAGTGCCTTATATGTGTGGGCACGTATCTATCTAACACAAGGCCTTTTGGGAGCTCAGTGGTTTTGGGGGGGATTGGAACCCCAAAGTTAAGCGAGTTAAGGCTGGTGCAATCCCATAATGGGTGACCTACTGGGAAGTTGCACATGAGCTCCCGAAAACGAAACCGTGAGGGCTGGGCCCAAAGCGGACAATATTGTGTTAGATGGGCTGGGTCGTGACACTAATCCCCGATTAGTTGCGCTAATCCCCGATTAGTTGCGCTAATCACCGATTAGTGGCACTAATTCTCCATTAATTACTAAACTAATTCCAAATTTCGGGACTGGTCGTTACATCAAAGGGTTGACTTTCAATGGTCAAAGTCAAATGCTTACTTTTGATTCGAGAGGTCATTTTCCCTTGGACTGAGGTCCATTGTGTAGATCGCAGAATGGTGATTACGTAGACAAGTAACACGTCGATTTTGGACATCGGAAGGTTATTTTACGGATCCTAGACGATTTTGGGTGATTTTTATATTGCACGTATTACAAGAAAGATTACATTTTGTTTGTCTATTGTGGGGCCCAAAATATGTAGTGGGGACCACAGGATGAGTGACAAGTGTCTCTCATCCTATGACCCTCACATTTGATCCTTATCCCTTCTTTGATAGGTCATAATTTTTGCATGTTTTATCCATAATTTGATGCCCTTTTACTTATGTTTTGTTAATAATTTGTTCTATGCAATTGGAGAAAATAATATATTTTGTGAGAAATGTGTATATTAAATAGAGTTTGGAATTACGAGAATTTGGGCAAAAGAATCACCTAAATCGGAGTTGAAACGAAGAAGTTATGAAGGAAACAAGATTGTATAGGAAATTCGGTGGATAACCACCGAATGAAGAATTGGCTTTGAGGTTACTGTAGCACTGGATCGATTTGATGCGCGCCTACCGAAGTGCATGCCTCCTTTTCAGTGCGCGCATGTTGATGCTCTTCTTCCTGATTTGGTGGCCTTCCACCGAAACCTCCAAGTAGCAGCCATGCGCCTTTGACCCTCCTATTTCAGTGGTTGACCACCCAACATTCTCCTGAAGGTCTAATTCTGCGTTTTAAGCATTTTTTAGGATAATTCCAACTTCCTTTCACACCTAATCTCGATATTGTATAAGGATTTTAGTCCTATTTCCTTTTGTATTCTTATTTTCAATTCCTTTATGTGTAGGAAAGGTTTTAATTAGATTTCTTAATTAGTTAGGAAGCCTTTTCCTTATAGGATTGGATTAAAAACTCCTATTTGTAAGAGAATTAATTATTCTCTTATAAATAGACGTATTAGGGTTTATGAGAGTGGGGGCCAAATTTACCTCTTGATGGTCCCCAAAACTCTTTCAAAATTCGCACTTCAATTCATGTTCTTAGTTTAGAGTTTTGTAATCTTAAATCAAGCACTCTTTACAATTCAAGCATCTTAATTTCAGCACGTCTACCTTGAGGTAGTTTTCCTTCATTCCATTTATTATTTATTGCTTTATTTATGTTTATGCATCTTTTTTTTTATGTCTTTGCTTAATTCAATAATGTTTGAGTAGTGTAATTAGGGTTACTTGAATCCCTAACCATATTAGTTCTTGTTTGATTTCTGGCTCTTGATTATGAATTTTATGCATTCCTAGATTTGTTGGATTATTGAGCTTCATGACCTCAATTTATTAGCTACCTTATTTGTGTATAATTGTTAATGTAATTGTTTGATGGATCACCTCGATGTTTGTGTTCAACCTGCAATTTGTACCATTTATTCGTAATCTAAACTCATGAATCCCTAGGATTGCACATCACGTTTCTAGGGATCGTGTATTGTCATTAAATGTTGTTCATGTTTCATACATTATCACGCACCATCGGTAATAGTTGTTTAGGGGTGGGCACATCACACTGAAACATTCAATCTAAGAGAAGATAATATATGTGGGGTAAGCCTTAGGCGAACCCCTACACGGGCACTTAATTCAGAAAACATGCATAGTAATCTAATCAAGGAAATCGGAGGAGAACTATAATTGGTAAAGGTGGACAGAAACCCTAGCTTGACTTAGTTAGTTATTCTTAGTTGATTTAATTACATTCATTCAACGTGACAACCCCCCATATTTGCATCTTAATTACTCCACTTAAGTCAATTGAACCAAATTAGATTGAATATTGTTGAGCAAGTCTCTATGCGATCGACCTTTACTTACATCTATACTATCTACACATCTTGTGCACTTGCAAAGTTTATTACACGTAGAGGTTTTTCCTAGTACATCTTTTGTGCTTGGTAAAATCACTATCAAGTTTTTAGCACTGTTGCTAGGGATCGAACCCGGGTCACCGGCATGACAGGCGGGAATACTTTCGTCAATGGTGTCCATTTTTTTTATTCCTTTAACTTAGTGGTTTTCTTTTTGTTTTGTACATAACGTTTTGGTTTTCTTTTTTTTACGTGTCTAGGTACGATGGAATCGTGGAATAGCTATTATTCTTCTCAAGGTTGGGCCTATGAACCCTATGTACACATTCTTTCGGTTCCAAGTAATCAAGGGGATGGGCATACCCCCAAGATTGCATGTATATGCCTAAGCCTTACAATCAGCCCTATATGGAACCATACCACCACAGATGGAGTGAACCAGCACCATACACTTGGACCCCTCCTCCTCTAAATCTTAGGCCTGCCCGACCTCAAAAAACACTCCGGCATGCACTAACCGAGGACCGATCTCAAAGAACACTCCGGGAAGCCTTCTTAGAGGACAAAGAACTAGAGCACCTTCCACTGAAACATCTTTGGAAACCCAATTGGGATGATGAGGATAATGAAGTGTATGTCACTTTGCCACCCTGGACAGCACCAATGAATGCACCTCGGGTCATGCTCTTGATGTTCATGAAATAGAAACAAACCCAAAAGCATTGCACCTATTTTTGCACGAGGTCCCTGAAATTCTAGCACCTATCCTTGAGGTCACTAAACTTCCAGCACCTATCCTTGCTGCCTCAACTCCTCAAGCACCTTTTATCCTTACTTATCCAGGGCCTTACTTATCCTTATCTTCACCATTTAAGTTCCTTACCCACCTAAGGTGTTTTGGTGAGAAATTTGATGTTCTATCTAATGGTTTGTGTAAGTTTAATGATCCTTTTAGGAGCCAAGATGAAGGAAGTATCCAGATGGTGGTATGCCCCCTTAAGACATTCAACTCCAAGAAAGGTTCAAGGACTGATAAGTCACAAATTAAGCATCATTTCAACGTTATTTCTTATCTTTTTTACTTATCTTTTGATTATAATCATTCAAACAATAGGAGAAAATGATCTCTTTTGTGAAGTTTGTGCAGATTGCTTAGTTGAGGTTTAAATCATGTTTTGCAATGAAATGTGATCTTTCCAAGGCTAAATATTTAAGGACTCATCAAGGACTCATAAAGGGCCTCATCATCTCCCATTTACATGATCAAGATCCACCAAGACCCTAAAAGTCACGGCCGAGCCCCTAGAAGCCCAGAAAATGCGGCTAAGGGTTGTTTTAGGGTGTTTACTTGTGCATCAAGCAGCTTTGGACGAATTTGCCTTCCCTTCTAAATGAGGAATGACATGGATTAACTTGGATAAGAAGACTTAATTATATTACTAATAAGATCCTGAAGTTAAAGAGGCAAGAAACAAGGAAAAGGAAGTTTCTTGGAAATTAAGAAACCGTCTTGTACATGGCTAGGGTTAATTAACTTCCCTAGCCGCAATTTATCATGTTTCCTTTATTTTAGGGCAATGTAATCTGATTTAGGATGACATTAAATGAATTCCTAGTCAAAGATAAAGTGAAGAAGTAGAAGGAAGGAAGGAAAGGGACTCCTTGTACAAGAAGGACACAAAAAATAGCTAACTATGGTTTTTCACAAAAACAAGGAGTTTTCCTCCTTGTTTTGGGGCTGTTTTCCCTTTTCTTTGAGGGAGATGTTAAGGCAGGTGTTTAGGGATATAGATATATGTTTTATCATTTTTTTGGACGTCCAATTTACCTCCTAAGGTCCCAAAACTATGCAAAAATTTCTGCTCAAAGTTTATACATAAAGTAGCCGCAATTTACCCTTTTGTTCATGCTTTTGGATTCAAGTCTTGCATCTTCTTTGTGACGTGAAGCTTGGGAGAAGAAGAAGTGTTTGTGCCACTTCTCTCACATATCATTCATCTTAGTATTCGTGTTTCTTAATCCCTAATCTCTTTAAGTTTTTATGCATTCAATTATGATGTTTGTTAACTTAGTTATGCGTAAATAGTTTCCTTTAGGATTAGGGTTGTTTGAAGCCCTAGCCATATTAGTTTATAATTAGATTTTTGGCTGTTGATTATGGTTGTTATGTATGCCTGGATTTGTTGGATTAGTATGCTTCATTAACTCAATTTATGCTTGTAAGTTTGATAACCTTATTTGCGAATAATTGTCGACGTAATTGCTTGACGGATCACCTTGATGTTTGTGTTCACCCTGCAATTTGTAGCATCATGTTTAAGAGGAGGAACTTTATTTGTATTCTAAGCTCATGACTTCCTAGGATTGCACATCACTTTACTAGGGATAGTGTAGTGTCATTAAATCTTTTTCATGTTTCATGCATTATCACGCACCATCGGTAATAGTTGTTTAAGTGCGGGTACATCACGCTTAAACATGCAATCTAAGAGAAGATAAATGTGTGGGGTGAGCCTTAGCCAGACCCTTGTATGGGCACTTAATTCAGATACATGCATAATTAATCTAATCAACAAAATCTAAGGAGAACTATAATTGGTAAAGGTGGATAACATGTCCTAATTCTTCCTAATCATCCAATCAACTTTCAAATCAAGTTTTTCATCATTTTGCACTTATTTTCATCATTTAATTTCGTTCTAATTATCACTCAAAACCCCCCCAACGTTTTTGTACTTTTTCTCAAGTTGTTTCATTCCAAACTATGTGAATTCACGTTGAACAAGTCCTCGAGGGATCGACCTTTGCAAACCTGCTATACTCGTCGTACGATTTTGTGCACTTAAAAAGTATTACATTAAGAGTTATCATTCATAATTTCATGATTGATAACTCTTCTATCCAGTTTTTGGCGCCGTTGCCAGGGACTTGTCCCTCAACGGTGCCCATATAGTTTGGAATTATTTAACTTGGTTGGTTTATTTGGTTTTCAGGTACTAGTTCATGTCACGCACCTCCTCAGTGGAGGGAACAACTCACGGCCCTACTTGTTCCTCCTGGAACTCTTCAATTCACGCTAGCCCCCCACCTTGCCCTCGTGTCATGGACAACCCACAAGATCGTGCTCTTGTCCTTCCTCTTGCCCCTAGGATCCTTTGGGAGTTCGCAGCCCCTCATGTGCCCGAATATCACTTCCCCATTGTCTTTCCTGCAAGCACCGGTGAGAACTTTGAGCTTAAGTATGGGACCATTCACATGTTGCCTACGTTTGATGGACTCTTTGGAGCAAACCCTCACCTTCATATCCAGGACTTTCTCCAGGTTTTTTCTACTCTTCGTATCAATGGGATGACTGAGAATGAAATTAGGTTGAGGTTTTTTATCTCTTCACTTAAGGATAGGGCTAAAGCTTGGTTTCATTCACTTGCACCCGCCTCTATTCATACATGGTCAGAATTGTGTACTTTATTCCTCACCCAATACTACCCCATTGAGAAAACTAATGAGTTTAAGGCTAAGATTATGAACCCTAGACAACTCCAAGATGACGCCTTTTATGAGTATTGGGAAAGGTTTAATGAGATTCTTCGTGCTTGTCCCCATCACAACATTGAGGATCATCACCTCATGATGTGGATTTATGGAGGTCTTAGTTATGGGGATCGTACTATGGTGAATTCCCTATCTCAAGGTATCTTAGATGGCATGAAAACTGAGGGCCGAATTGCATTTGAGAAGATAGCTCAAAGGGAGAAACAGTTTAGTTACCGAGGCCACTCATCTAGGTCCATGGCCGAGCCTAGGGACAAAGATGGATCCATTGCTGATAAGGTTAATAATACCCTGGTTTATAAGGTGTGTTCAATCCAAGGACACTCGTCGGATGAGTACACAAAAGTGGGTGAAGCCAACTATGTTGGCGGGTTATGCTTCAAAGCCCCGGAATGATCCTTTTTTGAACTCATACAATCCGGGATGGAAGAACCATTCGAATTTCAAGTGTAACAACAACCAATCCGTGGCTAACCCCTTGCCACCACCTGGATTCCAGCAACCTCACGTTGCTGCTGACAGGACCCATCCCAATGCCCCCGGGATTACCGTGGAATGTGCCCTGCTCCCGTCCAACAAGGGGTATTAGAAAAGGGATAACCAAGAGTCACTGCCCATACGGGGCTTCCAGAGTGCGCAAGGATCGATGGAGGAGGCGTGCAATGTTCTAGTCTCTGCTGTAGTCGCATCCGTAATCAACCTGAAGGGCATTAACACCAATAAAAGTTGTGAGTGGATGAAAATCATTAAGTTTATTAAACACAGTTAAAAGACATTTATGCCTTCCAATAAAAACGTATGCATGCCACGAAAACCAGTAACTAAAACGTTTGTTCAACCAAGCCATTAGAGCCTTAGCCCAAAACCCTTAACTTAAAACCAAGTGTGGTAACTCAGCCCAAAACTGTGGAATAACACTACCAGACATATTAAAACCATGTGTGCCACCGGCCAAAGCCATAAACATAAATCCATAAATCCAAAACCATTTAGGGTCCCCGACCAGAAATACCATAACATAACCAATAATCCATTTTTACCACATAACACATATCCAACAGAAAAGCCATTTCATAGATTCATTAATCCATATTTACCATTACCATTACCAGCATCCCAGATGCTTAGCGTCCCAGACGCTTGACGTCCCAGACGTCATATCTCACGGTATAATAAGCGACGCGTGTTGCCCGGGGTCTCTCCAGGTCAATATCTTTGACATCATAGATGTCTGACGTCCCTGACGTCAATCATAGCAATCATGCTCCTGCATCATTATACAGTCCGTTAACTCCGTACAATGACCCCTCGCAGGCAATGCACCGTGACTTCCCAAATGTCCCAGACATCTGGAGGAGACCGTCATATATCCTCGTATCCAGATGGTATATGGAAAACATTTTATTAAATCATTTCACATTACAATGGGTCCTGCCCGAAATCTCCGTAAAACATCACAATTCCATTTAGGGTCCTTGACCCGCAATCACATTTATTAACATAGGGTCCCAGACTCGACATCACATTTATAACCCAACTAGGCCTCATGCCCGATTTTATGAACCACTGGGCCCACGGCCCGATTTGTAAACCAACTGGGCCCATGGCCCGAATCCGTAAATCAACTGGGCCCCTGGCCCGATAACATAACTCAAATGGGTCTTAGCCCGATTTCGTAAACAACTGGGCCCCTGGCCCGATTTCATAAAGCAACTGGGCCCTTGGCCCGATTACGTACTCAAATGGACTCCAAGTCCGAGGTTTCCAAAACCACTGGGTCATAAGCCCGAGGTCATCTTTCCAAGTTCAAAACCCTTTTATCACATTATTTATTAGACCACAAGCACGTAAAACCACAATAAAACCGTTAACCTCGATATACGTGAAATACGGAAAACACCTCGAAATACGTGCAACATACCGGAAATCAATACTCACAATCACCATCATAGAAATCATGTATATAAAACATATAACACATTTAAGCATGCATAGGATTTATAAAACCAAAGTCCACTCACAGACCGTTTAACGGTATGCCTCGATACACATGCCATCGACCCTCCCGGGCCACACCACTATCACCGGGACTCCCAATCCTGTCCAAATCACATTAGAGGGTCACTAACCTCTTCATTAACATCCTATTAAAGTCCCGTAATTTTTTTGAATTTTTAATTATTTTTAAACTTGATTTAAAACTTTTGGACGTCCCGAACAATATCGAAACGGTGTCTGATCGACACGAAACCAATTCCAAAATGTCTGTTACATTAAATAGGACAGAAGTCATGTTGACCTCACCTCGAGATTTGTGCCCACGCGCCGTCACGCGCCGCCGTGAGTGGCTGCGCGTGAAACCCACGCGCCTGCTACAGTGTCATTGTCCTCACCCGTATGTCTGATAAACGGGTCCTTTTGCCAGTGAGATGACCCGGTTGGTTTCCTATCAATTCAGCCTTAATTCCTTCAATTGATCATCCAGTTAGTTTTGTTTTAAGTTCAATTTAAGATCTGTAACATTGATTACACAAAACCTTACTTAAAATTCCACGATTCGACGATGATCAACGAAGAACACCCGTCACTGTTCAATCTTCGAATTCCTTCAATGGCTGCTGATTTCTTCCAATTGATGCACCCAGAGGCATCACTGGACCATGAGCAATTGTTTCCCCACATCAATTTCACCGTTGAATCACTCCACGATCACGACTCTACTTCGAATTTTCCTTACTGTTACCAGGTCTGTTCAGAGCCAAAAGCCATCGATTTTCTTCAATTGATCCTTCCAGAAGCATCGTGGGATCCTCAGGAACAAAATCCCCAGTTCAATTTCATCAATCAAAGCCTTAAGCTCCTCGACTCAAGGTTTAAATTTCAGAGACCTCCTTCCTTCTGTTCTTCCTCAATTCGACCCCAATTCCCTTCGTTCTTGTTGCAGATCGATTCGTATTGATCCTAGAATGCTTAACCGAACTTCATTTTTGATCCTTAAGGCTCCTAGTTCAAAATCCGATTTTCCCCCCAAAATTCTAAAATCCGAAATTCCAGTCCCTCAGCTTCCCTCAATCCCTCGTGTTTCCCTCACTGATTCAGTCTCACAAAGCTCTCAAACATCCCTCAGAACTGATTGTGAAAGGGAGCTCAATTCTCCCAATTCAGATTCCCATTGTTCACGGGTAAGAAAACAAAGAAGAAGAAAATAGTTGATTTAGTATAATTAATTATAATTAACAAATAATTAAACATCATGATGATGTTGGGAGGGAAACATGGATCAGGTTTTAGGGCCTAGATTAGGGGATGGTGACACTTGTCACTCATCCAGGTGTGCACAGTCCCCAGTTACTATTCATTATTTTAATATTATTTTAATCGGAGTCTCGGTTCGTTAATTCGTTACCGTGACCATAACTTCGTCGTCGGTACTCCGATTTCGGCATGCCGCCTGTCTTTGGCCCCTAATAATGCCAAATTTACCAAAATGGCCCTCGACTTCCGAACGTCACAACTTCCTCCTCGAATGTCGGAATCGAACGTGCCACCTCTCTATGAACTCGTGACGTCCCGAACTACGTCACGGTCATTAGTCAAAGTCCGTTTGATCAACAGATCAAAAAGTCAACATTTTGCCCACGACTAGGGGCAAAACGGTCATTTTGCACGTTTGTCCGATTACGCCCTACTAACCACCGATCAACCTCACCAATCAAGATTAGTCACTAATCTAATCCCAGAATTCGGGACGGGTCGTTAAACCTTCCCTCCTTAATTAATTCCGTCCTCGAAATTCCAACTGATCTAGACACAAACATTCTTCCCTCCTTAATTAGTTTCATTCTCGAAACTCTACTACCATGATTCCACAAACACCCCTTGGAAAGTGGAATCGACCTCGCAACACATGTACACCCGTACACCAACTAATCAGAACAAACTGCACCCAAACGTACCACTAGTACACATAACGCATTGACTACATTCGACCCCGTCGAATGAATGAAACTACCTGTTTCAAATTGACACCACTTGTCAAATCGACCATTTTGTTGACGTAAAAACTCGACGGTTCCTTTCCCACTCACCAATCTATCCTGGCATTTACTCCCACTAGGAGTCAACAGACCTCACTCAACAATCTATGTTGATACATCCTGACAATCTGTCACCACACAGTTGTTATCAGTCGAAAACTGACACTAGACTCACTCGTGGCTACACAAGCCACCAACTTACCTGACTTAAATATAAACTTCCGACATTTCACCCAACTCGTGTGTAATTTGACTCATCGGAAATACCATGACCCATTGCATAGTAATGTCCAGTCCACGACTAATCCCATGGTATCGGAACCAATCCGACTACCAATACACTCACCGACACACCTTGGGTATAACCCATCGACCAGACTACAACCACCTAGGTTATAGCCAAACACGTTCCAATAATTGAGTACATTTTCCCAAACCAGCATGAGACAAAACGAAACTCCTCCCGTCATCTAGTTCCAAGTCCAAATCCGAATCCGCAATTTCGTAAGAAATCCCGAATCCGAATCCAGACATCACACTTTTAATCCATTTCCAAATCCAAATCCGAAATCATTATTCCGTAAGCTAGCATTTGGAATAATCATTCCGTACCCAAATCCGGAAATCCATTTTTCAAGTTCCAAAATCGAATCCTGAATCGTCACCCAGAAATTCGATTTCAAAACCCGAAATCTCGTTCACGTCTACCAAGACACACCAAAACCGAACCTATCGGTTACCTACTCAATACACTTGATTGACTTCATAGGGAAGCCAATCCAACCTCCACACGTCTAAGGTTGACAAAATCCGACCACATCGGAAACCTATTCACTTGAGTAAGACACCATACGGGCTCCACTTCAAAAAGAAGTTATGTCCCGTCATTTACGACTCACATACCCAAGTTCTTATCGACCCCTGTCATTCCACCTAGGAAAAACCAAGGATGATCCACATGATGACGTCAAAACTCATCCTACGTGGATGCAAACAAAACTCGCTGCACTCATCATGCCATGTGACACAACATCGTCTGCCACCAAGCAAAAAATGAGAAATCTCGTTTTCTTAGCTTCGAAGGACGCAACTCCTCCCGATGACCCCAAACCACACATGGGCCCACCAACCAATACACGCTCAACGTACTGGTAACTACAATCAACGTCTGCCAGGGCAGAAAATAAGAAGTCACCCCCAATGACTCCAGAATACCCATCACCGATGCGGAAACGAGCACTCCTCTCGTCCCACAATTACAACTCTCCTCGAAACTAAGGTTCCAACCATGTTGGAAGCAGACCTACTCCCAACGAGATGTCAAGTCCAACCACTGGACTCCCGACATCCCCAACTCACTTGGACAACCACGTGTCCATAATCAATCCGTTATTGTTTCGTTCGCACATCCCAACCTTTACAAGTTCACACTCGGTTTTCCAAGCTCTCAATTATAAATCCCCACATCCATACCACCAATGGTTTTCCTCGTCTTTTCTAATTCCAATCATTTCCATGTACTTTCTGGGGATATTAAAAACATACAATCACACCAATCTCGGAGTTACCAACAACTCCCCAAATCCACTAATTCTCATGACGTAGGGGACGTCATCCCAAGATTTACTCAAGTCTCAATCATACCTTTTTATCCACTCATCACTTGTCATTTTACCACTGTCGGGACTGATCCCAACACATCACAATCTCAACTGGATCACATCCAGTCCATCACTCAACCACTACCGAATCTCAAATATCGAACCTATGTTCATCATGACGGAGTCACACCCCAACTCGTGGCTCGTCGTCATCACAATCACCGACACTAGCACCAGTGCTAGTACCAACATCAACACACTATCAACAACACTAGTATCAGCACACATGCATCCATACTAGCATCAACGCAACAGTACCAACATACAAACATCTATACTTGCACACCGTGTGCAAATCGAACAACCCTGGATCTCTGCTCATACCGAAAGACGATCCCGTACCTCTACTCGTACCCCACAACTACGGGTACCATCATTCTGACAATCCACATCAGGATAATGAACGTTCCCTAAACGTCCCCTGATCCCCAAGTACTACAACCACACCAAATACCCTAGACTCACTAGAGTCATCCACATGCTCATCCATGACCTCAGCCGCTCGTTGCAGCACAAGTTCTCACCCACTAGTCACAATTAAGGTTTACCTTTTTAATCCAACATATATTAGGGTTCCACAATCACACCCTATGGTTCCACCGAACCAAACAGCTTTCCGTAATAAAATCCACAACCTGACCGACCCCGTGGTCCTGACATCGTATAGACGTCAAGTCCAATCCTACCATCAACTCAATGTGGGTTCCACCACTAAGTTCATCGGCCAACTCCGATGTACCAACATCCCTTACACTAGCAACCACCAATAGGGTTCACATTTTAGACCATTACTCAAATGATGTTCCCCGAACCTGGCTGCACCTAGCAACACAACAATCCAATATCACATGACCGAACCGACTGTCCCACATTACCAATTCGTCACAATCAACCCCACTTGGGTCGAATCACATTAACGCACGGCGTATCGGGCCAAACACACTCTATCCGCGATTAAAACCAAAACTATCTATCAGGTTGATAACGAATTGCAGCCCAATGAGACATCACACCCTCGACCTGCGTGCACAAAAAGAACAACCATGCTCTGATACCAAGTTGACAGGACCCATCCCAATCCTCCCGGGATTACCGTGGAATGTGTCCTGCTCCCGTCCAACAAGGGGTGTCAGACAAGGGATAACCAAGAGTCACTGCCCATACGGAGCTTCCAGAGTACGCAAGGATCGATGGAGGAGGCGTGCAATGTCCCAGTCTCTGCTGCAGTCACATCCGTAATCAACCTGAAGGGCATTAAAACCAATAAAAGCTGTGAGTGGACGAAAATCATTAAGTTTATTAAACACAGTTATAAGACATATATGCCCTCCAATAAAAACGTATGCATGCCACGAAACACAGTAACCAAAACGTTTTCAACCAAGCAATTAACTTAAAACCAAGTGTGGGAACTCAACCCAAAACTGTGGAATACCACTACCAGACATATTAAAACCATGTGGGCCACCGCCCAAAGCCATAAACATAAATCCATGAACCCAAAACCATTTAGGGTCCCCGACCCGAAATACCATAACATAACCAATAATCCATTTTTACCACATAACACATATCCAACAGAAAAGCCATTTCATAGATTCATTAATCGATATTTACCATTACCATTACCAGCATCCCAGATGCTTAGCGTTCCAGACGCTTGACGTCCCAGACGTTTTATCTCACGGTATAATACGCGACGCGTGCTGCCCGGGGTCTCTCCAGGTCAATATCTTTGACATCACAGATGTTTGACGTCCCTGACGTCAATCATAGCAATCCTGCTCCTGAATCATTATACGGTCCGGTAACTCCGTACAATGACCCCTCGCAGGCAATGCACCGTGACTTCCCTAGTGTCCCAGACATCTGGAGGAGAGCATCATATATCCTTGTATCCAGATGGTATATGGAAAACAGTTTTATTAAATCATTTCACATTACAATGGGCCCTGCCCAAAATCTCCATAAAACATCACAATTCCATCTAGGGTCCCTGACCCGAAATCACATTTATTAAAATAGGGTCCCAGACCCGACATCACATTTATAACCCAACTGGTCCTCATACCCGATTTTATGAACCACTGGGCCCACGGCCCGATTTGTAAACCAACTGGGCCCCTGGCCCGATAACATAACTCAAATGGGTCTTAGCCCGATTTCGTAAACAACTGGGCCCCTTGCCCGATTTCATAAAGCAACTGGGCCCCTGGCACGATTACGTACTCAAATGGACTCCAAGTCCGAGGTTTCCAAAACCACTGGGTCATAAGCCCGAGTTCATCTTTCCAAGTTCAAAACCCTTTTATCACATTATTTATTAGACCACAAGCACGTAAAACCACAATAAAACCGTTAACCTCGATATACGTGAAATACGGAAAACACCTCGAAATACGTGCAACATACCGGAAATCAATACTCACAATCACCATCATAGAAATCATGTATATAAAACATATAACACATTTAAGCATGCATAGGATTTATAAAACCAAAGTCCACTCACAGACCGTTTAACGGTATGCCTCGATACACATGCCATCGGCCCTCCCGGGCCACACCACTATCACCGGGACTCCCAATCCTGTCCAAATCACATTAGAGGGTCACTAACCACTTCATTAACATCCTATTAAAGTCCCGTAATTTTTTCGAATTTTTAATTATTTTTAAACTATTTAAAACCTTCGGACGTCCCGAACAATATCGAGACGGTGTCCGATCGACACGAAACCAATTCCAAAATGTCCGTTACATTAAATAGGACAGAAGTCATGTTGACCTCACCTCGAGATTTGTGCCCACGCGCCGTCTCGTGCCGCCGTGAGTGGCTGCGCGTGAAACCCACGCGCCTGCTACAGTGTCATCGTCCTAACCTGTATGTTTGATAAACGGTTCCTTTTGCCTGTGAGATGACCCGGTTGGTTTCCTATCAATTCAGCCTTAATTCCTTCAATTGATCATCCAGTTAGTTTCGTTTTAAGTTCAATTTAAGGTCTGTAACATTGATTACACAAAACCTTACCTAAAATTCCACGATTCGACGATGATCAACGAAGAACACCCGTCACTGTTCAATCTTCGAATTCCTTCAATGGCTGCTGATTTCTTCCAATTGATGCACCCAGAGGCATCACTGGACCATGAGCAATTGGTTCCCCACATCAATTTCACCGTTGAATCACTCCACGATCACGACTCTACTTCGAATTTTCCTTACTGTTACCAGGTCTGTTCAGAGCCAAAAGCCATCGATTTTCTTCAATTGATCCTTCCAGAAGCATCGTGGGATCCTCGGGAACAAAATCCCCAGTTCAATTTCATCAATCAAAGCCTTAAATTCCTCGACTCAAGGTCGAAATTTCAGAGACCTCCTTCCTTCTGTTCTTCCTCAATTCGACCCCAATTTCCTTCGTTTTTGTTGCAGATCGATTCGTATTGATCCTAGAAAGCTTAATCGAGCTTCAATTTCGATCCTTAAGGCTCCTAGTTCAAAATCCGATTTTCCCCCCTAAAATTCTAAAATCCGAAATTCCAGTCCCTCAGCTTCCCTCAATCCCTCGTGTTTCCCTCACTGATTCAGTCTCACAAAGCTCTCAAACTTCCCTCAGAACTGGTTGTGAAAGGGAGCTTAATTCTCCCAA
Organism: Prinsepia uniflora; assembly: GCA_032719365.1. Taxonomy (NCBI): domain Eukaryota; kingdom Viridiplantae; phylum Streptophyta; class Magnoliopsida; order Rosales; family Rosaceae; genus Prinsepia; species Prinsepia uniflora. Next base: position 34,999,304 of record CM064875.1, on the reverse strand, counting down.
TTCAGATTCCCATTGTTCACGGGTAAGAAAACAAAGAAGAAGAAAATGGTTGATTTAGTATAATTAATTATAATTAACAAATAATTAAACATCATGATGATGTTGGGAGGGAAACATGGATAAGGTTTTAGGGCCTAGATTAGGGGATGGTGACACTTGTCACTCATCCAGGTGTGCACAGTCCCCATTTACTATTCATTATTTTAATATTATTTTAATCTGAGTCTCAGTTCGTTAATTCGTTCCCGTGACCATAACTTCGTCGTCGGTACTCCGATTTCGGCATGCCGCCTGTCATTGGATTCGTATCGACGATACCTACGTAACGGTCCTTAGCCCTTGTCCATTGGACCTCCCGGTCAAAAAGTCAACATTTGGCCCCTAATATACCAAATTTACCAAAATGCCCCTCGACTTCCGAATGTCACAACTTCCTCCTCGAATGTCGGAATTGAACGTGCCACCTTTCTATGAACTCGTGACGTCCCAAACTATGTCACAGTCATTAGTCAAAGTCCGTTTGATCGCCCGATCAAAAAGTCAACATTTTGCCCACGACCAAGGGCAAAACGGTCATTTTGCACGTTTGTCCGATTACGCCCTACTAACCACCGATCAACCTCACCAATCAAGATTAGTCACTAATATAATCCCGGAATTCGGGACGGGTCGTTACAGCTGCCCCTTCTATGCAGCCCCAAGGTACATCCTCAACTCAAGGTTCAACCGGTAAGTCATGGGAGGATGCACTTGCAACTATGGCACCGCACACTAATGCCTTCATGAATGAGTCTCGGACTCACCAAGCAGCAACCAATTCCTTCATGAATGAGACTAAACATGCCATTACTAACTTAGAGATGCAACTTGGGCAAATTTCCAATCAACTCAACCAAAGAGAGCCCGGTAAGTTCCCCAGTCAAGTTATGGTGAATCCGAAGTGTCCCCATGGACCAACAACGAATTCCGTCGCCCTCCGAAGTGGCACTGAACTTCCTATCCCAGAGAACACCCCAAGGAATCATACTTCAAGACCCCAGGTCCCTGCTGTCCAAAAATCACAGCCATACACTCAAAATCTAGCAAGCTACTCGAGTACTCAGTGCTGGAACCATCAGGAAATTCCAGCACCCTATGGCATGCAATCTGTCCCCTCTTTGGCCTCGGATGAGCCCACCCACGTGGCACCACCTCAAGCTCACTTTCAAGATGAAGAACCACAGGTTAAGGTCCCTGGAACACAAGGCCCAAGCACCCAACAGCAGCCCTTGAACTCGAAAGACAAAGCATTGGAACATGATGCATCCATTTCGGCTACCCCTGCAGTACCCCAGCAACATGCTGGACTTTCTAACCCTAAAAATCCTTCTAATTCCAATAAAATGTCTAAGAAGGTGTCTTTTGAGTTATCTAATAATGTCTCCTATCCATTCCCTTCCATGTTTCAAAATCAAAACAAAAAAAAGGAAGCATTCGAGGACGAGATCATCAAGATGCTACAGAAACTTCAAATCACACTTCCTTTTTCCAAAATCCTGGAGCACATGCCCATCTTTTCCAAGCTTATCAAGGATATAGTTGCTGGAAAAACAGGATTTGAAACCCCAAATGTCGTGGACCTGCCCCATGCTTGCAAGGCTGCCCTTGTTTCCATGCCCCCAAAAGTCAATGATCCCGGGGCCCTTTCGCTTCCTTGTGTCATTCAATCTAAACGTTTTGAACATTGTTTATGTGATACGGTAGCTTCCATTAACATTACGCCTTTCCATATTTATAAGTCTTTGAACTTAGGAGATCTTAAACCAACTCATCTTTGTGTTCGATTGGCTAATGCGTCGGTTTCTAACCTTGTAGGTGTGTTGGAGGATGTTGTGGTTCAGATTGGGGATACGTGCCGCTGATTTTTATGTCTTGAAGATGGATAGAATTTACAAGAATGAGGAGCCCCCATTGATCTTTGGACGTCCTTTGTTGTCTACAGCTGAATGCCTCATTGATGTGAAGAATTGACAGGTATTTATTCGGATTTTAGGCAAGCTTCGTACTTTCTCTATACATGATACCATGCAATATCTAGCGGAACCTTTTGATATTTTCCCTTTGAATATTATGGATATGCTTCTTAATGAGAATCTTAAGCTATCACGTATGGGAGATGACCTAGAAAAATTCCCCACCTTCCCTAAACCCGAAACCACAATGGACCCAGACACCATGGCCGAATTGCTCTCCCTAAATGCCTCGCCATACATGCACGTTTCCAAGGCCCCCTATGAAGCCTTGCCCCTCACCACCATAGCGACTTTGCCCTCTCATGTCTCTCCTCCTATCCTTGAGCTTAAACCCCTTTCGAAAAATCTCAAGTATGCTTACTTAGGCAGCAACCAAACTCTCCTAGTCATCATTGCCGCGAACCTTACTCCATCAGAGGAAGACTTGCTTTGTCACATCCTTCTTACCCATCAAAAGGCCATTGGGTGGACTATTGCTGACATTAAGGGCATTAGTCCAGCCAAGTGCATGCATAGGATTCTCCTCGAAGAAAATTCAAAGCCCTCCCGAGAGGTACAAAGAAGGTTGAACCCACCAATGAAGGAAGTTGTCAAAAAAGAGGTGTTAACGCTTTTGGATGTGGGCATCGTCTATCCAATAAGTGATTCTAAGTGGGTAAGTCCAGTGTAAGTAGTGCCTAAAAAGAGTGGAATCACTATGGTTAATAATGAAAAGGATGAGCTTATACCCCAATGGATACACACGGGTTGGAGAGTATGCATTGATTACCGAAGGCTCAACGCTAACACTCGTAAGGATCACTTTACCTTGCCTTTTATTGATCAATTGTTGGAACGATTGGCAGGGCATTCTCACTATTGTTTCCTAGATGGATATTCTAGGTATAACTAGGTTCCAATTTCCCCAGAAGATGAAGAGAAAACGACATTCACCTGCCCCGATGGAACATTCGCTTACCAGCGCATGTCCTTTGGTCTATGCAACGCACCGGCCACTTTTCAAAGGTGTATGATGAGTATCTTTTCGGATATGGTTGAGGATATCATTGAGTTATTTATGGATGATTTCTCTGTGCTTGGACATTCATTTGAGTTGTGTTTGATTAATCTTTCTCGGATACTTGAACGCTGCGATGAAAGTAACCTAGTGAAGAATTGGGAAAAGTGTCACTTTATGGTTCAACAAGGCATCTATCTTGGGCCACGTGATTTCTAGCAAGGGTATTGAGGTGGACAAGGCTAAGTTGGATGTTTTTGAGAGATTACCATACTCAACCATGGTTAAAGAGATTAGATCTTTCTTGGGACACGCTGGATTTTACAGGAGGTTCATTTAGGATTTCAGCAAGATATCTCGGCCTATGTGTGCTTTGCTTGCTAAGGATGCTGTGTTTAACTTTGATAGAGAATATAGGGAGGCTTTTCACACTTCAAAGGAGAAGCTCACGAGATCTCCTATCATTATGCCCCCCAATTGGGACCTTCCATTCGAACTTATGTGCGATTCTTCAGATTTTGAGGTAGGTGCTGTTTTGGGGTAGCGACGCGATAAACTTCCTCATGTCATATACTATGCAAGCCGAACCCTTAATGATTCCCAATTGAACTATTCTACAATTGAAAAGGAGCTTCTTGCTGTCATCTTTGCCTGGAAAAATTTCGGAGCTACTTGATTCAAACAAAGGTCATAGTTTACACTGATCAAGCAGCGTTGAAATATTTGTTGAGCAAAAAGGATTCAATGACATGACCAGTCCCGACTGGACATTGATAACCGTGCGTGGTCCTGCTCCCGTCTGACAAGTCAACTGAAGTCCCGAAACTACCCCACATCACCTGTCAGACAAGGGATAACTGCACTGATTTCCACTCATGCCTTCGCCTCTCGCTCAGCCCCGAACATCGTGCCACGACCTGGAGGGTCATCAAAACATAAAAGGTGTGAGTGGACAAAAATAATATCTTTTGAAAATAAATTTCAAGCAGACCTTTTCCCCTCCAGTTTATCAAACCATGCATGCATAGGGTAAAACATATGAATAATAATTACCGGCTTTCCAGCCAAATCACATGAAACGTATCAAATCCTCGCTCTCATGCCAAACATGTGAAAACACTAACCTGGCCACAAAGACCAAAATCCATACTCAATACCAATACACAATCACAATCAACATCAAACAACACTGATCACCAGTGTACAATCAATCACACAATCACATCCGCACTACGCGTAGGCCACTATCCAGCCACATTCTTGGGATCAGACACATCTGGACTCAACCCTCGGGATCAGTCACATCTGGGCGAACACATCCCCAGGCTCAGACACATCTGAGTGGTACATCCAGGCTCAGTAGCATCCGAGAAGCTGGCTTACCGTAAAAACAACTCACAATCATAACCCCCAAGCTCCGGTCGTCTGGGTGATCCCCTAGCTTCGACCGTCTGGGCACTCACAATCACAATGAAAACCATCTCGGGATTACATCCCAAAACAGTTCAATCAAATCCTTGACTTCAAACCAAGTTAAAATCATTCCCAACCGGGTCTCAAGTCCAAATACCATTTACACGTAAATCCGTAAAATCTCATTTGAAAATATTAAAATAATCCAGAAATTATCATTAACTCACCAACTAAGTCAAAATATCCTTTTTGAAACCTTTTCGACTTCGGACCTAGCCCAAAACATCATTTGCACATTTCTCGTAAAAAGTGCCCGAAAGACCAATTAAAATAATCATTTAATCACAAATAACCATACCAAATCACCATGACATCATTGCAAACCAAATCATGGAATGAATAATGTAAAACATTTAACTATTCATGCATATCAATTTATAAAACAAACGTCCACTCACACACAATCCAAATCGCTCGCTTTCCGAGCTGCACGCGTTTCTAATTTCTGGTACTTTCCAGAAATCGTGAATCCTTGGGAATCGTGTCCACGCGCCCTCACGCACCGCTGCAAGAGGCTGCGCGTGAAGTCCACGCACCTGCTACAGTGATGGTACTATTCATCTTCTCTAGTCGATCACCTGCAACTCAACCCATTAGCCAGCGAGACGACCCGTTTCAATCCTGTCCAATTTCACATTAATTTCTTCAATTGATTCAGCTAATCTCATCGTTGTAACCTTAATTTCAGTTTTGTAAAGTCAATTTATCGTATTAAGGACTAAAACCAAACAATCCCCAATTTAGTGTTCGACGGTCTACAAATCCAATTCTCATCATTTTCGACTTAGTTTTCAATTCTGATTGATCAGGAATCCATAGAGGGGTCCTATAAACACAATTCTAAACTCAATTACATCGATTCTTACCTTGAATTAATCCAAGCAAACCTCAAATTTTCAAAAACGTCGCAAGGCTCGTTTTCAGTCGAATCTCGATCAATTTCCCTCCCTTTTGATTTGGTTTGAGTCATTTAGCTCCCAGAAGACTAATTCTCAACTTAATTTCACTTCAATTGGTCCCACAGTTGAAAATCGAGTTTCAAGTGCCCAAAATATTGTTTCGGGTTTTCTGGGTATTTTCGATTTCCTCTTCTCTTCTCTCTCCTTTCTTTTCTCTCACGCGTTCACCCTCTCAATCCGCTCAGATTCTCATGTTCTCTCAATAGGTTGTTGGGACGATCGATCAAGCACCCTTTGTTCTCTGTTTTGGTTTGAAGGAAACAACACACGGTTTTGTTCTAATTCAAACATAGATATTTGAATTGTCCTATCCAAATAATCGACGGCATCAATGCCACTAATCCCATCTACACAGTGACAGGTGTCACTCAAGGACCTCAATGACTCACCAATGTGACTACATCATCAAATTCCAGCCCAACCAAAATTACCATTTTACCCTTACCTTCAAAATTACCAAAATGCCCCTAGTCTTCGCAGACCCGCAATTTTCACATCCGACCTCCGATTGACGCGTGCTGCCTATCTACGGATTCAGCGTCCCGAGACCTATCAAACGGTCGTTCTGGAAGGTCCAAACAATGTCCCGATCAAAAAGTCAACTTTTGCCCCCATAACTAAGGGCAAAATCGTCATTTCCTTCCAATTTTTCTGATTTTTCCTTTTTCGAATTTTCGGGTCGTCACATGCAAAGCCTAGATTGTTGCGATGGATGCTTCTCCTTCAAGAATTTGACTTGGAAATTTGGGATAGGAAGGGGAGTGAGAATGTAGTTGCTGATCATATGAGTCGTCTCATCTATGGCTCGAATGAGGAAGAGGATCACTTGCCCTTGCACGAGACATTCCCCGACGAACAACTTTTTAGCATTGAAGCAATTGATCCATGGTACGCTGATTTGATTAACTTTATCGTAACCAAGCAATTCCCCTCTTTTTTGAACAGGTACCAAAGGAATAAGCTTGCTAAGCAAGCGAGGTATTACATTTGGGATGAGCCCTACCTATGGAAACATTGCCAAGATCAAATCATTCGGGTATGCATTCCCGATTGTGAGGTACGTTCTATCCTTGAATTTTGTCATTCTTTTGCGTGTGGAGGTCACTTTGGGGCCAAGAAAACAGCGGATAAAGTCCTTCAAAGTGGTTTCTATTGGCCCACACTCTTCAAGGATGCTCATAAATTCGTTTTCACATGTGATAGATGCCAAAGGCAAGGTAACATAGGTCATAGGAATCAAATGCCTTTGAACCCGATTTTAGTTGTTGAGATCTTTGATATTTGGGGCATTGATTTCATGGGGCCTTTCCCTACTTCTTTTTGTAATGTTTACATATTTCTTGCTGTGGATTATGTATCTAAGTGGGTTGAGGTACTTGCCACTAAAACTAATGATGCTAAGATTGTTGTGAGTTTCATTCAAAACCATATTCTAGCTAGGTATGGTGCACCAAAGGCCATCATAAGCGATGGAGGCTCCCACTTTTGCAATCGTTCTTTTGAGGCTTTGATGTGGAAGTATGGTGTAAATCACAGAGTATCCACCCCGTACTATCTTCAAACAAGTGGGCAAGCCGAAGTGTCCAATATGGAGATCAAAACGATACTTGAAAAGACAGTTCATCCTAGCCGCAAGGATTGGTCCTTAAGGTTGAACGATGCACTTTGGGCTTATAGGACGGCTTTCAAGACACCTTTAGGTATGTCCCCTTTTCGATTAGTCTTTGGTAAAGGTTGTCATCTACTTGTAGAGCTCGAACACAAGGCTTTTTGGGCGGTTAAGCGCATGAACATGGACGTAGACACTGCTGGAATTCACCGAAGGTTGCAACTGAATGAGCTCGATGAACTTCGAAATGAGGCATATGAAAGCTCACGAATTTACAAGGAGAAGACCAAGGCCTTTCATGACAAGAACATTCAAAGGAAGGTCTTTCAAGTTAGCCAACAAGTCTTGCTCTTCAACTCCCGACTCAAGTTATTTCCCGGTAAGTTACGTTCTCGCTAGTCTGGTCCATTCATTATCACTAATGTTTTCCCTCATGGTGCAATTGAAATTCAAGATCCGGTTAAACGAGAACCCTTCAAGGTGAATGGGCATAGACACAAGCACTACTATGGGACATCTCCCATCCCCCTTGAGGCCCCCGTGGCCCCTGCGCCTGCTCTCTCATGAGCTGCTATCCTCGTCTCGCTTAGACATTAAATCAAGCGCTCCTAGGAGGCAAATTAGCCCTGGTTTGTTCCATTTTTCTTATCGACTTTTTCACCTTCTAACTAATGGATTTGTCTTCCTTTTATCCTCAAAAAAATTGAGGACAATGTTTCATTTAGGTTTGGGGGTATTGAACTTAATTTTAGGGGTACACAATTCAGTTTCTGTTTTGTTTTCCTTGCTTTTTTTTTTATTTTCTGCTCTTAATTCCTTGCTGTTTTTTTTGTTTTCTGTTTTGTTTTCTTTGCTGTTTTTTGTTCTGTGATGCTAGTTTTTATGCCTAAACAAGTTAATATGAATGTATAGAACATGAGAATTGCTTGTACTTACTAAGAATCATTGCCATTGCCATTGAATTCACACTTGCACTTCACAATACCATAATCAAGTGATTAAGCAACCAAAACAATTGAATTTGAGCATACTTAGAAAATTAGTGGAGACTACCATTATGAGATTTTGAGCTTGATTTCCTTTCTTTCTGAGTGATCTATTTGTTTCTACTCTCAAACACTCATCACTTTGTTCATAATTGCATGATCTCTTTCTATTTGCATTGATGTTTAAAGAACCATATCTATTGGATGCTCTTGGATTTAGTGTGTAATTGTTTATGAGATGTGATATAGGCTATGTGTGTTTTAGCTCCTAAAGACCCTTCTTTTCCCTGTCCAACTTGCATGCTCCCTAAGCCCCTTTGAAGCCAAACACTTAATCGTTTTGTTCTTCACCTGCAATATGACCTAACCAAGTTTTGAACCGTTCATAATAACTACACCCTATAATCTAAACTTGTGTCAAGGTTTCAACAAATGAGATTCATGGTGAGGAGGAATTATGTTGATGTTTTGTGCTACTTTTACTCATGTGATGGAAGTATGTTGGAATGGAAAAGATCGTTCGTTTATTTGGAAAGTGAGGAAGTTATTGCACGATCTTGGCTCAGCTCATCTAAAAAAAATGTATCAAGTTCATTAGTGAAAATAAAATTAAAAAAAAAAAGAAAATTTGTGATTAAAAAAAAAGTAATGAACTTTGAGTTGAGTCAAGTGAGCCATGTACCTCAATTAGAGCATTTTTGTGAGCTTAAGCACGGTTTCATCTAGACTCAAGGTCCGAGTCATGACTTCTCATGCCTTGATGCGGTTTAGGTTCTATGAATTCCAACTTTTCTTTCTTAAACGAAGAACCTAGCCCCATTACAACCGGTGAATGAAGACCTATTGATCTTGTGAATGGTTATGCAATCGATTAAGGTACGTATCTCTGTTGTTAAACTTTAATTCCTTCTTGAGATCATATTTTCAGATAAATTGTTGTTCTTCTTTGAAATCCATATGTGATTAACTTGATTTTATTTACATAAAATTTTCACATATGCTTGCTGAGTGAAAACCTTAGAATTCTTGAGCGTATTGAGTGATGCCTAGTCAGGATTAGAGTCGAGGCGAAATCTTTCTAGGGTGTTTAGATGACGTTGTTTTCTAGTTTGATCATTTGAGATGTTGGTATAAACACTTAACACTTGAGTTCACGGTTATGGCAAGTGAGTTTATTTTCTATTCTAGACTCTTATTAACTTGTTGATGCATGACTTCTAGCATCCTTTGTGTTAAGTAAAACGTTTGTGGGTATCATGCTGCTATAACCCCCAAGAGACAAAACTCCTCCTACTAGGTGAACCTAGAGGTTTAAATGCTTATCATAACTAGATCGAGTCTTTTATTTTGTTGTTTTGCTAAGGGACTAGCAAAAGATAGGTTTGGGGGTATTTGATAAGTCACAAATTAAGCATCATTTCAACGTTATTTCTTATCCCTTTTACTTATCTTTTGATTATAATCATTCAAACAATAGGAGAAAATGATCTCTTTTGTGAAGTTTGTGCAGATTGCTTAGTTGAGGTTTAAATCATGTTTTGCAATGAAATGTGATTTTCCAAGGATAAATCTTTAAGGACTCATAAAGGGCCTCATCATCTCTCATTTAGGATGTTTACTTGTGCATCAAGCAACTTTGCACGAATTTGCCTTCCCTTCTCTATGACGAATGACGTGGATTAACTTGGATAAGAAGACTTAATTATATTCCTAATCAGATCTTGAAGTTAAAGAGGCAAGAAACAAGGAAAAGGAAGTTTCTTGGAAATTAAGAAACCATATTGTACATGGCTAGGGTTAATTAACTTCCCTAGCCACAATTTATCATGTTTCCTTTATTTTAGGGCAATGTAATATGATTTAGGATAGCATTAAATGAATTCCTAGTCAAAGATAAAGTCAAGAAGTGGAAAGAAGGAAGGAAAGGGACTCCTTGTACAAGAAGTACACAAAAAATGGCTAACTATGGTTTTTTCACAAAAACAAGGAGGAAAAGTTTTGGGGCTGTTTTCCCTTTTCTTTGGGGGAGACGTTAGGGCAGGTGTTTGGGGTTATAAATAGATGTTTTCTATTTTTTTTTGGACGTCCAATTTACCTCCTAAGGTCCCAAAACTCTGCAAAAATTTCTGCTCAAAGTTTATACATAAAGTAGCCGCAATTTACCCTTTTGTTCATGCTTTTGGATTCAAGTCTTGCATCTTCTTTGTGACGTGAAGCTTGGGAGAAGAAGAAGTGTTTGTGCCACTTCTCTCATGCATCATTCATCTTAGTATTCGTGTTTCTTAATCCCTAATCTCTTTAAGTTTTTATTCATTCAATTATGATGTTTGTTAACTTAGTTATGCGTGAGTAGTTTCCCTTAGGATTAGGGTTGTTTGAAGCCCTAGACATATTAGTTTATAATTAGATTTCTGGCTGTTGACTATGGTTGTTATGTATGCCTGGATTTTTTGGATTACTATGCTTCATGAACTCAATTTATGCTTGTAAGTTTGATCACCTTATTTGCATATAATTGTCGATGTAATTGCTAGACGGATCACCTTGATGTTTGTGTTCACCCTGCAATTTGTAGCATCACGTTTAAGAGGGGGAATCTTATTCGTAATCTAAACTCATGAATTTCTAGGATTGCACATCACTTTACTAGGGATAGTGTGGTGTCATTAAATCTTCTTCATATTTCATGCATTACCACGCACCATCGGTAATAATTGTTTAAGGGCGGGTACATCACGCTTAAACATGCAATCTAAGAGAAGATAAATGTGTGGGGTGAGCCTTAGCCGGACCCTTGCATGGGCATTTAATTCAGATACATGCATAATTAATCTAATCAATGAAATCTAAGGAGAACTATAATTGGTAAAGGTTGATAACATGTCCTAATTCGTCCTAATCATCCAATCAACTTTCAAATCAAGTTTTTCACCATTTTGCACTTGTTTTCATCATTTAATTTCGTTCTAATCATCATTCTAATCATCACTCAAAACCCCCAAATGTTTTTGTACTTTTTCTCAAGTTGTTTCATTCCAAACTAAGTGGATTCACGTTGAACAAGCCCTCGAGGGATCGACCTTTGTAAACCTACTATACTTGTCATACGATTTTGTTCACTTCCAAAGTATTACATTAGGAGTTATCATTCATAATTACTTGGTTGATAAATCTTCTATCAAGGACACCACCCAAAGGGCCCTACATGCGCCCCCCCCCCCCCCCCCCCCCCCCCCCCCCCCCCCCCCCCCCCCGCTCCCCATCCCACACACACACACACATCCACCTTCATCCTTATTTTTCCTTTGGGATCAAGCACTTCTTGCTTACTTTCAAATCTTTGTTGTAGTTGTTCCCTGAAATGTTAAAGTCTAGGAATTGGATTTCTAGTTGTCGAACTAATCAATTAATTTATGTTGCAGGCAAGATACAACTAAAGGAGGGCCAAGTTTGGAGTCCCTCAAGTCCCCCGTGGCCCGTGAGCCTACCCTCACATGAGTGGCTATCCTCGTCTCGCCTAGACGTTAAATCATGCGCTCCTGGGAGGAAACCTAGCCCTGGTTTGTCCCTTTTCATATGGACGTTTTTCACCTTCTAACTCATGAATTTGTCTTCCTTTTATGCTCAAAACATTGAGGACAATGTTTCATTTAGGTTTGGGGGTATTGGACTTAAGTTAGTTGGTACACAACTAAGTTTTTGTTTTGATTTCCTAGCTGTTTTTTGTTTTCTGTTTAGAATTCTTTGCTGTTTTTTTTTTTTGTTTTGTGATGCTAGTTTTTATGCTTAGACAAGTTAATATGAATATATAGAATGTGAGAATTGCTTGTACTTACTATGAATCATTGCCATTACCATTGAACTCACACGTGCACTTCACGATACCATAATCAAGTGATTAAGAAACCAAAACAATTGAATTTGAGCATACATAGAAAATTAGTGTAGACTACCGTTGTGAGATCTTCAAGCTTAATTTCCTTTCTTTCTGAGTGATCTTCTTGTTTCTACTCTTAAACACTCATCACTTTCTTCATAATTGCATGCTCTCTTTCTATTTGCATTAATGTTTAAAGAACCATATCTATTGGATGCTCTTGATTTGATGTATGATTGTTTATAAGATGTGATATAGGATATGTGTGTTTTAGCTCCTAAAGGCCCTTCTTTTCCCCTTCCACATTGCATACTCCCTAAGCCCCTTTGAAGCCAAACACATAGTCGTTTTGTTCTTCACCTACAATATGACCTGACCATGTTTTGAACCATTCATAATGGCTACACCCTATAATCTAAATTTGTGTCAAGGTTGCATCAAATGAGATCCATGGTGAGGAGGAAATATGTTGATGCATGGTGCTACACCCCATAATGGCTACACCCTATAATGCTTACAGCAGTAGGGACGTCACCTTGGGCTGACGTGACACAACCCATCCCAATTCCCCCGGGATTAACACGGGATGTGCCACATTAAAACTCAGTGAAAACATTTATGGGCTGACATAAAAACCATTTCCAAAAGACATTTATACCCTTCACTAAAAAGCTTACTTGGATCAGAAAACAAGTTATAACAACCATTTTGTAAAATCAAATCGTATGGCTTTTCACATTAAAACTCAGTGAAAACATTTATCAATCATGCCATTTCCTCAATAGGGTCTCAACTCAAAACCAAAACACGTGGGGTCTCTACCCAAATCGATCAAAATGTAGTTTAACCAATCCTCGAATTCCGATATGTCTAATCATAATGTCATGGTCTCTAAGGCTACTCGCGGCACTCGGAGTCTCAATTCTGAGTACTCCTCAGGATCTACCATTGTCTGGGTGATATCACCGAACACTGTCTTGGGTGATATCCATATCTAGCAATCCTAATCCTGAGTCTCTCCATAAAGCGGCCCCTCTCAGGCAATGCTCGCACTCGTGGTCTTGAGACTCTCCTCGGAGGGGCCCCTCCCAAGTAATGCACCATGACTACTCTAGGATACTACGAGACGACTAACGGAGACAATCCACACATAAGGATGGTATATCAAAAACCAATGGAAAATCATTGTAAACCATTTATACCTCAAATCAAGTTTAAACATTCCAACAGGGTCTCAGTCCGAGGTATAGTTTCCACAAAATCAGGATTCCCCGAATCCGATCCAATCCAAATATTATAGGGACTCTGCGCAAATCCAATCTCATAGGGACTCAGTTCAAAATCATCTCAATAGGGTCTCAAACCCGAAGTCTCATTTAATAACAATAATTGGGACTGAAGCCCGATATCATAAACCAACTGGGCCTCAAGCTCGATATCTCATTTCCAAATCTGAAATCATTTCATTATTAAAATCATTTTGATAACAAAAGCACGTATGAAAACCTAGCCTAAGCCCAAGATACAACAAAAGGTATATATCTCAAAATACGTACAATTCCACATTTCCACAAGAATGCCAAAACATCACAATCAAATTTATATACCATATGCACTCAAGGAATCTCAAATCATTTTCATAAAACATATAAAACAGTTATGCATGCATCATATTTAGAAATCAAATGTCTACTCACAGACCGTCCAAGATGCGTCGTAAGCCACTTCGGGGCTATACTAAACTCTTTGAATCATCCAGACCTGTCCAAAACACACTCAAAGGTCACTACTAACCTAGACAAGTCCTAAAAAAAATTCTCAAAACTCTCGAAAAAGTTAACGTGTTCCAAACACGTTTCCCTATGCTTAAAACCTCAATTTGACAAACCTAACGATCTCCGATCGGCCTCCAACCACCACCATTAGATTCAGATCGTCAAAACCATTCGAATGAGATCGTCTCAACTCAAAATCTAAGCCCACATACCCCCACGTACTGGTCAAACCCCCAATTAACTCTAGTCAAAAGTCAACGCTGACGTCACGGTCAACGGTCAAAGTCAAGGGCTGATGATAGCCACGTGTCAGCTCCTAATTGGTCCACGTGTCCTGCCACGTGTCCATTGATACCTCTGACTTCCTGCCACGTGGCACCACCCGATGGATCGACGTGGTCTGATATGTCAGTTTTGAATGTACCTGATAACTGCCACGTACCCCATTGGGCACGAACCCTAACAACCCTCACAGATGATGACATCACTCGTTGATGTCATCATCGTCTACCTATCACTGGGTCGACCCGGTTAACTGTAACGGGTCACCCGGACCCGCAACCTTACCTGGCGATAACTCAGCCGTCCGACCACCAAATTGCACCATTTTTTGACCACTTGACTTTTCTTAATCCCTAGAATTGTTATATGACCTCAAAAGACAAGAAAAGACCTAGATTTTTACCTCCCAAGCTTGAACAGTGACGACCATCTGCAATTTCGCCTCCTGGACTGTCCAACCATCCTCCGCCTATGGTTTTTTATTCTAGAGCCTCGTACAGTCCCAAAGAACAAGGTTGGATCAACCAAACAGTCCAACCACCCCAAAACCTCAACTTCAAAAATTTGAACATTAAAACTTACCTCCTCGTTTTTCCAGCCACCGTCCACGACTGTCCATGACGTTGTCGCCGTTCTGATCGCCTCCTCTCATTTTCTCACTTCCCTTCACACACCAGTTGCAAAGGATGAGGATTGACGATTATGTGTGTGAATTTGGGTGGTATGGGTTTGTGTGGGTTTTGGACTAGAGAGAAACAAAGAGGATGAAGATATTAAATCCCAAAATATTAGGGGTAATGGGCCAATCAGACCGGTGACACTACCGCTTGTCTACGGACTCGTAACATCTCGATCTACGTAATAATCCTTGGTCCTCGTGGATTTGACCTCCCGAGTCAAAAGCCAAATTTTTGCCCTTCCCGAGAGGTAAAATCGTCATTTTAGGCTTACTGTCTGGAAATCCTCAACTAATATCCGATTAGTCTCAATAATCCTCAGTTCGTCCTTAATTAATCCCGCAAACTCGGGACGGGTCGTTACAATCTTCTCCCCTCAAAGAATTTCGTCCTCGAAATTTAAACTGACCCAAATCAACATCCAAATTATGGAAATCCAATCCTACCTAAAACACAAGGCGCTCTCGCGTAAACGTACACATCTAACAACTAACCGCAGTACTCGTCTGTACCCAAACGTCACTCGACATGAACCACAATCCAACAATCAATGCTGAAACTCAGCTCAGAGCTCTATGACCGTAAATAACAAACACATGACTAACCGTCATCAGAAAATTTGGAGGCTTAAAACCTCAACTCTCATAAAGTTCGTCCCGATTTCCAAATCTTGAGTGAAACATCAACACACGTTCATCTCACCTGGCACCTACTCAGGTGTGCTCAAAATCCCAACCGACAAGTCAACTTACCATCCTGCTCAGTTGACAAGTCGTGTTGACAATCTAGCTAAATCAAGCTAACATACCACTCATATACCAAGTTGATACCAAGCTGACACCTTTCAGCTTTTAGCATGACGACCTTTCTCACTCGACAGCCCAGGATGATATCCTACTCTCTCTGAGAGATCTCTAATCTCAAATCGCATGTCACTCTAGAGTCCTAACAGGGTACCTCGTCTCTCTCAGTGTCCAACGCTGCGATCTTGACTCCTCTCGAGTCCCAAACTGTTGTCTGATACCAAACTGACATCTCACTCTCCTGAGTGTATCTGGACCACATTGAATACTCGCCACAGCAGGAATAACACAACTCAAACCCTAGTGTTCCTCTGGCCAACGACCACTCTGACCTCCAGCTCAAAAAATCATTGAACCCTATCCAAAACAACTCTGCTCTCAAGCACAGCATTCGATGTCTAGTCCACATTCTCAACGAACCAACAATAACAAAACCAATCTGATTTCCAACACGTCCACAACCAATGCCCAACATGACTAGGGCACAAGTGCACACAGCACACCACCATAAGGCACTACTCAGGGCTCCTCAAGAACTGTACTCACGCACAACGTAGTACGAAAAACAAACAACCACAACTAGTCCACGCACCATAACATCCTCGGATCTAGTCCATCCATTACATGGTTATCAGCCAAACACACTTCAATTTTGGAGTCAGTCTGTTTGATCTCTATCATAGACATATCGTACTCCTAGTATAGCATCCTTCTGTGTTTCCTGGTCACCTGACCAACATCTTACTCAAGGCATCGGTTATTCATTTTTTCCTAAATGATACTCAATGTATCGTCTCGTTTACCACAGAATAACCTCTACCTAACAGTCAATACACTCATCCTGTCTGAGTGGGTCCAAAGTCTATCGTCTTGACTGGTCACTGTAAATCCTAAACTCTCTTGATTCCCAACCAACTCGATCATCCATCACGTGATCCTCGGTCCTCTCGGTCGTCTTGACCCAAGCTTGTAAGCCATAGAACTTGTCATCACTTACTATATGGATTGCAGATTCCCTTCACTTAGCCCATGATCAAATCCCACCTTAGGCTAATCAAATATGATGACATCAAATTCGTCTTACATGATTGTACATACCAATCCAACTACACTCACCAACGTCAGGTAAAACCAAAAAGCATTTGCTCCCCAACTCATTCAAATTTGATCCACTGCATGTCCTGACATCCAGACACCAACATAAATTGAAACCATGTCGCTAACATAGAAGCATAAAATGAGAAGTCTCCTTCACTAACCAATAATAAATGTTGCTAACTATTGTAGTGATTCTTCCACGTTCGCATCACTCCTCAATTCAGCTTACCTTAACAAGCTTATACCTCCACGAGTGATAAGAAGTTCACCAGGAACTTTTAGGGAAAGGAAGTATATTTATTAGCAGTCTCGTCAGAACCAAACCCCGAAGTTCCGTCGAAAAAGGCATTGGGTCTCCTATCAGTGACACTCCTAGTCAACTGATTGTCAATGGAATTCAAAATCAAGTCCTACCACTGGACTTCCAAGTCCTCAGCTCACTCGAACATTAATCCATGTGTCCTGGAACCAATCTAACTCAAGGGCAAACCTCGCATGTATTCCAATCTACCGTTTATGCACATCCAATTAGTAGTGATGAAACCACCTGATTCTCATGTCCCAACTAATGTGAGATCAACTCCCGCACCCGAAACTCGTACACACTCCCCAAGTCAAGAAAAAACACCAGTTTCCAATTTAGGCATAAGGGTATGGAGGCGTAATCCAATTCAACAAGCAGATACTAAGATCACAATCACATCTTCTCGAAGCACTCGACGTCCCTCACTACTCACAACCTCTGGGAAAAACCATTTAAGAAACATTCCTCAAACATCGCCCAACTCTCCACAGTCTCAATCACAACCATCGATAGCACTGTCTGCCACAACACTCGTGTTGACTCAACCAAGACGACACTCGCTATCGAGACTCCGTACTCAGACATGCAACTCACTGATTGTACGAACTGCTATGTACTAACCGAACACTATCCGATAGAACGCAACCGAACATCTTAACCACCACTATCGTTCATATGCTCTGCTCAAGTATAAAATCCACCGATCGAGGATGGAATCCATCACCCGTACAATTCGCTCACAAACGTATAATCCACCAATCAAGGATGGACCGATTTGAAAGTACCACTCTCCTGGTAACTTATCCAACTAGTCTCAACTAGGGTCGTTCATGACCTCAGCTACTCCTTGCCGCACAACCAACATAACCATCTCACAGTCTCGACACTAAAAGGTCGTTATAACTGGTATCCAAAAAACCAGTAACTACCATCCGAGGATCTCAATCACTCATAAAAGTTGTCATATTTAGCCCTCTTCAGGATCCTACTCTTACTGAATCATGGCATCCTATGGAAAACGAAATCTAACCAAGGTTCGTTTCCACTAAACTCTCATACTCTTGCCTTAACTATCAGGTTGATGACAGGCTGTTTTCCTCGTAGAGACATCACATCATGCGGCGGATGACACTCTAAGAGCAACCGCGTGCTCTGATACTAAGCTCACACAACCCATCCCAGATGTCTAATCAATAATATCACGGTCTCTAAAGCTATGTGTGTCACTCGGGGTCACAAGTCTGAGTACTCCCTAGGATCCACCACTGTCCGGGTGATATCACCGAACACTATTCTGGGTGATATCCATATCTATCATTCCTGATCTTGAGTCTCTCTGTAGAGCGACCTCCCTTAGGCAATGATCTGATTCTTGGTCTTGAGCCTCTCCTCGGAGTGGCCCCTTTCAGGCAATGCACTGTGACTACTCCTGGATACTATGAGACGTCTAGAGAAGACAATCCACACATAAGGATTGTATATAAAAAACTAGTGGAAAATCATTGTAAACCATTTATACCTCAAATCAAGCTTAAACATTCCAATATGGTCTCGGCCCGATCCAATCCAAATATCATAGGGAGTCAACTCAAATACAATCTCATAGGGACTCATCCCAAAATCATCTCAATATGGTCTCAAACAAGAAGTCTCATTTCATAACCATAATTGGGACTCAAGCCTAATATAATAAATCAACTGGCCCTTAAGCCCGATATCATAACCAATTGGGCCTCAAGCCCGGTATCATAAACGACCTGGCCCTCAAGCACGATATCTTATTTCCAAATCCGAAATCATTTATTTATTCAAATCATTTTGAAAACACAAGCACTTATGAAAACCTGGCCTAAGCCTAAGATACAACATAAGGTATAAATCTCGAAATACGTTCAATTCCACATTTCCACAAGAATACCAAAACATCACAATCAAATCTTTAAACCATATGCACTCAAGGCATCTCAAATCATGTTCATAAAACAAATAAAATAGTTATGAATGCATCATATTTAGAAATCAAATGTCCACTCACAGACCATCCATGATGCGCGCTTGCAAGCTGGGCTGTACTGAAATCTCTGGGTCGACCGGACCTGTACAAAACACACTTAAAGGTCACTACCAACCTAAAAAAGTTCTAAACAAAAATCCTCGAAACTCCCGAAAAATTCAACGTGTCCCGAACACGTTTCCCTACACTAAAAACCTCAATTTGACCAACCGAACAATCTTCGATCGACCTAAAACCACCACTATTGGATTCATATGGTCAAAACCATTCGAATATGACCGGTCTCAACTCAAAATTCATGCTCACCACGCCCCCACTCACTGGCCAAACCTCCCAGTCAACTCTGGTAAAAAGTAAACATTGATGTCACGGTCAACGGTTGACGTCATCATGATGTCATGCTAACATCAACCTGATAGGTCTTACACGTGTCAGGTCTGACATGTACCACATGTCAGCCTCTGATTGGTCCACGTGTCCACTGACACCTTTAACACCCTGCCACGTGGCACCCCTGATTGGTCCACGTGGTCTGACATGTTAGTGCTGAATGTACCTGACAACTGCAACGTGGCATTACCCCATTGGCCACGTACCCTGACAGATGGCGACATCACCTGCTGAAGTCATCATCGTCTACCTCTCGTTGGGTCGACCCAGTTCACTATAATGGTTCACCTAGACCCACGACCAGACCTGATCGTAACTCAGCCGTGCCGCTACCAAATCGAACCATTTTTCGACCAATAAACTCATCATGATCCCTATAATTGTTCTATGACCTCAAAAACACAATAAAATAAATAGATTTTTACGTCCCAAGCTTGAACAGTGACGACCACCTGTAATCTCCCCTCCAGGGCTGTCCAGCCATCCTCTGCATATGGTTTTTGATCCTACAGCCTCGCATAGTCCCTAGGAACAAGGTTTGATCAACCAAATAGTCCAACCATCCCTAAATCTTAACTTCAAAAATTTGAACTTTAAAACACACCTCCTCGATTTTCCAACCGTCGTCCACGACTGTCCATGTCGTTGCCATAGTTCTGATTGCCTCCTCTCTCTCTCTCTCTCTTTCTCTCTCACTTACCTTCACACAACAGTTGCAAATGATGAGGATTGGTGATTGTGTGTGTGAGTTTAGGTGGTATGGGTTTGTGTGGGTTTCATGTTAGAGAGAACACAAAGAGGATGAAGAAATTAGAACCCAAAATATTTGGGGTAATGGGCCAATCCGATGGGTGACACTTGTCACTCATCAATTGGTCCACCCAGAAATTTGAACCAATCCAAATCTGCCATCTGTACACTTTTCTTGTAAAATGTGAATAGTTTCCTATTCCTTTCGTAAATCATAACTTTCCCATATGATGTCCGATTTCGACGTGCTGCCTATCTACAGACTGGTAACATCTCGATCTACGGAACGGTCCTCGATCCTCATGCATTAGACCTACCGGGTTAAACGTCAACTTTTTACCCTTCCCTAGGGGTAAAATTGTAATTTTATGCCGACTGTCTAAAAACCCTCAACTAATACCCAATTAGTCATGATAATCCTCAATTAGTCCTTAATTAGTCCCTCAAACTTGGGACGGGTCGTTACAATTTCCCCCCCTCCCCCCCCCCCCCCCCCTTAAAGAATTACATCCTCGAAATTCAAACTGACCCAAATCCACATCCAAACTGTGGAAATCCAATCCTACCTTAAACTCAAGGCGCTCTCGTGTAAACGTACACGTCCAAGAACTAACCACAGTACTCGTCTGTACCCAAAAGTCACTCGACGTTAACCACAATCCAATGGTCATTGCTGAAACTCAACTCAGTCATCTATGACTGTAACTAACAAACACATGACTAACCGACACCGAGAACTTTGGAGGCTTCAAAACTCAACTCTCATAAACTAAGTCTTGATTTCCAAATCTCGACTGAAACATAACCACACGTTCATCTCACCTGGCACCTACTCAAGTGTGCTCAAAATCCCAACTGATAAATTAACTTACCATCTTGTTCAGCTGACAAGTCGTGCCGACAATCCAGCCAAACCAAGATAACATACCACTCAGATACCAAGCTGATACCAAGTTAACACCTTTCAACTTCCACCATGACGACACTTCTTAAGCCGATACTAATGAATCTACTACCATTGCTCGAGTCACCAACGCCAACCTCGAATCACTCTAGAGTCCTACCAGGGTACCTTGTACCAAACCTCATCTTACTCAGCGTCCAACACTACAATCCTGACTCCTTTTGAGTCCCAAACTGTTATCTGATACCAAACTGACATCTCACTCCCATGAGTGTATCTAGACCCCATCCAATACTTGCCCTAGCAATAATAACACAACTCAAACCCTAGGGTTCCTCTGGCCGACCACGGCTCTGAGCCCCAGCTCATACAATCACTGAACCCTATAAAAAACCACTCTACTCTCAAGTACGGCATTCGAAGTCCAGTCCATGTTCTCAATGAACCAATAATATCAGAACCAATCAGATTTCCAACACGTCCACAACCACTATCCAACGTGAGTAGGGCACAGGTGCACATAGCACACCACCACAAGGCACTACTCAAGCCGCCTCAAGAACTGTACGCACTGACAACGTAGTAATGAAAAAAAAAACAACAACTAGTTCACACACCATAACATCCTCAGCTCTGAGTTTCCTAGTCACATGACCAACATCTTACTTAAGGCATCGACTATCATCTTGACTGGCCACTACCAATCCCAAACTCTCTCGATCCCCAACCAACTCGATCATCCATCACATGATCCTCAATCTTCTTGGTCGTCGTGACCCAAGCTTGTAAGCCATAGAACTTGTCATCACTTACTCTATGGATTACGGATTCCGTTCACTTAGCCTATTATCAAATCCCACTTTAGGATAATCAAAGATGATTACATCAAATTCATCCTAGATGAGTGTACATACCAATCCAACTACACTCACTAACGTCAAGTAACACCAAAAAACATCTGCTTCCCAAATCATTCAAATTTGATCCACTGCCTCTCCTAACATCCAGTCACCAAAAGAAATTGCAACCTTACCGCTAGCATAGAAGCAGAAAATGAGAAGTCTCATTCACGAACCAATAATATATGTTGATCACTAGTGTAGTGATTCTTCCACGTTCGCAGCGCTCCTCAATTCAGCTAACCTTAACAAGCTTACACCTCCATGAGTGATAAGAAGTTCACTAGGAACTTTCAGGAAATGGAACTACATTTATTAGCAGCCACGTCAGAACCAACCCCCGAAGTTCCGTCGAAAAAGGCATTGAGTCTCCTATTAGTGACACTCCTAGTCAACTAATTCTCAATGGAATTTGGAATCAAGTCCTACCACTGGACTCTCAAGTCCTACCACTGGACTCTCAAGTCCTCAACTCACTCGGACATCAATCCATGTGTCATAGAACCAATCTATCACAAGGGAAAACCTCGTCTGTATTATAGTATACCGTTTATGCACAACCAATTGGTAGTGATGAAACCACCTGATTCTTATGTCCCAACTTTTATGGGATCAATTCCCGCACCCGACACTCGTGCACACTCACCAAGGAAAGATAAAACACCCGTTTCCAATTCAGGCTTAGGGGTACGGAGGTGTAATCCAATTCAACAAGCAGAATACTCTGATCACAATCACATCCTCTCGATGCACTCAGCATCCCTAACTACTCATAACCCATGGGCAAAACCACATATGAAACATTCCTCGAACGTCGTCTAACTCTCCACAGTCTCAACCACAACCCTCATAGCACTGTCTGCCTTAACTCTCGTGGAGGCTCAACCAAGATAACACTCGCTATCGAGACTTCGTACTCAGACGGGCAACTCAACGCCTGTACCAACTACTCTGTACTAACTGAACCCTGTCTGATAAAGCGCAACCCAACATCTAAACCACCTCTAGCATTTGTACGCTCTACTCTAGTGTAAAAACCGTCAATCAAGGATGGAATCCATCGCCCGTACGATTCGCTCACAAACGTATAATCCACCGATTGGGGATTGACCGATCTACAAGTACCACTCTCCTGGAAACTTGTCCAACCAGTCTCAACTAGGGTCGCCCATGGCCTCGGCTGCTCCCTGCAGCATAACTAACCTAATTGTCTCACAGTCTCGACTCTGAAAAGTCGTCGTACTGGGATAACTAGTATCCAACCAACCAGTAACTACCATCTTAGGATCTCAATCACATATAAAAGTTGTCATATTCAGCCCTCCTCAGGGAACTACTTTTACTAAAGGAGGACATCATATGCCATATGCAACCTAACCAAGGTTCGTTTCAACCAAAATCACCCACTCCTACCCTAACTAACAGGTTGATGACGAGCTGTTTTCTTCGTAGAGACATCACATCATTCGTCGAATGACACTATAAGAGCAACCCAGTGCTTTGATATCAAGTCAATGTGCCCCATCCCAATCCCACCGGGATTAACGTGGGACGTGCCATGCTCCAGTCTGACACCTCGTACCAGACCAAGGATAAACTGAAACCCTCTCGTGGCTACTAAAATGTGCAAGGATCAGTGGCGGCATGTCATGTCGTGTCTCTACCACAGCTCGCATCCGCAATCAACCTGAAAGGTATTAAAACAGTAAAAGCTGTGAGTGGACGAAAATAAATAGTGTATAAAAACCATTTCCGAAAGGACATTTATACCCTTCACTAAAAAGTATGCATGCCTCAGAAAACAAGTTATAACAACCATTTTCTTTAAATCAAATCATATGGCTTTTCACATTAAAACTTAGTGAAAACATTTATCAATCAAGCCATTTCCTCAGTAGGGTCTCAGCCCAAAACCAAAACACATGAGGTCTCTGCCCAAATCTACGCGTGCCACTCAGGGTCTCAAGTCTGAGTACTCCCCAAGATCCACCAGTGTCCGGGTGATATCACCGAACACTGTCATGGGTGAAATCCATATCTAGCATTGTAACGACCCATCCCAAATTTCAAGATTACATTAGTGACTAATCAAGGATCAGTGAGGTTAATCGGTGATTAGTTGGGCGAAATCGGACGAAAGATGCAAAATGACTATTTTACCCCTAGTCATGGGTAAAATGTTGACTTTTTGACTGGGAGGTCTGATGGCCGAGGGCCGAGGACCGTTACGTACATCAAGTCGATATGAATCCGTAGACAGGTGGCATGCTATAATTGAACGTCGAACGGAGAAGTTACGGATCACGTCAGTTTGAATGTACTATTACACGAATTACGAAACAGATGCCTTTTTGGAACTATGTGGGCCCAGATATTTTGAGGCAGGCCCAATGGATTAATGACACTTGTCATCCATCCATTGCCCACCCAAATTGATTCATGCACTTCACCCTTGGTTGTTCGAGCACACCAAACCCAAACCAAAACCCGGTCTCAACCATTTCCCATTTCTGTACAACCCACACCCCCTAAGTCTAACCTAAGGCTGGTGACACATGATGGAAACAGAGAGGAAGGAAGGATGATGGGGGAGGCTGGCTGCAGGGCGGCCTGAATCGCAGTGGACGGCGGCGTGGAGGAAAACCCGACAAGGTACGGGTTTGGTTTCAAAATCCCATTTTTAGTTTTGGATGTTATGGATAGTTTTGGATGATAGGATGATGTCTAATGGGTTTGTGGGATGGTATTAGAGTGGTTTTAGTGGTGGTTCAAGGCTGAGAAAGCCTTGGGAAGAAATAGAAAATGTTGAACCGTGAGGGAGGTTTTGAACCGTGAGGATTTAATGGGTTTTAGGTTGTTTTGATTGTGTATTTGGGTTTCTAGGATCAAAATAGGTAGAATGGAAACAATTAGGATGAAAAAGGACGAAGAATGAGCGGTTTAAGGGCCTGGACCGGTCACACCGGTCTAGCTATGCTGGATTTCTAGGAAAAAGCCAAACCGGCCAGTTCGGACCGGTCTAGCCGAGGAGGAAGATAAATAGTGCACCAGCGCATGGCTGCCATGCCCAGGGGCTTTGGCCGGTGCATGTGTGCTCGTGGCCCACTTTCTGCGAAAGATTCCAACACACGAAATCATCTATTCTATGTAACGAACATTTTGGGACTGGTTTCGTGTCGATCGGACATCGTTTCGATAGGTTTCGGGGTGTCTGAAAGTTTAGGATCGAGTATAAAAATAGTTAAAAAATTGGAAAAATTACGGGGCTTAGTGAAGGGTTATTTAAGTAGTTAGTATCCCTCTATTACGATTTGGACAGGTTTAGAGGTCCCAATGACGGTGTTTGGTCCGGGAGAGCCGTATGGCACGTGAATCTAGGTGGCAGCTTAGGACTGTCTGTGAGTGGACCTTAATTTCTAAACTGTGATGCATGCATAAATGTGTTATATCTTTTATGAATATGATTATATGATGTTAAATTGTGTCAGGACCCATCCCAATCCCCACCAGGATTAACGCGGGACGACCCTGATCCCATCTGACACGAAGTGTCAGACAAGGGAAATTCCAACCTTAGCCCTCTCGGGCTTTCAGAGTACGCCAGGATCCGGAGAAGGTATGTGATATCTCGGTCTCTGCTACAGTTCGCATCCGCTGTCAACCGGAAAGGCAGTCAAAACATTTAAAAGTTGTGAGTGGAAAAAACAAGGACATTATAAAAACATTTTAACGAAGACATTTGTACCCTTCACTAAAAAGCATGCACGCATTCCAAAACCATTTAACCAAAAGAACCATATGTGGGAACTAAGCCCAAAACCATAACTGAAGGAACCATAAAGAACCAACCATACGAGCAAACTGCCCAAATCCATAAAGATACCAACCATACGGGCCACTGCCCAAATCCATACGGGACTCAACCCAAAACCTGTACACATCACATATCATATATCATATATACATATAACTCACACAACCAATCATGTCACGGTTTCCAAAGCTACGCGCATGCTACCTGGGGTCTCAAGCCCAAGTCTCTCAGGGTCCAAGGTTAATATCCGTAGACCAATGACCCTCCCTGAGGTTATGATCCAAGCCTTCCTGAGAGTAAGGCACCCAACGGGGGCGACTCCAATCAGTCAGTGCTCTGTGACTACTCTAGGGTCCACCCAGGCCAAGGACCCTCCCCGGAGGAGACAATCCAAGTAAAGGAAGGTATATGAATATATATATATAGCGAAATCATCCTTAAACTTTCAACGAATTTATGCCCGGTCCCCATAAATAGTCATGAATCATAAAAACCTTTCAAGGGTTCATGCCGGTTCCCATAAACCGTCATGAACCTGGAAATCCATTTAGGGTCCCCGACCCTAAATCATAAGTGTAAAGTAACTGGGTCTCGTGCCCGAACACATGACTCAACTGGGCAACGTACCCCATATCTCAGGGTCAGTCACGACTCCGAACGTAGTGATGCGTGCAACCATCCATCCAGGACCGCCCTCAAACCTGGTATGTCGCCGTGAACGAATCAACCGACGCGACCACCGCTAGATTATGGAGCACTCATCATCGATCGCTAACCTGAACCGTCAGCACTCCGAAGTCGAGCCTCCATCGGCTGCCCGACAACAAATCATGCATCGTGACCTCTCCAGAAGGAACATATCCTAGTTCGGAGGCGAGGGTCGTATCGTCGGTCACCGTGCACAAAGCACTCGCCGCGACCACGATTCAAACCAGTAGGTCATAAATAGAGCCACATGCCCAAGACAAAACGAAATGGGCCTCATGCCCGAGTTTATCCTTTTGAAATCCAAAACCATTTCATTTAAATCAACGTAGAAACACAAACCCGTATAGGCACAGTATAAGGTCGAAATCTCGAAATACGTGCCAATACATAACCACACACAAATGTACTCATGGCATCACCAAACAAGTATTAAAACATATAATAAACATTTATGCATGCACTAATTTAGAAAACCAAGGTCCACTCACAGACCGTCCGAGCTGCCGCCTCGATACGCTTGCCATATGGCTCTCCCGAGCCAAACATCGTCACCGGGACCTCCAAACATGTCCAAATAGTAATTGAGGGTTACTAACTACTTAAATAACCCCTCACTAAAGTCCCGTAATTTTATAGAATTTTTAACTATTTTTAATCCCGATCCTAAACCTTCCGATGCCCCGAACATTATCTAGACGGTGTCCGATCGACACGAAACTAGTATAAAATGTTCGTTACAACGAATAGAAGATTTCATGTGTTGAACACATCCCCTGAAAATGGGCCACGTGCCCACATGCGCCGCCTGAAGTGGCTGCACGTGGGAACCACGCTCAACTGTTCATCTTCTTCTCCAATCGACTAAACCGGGCCGAACTGGTCTGGACCGGTTCGGGGCCCAAACTCATCCGTTTCTAATCTATTCTTTCCCATTTTGATTTATAAAGCTTCCTAATCTTATTTCCTATCTTTTTGGTTATTAAAAACAATAAAAATCGAAGGAAGCCATACCTCCCCAAGTCGACAATGGCGACGGCGACTTCCTCCGCCGTTCACTGTCCTTCCCGGACGTGCTAGCCCTCGAAATTTATCCTTTTCGACTCACAAAACCACCAGAAGCAAAACCCAATCCTTAGGCTCTATCAAAAACCAACAAAACTAAATTTTGAACTTTCAAACACAACACCCACCGTCTCGGGTTTCCTCCCGCTGTGGACCGCCGCCGTGAGCCTTCACCATCCTGCCCTATCATTTCACTCTCTCACGGTCACACACGAGCACTCATAATGATTATGGTGGTGAGGTGTGGCGAGTCGTGTGGGTTGTTTGTATAGAAGGGGGGTGCTCGAGTTTTGTTTGAAGAAGAAGAAAGTGGTGTTGATTAGATGAGAGGGGGAAGGATGACTGATGTTCAAGTGTGAGAGGAGGGGAAATAAACGGTGTGGATTAAAGGATGAAATGTGATGGAGGGTTAGGATTGAAAGATGAGTAGATTAGATTTTAAAATTATTAAAATAATATTATTCAATTATGATAGATCCACAAATTAGGGGTTTGGGCCAATGGGATGAGTAACACTTGTCACCCATCCATGGATCCCACTTAAAATATCTGCCAATCAGAATAAGCCACCTCATCAATGCCTCGATATACGTGTATAGCGAAATCAAACATCCGTGACACATAACTTTCCCGTTTGAAGTCCAATTTCGATGTGCTGCCCGTCTATGGATTTGTATCATCCCAATCCATGTAACGGTCCTCGGCCCTCGGCCATTGGACCTCCCGGATCAAAAGTCAACAGTTTGCCCCTTTCAACTAAATTACCAAAATACCCTTGAACTTCTGAACGTCATAACTTCTTCCTCGGATGTCGGAATCGAATGTGCCACCTGTCACTGAACTCATGACATCCCGAATTGCGTCACAGTCATCGGCCAAAGTCCATTTGACCGCTAGAACAAAAAGTCAACGTTTTACCCACGACTAGAGGCAAAACAGTCATTTTGCATCGTTCGTCTGATTTCACCCAACTAATCACCGATTAACCTCACTAATCATGATTAGTCTCTAATATAATTCCAGAATTCGGGAAGGGTCGTTACAAATTGGATATCGGTGAATTACATGGTTTCACACATTTCGAGGCGATTTACGTGCTTGCACGTAAATCGAGGTTTATGGTTTTGCACTGATTTTCCATTCTTATAGTTTTGGAAATGATTTCATGAAATGGTTTTGGATTTGAAAAGGTAAACTCGGGTTCGTGACCCATTTGTTTTGGAAACCCTCGGACTCGAAGTCCATTTAGTTACGTTCTCGGGTGAGAGGCCCAATTGGTTCTTGAATCGATTTCGGCTTTGCAAATATGGATCGGGCACGAGACCCATTTGATTTACAAACTCTCAGACATAAGGTCCATTTGATTCAAAGAGGCATCGGGCTGGAGGCCAGTTGGTTTACGTATCAGGCTTGAGGCTCAATTGGTTTACGTATCGGGCTCGAGGCCTAGTTGACGAACGTATCGAGCACGAGGCCCATTTAGTTTAAGAAATCGGGCACGAGTCCAGTTGGTTTACGATTCGGGCCAGAGGCCCAATTTGTATGCGGATTCGGGCTTTGGGCGTGTTATGTTTTAAGATTGTGATTTCGGGTCAGGGACCCACAAATGGATTTATGGTTCATGACGGTTTATGGGGACCGGCATGAACCCTTGAAAGGTTTTTATGATTCATGACAGTTTATAAGGACCAGACATGAATCCTTGAAAGGTTTTAAGAATGATTTCAAAAGGTTTTTCGTATACCATCCTTTTTATATGGATTGTCTCCTCCGGGGAAGGTCGTTGGCCTGGATGGATCCCGGAGTAGTCACGGAGCACTGACTGAGTGGAGTCACCCCCGTTGGGTTCCTTACTCTAAGAAAGGCTATGGATTATAACCCCTATGAAGGATCATTGATCTACGGACATTGACCTGGGTGGACCCTAGGGAGACTTGGGCTTTGAGACCCCGAGTAGCACGCTCGTAGCTCTAGATACTGTGATAGGATTGGTTATATGAAATATATGATAAACATGATTTCAATTGGTTTGCGAAATTGTGTTTTATGATTGATAAATGGATTTGGGTTGAGATCCCACATATGTTTATTATGTTCTAGTTTTCTGTAAATGAATTTGGGCAGGGGCCCGTAAGGATTTGGTTGTTTAAACATATGTGGTTTGATAAATGGTTTTACTATGCATGCATGCTTTTTAGTGAAGAGCATAAAGGTCTTTTATAAAATGTATTTTATGAACTATTGTTTTTTGTCCACTCACAGTCTTTCTGTTTTCAATGCCTTTCAGGTTGAATACAGTGCGGACTGTAGCAGAGACCCAGACATCACATACCTCCTCCGGATCCTGGCGTACTCTGGAAGCCGTTCAGGCTAAAGGTTCAAATTTTCCCTGGTTTGACACTTCCTGTTAGACGGGATCAAGAGTGTCCCTCATTAATCCCCAGGGGATTGGGACGGGTACTGAAAAGTGGTATCAGAGTAGGGTTTGCTCTTGGAGTGACGCGTAGGTCAAGGATGTGATGTCTCTATGAGCTGCAGTTTGTTATTAACCCGATAGTTAGGATGCCGGTACGATAGTTAGTAGGATTGAATCGTAGATCATTTTTGTTCTACTCTCGATGTCAGGGTTGCCATAGTTTTGTCGTGGTTGGCAGTGTGGGACCCTACGAAGGGATGAACGTAATAGTACTTTAGAGTTTTGGATCGTGAGACAGTTAGTTGGGATCGTCTTTCACGATGTTGTAGGATCGGATTATGACGACTGGTTAGGAGTTGTGACCTTTAGATGGTCGGATTTTGTTGAGTTGGGTGGCTATGCTGCCGGGAGTAGCCGGGTTCGAGGAACCCTAGTTAAACTGACAGTAGGATTGGGTTGACGTCTATACGATGTTTGGACCGCGGGGTTGGTCAGATTGTGGATTATACTGATTTTTACAGTTAGGTTCAAAGGAACCCTAGGTAGTGATCCTGGAACTCTAAGGTAGGATGTATGGTTCGAAATGGTGAGCTGGCGAGTGGTTTGACTTTGACGAATTTTCAGAGTCGAGACCGTCGTTCGGTCTAGTCATGTCAGCTTTAGTGATGGGACTGCACTCTCCAGTCGGGGTTGTACTTATCAGTTAGACTTGGTTGGTTGTCGTGCTACTTAGTTGTGATGGATTATTGGTGTAAGTAAGGTCATGGATGACTTGGTAGACGACATTGGTTGCTTGGAGTTACGACTGGTTAGAGATTGGTTGGACAGGTTACCAGGGTTGGTTCTTGTCGATGGAATCCCAGAGTGGGATACGGAGTATTTAGTACGAGTGATTGATTCCCTTGGATGAGGAGTCTCGATAGCGATGTATGGTGGTTGGGTCTGCACGAGTTGTGGCATGCACTACTACCGAGAGTGGTTGTAGTTACGGTTATTGGGAATCATGGACGTTCGGGGAACGTTTCCTTTTCTCGTGCGAGATGTCAGGACCCACCCCGATTTCACCCCGAAAACCGAGGTAAATCCTGCTCCCGTCTGACACCCCGAAACAACACCAAAGTAAAAAACTAAACTACACAGTCAGACACAAGAGGAAATTTAAACATATCGAAGTCAAAGTTTTACAGAGCATAGTACTAAATACAAAAGAAAGAAAACCGATGAATAGTACACGCACACGGAAAACTTAAAACACTCCGGGGTCGCTCTCGAGTACGTTATGCCCCAAACGCTGCCTCGACGCCGAAACCCCGCTCTAGCTCCACCACCTGGAGGGCAGTTTAAAAACAGAAGGTGTGAGTGGACCATAAATAAGAAAAGAATTTCCGAAAACCATTTGATAATAAAACCAGGGTTTTAGCCCTCCGTTTTGAATACGCACATACATAACCCATTAGATGAAAACAGTTATAAATCACATAATGATCATCATAAAAATAGAATTTAAACCAGTTATAGAAATCGCGTCGTACACAGTAGAAACAAACATCCCGAACGGAAGGACTTGGTCTCCCTGTGGACGCAACAGACGTCGCACTAGCTTGCGGAGTCGGCTGTGCTCGGTAATCACGGAATCCCGAACTCTGGAAACTACCAGGTCTACCAAAACGATCATTGCCCGACGAAGATGCTCCACTGAAGTTACCTCTTTTCGGTGTCCTATGACTCGAACCTCCAGAAAAAGGTGGCTCCCGGCGTCGCACCAGCAAGCTAGCCTCAACCCTCACCGCAGCGTCCGACAACTCTCGGAGGGTAGTAAACGATCCAGCCGTCACTATGGCTCGATTCTCACCTCGCAGGCCCAAATCAAACCTATGGCACTTCTCAGCTTCAGTGGCCACAAATGCAGGAGAAAAACGAGACAACATCTGGAATTTCTGTTCGTACTCAACCACGCTCATACTCCCCTGCTGGAGTTGAAGAAACTCAGCCTCCTTGGCATCTCGAAAGGAACGAGGGTAATACTGATCTAAGAACCTCTGCCGAAACGTCTCGCAGGTCACAGTGTGGGTGTCCCAGCTAGACAACTCGAGGGTATACCACCACTCATACGCTGCACTTTCAAGTAAAAACGTAGCCAGTAGCACTCGCTCCTCCGGTGGGCAATGCATCACTCCAAAGATCCACTCAAGTATCGTGATCCACCTCTGGGTTTCCTCAGGATCTGCCCCACCACCAAAAGAATTAACCCCGAGCCACTGGGCTCGGCCAATCGTAGCACTCTCTGTCCCTCTTGCTGCTTCGTCTTCAGGTCATGGAGAGGGTCTACGTCTCAGAGGCATCGTCAATCGCACGCTGAAAGAGGCATAGAAACAGTCTGAACACAACCTCACAGACCGACAAACCCGAAAAACTCGACAAACCTATGCTCTGATACCAACTGTCAGGACCCACACCGGTTTCACCCCGAAAACCGAGGTAAATCCTGCTCCCGTCTGACACCCCGACACAACACCAAAGTAAACCACTAAACTACACAGTCAGACACAGGAGGAAATTTAAACATCTCGAAGTCAAAGTTTTACAGAGCATAGTACTAAATACAAAAGAAAGAAAACCGATGAACAGTACACGCACACGGAAAACTTAAAACACTCCGGGGTCGCTCTCGAGTACACTATGCCTCAGACGCTGCCTCGACGCCGAAACCCCGCTCTAGCTCCACGACCTGGAGGGCAGTTTAAAAACAGAAGGTGTGAGTGGACCATAAATAAGAAAAGAATTTCCGAAAACCATTTCATAATAAAACCAGGGTTTTAGCCCTCCATTTTGAATACGCACATGCATAACCCATTAGATGAAAAAAGTTATAAATCACATAAGGATCATCATAAAAACAGAATTTAAACCAGTTATAGAAATCGCGTCGTACACATCATAAAACCAGATCATAAAGCATAAATCTCAGGCAATCATTATCCGATCAAACATGCTGGACCTATCCGAGTCTTTAAACTCCCGAGTCTTTAAACTCAACAGGCCTACGGGGGAAATATCAATATATCCGAGTCTTTAAACTCCCGAGTATTTAAACTCAATCCGGGCCCGTACCCCGTCAAATATAATCCGAGTCTTTAAACCCAATAACCAGATCCAGCAAATCCAATCCAAACCGTTTGAAAACCATTTCGAAATTCATATCTAAACCCGAATCCGAAATCACCGGTCTGATGCCCTTCCAGCATCCAAAACGGTCATTCCGAACCCAAATCCGAAATTCCACTTTTCAACTTTAAAACCAAATCTCGATTCTCGAAATCCGATTTTAAAACCGAAAACCTTAATCCTCAAAATCATGTTTCAAAAACCGTTTATAATCATTGAAAATCGCTTATCATTTGAAAACCCCAAGTCATGGCATCATAATCAGTAATCAAGCCTGTCTCGTAAAACGTGCCATTTCATAAAACAGATATAAAGCATTCAAAATAGTCATGAAATCATAATGAAAACCATAAAACAAGTAATTAAAAGCAGTTATGCATGTTCAAGTTAAGAGAAGGAGTCCACTCACAGTACCGAGCCCTCAATCGCGTCCCGAACGTCCTATACGTTCTTCAGATTCCTCGGGAAATCCCGAACCTGTTAACCATCACCCAAGAATGTTACTAACACATCTACGAAGGTCCACCTCATTTTCCACAAAAATCCCCGGGTCCTAAACATAACGAACCAGAACCCTAAACCTTCACCTTCGCGGAACTAACCTCAAACGACGTCCGATTAACCCGAAACATATTCCAATGGACTCGTCACAACACCTAGACCAAAAACCATGTTGACCGTTTTCCCAAACACCGCCGCACGCGCCCCCATGCGCCGCCCAAAGTGGTTGCGCGTGGGCTTCACGCGCCTGCTACAGTGTCATCGTCAAACTCAGTCTCAACGGTACAGATTGGTCCAGCCAACCCGAACTGGCGTGACCGGTTCTCCACCAACCCTCCACCGTTTTCCTCCTTTTTTTTCACCATCTTCATCGTCCAATCTTCAGTAATTCATTCCCCTCACTCAAACACCTCGACACCGTCCCTAACCTGTCGACTCAAGCTCGAAACAAAAACCCAAACTATCCCCTGTTTCACACTCCGGCCAACCAGGTAACCCCCCGTCACAACAACCGCCTTAGACGACTCCTAGGACCTCCCTGAGTCTCACCTAACTCACCAAAAGCCTCGACTCGCACTCAAAACCCACGACTTTGAGTTTAAAATACGACGGCAAAACAGGGCAATTGAAAGAGGATGAGGAATTACATGTACACCGACCACCGCCGTGATCTCAGTCGTGAGAACACGACTCCTCCAGTCCACCTCCGACCTCTAGACACCTCCACCAGCCTCAATTGGTCCCTCACACCTCGAACACACACTCACACCTCACCTCCCAACCTTCTCACTGTCTCCCTCTCAATCTCTGAACACTCCTCACTCACCAAACACACCAACACTCACGATCAACGTCCAACTCCCCTCAATTTTCTCTCAATCTCTCAGTCTCTGTTCTCTCTTCTTCCAACACACACACACGGCACACACGAACACTCAGCCCAAAATAATTGGACCGTGCACCCTAGAAGCCTCTAGCCAAGCCCCACGTGTAACAATCGTCCCCATTCGCTCACAAATATCCCCATCTCAACCGTCCACTTGTCCCAATCTGTTGCACAATCCCCAATGTACAGAAGACCAAAATGCCCTTCTTTGAACCCAAAATTACAATAATGCCACTACCTTCCTAGACCCGTAACTCAGACATCCTAACTCCGATGAATACGTACCGCCTGTCATCAAACTCAAGACGAAAAGATCTACCTAACGGTCCTAGGTCAACGTGTAAAAACCCAGTCGTACGAAAAGTCAACTTTTCCCCCTATTTTAGCCAAATTATGAAAGTGCCCTCAACCTTTCGAACATCTTATCTTCCTCCTCGGATGTCGGAATTGGGCGTGCCACCTGTCTACAGATTCGTGACGTCCCGAACTACGTCACAGTCATCGGTCAAAGTCCATTTGACCGCCCGAACTAAAAGTCAACAATTTGCCCGAACTAGGGGCAAAATCGTCATTCTACGCTACCGGACCTATCGTAACCGACTAACCACCAATTAAGCTCACTAATCTCATCTTAAACACGGTCTTAACCCTAATTCCCAGGACGCGTCGTTACAACCTACCCTCCTAAAAAGAATTTCGTCCCCGAAATTCCACAACTCATTCCCTACTGGATCTCCTACCCAGACCGCACTAACTCAACAACAACTACTCCTGGGTTTCCGATCTATCATCTCCACCTTGGGTATTTCACACCATCCCCAACTACTAGTTTACCACTTCTAACCCTTTCTCAGTCCCACAAAAACTTAATGGTGTACGCAAGGGAAACTCTATGAATAGAAAACAAAGGTATTTTAAAATACCTCATATAAAATACCCAACAGAATTCATAGAGTACATCCTCTCGTACTACCACCTCACTTTCCGGAACCCAACTCGATTCCTAACCCAGAACAATCTAGTCCAAACAGGAACTCCTACCTACTGGCTCACTCCCTGGGCTGCTACTTCGACCACTTGTCGGGTAAATCTACAAAGTCCTAAAGGAAAACTCTAGATTGTGGGTTCTCTCCTTCAATAACCTCATATCGATCAATAACCTCATATCGATCGATAATCTCACTCCAAGTTGTCTAAAGGAAAGCCTAGACTCTACCTCGAAACCAACAACAAAGTAGGTACAACACAACCAAGAATAGTAAAAGTACCTATCCCCGCACCTGGTGCCAACTGAGCCTCCTGCTGAGTCATCGAAAACACTCGGGCCTGAGGTCCTGACACTCTACCAAGTCCTCTCGAACTACAAGTGGCACCACCACCTCCTCTAGTGCCCACTGTCCCTGGCGCTAACGCTGTACTCCGTCCAGGCTCCGCCACTCCTCGGCCTACACCACCCTCTTGTGGCAACAGTGGACAATCACGTCGGAAGTGACCTCGCTCTCTACAGTACAAAAAAACATCACGAACGGAAGGACTCGGTCTCCCTGTGGACGCAACAGACGTCGCACTAGCTTGTGGAGTAAGCTGTGCTCGGTAACCACGGAATCCCAAACTCTGGAAACTACCAGGTCTACCGAAACGATCATCGCCCGACGAAGATGCTCCACTGAAGTTACCTCTTTTCGGTGTCCTACGACTCGAAGCTCCAGAAAATGGTGGCTCCCGGCGTCGCACCAGCAAGCTAGCCTCAACCCTTACCGCAACGTCTGATAACTCTCGGAGGGTAGTAAACGATCCAGCCATCACTATGGCTCGAATCTCACCTCGCAGGCCCAACTCAAACCTACGGCACTTCTCAGCTTCAGTGGCCAAAAACGCAGGAGCAAAACGAGACAACATTTGGAATTTCTGTTCGTACTCAACCACGCTCATACTCCCCTGCTGGAGTTGCAGAAACTCAGCCTCTTTGGCATCTCGAAAAGAATGAGGGTAATACTGATATAAGAACCTCTCCCGAAATGTCTCGCAGGTCACAGTGTGGGCGTCCCAGCAAGACAACTCAAGGGTATACCACCACTCGTACGCTGCACTATCCAGTAAAAACGTAGCCAGTAACACTCGCTCCTCCGGTGGGCAATGCTTCACTCCAAAGATCCGCTCAAGTCTCGTGATCCACCTCTGGGTTTCCTCAGGATCTGCCCCACCACCAAAAGTATTAACCCCGAGCCGCTGGGCTCAATCAATCGTAGCACTCTCCGTCCCTCTTGCTGCTTCGTCTTCAGGTCGTGGAGAGGGTCTACGTCTCGGAGGCATCGCCAATCGCACGCTGAAAGAGGCATAGAAACAGTCTGAACACAACCTCACAGACCGACAAACCCGACAAATTCGACAAACCTATGCTCTGATACCAATTGTTAGGACCCACACCGGTTTCACCCCGAAAACCGAGGTAAATCCTTCTCCCGTCTGACACCCCGACACAACACCAAAGTAAACCACTAAACTACACAGTCAAACACAGGAGGAAATTTAAAAATCTCGAAGTCAAAGTTTTACAGAGCATAGTACTAAATACAAAAGAAAGAAAACCGATGAACAGTACACGCACACGGAAAACTTAAAACACTCCGGGGTCGCTCTCGAGTACGCTATGCCTCAAACGCTGCCTCGACGCCGAAACCCCGCTCTAGCTCCACGACCTGGAGGGCAGTTTAAAAACAGAAGGTGTGAGTGGACCATAAATAAGAAAAGAATTTCCGAAAACCATTTCATAATAAAACCAGGGTTTTAGCCCTCCATTTTGAATACGCACATGCATAACCCATTAGATGAAAACAGTTATAAATCACATAAGGATCATCATAAAAACAGAATTTAAACCAGTTATAGAAATCGTGTCGTACATATCATAAAACCAGATCATAAAGCATAAATCTCAGGCAATCATTATCCGATCAAACATGCTGGACGTATCCGAGTCTTTAAACTCCCCAGTCTTTAAACTCAATCTAGGCCTCAATAATATCCGAGTCTTTAAACTCAACAGACCTACGGGGGAAATATCAATATATCCGAGTCTTTAAACTCCCGAGTCTTTAAACTCAATCCGGGCCCGTCCCCCGTAAAATATAATCCGGGTCTTTAAACCCAATAACCAGATCCAGCAAATCCAATCCAAACCGTTTGAAAACCATTTCGAAATTCATATCTAAACCCGAATCCGAAATCACCGGTCTGATGCCCTTCCGGCATCCAAAACGGTCATTCCGAACCCAAATCCGGAATTCCACTTTTCAACTTTAAAACCAAATCTCGATTCCCGAAATCCGATTTTAAAACCGAAAACCTTAATCCTCAAAATCATGTTTCAAAATCCATTTATAATCATTGAAAATCGCCTATCATTTGAAAACCCCAAGTCATGGCATCATAATCAGTAATCAAGCCTTTCTCGTAACACGTGTCATTTCATAAAACATATATAAAGCATTCAAAATAGTCATGAAATCATAATGAAAACCATAAAACAAGTAATTAAAAGCAGTTATGCATGTTCAAGTTAAGAGAAGGGGTCCATTCACAGTACTGAGCCCTCAATCGCGTCCCTAACGTCCTATACGTTCTTCAGCTTCCTCGGGAAATCCCGAACCTGTTAACCATCACCCAAGAACGTTACTAACACATCTATGAAGGTCCACCTCATTTTCCACAAAAATCCCAGGGTCCTAAACGTAACGAACTGGAACCCTAAACCTTCACCTTCGCGGAACTAACCTCAAACGACGTCCGATTAACCCGAAACCTATTCCAATGAACTCGTCACAACACCTAGACCAAAAACCATGTTGACCATTTTCCCAAAAACCGTCGCACGCGCCCCCATGCGCCGCCCAAAGTGGTTGCGCGTAGGCTTCACGCGCCTGCTACAGTGTCATCGTCAACCTCAGTCTCAACGGTCCAGACCGGTCCAGCCAATCCGAACCGGCGTGACCGGTTCTACACCAACCCTCCACCATTTTCCTCTTTTTTTTCGCCATCTTCATTATCCAATCTTCAGTAATTCATTCCCCTCACTCAAACACCTCGACACCGTCCCTAACCTGTCGACTCAAGCTCGAAACAAAAACCCAAACTGTCCCCTGTTTCACACTTCGGCCAACTAGGTAACCACCCATCACAACAACCACCTTAGACGACTCCTAGGACCTCCCTAAGTCTCACCTAACTCACCAAAAGCTTCGACTCGCACTCAAAACCCACGACTTTGAGTTTAAAATGCGACGACAAAACAGGGCAATTGAAAGAGGATGAGGAATTACATGTACACCGACCACCGCCGTAAGCTCAGTCGTGAGAACACGACTCCTCCAGTCCACCTCCGTCCTCTAGACACCTCCACCAGCCTCAATTGGTCCCTCACACGGCAGCACCACCACTTGAACTCCTCTCTATTTTTCTGGTTTCCCCGTGAGCTCACACCTAGCACACACACTCACACCTCACCTCCCAACCTTTTCACTATCTCCCTCTCAATCTCTGATCACTCCTCACTCACCAAACACACCAACACTCACGATCAACTTCCAACTCCCCTCAATTTTCTCTCAATCTCTCAGTCTCTGTTCTCTCTACTTCGAACACACACACACACGGCACACACGAACACTCAGCCCAAAATAATTGGACCGTGCACCCTAGAAGCCTCTAGCCAAGCCCCACGTGTCACAATCCTCCCCATTCTCTCACAATTGTCCCAATCTCAACCGTCCACTTGTCCCAATCTGTTGCACAATCCCCAATGTGCAGAAGACCAAAATGCCCTTCTTTGAACCCAAAATTACAATAATGCCACTACCTTCCTAGACCCGTAACTCAGACATCCTAACTCCGATGAATACGTACCGCCTGTCATCAAACTCAGGACGACAAGATCTACCTAACGGTCCTAGGTCAATGTGTAAAAACCCAGTCGTACGAAAAGTCAACTTTTCCCCCTATTTTAGCCAAATTACGAAAGTTCCCTCAACCTTCCGAACATCATATCTTCCTCCTCGGATGTCGGAATCGGGCGTGCCACCTGTCTACTGATTCGTGACGTCCCAAACTACATCACAGTCATCAGTTAAAGTCCATTTGACTGCCCGAACTAAAAGTCAACAATTTGCCCGAACTAGGGGCAAAATCGTCATTCTACGCTACCGGACCTATCGTAATCGACTAACGACCAATTAAGCTCACTAATCTCATCTTAAACACGGTCTTAACCCGAATTCCTGAGACGGGTCGTTACACGAGATGTCAGGGTGATTGTACCCAGAGTTGTTAGGTACGACGGAGATAGGGTTTCTCCAATTCGAGCAGAGGTATGGGGTCGTCGGTCGGTATGAGCAGAGATCCAGGGTTGTCTGATTTGCACATGGTGTGCTGGTGTTAGTGATGGTGTTGGTGCTGGTGCCAGTGATTGTGATGGTGATGATTCAAGAGTCGGGATGCGATTCTGTTGAGATGGGCATGTGTTCGTTATTTGTGGTCCAGCAGTGGATCACAGATAGAGTTAGACTGGTTATGGACACGTGGTTGATGTCCGAGTATGTTGTTTCCAATCTTGTTGGAACTACGGAATCGAGAGAGGTTGTGATTGAGGTGACGAGAGTAGTGCAGGTTTTCTGCATTGGTAATGGGTATTTCGAAGTCATTAGGGTGACTTCTCAGGTTCTGCCATGGTAGATGATAGTTGTTGTCACCAATACGTTGATCGTGTATTGGTTGGTGGACCCATGGTTTGTCTTGGGTCATCAGGAGGATTTGGGTATATCGAATTTAGGTGAACGAGATTTCTCATTCTCTGCTTGGTGGCAGACGATGTTAGGTTACATGGCGTTATGGGTGCAGCGATTTTTGGTTTCATTCACGTGGGATGAATTTTGATGTCATCGTTTTGGATCATCCTTGATTTTCCTAGGTGGAATGCCAAGGATAGATACGAGGTAATTGGAGAGAACCCATAGTCTCGACGTGTCTCGTCGTTGACTGATCTGTTTAGATGTGGGAAACTGGTTAAGGATGATGGGACTGAACTTCTTTTCGAGGTAAATCACGTATGGTGTATTCACCGAACGAGTAAGTGTCCGACGAGGTCGGATTTGGCAAGTCTTGGTGGTGTGATAAGTGGGATTGGCTTCCCTATGAAGTCAATTGAATGTAATGAACAGGTAATCGATAGGTTCGGAATTGGTGCGTCTCGGTAGACATGGATAATGTTGGATGCCTAGTTGGCATGAGAGGATATGCCTTGGTAGGCGTGAGTCGGATTGGTACGTATTG
Source organism: Prinsepia uniflora (assembly GCA_032719365.1). Lineage (NCBI taxonomy): Eukaryota > Viridiplantae > Streptophyta > Magnoliopsida > Rosales > Rosaceae > Prinsepia > Prinsepia uniflora. The sequence continues at coordinate 34,958,619 of CM064875.1, read as the reverse complement.
GAATACGTGATTAGGAGCAGACGTTGTGTTGTTGGTCAGGTGACCGTAGGATTCGAAATGGATGATGGGTTGGAGTTTTAATCTGCCTAATACTGGATTGGGCAGATGGACTCCAGAATTGAAACGTGATTGGCTATGACCTAAGTTGTTGTAGGCAGGTTGGTGGATGGATGTACGTACCCTGTACGTTGTTCGAGGTATGATACTAGGCAAACTTGTGGTGCCTTGTGACGGTATATAGGATATACCAATGGTACGTTGGTGAGCGTGTTGGTAGTCGGATTGGTCCCGATACCGTTGGATTAGTAGAGGATGTGAACAGGACATTGAGTACCGTGCACTGGGTCATGGTGTTTCTGATGGATCCAGTCACACACAGGTTGAGTGAGTTGGTGATTAGTGTAACCACAAGCGAGTTTAGTGGCAGTTTTCGACTGACGACTGTCAAGTGGTGACATCTTGCAGATGTGTCAACGGGGATCGATGAGTGAGGTCTGGTGACTCCCAGTGGGATAAGACGTCAGAATAGATTGGTGATTAAAGAAGGAACCGTCGAGCTGTTAGTATCAGCGAATTGGTAGAATTGTCAAGTGGGATCAATTCGGAATGTGGGATTACTGTCATTCGACGTGGTCGAATGTAGTCGATGTGACATGAGTATTGGTGGAACGTCTGGTTACAGACGAGTATCGTTCTAGTAATTGGGTGTACAAGTGTACATTTGATGCGAGGTCAAAATTGCTTTCCACGAGGTGGTTTGGAATAGGATAGTTGGAATTTCGAGGACGAAATTAATTAAGGATGGAAGGTTGTAACGACCCGTCCTGAATTTCAGGATTAGATTAGTGACTAATCATGGATTAGTGAGGTTAATCGGTGATTAGTTGGGTGAAATCGGACGAAAGATGCAAAATGACCATTTTGCCCCTAGTTGTGGGTAAAATGTTGACTTTTTGGACGGGAGGTCTGATGGCCGAGGGCCAAGGTGACAGGACCCACCCCAATTATCGCCTCGATAATCGAGAAGCATCCTACTCCCGTCTGACAATCGAATCCAAAAGACCGGAAAACTAATTAATATTACATCACACCCATTGTCAGACCAGGGAGATTAAACAGATACAACCGACTGGACGTCAAGTCCATAGTTTCACAGAGCAGTATATTACAAAACAGGTTAAAGAAACAAATCCTACTCTGTGAACTAACTACTCCGCAACGGAAAACTTTATGCCTCCGCCTCTGCCTCAGCGCTTGCCCCCGCACTTGTACCACGACCTGGAGGGAATTTAAAACAACAAAGTGTGAGTGGACCGAAACATAAGTTTTACAGGAAAAACAGTTTTTCCGAAATCGGGTTCGCCCTCCAGTTTTGTAACACGCATGCATAACCAAATATTCAAAATTTGCATATTAAACTTTTGAAAACTCTTTTTCTGAAACACATGAAAATCGTTACAAAGGATCGTCATAACTCATGTAAAAACCATTTAATAATGCCAGATTTCAGAAACTGTCATTTTGATCGTTAATTGCACAAATCAAGTAAAACGTGAATCAATAACCACAATTATGCCGTTGGATCCATCCGAGTCTTTAAACTCAATATTAGGCCTTCCCGGGATATCAACGAGTCTTTAAACTCAAAACATGATTAGTAGGCCTCGGGGGTATCACAATAGTCGAGTCTTTAAACTCACGAGTCTTTAAACTCAATCCGGGTCTTAAAACCCAATTTTTCGGGCCCGCCCCGTCATCAACAAACCGGGTCTTTAAACCCAAAACCAGATCCAACAATCAACCGGGTCTTTAAACCCAAAACCGTTTATAAAACACAGTAAACTAGGATTCATCACAACCCGTTTTCCAACATCATTCCGAAATCATATCACATCATAATAGGACTTATGTCCGAATTCACATGCAAATTCCAACACATGCAATTTCCGAAAATTTCATCACAATATGATCAAACATCATAAATCCGAAAACATGCATATTCATATCCAGGTACTTCATCAAAATCATCACGCATGCATAAGCAAAAACCATAACCTCGAAATACGTGAAATACAATAAATATTTCGAAAGGCGTGGAAACACGTAAAACCGATATATCATATCATATCACCATCATAAAATCATATGTAAAACCATGGGATAAATAAGCAAAATAGTCATGCATGCCCAATTTAGAAATCAAAAAGTCCACTCACAGTCTTAGGACGCATCAATCGCGTCCCACGCGCTCCTCCGTAGCTTCGGAAGTGTCCGGGCCTGTAAAAACGTACAAGAAGGGTTACAAACATCCTCAAATAGCTCGTATGATTTTTCCCTAATTTTCCGGATTTTTCGGCGAAATAAACCTTAAGGACCTAAACTTCCGAGCTCCCGAAATTATCCCGAACGACTCCCGAACAACTCGAATCCTAAAGGGAAAATGTTAGTTAGACTGAAAGGAACAATTTCCATGTTGACCGTGATCGGAGATGACATCGCACGCGCCGTCACGCGCCGCCCAAAGTGGCTGCGCGTGAAGGCCACGCGCCAAGCTACAGTGTCATCGTTCTTACCCGGATAGATTGATAAACGGGTCTATTACCCGCGACTCAACCCGACCAGTTCAAGCCCAATTCTCAATCAATTCCTCTCGTTTTTGATCCTATTATCTTCTCTAATCCATTAATTTTAGGTCTGTATTGATGATTAACCTCGACTGTCCCTAAATCGATGCAACCCAGACTCGAACAGACGAACGGGTCGTCACTCTGAACTCACCCAAACCAGTGCCACTATCAAATTAGCTTCACCAACAGCTTAAGGGAACCTAGACCAACCAAAAAATCCAACCAATTAACCCCAAACTAACCTGGAAGTCGTCGTCCTCAACACTGCGTTTTTCCAGAAACTGGAGTTTGAGTCCCTAAGCAAACCTTGATCATTCCTCCTCAATTCTTGCACGGTTGCGTTAGCAAGGATCCCAGAAGACTAATTCCACCCTCAGTTTGGTTCAACTCACCTCAAAACCCAACCTTTGAATTTCCCTTCATTTCTGCGTTTTCTCTTCCCCGTCTCAGAACACTCGCTCAACTCTCTCTCAAACTACCCAAATGATCGAAATGAGTTCCCCGACTCAGTGACACTCCGCTAAACCCCTCAGAATGGAAGACATCCCGTGGGAATCAACTGAACCTCTCTGGAGACTGTTTCCCGCACACAGAGCCCACGGCCATTTTTAAAACTCCCCGTGCACTGAAGCTCTGCACAGCCACGATGGGGTGCTTCCAATGCCTCAATTTCCATAAACAATCCCACCGTCCAGTCCACTACAGCATAAACAATTGGATCGTGCAAAAACCACCACACACGGCGGTGCGGCTACTGTCTCCCCACGGCTGCTACAGTAACTCGTGGTGAAAAGACCAAATTGCCCCTCTATGCAATAATTACCAAAATGCCCTCCAACTTCCGTGACCCGTAACTCGGTCACCCGATGTCCGTTTCAAGCGTGCCGCCTGTCATTGTACTCAGGGCGTCGAGACGAACATAATGGTCTTCGAGTCAAATGAATATCAATTGTCAAACAAAAGTCAACTTTTTCCCTTTATAACGTCCAATTACGATAATGCCCCTGAACTTCCGAACATCATAACTTTCACCCTGCTCGTCCGAATCGAACGTGCCACCTGTCTATGAACTCGTGACGTCCCGAACTGCGTCACGGTCATCGCTCAACGTCCGTTCGACCTCCCAATCAAAAAGTCAACAAATTGACCACACAAATCACAGGGGTAAAAACGTCATTTTATTCAATATTTTATAATATTACATTTCCAGAACGTCCGGAGCGTTACACAAGGACCGTTACTTAGATCGAGTCGATATGAATCCGTAGACAAGCGTCACGCCGAAATCGGACGTCGAGCGGAGAAGTTTTGGATCACGGAAGTTTAAACGTATTATTGCACGAACTACGAAACGAATGCCTTTTTGGAATTATGTTGGCCCAGATATTTTGGGGCAGGCCCAATGGATGAATGACACTTGTCATCAATCCATTGCCCACCCAAATTGATTCATGCACTTCACCCTTGCTTGTTCGTGCACACCAAACCCAAACCAAAACCCGATCTCACCCATTTCCAATTTTTGTACAACCCACACCCCCTAAGTATAACCTAAGGCTGGTGACACAAGATGGAAACAAAGAGGAAGGAAGGATGATGGTGGAGGCTGGCTGCAGGGCGGCCTGAACCACCGTAGAAGGCGGCGTGGAGGAAAACCTAACAAGGTACGGGTTTGGTTTCAAAATCCCCTTTTTAGTTTTGGATGTTATGGATAGTTGTGGATGATAGGATGATGTCTAATGGATTTGTGGGATGGTATTAGAGTGGTTTTAGTGGTGGTTCACGGCTGAGAAAGCCTTGGGAAGAAATAGAAAATGTTGAACCGTGAGGGAGGTTTTGAACCGTGAGGATTTACTGGGTTTTAGCTTGTTTTGATTGTATACTTAGGTTCCTTTGATCAAAATAGGTAGAATGGAATCAATTAAGATGAAAAAGGACGAAGAATGAGCGGTCTAAGGCCCTGGACTGGTCACGCCGGTCCAGTTGGGCCGGATTTGCAGGAAAAAGGCGGACAAACCGGTTCGTACCGATCTAGCCGAGGAGGAAGATAAACAGTGCACCGGCGCGTGGCTCCTATGTGCAGAGGCTTTGAGTGGCGCATATGGGTGCTTGACCCACTTTCTAGGGAAGGTTCCAACACACGAAATCATCTATTCGATGTAAGGAACATTTTGGGACTGGTTTCGTGTCGATCAAACATCGTTTCGAAAGGTTTCAGGATGTCCGAAGGTTTAGGATCGAGTTTAAAAATATTTAAAAATTCGGGAAAATTTTGGGGTTTTAGTGAGGGGTTATAAGTAGTTAGTAACTCTCTATTACGATTTGGACAGGTTTGGAGGTCCCGGTGATGGTGTTTGGCCCGGGAGAGCCGTATGGCACGCGAATCGAGACGGTAGCTTAGGACGGTCTGTGAGTAGACCTTGATTTTTAAACCATGACACATGCATAAATGTTTTATATGTTTTATGAATATGATTCTATGATGTTGAATTGGATATTGGTGAATTACATGGTTTCACGCATTTTGAGGCGATTTACGTGCTTCCACATAAATCGAGATTTACGGTTTTGCACTGATTTTTCGTGCTTATAGTTTTGGAAATGATTTCATTAAATGGTTTAGGATTTGAAAAGGTAAACTCGAGTTTGAGACCCATTTATTTTGGAAATCCTCGGACTCGAAGTCCATTTAGTTACGTTCTCGGGCCAGAGGCCCAATTGGTTCTTGAATCGATTTCGGATTTGGAAATATGGACCGGGTACGAGACCCATTTGATTTATGAACTCTCGGACCTGAGGTCCATTTGATTTAAAGAGGCATCGGGCTGGAGGCCTAGTTGGTTTAGGTATCGGGATAGAGGTCCAATTTGGATTGTGTATCGGGCTCGAGGACCAGTTGACTTACGTATCGAGCACGAGGCCCATTTGGTTTACGAAATCGGGCACGAGGCCCATTTAGTTTACGAAATCGAGCACGAGGCCCAATTGGTTTACGATTCGGGCCGGAGGCCAAGTTTGTATGTGGATTCGGGCTTAGGGCCAAGTTATGTTTTATGATTGTGATTTCGGGTTAGGGACCCATAAATGGATTTATGGTTCATTACGGTTTATAGGGACCGGCATGAACCCTTGAAAGGTTTTTATGATTCATGACGGTTTATGGGGCCCGGACATGAATCCTTGAAAGGTTTTAAGAATGATTTCAAAAAGTTTTTCGTATACCATCCTTTATATATGGATTGTCTCCTCCGGGGAGGGTCGTTGGCCTAAGTGGACCCTGGAGTAGTCATGGAGCACTGATTGAGTGGAGTCGCCCTCGTTGGGTTCCTTTCAGTCAGAAAGGCTATGGATTATAACCCCTAGGGAGGGTCATTGATCTACGGACATTGACTTGGGTGGACCCTGGGGAGACTTGGGCTTTGAGACCCCGGGTAGTACGCGCGTAGCTCTAGGTGACAGGACCCACCCCGATTATCGCCTCGATAATCGGGAAGCATCCTGCTCCCGTCTGACAATCGAATCCAAAAGACCGGAAAACTAATTAATATTACATCACACCCATTGTCAGACCAGGGAGATTAAACAGATACAACCGACTGGACGTCAAGTCCATAGTTTCACAGAGCAATATATTACAAAACAGGTTAAAGAAACAAATCCTACTCTGTGAACTAACTACTCCGCAACGGAAAACTTTATGCCTCCGTCTCTGCCTCGGCGCTTGCCCCCGCACTTGTACCACGACCTGGAGGGAATTTAAAACAACAAAGTGTGAGTGGACCGAAACATAAGTTTTACAGGAAAAACAGTTTTTCCGAAATCGGGTTCGCCCTCCAGTTTTGTAACACGCATGCATAACCAAATATTCAAAATTTGCATATTAAACTTTTGAAAACTCTTTTTCTGAAACACATGAAAATCGTTACAAAGGATCGTCATAACTCATGTAAAAACCATTTAATAATGCCAGATTTCAGAAACTGTCATTTTGACCGTTAATTGCACAAATCAAGTAAAACGTGAATCAATAACCACAATTATGCCGTTGGATCCATCCGAGTCTTTAAACTCAATATTAGGCCTTCCCGGGATATCAACGAGTCTTTAAACTCAAAACATGATTAGTAGGCCTCGGGGGTATCACAATAGTCGAGTCTTTAAACTCACGAGTCTTTAAACTCAATCCGGGTCTTAAAACCCAATTTTTCGGGCCCGCCCCGTCATCAACAAACCGGGTCTTTAAACCCAAAACCAGATCCAACAATCAACCGGGTCTTTAAACCCAAAACCGTTCATAAAACACAGTAAACTAGGATTCATCACAACCCGTTTTCCAACATCATTCCGAAATCATATCACATCATAATAGGACTTATGTCCGAATTCACATGCAAATTCCAACACATGCAATTTCCGAAAATTTCATCACAATATGATCAAACATCATAAATCCGAAAACATGCATATTCATATCCAGGTACTTCATCAAAATCATCACGCATGCATAAGCAAAAACCATAACCTCGAAATACGTGAAATACAATAAATATTTCGAAAGGCGTGGAAACACGTAAAACCGATATATCATATCATATCACCATCATAAAATCATATGTAAAACCATGGGATAAATAAGCAAAATAGTCATGCATGCCCAATTTAGAAATCAAAAAGTCCACTCACAGTCTTAGGACGCATCAATCGCGTCCCACGCGCTCCTCCATAGCTTCGGAAGTGTCCGGGCCTGTAAAAACGTACAAGAAGGGTTACAAACATCCTCAAATAGCTCGTATGATTTTTCCCTAATTTTCCGGATTTTTCGGCGCAATAAACCTTAAGGACCTAAACTTCCGAGCTCCCGAAATTATCCCGAACGACTCCCGAACAACTCGAATCCTAAAGGGAAAATGTTAGTTAGACTGAAAGGAACAATTTCCATGTTGACCGTGATCGGAGATGACATCGCACGCGCCGTCACGCGCCGCCCAAAGTGGCTGCGCGTGAAGGCCACGCGCCAAGCTACAGTGTCATCGTTCTTACCCGGATAGATTGATAAACGGGTCTATTACCCGCGACTCAACCCGACCAGTTAAAGCCCAATTCTCAATCAATTCCTCCCGTTTTTGATCCTATTATCTTCTCTAATCCATTAATTTTAGGTCTGTATTGATGATTAACCTCGACTGTCCCTAAATCGATGCAACCCAGACTCGAACAGACGAACGGGTCGTCACTCAGAACTCACCCAAACCAGTGCCACTATCAAATTAGCTTCACCAACAGCTTAAGGGAACCTAGACCAACCAAAAAATCCAACCAATTAACCCCAAACTAACCTGGAAGTCGTCGTCCTCAACACTGCGTTTTTCCAGAAACTGGAGTTTGAGTCCCTAAGCAAACCTTGATCATTCCTCCTCAATTCTTGCACGGTTGCGTTAGCAAGGATCCCAGAAGACTAATTCCACCCTCAGTTTGGTTCAACTCACCTCAAAACCCAACCTTTGAATTTCCCTCCATTTATGCGTTTTCTCTTCCCCGTCTCAGAACACTCGCTCAACTCTCTCTCAGACTACCCAAATGATCGAAATGAGTTCCCTGACTCAGTGACACTCCGCTAAACCCCTCAGAATGGAAGACATCCCGTGGGAATCAACTGAACCTCTCTGGAGACTGTTTCCCGCACACAGAGCCCACGGCCATTTTTAAAACTCCCCGTGCACTGAAGCTCTGCACAGCCACGATGGGGTGCTTCCAATGCCTCAATTTCCATAAACAATCCCACCGTCCAGTCCACTACAGCACAAACAATTGGATCGTGCAAAAACCACCACACACGGCGGTGCGGCTACTGTCTCCCCACGGCTGCTACAGTAACTCGTGGTGAAAAGACCAAATTGCCCCTCTGTGCAATCATTACCAAAATGCCCTCCAACTTCCGTGACCCGTAACTCGGTCACCCGATGTCCGTTTCAAGCGTGCCGCCTGTCGTTGTACTCAGGGCGTCGAGACGAACATAACGGTCTTCGAGTCAAATGAATATCAATTGTCAAACAAAAGTCAACTTTTTCCCTTTATAACGTCCAATTACGATAATGCCCCTGAACTTCCGAACATCATAACTTTCAGCCTGCTCGTCCGAATCGAACGTGCCACCTGTCTATGAACTCGTGACGTCCCGAAATGCGTCACGGTCATAGCTCAACGTCCGTTCGACCTCCCAATCAAAAAGTCAGCAAATTGACCATACAAATCACAAGGGTAAAAACGTCATTTTATTCAATATTTTATAATATTACATTTCCAGAACGTCCGGGGCGTTACACTAGGTACCATGACAGGATTGGTTATATGAAATATATGATAAACGTGATTTCAATTGGTTTACGAATTTGTGTTTTATGATTGATAAATGGATTTGGGCTGAGATCCCACATATGTTTATTATGTTCTAGTTTTCTATCAATGGATTTGGGCAGGGGGCCGTAAGGATTTGGTTGTTTAAACATATGTGGTTTGATAAATGATTTTACTATGCATGCATGCTTTTTAGTGAAGGGCGTAAAGGTCTTTTATAAAATGTGTTTTATGAACTATTGCTTTTCGTCCACTCACAGTCTTTTTGTTTTCAATGCCCTTTAGGCTAAAGGTTCAAATTTTCCGTGGTCATACACTCCGTGTCAAACGGGACCAGGAGCGTCCCTCGTTAATCCCAGGGGGATTGGGACTGGTCCTAACAAGCACTCCTGGTAGTCCTCGTACTCTTCAGGTAATCCCTACACTCCTGATCATGAGCCTCTCCTCGGAGCGACCGCTCCTAGGCAATGCACCGTGACTACTATAGGATACTACAAGACGTCTGGAGGAGACAATCTACACATAAGGATGGTATATCAAAAAATAGTGGAAAATCATTGTAAACCATTTATACCTCAAATCAAGTTTAAACATTCCAACAGGGTCTCAGGCCGAGGTATAGTTTCCACAAAATCAAGATTCCCCAATCCAATCCAATCCAAATATAATAGGGTCTCAAACGCGAAGTCTCATTTCATAACCATAATTAGGACTCAAGCCTGATATCATAAACCAACTAGGCCTCAAGCCCTATATCATAACTAACTGGGCCTCAAGCCCGATATCATAAACCAAGTGGGCCTCAAGCCTGATATCTCATACCCAAATCCGATATCATTTCATTATTCAAATCATTTTGAAAACACAAGCATGAATGAAAACTTGGCCTAAGCTCAAGATAAAACATAAGGTATAAATCTCTAAATACGTGCAATTCCACATTTCCACAAGAAGGCCAAAACATCACAAATAAATCTATAAACCATATGCACTCAAGAAATCTCAAATCATGTTCATAAAACATTTGAAACAGTTATGCATGCATCATATTTAGAAATCAAATGTCCACTCAGAGACCGTCCAATCTGTGCACCTGCACGCTGCGCCTTAAGCTACTTTGGGGCTATAATGAACTCTCAGGGTCGTCCGGACCTATCTAAAATAGACTCAAGGGTCACTACCAACCTAGAAAAGTCCTAAGCAAAAACCCTCAAAGCTCCCGAAAAAAACGTGTCCCTAACATGTTTCCATAGGCTAAAAACCTCAATTTGACCAACCTAACGATCTCTGATCGACCTGAAACCACCACCATTGGATTCAGATCGCCGAAATCTTTCAAATAGAATTGGTCTAACCTCGGAATTCATGTCCACATGCCCCCACGTGCCGGTCAAACCTCCTGGACAACTTTTGTCAAAAGATAACGCTAACGTCAGAAAAGTCAATGGATTACGTCATCATGACTTCATGTTGATGTTAGCATGACAGGTCTAACACCTGTCAGGTCTGACATGTGCCACGTGTTAGTCCCTGATTGGTCCACGTGTCCACTAACACCTTTTACACCCTGCCACGTGCCACCACCCGATTGGTCCACGTGGTCTACCATGTCAGTGCTGAATGTACCTAACAATAGCCATGTGGCAGTACCCCATTGGACATGTACCCTGACAACCCTGACAGATCATGATGTCACCGGCGAACGTCATTATCGTCTACCTCTCACCAGGTCGACCCGGTTCACTATAATGGGTCACCCAGACTCGCGTTCCAACCCGGTCGTAACTCAGCCGTCCACCCATCAAATCGTACCATTTTTCGACCACTACACTCGTCTTGATCCCTAGAATAGTTCTATGACCTCAAAAACACAAGAAAAGACCTAGCTTTTTACCTCCCAAGCTTCAACAGTGATGGCCATCTACAATCTCCCCTCCTAGGCTCTCCAGCCATCCTCCGCCTATGGTTTTTGATCCTACAGCCTCGCACAGTCCGAAGGAACACGGTTTGATAACCCAAACAGCCCAACCACCCTTGAATCTCAGCTTCAAAATTTTGAACTTTAAAACTTACCTCCTCGATATTTCAACCACCGTCCACGACTTTCCACATCGTTAACATCGTTTTGATTGTCTCCTCTCACTCTCTCACTTCCCTTCACACGCCAATTGCAAAGTATGAGGATTGGTGATTGTGTGTGTGAGTTTAGGTGGTATGGGTTTGTGTGGGTTTTTGGTTAGAGAGAAACAAAGAGGATGGAGATACTAGATCCTAAAATATTTGGGGTAAAGGGCTAATCAGATGGTTGACACTTATCACTCATCAATTGGTCTTCCCAGATATTTGAACCAATCCAAATCTACCAACTATACACTTTTCCTGTAAAATAAGAATAGTTCATGCTTCCTTTCATGAACCATAACTTTCCTATACGATGTTCGTTTTTGACGTGCCACCTGTCTACGAACTCGTAACGTCTCGCTCTACGTAACGATCCTCGGTCCTCGTGCATTTGACCTCGTGGGTCAAAATTCAATTTTTCGCCCTTCCCTAGGGTAAAATCATCATTTTACGACGACTATCCAAAAATCCTCGACTAATACCCGATTAATCTCGATAATCTTCAATTAGTCCTTAATTAATCCTGTAAACTTAGGACGGGTCGTTACATGACGTCAGCAGATGATATCTGCGTTGACCAACGTTGACCCAACTTTGACATGCGCATGTTGGCACATGAAGACGAATTTTGATGTCAAACTGATCTTGTTTGAAAGGCTTTGACGTCCTGAATCCAATGGTGGGAGTTTCAGGTCGATTGGGGATTACTTAGTTGGTGTTTTGGACATTTTTCTCTTCGAAAAGCATGTTCAGGTAGCATTTTCAATTTCGAGGTTTGTGAGAGTTTATTGTATGGACTTATAGTGATTGTTAGTGACCCTTAGGTATTAATTTAACATGCTCTGACGTCCTGAAGGCTTCGGATTGGCTAACGGCTCGTATTTTGAGCGAGTGGTGGTATAGTGAGTGGACTTTGTTTTCCTAACCCTATGAATGCATTTTTATATGCTTTTATATGATTTATAGTGAGAATTGTTGGATGATTCTTTATGTAATATTTATGTGGACTTCGACAGTTTTACGAATGTTGAAGAAATATCTAAATAACGTGTTTTGCGAAGAAATTGGGTTTCTTATGCTATGGGTCATTACTGAGTCTTGGTAAATGGTTTTCTGCGCTTTCTGTCGTGTTTATATGATTATGTTGAAGATTGAAAATTTGGGATTTCACATTAATGGTCAACTCAACATGACCTGACCATCTAATGGTCACAATTGTACATTACCGTCATATCCAATCCAGCAATATCGTGATAGACGATCCCGACATAACCGTCCCATGGTCAAAACTCTAAACCACTTTTACGCTCATCCCTTAGTAGCGACATCACATCCTTGACCTGCGCGTACCACAAGAAAAAACCGTGCTCTGATACCAAGCTGACACGACCCATCCCAATCCCCCTAGGATTAACGTGGGATGTGCCATGCTCCCATCTGACATGAAGTGTCAGACAAGGAATAACTCGAAACCTCAACCAATTCAGGGCTTCCAAAGCGCATCAGGATCGGTGGACGAGTGTCATGTCTCGGTCTCTGCAACAGCCCGCATCCGCGATCAACCTGAAGGGCATTAAAATCATTAAAAGTTGTGAGTGGATGAAAAATCAATAGTTTAATAAAATACTTTTCATAAGAAGACATTTATGACCTTCACTAAAAAGCATGCATGCATTCGAAAACTAATAATCAAACCATTTATTTTAATCAAATCATTAGTGCCTTAGCCCAAAACAACAAATCCATTTATGTGGGAACTCAGCCCAAAACCGTAAATCCAATCATGTGGGCCGCTGCTCAAAACCACCAACCCTGAAATACCATTTCATGAATCCAATAAATCTGAAATCTAAATACATAATCCAGTAAATCCCTAAATCACAATCCAATCAAACACCGTTATATACCATTACTCGGCATCCTAGACGGCTGACGTCCCAGACGTCTTGTCATGGTCCAAGGCTACGCATGCCACTCGGGATCTCACCAAGCCTATCTATGGCATCCCAGATGCTTGACATCCCAGACATCTAATAATAGCAATCTTGCTCCTAAGTCACCCTACAGTCCAGTTGCTCCGTAGCATGACCCCTCGCAGGCAATGCGCTGTGACTACCCCAGTGTCCCAGACAACTAGAGGAGACCATCCACATATCCACATATAAGGATCGTATATGGAAAAAATTTCATAAATCCCTTTAAAACCTTTCAATTGGGCCTATGCCCTGCTTCCATAAAGCCATAGTACATCCACAAATGGGTCTCACACCCGAAGTATAACTTTCATAAAATGTTTCCACATATCCAATTTCCAAATTTGAGGCACTATACCCGAAATTCCATTTCATAAACCAACTGGGCCTCTAACCCGATCATGCAAATCAAATGGGCCTCCAGCCCGATATCACATTAAATCAAATGGACTCTAAGTCCGATAGTTTCCACTTCTACTAGGTCTAATGCCTGATTCCATATTTCTAAATCCAAAACCATTCCATTAAACCATCACCATTCCATCAAACCATCATAGAAATACCAGCACGTATAAGCACAGTATAAAATCGTAAATCTTGAAATAGGTGCAAATACGTAAATCATCAATACCACAATCGTGTTCGTCATAATGCACATATTTAAAACATATAAAACAGTTATGCATGCATCATATTTAGAATCCAATGTCCACTCACAGACCGTCCTCGTTGTCGCCTCGATATTCATGCTATAAGCCTCCCCAGGCTAAATCACCATCTCCAGAACTCCCAAACCTGTCCAAATCATACTCGAAGGTCACTAACTACTTCAAATAGGCTAACATTGAATCCCTCAATTTTTTGGGAATTTTAAACGTATTAAAAATAAACCCTAAACCTTTGGACATCCAAAACTACTCTGAAATGGTGTCTGATCGACTCGAAACTTGTCCCAAAATGTTCGTTACATCAAAAGGACAAAATCACATGTTGACCATATCCCAAAATACGACCTTACGTGCCCCTATGCGCCGCCTAAAGGCGTTGTGCGCGAAAGTCACTGGTCGTGTAGAGTGCATCGTCAACCTCGTGTGAACCCGATTTTCCTCGTTTTCCTGTTTGACCGAACATGCGACCTGACCCATCCGATTTTTCCTCGATTCGCAACCATTTTTTATCCCGTTAATTCCTAAAGGTTCTTCTAATCCCCAACAACATCCTTTTCATCTTGAAACTAAGAAACAAGGCCTAGATTCTTACCTTGGAGCCTTGAACAGTACAACCAACCTTCCTCCTTCGAGTACTCTCGATCCAGGCCGCCTCTGACCACGATTCCAAGTCCTCTCGACTTATCTCGACCTCAGGAATATTGACCATGATTCCAATCACCGCTTAGTCATCTAAATCACATCTGTTATCTCAATCACGGTTGGGTTAGAGTCCCAACACATCTCACCCACTGCTGGATCCCATCTAGTCCATCTCTATCATATCTGCCATCTCGACACTACTCCCAAGAATCAACACTAGCCGAAGAATCCTTATCGTTGTGTAGTGGTAGATACCGAACATACGCACATCACGATTGAGTCACATCCTCAGCTCGTGGATTATCATCTCCCATCGTCATCGTAATCACTAGCACACAACCTGCGAATCAGACCCAAACTAAATCTCAGCTCATACCGAGCTACAATCCACAATCTTTGCTCAGGTTGGAGGAACTCTGCCTCCCTTAACTCACCAACTCTGGGTACAATCACCTTGTCAATTCATACAAGAAAATGAATGTTCCCTGAACGTCCCCTGATTCTCAACAACCACAACTACATCCACCCTCGATGGTAGTGCCTGCCACAATCTCGTACAGACCTGTCAGGACCCAACCCTCATCGGTTAGGACCCGACTCATCTAGCACGATATTGTCCGCCTTGGGCCACCTTGCCCTTGCCCTCACGGTTTTGTTTTCGGGAGCTCACGGTGCAACTTCCCAAAGGGTCACCCATCATGGAATTGTACCAGTCTCAACTCGCTTAACTTTGGGGTTCTAATCCCCCCCAAAGCCACTTGAGCTCCCAAAAGGCCTCGTTTAGATCAGAATTTCGAAGCGGCACACTCTATCTAACACGATATTGTCCCACACCCGGGCCGCCACGAGAACTAATCAACATGCGCCCTGACATAATGGTATTAGAGCCAGACCCCAACCAGGAAGTGTGCCAGCGAGGACGCTGGACCCTAAGGGAGGTGGATTGTAAGACCTGTGTCCTGGAGGGAACAGTGAACAATCTCACATTCCTGCGAGGAGGGAATGGTCTGGGAGGGGAATGGTGGTGTGCCTTAAAGGTGTAGGCACACACCTATCTAGCATGAGGCCTCCCTTGGCCGCGCTGGTTGAGGTGTTATCCCAAGCGTGAGATCTTGGGGTCCAAACCCAACGGGCGCACGTTGATTAGTTCTCATGGCGGCCCGAGCGTGGGACAATATCGTGTTAGATAGAGCGTGCCTCTACGCAACTCTGATCTAAACGAGGCCTTTTGGGAGCTCAAGTGGCTTTGGGGGGATTGGAACTCCAAAGTTAAGCGAGTTGAGGCTAGTACAATTCCATGATGGGTGACCCCCTGGGAAGTTGCACCGTGAGCTCTTGAAAACAAAACCGTGAGGGCAAGGGAAAAGAGGCCTAAAGCGGACAATATCGTGCTAGATGAGTCAGGCCCTGGCCGAGGAGGGTCGGGTCCTGACAAGACCCAACCACCAGACATCGTTATCGATACTCCGCATCCAAGCGTCCACTACTAATCAGTCCACCCCGAGACCTCGAATATCATCTCATATTGGTACTCATGAATCAGATTTCATTGTTTCACTTAGTGTCAGACCAATCAATTTTTGCAGTCTCAACTAGACTCAACTAGACTCAACTAGACTCAACTAGAGTCGTCCACTAGGCCTAACCAAACTCAATAGGTTTGTTCACGACCTCAACTGCACCCTGCCACACAATCACCAAAGCTGACATGACATTATCGACCAACGGTCTCGACTCCAAAAAGTCACCAAAGTTAAACCACTCGCTGACTCACATTTTCGAACCATACATCATACACTAGGTTTTCTTGAACCCGGCTACTCTCAGCAACACAATTCCCAACTCAACATGACCTAACCATCTAATGGTCACAACTCCACACTAGCGTCATATTCAATCCAACAATATAGTGATAGACTATCCCGACATAACCGTCCCACGGTCAAAACTCTAAAGCACCGTAATGTTCATCCCTTAGTATGGTCCCACACTGCCAAACCACGACATAACTATGGCATACATATGCATCAAATGCCAAACTGAAACTATCCACGATTCATTCCCTCTAATTATCGTACTATTACCTAATGACCAGGTTAATAACGGGCTGCAACCACATAGGGATAAAACATCCTCGACCTGCTCGTACCCCAAGAGCAAACTGTGCTCTAATACCAAGCTGACATGACCCATCCCAATCCCCCCAGGATTAACGTGGGATGTACCATGCTCCCATTTGACACTAAGTGTCAGACAAGGGACCACTCGAAACCTCAGCCCATAAGGCTTCCAGAGCACGCCAGGATCCGTGGAGGAGTGTGATGTCTCGGTCTCTACTACAGCCCGCATCCACGATCAACTTGAAGGGCATTAAAATCATTAAAAGTTGTGAGTGGACGAAAAATCAATAGTTTAATAAAACATTTTTCATAAGAAGACATTTATGCCCTTCACTAAAAAGCATGCATGCATTCGTAAACTAATAATCAAACCATTTACTATAATTAAATCATTAGGGACTTATCCCAAAACCATAAATCCATGTATGTGGGAACTCAACCCAAAACCGTAAATCCAATCATGTGGGCCACTTCCCAAAACCACCAACACTGAAATACCATTTCATAAATCCAATAAATCTGAAATCCAAATACATAATCCAGTAAATCCCTAAATCACAATCCAATCAAACACTGTTATATACCATTCCTTAGCATCCCAGATGCCTGGCGTCCCAGACGTCATGTTACGGTCCAAGGCTACCGCTCGGGGTTTCTCCGAACCTATCTATGGCATTCCAGATGACTGACGTCCCAGACGTCTAATAATAACAATCCTGCTCTTGAGTCACCCTACGGTTCGGTCGCTCCGTAGCATGACCCCTCGCAGGCAATACGCCGTGACTACCCCAGTGTCATAGACAACTAGAGGAGATGATCCACATATCCACATATAAGGATGGTATATGGAAAAAATTTCATAAATCGCTTTAAAACCTTTCAATTAGGCCTATGCCCGGCTTCCATAAAGCCATAGTAAATCCACAAATGGGTCTCTTACCCAAAGTATAGCTTTTATAAAATGTTTCCACCAATCCAATTTCCAAATTCAAGGGACTCTATCTGAAATTCCATTTCATAAACCAACTGGGCCTCTAGCCTGATCATGCAAATCAAATGGGCCTCCAGTCCGATACCTCACTAAATCAAATAGACTCCAAGTCTGATAGTTTCCAATTCAATTGGGTCTCATGCCCGATTCCATATTTCCAAATCCAAAATCATTCCATCAAACCATCATAGAAATACCAACACATATAAGCACAATATAAGCACGGCGTCCGATTGGCTCGAAAAATGTCCCAAAATGTTCGTTACATCAAAAAGAAAAAATCACATGTTGACCATATCCTGAAATACGACATCACGCGCCCTCATGCACCACCCAAAGGTGCTGCGTGTGAAAGCCAGGCATCGTGAACAGTGCATCGTCAACTTCGCGTGAACCAAGTTTTCCTGGTTTTTCGATTCGACCAAACCAGCGACCTGACCCTACCAGTTCTCCCTCGAATCACAACCATTTTTTGATCTTGTTAATTCCGAAAGGTTCATCGAATCCCCAGCAACATCCCTCTGATCTTGAAACAAAGAAAACAGGCCTAGAATTATACCTTCGAGCCTTGAACAACATGGCCAACCTTCCTCCTTCGAGTACTCTCGATCCCGACCTCCTCTAACGATAATTCGAAGTCCTTTCGACTCATCTCAACCTCAGGAACATTATGCAACCAGCCAAATCGATCAAAAACCATTGAAACGCAATCGACCATTTTTGAATCAAACGCAATCCGTCGCAATCACCGTCGTGGCCACCACCACGGTCGTCTCGACTTCCTCTCTAAGTTCCATTCACATGTCACAAGCAACAGATGAAGTTTGAGCGTTTTAGTAGGGGGTTGGTTTCACCAGCTTCAGTTTTTCTACTGTGCTGTCGTGACCCCCGTCGTCCCTCAGCCTCACCATTCACAGTCTCTCCATCCTGTTTAATCATTCAGTCCCATTGTCTCTCACACGAACACAAAGGATGATAGGGTAATGGGGTGGTAGGTATTTGTTTGTTTGTTTGAGTTAGAAGAAAATGGAAGAATGGTGCACGGGAAGGGAAGAGAGAAATTGATGAGTGACATTAAAATATTAAAATAATAAAACCTACCCAATCAGAACATAGATCCACAACTTAGGGGGAGTGACCAATGGGATGAGTGACACTTGTCACTCATCCAAGGGCCCTACATTAATTAATTAGCCAATCAGATTTCATTATTTAATTAGAATCCTGAGACGCTAATTAACCCGATTCCGATCCAGTGACCATAACTTCACTGTTCGTCGTCCGATTTCGAAGTGCCGCCTGTCTACGGACTCGTGACGTCACGACCTACGTCACGGTCATTGGTCTCCGTGCATTTGACCATTCGGGTCCAAAGTCAACATTTTGCCTAATTTTTGGGGCAAAATGGTCATTTTACACCATCAGCCTGAATTCTCTCAACTAACCCCCGGTTAGTCCTACTAATTCCATAATAATCAATATTAAATCCTAATATTCGGGACGGGTTGTTATAGTAAATGTTGTGTTTCAAATTATGTTTTTATAAACCTTTGTTTTTGTCCACTCAAACATTTTATTGGTTTTGACACCCTCCAAGTTGATCGCGGGCGCGGGCTGTGTGAAGGCTAAGGCATCACGTAGATTTACGTACTCTAGATACCCTATCCCTTGTCTGACACATGGTAAGTAGACATACGTAAATATCGAGGGTACTTTAGCATTTTTGCATGACGTGTTAAATGGGAGCAGGTCCTCCCACGCTAATCAAGGGGGATCACGAGGAGGGTCCAATCAACTTGGTATCAATGCGCTAGGTTGCTATCTTTTGGAACTGCACACTGAGTGTGTACGATAGTTCCGTTACTAATGTGATGCCTCTATCATGACATCCACGTCATCAGTCTCGTAATAAGGAGAAGGATAGAAAAGTTAATGAGAAAGGACCTCATATTGGTTATGTTAGGCAATGGATGCCATATTTCAGCAAGGTTGGACCTCGAGAAAGGTCGATTTTTGTGTCAGCTCAGCGACTTGGAGCCGTGGATTTTTCAGTTGATTGGATCCCAAGATAGTGATTACATGGAGATATGACCGATGGTCGATCCGGATAGATGTGCTGCTAGGAGCGGCAGGGGTTGTTGATGACCTTTATTCGTGTACAGGTGAATGGAATTGCCAGGAACGTGGCAGTTGTGGATCGGATTTCGTGGTGATCGATTAGTGGATATCACTTTTGAGCCGATCGTACGGGCGATGGGTTACCCTTGTGAGCGTGTGGTACTAATACCGGTGTTTTAACCAGATTGTTCTGCATATGGTTGGTGGCAGACATTGCTTTTTACGAATTTGGATGTGACTATTGAGACTCTCATACATCACATTTGCCTCCAATTTTATCGAGAAGCTTGAGAGCTAGGATTTCTGCCTTTGATGAAGAGGTATATGAGGTTTGCTCAGTATGAATAGATATTTCTAGTTTTGGCTCGATTTGGACTGGGTGCGACGATGATTAAGGCATTGAGGCTTTGTCGGTTTGCATCGGGTCTTGGAGTAGGACTTGAGCGATGGTGCTAGCTAAAGGACTTACCATATTCTGGACTCTAGTAGGTGTGGCATCTCTGAGGGAGATGAGTTTGACGAAATCCCAAGAAAGATCAGATGTTTCCAATTGGCACCGAGGGCGTCTAGCGTATGCATTTTCCAGGGAGCTTTGAAGAGGGACACTTCTAGCTCTGAGGTGTGATTGCAGTGGTCGATGAACGGGACGGAGAGGACCCTGAGAGTGCTGCTTGAGATATTAGTATTTTTCTAGTTCGGTGGACTACACTTGGATTAGATACATATGTTTTGTCTTGCCTTGGCTTGGATGCACGAGTATTGGTGGAATACAAACCAACACACTTTATCCCTTTTGTTGACTCGAGTTGAACCCAATGGGTTGGGACACGAGTTTCAGTACTCTTACCGATACTATGCTCATGGCTAGTTCAACGATTGAGACCATTAGATCTGGGTAGAAATGTTTTGATAGTACGATGGATTGGATTCCTTTGGAAATTTTTATGATTTGGACTTGGTTTTAAGGGTAGTTTGGCGGACTACCCATTACACCTCTGTTAGTATTTGAGGAACCAATGGTATTTGGTAGTCCTGACTACTTCTAGGAGTTAGTTCAGCTTTGGAAGCCGGGAAGTTATTATAGAATAGCTGTTAAGGATAGTGGATTTGTGTTGTGATGTCCCTGGATAACACAGTGAGCTTGGGAGATATCGGTTATGTAATAATCTCCATATGCGTTTTCGTAGGATTTACATGGTTGTCACCTCATGAGGAGGTTCCGGGTATTTAACCCTTTTCGCAACCACCACGTCGGATGGTACCGACAGTGTGACGACCCATCCCAAATATCGGGATTATATATTAATTAATTATGGTTTAAATGACTAATCGGGGATTAGTTGAGAGAAATCGGACGGACGGTCTAAAATGACTGTTTTACCCCTAGTCTTGGGCAAAATGTTGACTTTTGACCAGGGAGGTCCGATGGACGAGGACCGAGAACTGTTACATAGATCGGGACGTCACGCATCTGTAGACAGGTGACACATCGAAATCGGACGTCCGACGGAAAAGTTATGGTCACGGGAGCGATATCGGGGATTTACGACTCGAAATTCGAATATAATATTAATTTAATTGGATTGGTAAGATATTTTCTATGGGGCCCTTGGATGAGTGACAAGTGTCACTCATCCCATTGGTGGGTAACCCTAAAATGTGGATCTTGATTCTGATTGGTGACTTTTGGATTATTTAATTAATTAATTGATTAAGGAGAAAAACACTCAATTCTCACTCTTCTTCCCCGCGGGTCGTCTTCTCCATTTTCTTCCAAACACTCGAACATCAACCTAGCCACAACCCCTCCAAACCTCACCTAAAGCCTTTGGACTTTGAATAAAGATGGGAGAGTGAGATGAGAGGATGACGCTGGTGCCCACGTTTCAAGCCGTCGTCGATGGTGGCCAAAGATCACAAAAACGGTACGTTTTGGGTCGAATTTTGAAAGTTGTTTTTAAGGTTTTTCGATCGGGGATGATGATTGGGTTGTGTTCCTAGGACTCAGAGGAGTCGATTGGTGCCGGATTTGAGGACTAAGGTGGCTGGAGTGGATGGCACGTTGAGGTTGCAGGCACGTCGCCATTGTCGATCCTTGGAGGTTGGTTTTGTTTGTTTTTCCTGTGTTTTAAGGTGGTGGATCAATAGGGAAGGGTATTAGGAACCTTTAGGAATTAAAAGAATGGAAAATGGTTGGTTATTGATTGAGAACCGGCCGGATCGGTTTGCCGGTTTGGTCGAATCGGAAAACCAAGTGAACCGGGTTCACCCAAGCTTGACGATGAACAGTGCTGTTGTGCGTGGGCTTCACGTGCAACCGCTTGTGGCGACGTGTGGGGGCACGTGGAGGGAATTTTGGGGAGGTTTTCAGCATGACGTTTAATCTATTCGATGTAACGAACATTTTGGAACTGGTTTCGTGTCGATCGGACATCGTCTAGATATGTTTCGGGATCTCCGATGGTTTTGAATCGAGTTTAAAAATAGTTAAAAATTCGGGAAAATTACGGGGCTTTAATAGGAGGTTAATGAAGAGGTTAGTAACCCTCTAGTGTGGTTTGGACAGGTTTGGGTATCCCGGTGATAGGGATGGGCCCCGGGAAGGCTTGTGGCATGCGTATCGAGACGGCAGCGTAGGACAATCTGTGAGTGGACTTCGTTTTCTGAACTGTGATGCATGCATAACTATTTTATAAGTTTTACATTCGTGATTTCTATGATGATGATTGTGGCACTAGTGGTTTACATGATGGCATGTATTTCGAGGTAATCCCGTATTTACACGCTTATTGAGGTTTATGAGTTTATGCTATGGCTATGTGATTGTGAGTCTATTTATGGTTCCATGGCATGGTTTTGGTTTTGCAAAGATGAATTCAGGCATGAGACCCATTTGAATTATGTGATTGGGCGAGGGGCCCAGTTGGTTTACAAAATCTGGCTGAGACCCTTTTGAGTCTTATGATCAGGCCGGGGGCCCAGTGGTTTACAAAGTCGGGCATGAGGCCCAGTTGAGTTTTATAAATGTTATTTCGGGTCTGAGACCCTATGTTTCTTAAACGTGATTTCTAGTCGGGGACTCTAAATAGTTTTGTGATATTTTATGGAGATTTTGCGTAGGGCCCATTGAGATGCTTTGAAATGACTTCGTAAAACTGTTTTCCATATACCATCTTAATATGAGGATATGTGATGGTCTTCTCCAGGTGTCTGTGAAACTGGGGAAGTCATGGTGCATTGCCTGCGAGGGGTCATTATACGGAGCTACCGGACCCTCTAGTGACTCAGAAGCAGGAATGCTACGAGTAGACGTCTGGGACGTCAGACATCTAGGATATCAGAGATAATGACCCGGAGAGACCCCGGGTAGCACGCGTTGCTTATTACCGTGAGATATGAAGCATCTGGGACGCTAGGCATCTGGGATGCCAGAGATGGTTATGTGGTAAATATGTACTATTAGATCTATGAAATGTTTTTTCGGTTGGATTTGTGTTTATGGATTTGGGCTGTGGCCCACTTGCTTTTGGATTTACAGTTTTTGGGCTAAGGCCCTAATGGATTATTTGAGAAAATGTTTTGATTACTGATTTTCGATACATGCATACTTTTTAGTGAAGGGCATAAATATATTTACAAAATGCATTTTTATAAATTTATTGATTTTCGTTCACTCACAGTTCTGAATGGTTTTATTGCCCTTCAGGTTCATCACGATGCGACTGTAGCAGAGAACGAGACATCGCACTCCTCCACCAATCCTGGCACTCTCTGGGAGCCCCGTATGGGCTGAGGTACGTATTATCCCTCGTTTAACACTTCATGTCAGATAGGAGCATGACACATCCTACGTTAATCCCGGGGGGATTGGGATGGGTCGTGTCAGACAGAGTTGAGAATATTGAGGGTTTAGCTACATGATTTAGCAGAGTTAGGGTTCGTTGACTTATGATGTACTCTGGGGGAGCCCCAGTGTCTTTTGTGCGGAAAATGGATTGCACCCTAAGATTTTGGGATTGACGATTGGTAGCTAACCATCGCGATAATGTGA